>OY776115.1:2369588-3569588 GCA_963675035.1 Allygus modestus
TAGTGGGCATTTGGGGCTTCTGGGCCAAGTGATTTATGGCTTCCGGTCACGTGACCGGAAGTGCTGAGTCATTAAATACGTCATCTGAGGCTGAGCCAGTGACGTAGGCGGTTTTGTGACGTAATGAGTGAAAGTTCAAAGTTCAAGGTCACTGGGAGGTAATTTTAAAAAAGTACTACCTCGCACTCGTAAAATCCGATTGTGATTCGATAGTTGTCATTCGATAAAATATCGAATGAAAACAATCGAATGAAGCAATCGAATGAAACTAGTGCGAGGTAGTACTAATACAAATATTACTTTATTTTATTTACAATAATTCATATTACAAATATTACTTTATTTACAATAATTCATGTTTACAATAGTTCCCCGTTGTTCGTTGTCATCGATGTTGTTGATCCGGACGAGTTGCGGCCATCAATTTGCTTTCTGAAGAAAGACGGTAGATACTTCGATCCCTGCGCAGAGTCCATGTTGTGTTTTTGACACCTATCTGTTCTGTTAGGTGTTTGCATTTCATTGCTGTCAGGAGGAAAGAATACGTGACGGCAATGAAATAGAAACATCTATCAGACCTTGAGTGAAATGATATTGTTATTTTGTGAAGAGCGTCTCGGAGAGCTCGATGTTCACCGGTCGAGAGCCGGAGGTGTACTGACTATTCGCTAGCTAGCGTTTTTGGTATCAAACAAAATGGTGGGGGTAAAAGTGTAGTAGAACGAAGCAGATGGTGGACAGCAGATGGGCGGCGGCAGGTGGCAGGCGGCAGGTGGCAAGTGTGCGGCAGATGGTAGTCCCCCACTACACCAGTCCCCCACTACACCAGTCTCCCCACCAAGTTTTACATCGCACAATAACTAGTTTACATGTGTTAGTTAGGGTTTAGCTCTTAGACTGTCAAGACCTTACCTCCGTAACTAAAAACCTCAATAATGTTTGCGCTTCAACGCTGTATAAGTATAACAGCTACTATGATCTAAACCGGTGCATGTATTCATATGGTTCTTTTTGCGTAGCAAACAACTGGTTAAAAGTGTTTCAACCTCAATTATTCTTCGACGAAACCGCTCATTGTCCACTAAAAGTGTAGACCTTCTGTCTTCATCGTCAGGGAAGTAGAAAGTAGTGTCAAGGGGACTACTGAAGGTCACCTTCCTCATGTTCCTGTAAAACTGCGACATTTTTCAGACCGTCTAGGTAGATGTTCATACGACAAGAGCTGGAAGAATAATGATGTAGCGTTATCGTGTATAATAGGCATATACCCCCACCACAACGTTACCTTGTCCTTCAAACCATCGTTTTTACGCCACGGATGCTATACTGTTGGTTAGATTTAAATTTAAATTGCACCTACTTGTTCGCCTTGTCAAGCTGCGTAATTGAAGTACCCACATGTTAGACCTTGAACCAAAAACAAAGAAGTTATTTAGGTTTGTCCTTGAAAATAGTTGTTTTTTCGCTGTTGCTGCTATACCCGTTGTTGGATCTGAATTCTGTTTGCACCAACTTGTTCGTCTGATCAATCCGCGTAATTTGAGTACCCACTTAATATATTTTAAACCGTAAATAAAGAAGTTATTTAGGCTTGCCCTTGAAAATAGTTGTTTTTCGCTGTTGCTGCTATACCCTTTGTCGGATCTGAATTCTGTTTGCGCCAACTTGTTCGTCTGATCAATCCGCGTAATTTGAGTACCCACATGACATACTTTGCACAAACTGTGTAACCCCCCCCCCCCCCCCCCCCCCCCCCCCCCTTTTTTGGGTCATGTTCAAGGTCAAGGTCAAGGTCAAGGACCTTGGGACTTAGAAATTTTCACAAAGTGGGCTGCACACAAACATAAGACTAATAGTCTCCTGCCTATGTACAGGCCAAGTCCCTAACTTGAAATGCTTAGGGTGGTCCTGAAAAGGACCGTTTGTGTTTGAAGGAGATGGTGGATAAGGAGCGGTGAGCGGTAGTCAGTGTTTATTTTTCCTTTGTAACCCACTTTACTTGTCCCTTCTGTCGTACTAAAATCAAGTCGCACTTGGTCTCAGGAGGTGGCAGAGTGGACCTTGGAAGGTGGACCTTGACGTAACGGCCGCCGCCAAAGAGGTGTTGGAGTAGGTACTCATCATCGCTGATCTTCCCCACAAGTAGATACTCCACGTTTAATTTCAACTGCGCAAACTTGACGGCGACAGACTCCAGCGGCGTTACCAACTCGGTAAGTTTCACCGTAGCCGTCCTCTTCATTATCTCCTCAACAGTTGGTGGCGGCGATGAAGGTCGAAGCGATGAAGGGCGAGGTGATAGCGATGGTGAAGATGCAGTGGACGTCGAAGGCCGTTGGTCGAAGTAAAGTGGGTGGTTTCGAAAATTCTTCCGTATGCAAGATTTAAAAGAACTAGGTCTTTTGAATCCGCTCCTTTTTTCCGAAGACTTCTTCAAAGTCTCCTTCAAACGTTGCAGTTTCTCGGGTGTAATGGGAGAAGACATAGCGCAGAGGTGTATTCAGTTCGCAAGGCAAAGCTGGAATGAGGTACCAGACGGAGCAAAGCGGGTCACCAAGTGTAACCGTGACATTTCCATATACGGGTAGAAAGCTAAAAACCGGTCTACATCCGGTTCCCCTTCCCCCGTGACGACACAACCTCCCCCCCCCCCCCCCCCCTTTTTTGGGTCATGTTCAAGGTCACCCCCCCCCCCCCTTTGGGTCATGTTCAAGGTCACCCCCCCCCCCCCCCGTGACGTAACATCCCCCCCCCCCCCCCCGTGACGTAACATCCCCCCCGTGACGTAACATCCCCCCTTCGGCTTCGGTGACGTCACTTTGCCTTTATAAGCGGGAGCAGTCCGCAGTCTCGTCGCAGTAGCTTGCCGCCCGCTGTTTGGGTATACGTCCCAGTGGGTTGCACTCTGCTGCAGCGTAGGTCTGTTAAGTGTGCGTTGGGCCCGACGCGCAATTAAGAGATCCGCGCCCTTGCATGTTTAGTTAGTTTGTTAAGCATGTTAGATAACGCTTGTAGTTTGCTGCTAGGTAATGTAGTTAGTCTAATATATGTTAGTGTTTGGTATCGGTTTGAAGTGTCTTATTTACTAATGAAATATGTACTCCCGGCCCTACAGGTCCCTCAACAACCTTGGTCAAAACTTGGGTTCGCAGCAGCCTGACGCCGGGTGTTTGGGTCTACGTCCCACCGGGTTTCAGTGATACTGTTGACCTTTGCAAAACCGACCTTGGTTGTTCTTGTAAAAGTAACGTTAACTGATTAATTTTGTTTACATAGTTGATGGTAAAGTCTTTATTTTCAAAGTAATGTATCTTGCTTCTCATCCTTTTCCTAACCCCTCTAAGGTATGGCGCGCAAACCGACCTTGTGTCAATACGGCGCGTAAACCGGTTGACATTTCCCATCTTAGCCTGAGAAAACTGTGTAAAATATAAAGTCAGTCTCTTGTTTAAAATCAGTCTCTTGTTTGTTGTCTTTTGTCCCCTTCCCAAATACAGAGCGGGGAATAGAGCAGTATGTTATGCTCTATTCCCCGCTTTGGCTTCATGTTCAGATGACCTTGGGACTTAGAAAATTCACGTACAAAGCGGGGAATAGATCGGTTTGTGGTCCAAGTGAGAATCAATTACTGCTCTATTCCCCGTTTCAATAATATGACCAAACGACCTTGACCCACTTCGGGACTTAGACAATCCTCGTATTGTAATATCCCCCCCCCCCCCCCCCTTTGACGTAACATCCCCCCTTCCGCTTTGGTGACGTCACTTTGCCTTTATAAGCGGGAGCAGTCCGCAGTCTCGTCGCAGTAGCTTGCCGCCCGCTGTTTGGGTATACGTCCCAGTGGGTTGCACTCTGCTGCAGCGTAGGTCTGTTAAGTGTGCGTTGGGCCCGACGCGCAATTAAGAGATCCGCGCCCTTGCATGTTTAGTTAGTTTGTTAAGCATGTTAGATAACGCTTGTAGTTTGCTGCTAGGTAATGTAGTTAGTCTAATATATGTTAATGTTTGGTATCGGTTTGAAGTGTCTTATTTACTAATGAAATATGTACTCCCGGCCCTACAGGTCCCTCAACAACCTTGGTCAAAACTTGGGTTCGCAGCAGCCTGACGCCGGGTGTTTGGGTCTACGTCCCACCGGGTTTCAGTGATACTGTTGACCTTTGCAAAACCGACCTTGGCTGTTCTTGTAAAAGTAACGTTAACTGATTAATTTTTGTTTACATAGTTGCTGGCAAAGTCTTTATTTTCAAAGTAATGTATCTTGCTTCTCATCCTTTTCCTAACCCCTCTAAGGTATGGCGCGCAAACCGACCTTGTGTCAATACGGCGCGTAAACCGGTTGACATTACCCATCTTAGCCTGAGAAAACCTTGTAAAATATAAAGTCAGTCTCTTGTTTAAAATCAGTCTCTTGTTTGTTGTCTTTTGTCCCCTTCCCAAATACAGAGCGGGGAATAGAGCAGTATGTTATGCTCTATTCCCCGCTTTGGCTTCATGTTCAGATGACCTTGGGACTTAGAAAATTCACGTACAAAGCGGGGAATAGATCGGTTTGTGGTCCAAGTGAGAATCACTTACTGCTCTATTTCCCGTTTTAATAATATGATTAAACGACCTTGACCCACTTCGGGACTTAGAAAATCCCCGTATTGTAATATATATTTACTCGTTACAACATTATTACCCCCACCGTATAACACTTGCACTCCCCACCACTATCAGTATGTATAAAAGAGGGTCCCCCAGCACTAGTAAAATCATTCTTCCTCTTGTGCTGTTATACCTCACACCATGGCACACATTAGGAAGCAGACACAACCTCTCAAATTGAAACCTTCTGCTTCGTCTTCGCCCGCCTCTACCACTCCGTCTTCTGCGGTTCCATCCATCCTTCGGACAGCTCTGATGTTAGCTAACATCGTCCCGGAGAACTGTCCACCACTACCTGCTGCGTCAACGACTTACACAAGTCCTTCACCTCTTCCGTCAACTTCTCGTGCTGTTTCTCCAAGTCCTTTGTCAACGTCTCGTGCTGTTTCTCCAAGTCCTTCTACATCTTCAAGTTGTTCTACATGTTCATCAAAGTCTTCCAAATCGTCTGCTTCTTCATCCTCATCAACATCAAGTTCGAGACCAAGCCAACCAGCCACCCAATCATCTTCTCCAACCAGACCTTCAGTAATCTGCACATATACTTCATCTCCTTCAGAGAAATTTAAACAACTTAAATCTGTACAAAGGATGTGCATGCTTCCTGCACAACAATGTAATTATATATTCAAAAAAGGTGCTAAGAAAGGTGAACGCTGTGTTAAACGTTGTATTTTAAATGAAGAAACGTGCAGTCTTCATTTAAAATTAAACCATGGCGCATCTCCTTCTTCACCACGTGCAACAGTGGTGCCAATTAAAATTCGAATTAACAGGCTTTGTAAAAACAAACGCTACTTCTTTGTTAAAATAAAGGACTTTGCAAAGGTGTTGGTTCAATGTGAAGGTAAACTGTACTATGTAGAGTTACCTAGAGCCATGGACCTCCACGTCAAAAAACCTACCCACAAGGACTATTTAATTCGAAATGATACAGGTATCACTGTGTGGAAATCATTAAAATAATAATATAAATAAAAAGACCAAAAGTTTATTCCAAATTAAATAAAGCATTTTTTCCAAATTAAAAAAAAAAAAAGTGTGGACAACCTATTTACAATTTGTAGCATATGCTGCAGAGTGTAAATAAGTTGTCCACACTTTTTTTGCAATGTTACAACGACCTTGACCTAGATAATGGACTTGGATAATTTACACTAAGTCAAAGATAAACTTAAAAGGAAAAAGGAGAAATATTATACTAAAGTCATTATTCAACAGTAAAGAGGGGAGGGGGTAAGCGGGTATTTAAGCGAGCGATTCGGAATATAATTATTAGTTGTATCATCATGAGCGTCAACAGCAACACATGGGGAAAGGAAATTAACGAAGAGGAGTTGTACGCAATTGCTGAGGCTGCAGAAATGACTGAAGTTTTTAAGATTAATAAGGTTGCGGAGAATGATGCTCAGTCACATCCGCAACAAACTACATCATCGATGCAGTCTACAACGCAGCAACCAAGACCCTATCATGTTATCCTGGAGGAGTATAATGAGGCAATGAGGTACGCCTTTACAAAGTGGTGTGCACAACCGCGTTCTCCTGAACAATGGGAGGAGCACGATGCAGACTTTCGCCTGGTTGGAGACTTAGAACTTGAGCTTCAAAGAGCAAAGGTTGCTCAATAGTGAGAAGATTTATTGTTTACTTTAGAATACAGAGCGGGGAATAGATCAGTTTGCGGTCCAAGTGAGAACCACTTACTGCTCTATTCCCCGTTTTGGCAATTTGTTCAGATGACCTTGGGACTTAGACAATTTTCGTTTGGTAAAAACAACATTGAAATATATATATATATATATATATTTCTTACAAAAAATATCTCCTCCCTAAAACTTGCACCCCCCCCCCCCCCCCCTATATATGTGGGGGTAAACATATATAAGGCGTACAGCTTTAGAGTATAGTTATTCAGCTATGAATAGCCCAGCAGAGTTGATGCAGCCTACAACATCGACGCAGCCTACAACATCGATGCAGCCTACAACAAATAACAAGGAAAAGAATGATGAGGCAAGAAGAAGGAATGCTAGAGAAAGAGGAAGGATTAAAAAAATAAATCAAACATATAAGTTATTACAATCAAAATTACCGTTTATGGATAAAAAAAGTTCAAGGCATGCCATTTTGATACAGGCGATAAAATACATTAATGCGTTAGAAACGTTGTTAGAAGGTGCATCACTTCAACAAGATCTTCCTGAAGACCTTCTAGCATTCGTAATTGACTAAAGATGTTTTGGAAATACTGAACGGGGGGAAAACAGAACGGGGAATAGATCAGTTTGCGGTCAAAGTGAGAATCGCTTACTGCTCTATTCCCCGTTCTGGTAATAAGTTAAAACGACCTTGACCTACTTACAGGACTTAAACATCCTTGTTTCATAAACATTGTTACATATATTTGATACAATAATACCCATTTCTTATCACTAGTTACCCCCACCACTTAAATTGGGGAATATAAAAAGAGATTTCTCATCAGTGCTTATCTCATTCTGCTACTTGTGTTAGCACTAGAATATATAGCAGCTATGTCACCAAAGGATAATATATTTCCTTCTGCAAAATCAATCGTAGGAATTATAAAACATATTGTGATTGAAAGTGAGGATGAAAATGAAGACGAATTGGAAGATTTTGAATTATTAAGTGATATGGATGCAATGGAAGATTTTGAATTATTAAGTGATATAAACAGTGATGATCTTGAAGCAGGATATATGGAACAAATTGAACCGTTAAGTGACGGGGAATCTGAAACCTATAGAATCTATCAGCATCTTCTCTGTTCTGAAGAAATACATGATGAAACTCCAACCACTAGTAGTAGTAGTTTGGATGGGTTATTTTTAGATAGTGCACGAGGGGTATATCATATTCGTCGACGACTATTTCTTTCCGATGCTTCTGATACAACTGATTCCGATTCATCAAATGAGTCTGATTAAGTGTTGTCTTTTTCTTGTCAACTGACAAACTTTAAATACAGAGCGGGGAATAGATCAGTTTGTAGTCAAAGTGAGAACTACTTACTGCTCTATTCCCCGTTTTGGTAATATCGTTGTATAACCTTGACCCAGTTACAAGACAGAAAATATTTACCAGCTTTCAATTTTTTTTTTTTTTTTTTTTTTTTTTGCTTTTTTTTTGTTTAGAAAAAGTGGGGGTAACTTATAAATTTAATGGTGGGGGAACGTCTATTTAATGTCGATGCAACAGTGTATATTTATCATATCGGCATGATGAACCCACCAGGAAACTCCGTTTGCTACAGCTTTCCCCTCATCGATATCGATGATGTGATAAAACTTACATCAATAACAAAACGGTTTGAACTCGAAAGGCGACTCATAAAAGTCGACGTAATTCCACAAGATCTTCGTTCTGCAATGTTGACCATCGAATATGTTAAAGATGAATCTACAACTGAAGATCCCTATTGTTTTATGAAATTTTTAGTTGATCGAGATGCAATGTGTACAATCCGACTTCACATCCGAGTTTAAAATCTATCAAATGTTCCTGTTGGAGAAAATTGTCTTAGTTAAATACAGAGCGGGGAATAGATCAGTTTATGGTTTGATATGAAATCATTTACTGCTCTATTCCTCGTTTTGGCAAATATGTTCAATGACCTTGACCTAAATACAGAACTTTGTAGCCTCCAGCTACGATAGTAAATATAAAATGTAAAAAATAGAAAACTTAACGTAATACGTACCCCCACCACTTTTGCTAGGGTATAAATAGAGGGGCATTTGCAGTGTTTTTCATTATTGCGTTGACCCTTGTGGAGATCACACCTACATTATGCATCGCTGCAATATTTGTAAGACTTCATTTAAGGATGAATTTCTTTTAATAATTCATAAGGAACTAAAACATAACAACAACCATGATGAAGAATATGAAGAAGAAGAATTGAAGGAAATAGATCAAATGTTAGCCCAACACCAACATTCCAGACCAAGTGTTATTCAATATGCACCATCAACAACAGCTGCATCGATTTCTACGTCTGCTCTGTCTACACTTCACCGTCCTTCAACATCAATAGCTGCATCGTTTTCTACGCCTGCTATGTCTACACTTCATCATCCTTCAACATCAACACCATCGACTTCTACGCTTGCTATGTCTACACTTCACCATCCTTCAACATCAACACCATCAACATCGACTTCAACGCCTGCTATGTCTACACTTCACCGTCCTTCAACATCAACAGCTGCTATGTCTACTCTTCACCGACCCTCAACATCAACAGCAGTAGATGTGGAACTACACGCTCAAGCACTACCTGGTAAGGCCGTAACACATTTTAAAATTGACAACGTAAAATTACAACTTGAAAACTTTTTACATAACGCCAAAGAATTAGTAACCAAAACACTAAAGAATGAACAAAAAAGATTAAATTTTATCAAATTTGGACTGTTGCTAGATGCCATATTCACTAACATTCAAAACGAAACATCACCAAGAGGTTTCATGACAAAAAACCGAACCATCATGGCTGCGTCAGATATTGAAAAGATCGTAACAGAATGTATTGAGGAACTTTTGACGAAACTACAAGAGCATGAAGGAAGAGGATCTGGATGGACTTTATTAAGTATAACAAGTCTGGATGTTAGAGTTCATAAACACGGTTATGGAATGAGAGGAAGTAGCTATATCCCTCTACCTCAAAAAATTATGAATACCAAATCCTGTATTAACGTGCAAAATGAAAATAATGAATGTTTTAAATATGTTATGTTGGCCAAATATGTAAAAAACCATCCGGAAAGACCAAGTCAAGCATATGAAGAAGTTCAATACAAGTATAATTTCCAGGGAATGACTTACCCTGTTGCAATTACTGATATATCAAAATTTGAAAAGCAAAATCCGTCGGCTTCAGTCAACATATTTGGTTTGGATTCGTCAAATAATGTGTATCCCTTGCGCATAACATCGAATGAGCGCAACAATCATACTGACCTGTTATTAATCAATAAAGGAGAGATATCACATTACGTGTATATAAAAGATTTTGAAGGGCTCGTATGTAAACAGTTAACAAAACATAAAAGTAAAATCACAACATGTAAGAGATGCTTTTGCCACGTGAGCAAACCATTAAGAAGAGGAGGTACAGAATGGTTAGTAGAACATCAAAGGTTATGTAGTGGAAACTATGAGGTAAGAATTAAATTGCCACATCCCAGCAGAGCGCAGATAAAATTTGATAAAGTAAATCACCAATACCCTGTTCCATTTGTTGTGTACGCGGATTTCGAAGCATCCTTACTTCCAATTGAACAACAAGAAGAGGATATCACAAAAAGAAGCAAATATCAAAAACATGCACCAAACAGTTATTGTATACTAACAAAATCCACGTTGTCTGAAGAACATCTTCAAGAATTTGGACTATCATCTGCTCCGAAGATTTATCGTGGTGAACAAGCAGCGAAACACTTTGTAGATAAGTTGTATTACATTGCCTCCAAGGTGGAAGAAATCTACAAAATTAAAATACCGATGCAGCCTATGGATGAACACCAACTTCAACATCACAATTTGGCAACAACATGTTATCTGTGTAATAACCTATTTACACCAGAAAACGTTAAAGTGCGTGACCACGACCATCTTACCGGAGCCTACAGAGGTGCAGCCTGTAATGCTTGCAACTTAAATTACAAAGTTCCATCTTTTATACCTGTTGTTCTACATAACCTTAGTGGATATGACTCTCATTTCATAATCCCGGAGTTAGGAAGAGATGATGGAGCAATAGATGTTTTGGCAACAACAATGGAAAAATTTATAAGCTTCTCTAAAAAGGTTGGCAAAATAAAACTTAGGTTTATTGATTCGTTTAGATTTATGCCTTCTAGCCTAATGAAATTAACTGAGAATTTAAAAAGAGAAGATCTAATAGAAACAAGCAAAATTGTAGCCAGTAGTAAAATGGATCTGGTTCTTAGAAAAGGAGTCTTCCCCTACGATTACATCGATGGACTGCATAGATTTAATGAAACATCACTTCCTCCACCAGAACAATTTAAGAACAAACTTAATGATTCGGAGATTTCACTTGAAGACTATCAACACGCATGTCGAGTATGGAACGAGTTGGATATGAAGACTTTAGGAGAATACTCAGACTTTTATGTAAAACTTGACGTGACTCTTCTCTGCGATGTTATGGAAGAATTCCGAAGAACCTGTTTTGCAGCATACGGTTTAGACCCTCTACATTCATATACATCTCCAGGACTAGCTTGGCAAGCAATGCTGAAAGAAACAAAATGCAAACTCCAGCTGTTAACAGATATAGATATGGTTTTAATGGTTGAGTCGGGTGTTAGAGGTGGATTAACTCAAAGCGTGACGAGACATGTTAAAGCCAACAATAAATATCTACCTGACCATGATCAAGAGAAACCTTCAACGTACTTGGGATATTTCGACGCGAATAATCTGTATGGATGGGCCATGTCGAACCCACTTCCATTTGACAACTTTAAATGGGTTGATCCCGACTGTATTGGCGATATTTCACAAATTCCAAAACAAGGAGATACCGGATATATTTTGGATTGCGACTTTGAGTATCCAGAACATTTACACGATCTTCATTATGACCTTCCACTCCTTGCAAGAACAGAAATTTCACCAACTGGAAAACACCCCAAATTAATGATGACCCTTAACAATAAACAACGATACGTAGCTCACTATTGGGTTGTTCAACAAGCTATCGAATTAGGTTTACGTCTTACTAAAATTAATAGAGCTGTAGAATTTTCCCAATCGTGCTGGTTGAAACCATACATAGACTCGAATACTACCAGAAGAGCAGCCGCTACATCAGCCTTTCAAAAAGACTTTTTTAAATTGATGAACAATGCGATATTCGGTAAAACATTGGAAAACAAGAGAAGACATAAAAATGTAAAACTTGTTACAGATCCGAACAAACTACAGAAACTCGTACAACAGCCAAATTTTGGAACATCTATAATTATTAACGAAAATCTTGTAGCTGTATCTATGAAGAAAACAAGTGTGAAGATGGATCGTCCTTTGTATATAGGAATGTCAATCCTGGATATCTCCAAGACTCATATGTACGATTTTCATTACAAAAAGATGGTCACCTTTTATGGACGGGAAAACATCGGCATCTCCTACATGGATACAGACGCTTTTATATATTGGATAATTACTAACGATATGTATGAAGATCTTCGGACATTTGATTACAAAAACGACTTTGACTTTTCCGACTATCCAAAAGATCATCCAAACTACGACAATGACAGAAACAAAAAAGTGCTTGGCAAATTTAAAGATGAAGCCAATGGTGTTATACTTCAAGAAATTGTTGCACTAATGTCAAAATTATATTCTTTACAACTAAATGAAAACCAAGTCATTAAGAAAGCTAAAGGAGTAAAAAGTTTGTATTTAAAGAAGAATGTGCATTTTAATCACTATAAGAAATGTTTATTTGAAGATCAAGATATAACAGCAAAATTCAACACGATCAGAAGTTTCAACCATCAGCTGTACAGTGTGACGGAGGTAAAAAAAGCTCTTTCTTCAAATGATGACAAACGCCACATCCTTGCAGACAACATCCACACTCTACCATTCGGTCACTACTCCCTCAACCCTATTGACGAGTAACCCTTTCATCGTCCTACATCCCTTTTCCTTTTCCTTTCCGTATAAAAGGGGGAACACAGCAGTATTTTGCTGTGTTCCCCCTTTTATACATTAGTTTAGAATGACCTTGACCTATATAAGCAGATTTATACAAAAGAATATTTAATACCATATCAGCTGTCTTCGTGAAACCATCATGTCAGACCTAAAGGAGAAGATTATTAATGAACTACACAAACCTGCAAGAATAAAGTTTCCAAGAAGAAATACTGTTATAAAAGGGATAAATGATCTATATCAAGCGGATTTAATTGAAATGCGACCGCATAGCAGAATAAACAAAGGATTTAAATATATACTCACAATTATTAATTGTTTTACAAAAGTTGCAGACGCTTTGCCTCTAAAGGACAAGACTGGTAAAAGCGTAACAGAAGCCATGGAAATAGCCATAAAAAGAGATAAAAACAAAATTAAACATTTACAAACTGATGATGGAACAGAATACTTTAATACAAACTTTGCACAGTTAATGAATAAATATAAAATAAATCATTATTCTACAAATTCAGAGAAAAAAGCAGCTATTGTAGAAAGATTCAATAGAACCTTAAAAGGAGCACTGTATAAACAATTTTCAAAAAGAGGTTCTTACGTATGGTATGATGTTTTACCACAATTAATAAATGATTATAACAACAGGTTTCATAGAACTATTGGTATGAAACCTAACAAAGTAAATAGAAGAAATGCAAAAGATGTATTAAAACGCATAAAGAAAAATACAAAGCCTAAAGTAGAAAAAATGCAGCCAAGAAAATTTAATGTAAGTGATAAAGTACGGATTAGTAAATATAAGGGAGTGTTTACCAAGAAATACCTTCCCAATTGGACAAATGAAGTTTTTACAGTGTATAAAGTGCAACCGACTGTACCTGAAACGTATATCTTAAAAGATAACAAAGGAGATTTGTTGCAAGGTGCATTTTATGGACATGAAATGTTAAAGTCAACAGTAGGTGATGTATATCTTGTTGAAAAAGTGTTACAAAGAAAAAAGGACGCAGTTAAAGTGCGGTGGTTAGGGTTTAACAAAACTGAGGATTCATGGATACCTATAAAGGACTTGGTTTAATGCAAGCAACTCATTTCATCGTTAACCTTTGAGCAGGATGGAGATTATTCACCATAAAGATCGATTCAATATTAATAACATAGATGATTTAACTGTGGATAACGTTAAAATCAACAATGGTAAACACGGTAGTTTACTTCCAAACACTGTTCGATGTATAGTAAGTGGCCCCTCAAACTGCGGAAAGACCAATGTTGTCTTTAATTTGATCACTAATCCGCAGGGATTAAGGTTTAATAACCTATATATTTTTTCAAAGTCTCTACATCAACCAAAGTATCAATTGCTGGATAAAATCCTATCTGATGTGTCTGATGTTAATTTTTACAAATTTAACGCTAGTGATAGCATTATGCAACCAAACGAAGCGAAACCGTATTCTGTATTTATATTTGACGATGTATCTTGTGAAAATCAGGATACTATTAGAAACTACTTTACCATGGGAAGACATAATAACATCGACAGCATATATATAGGACAAACTTATAGCAAAATTCCAAAACAACTTATCAGAGATAATGCAAATATTCTAATTGTATTCAAACAAGATGATACTAACCTAAAACATATATATAACGACCATGTGAATGCGGATATGTCATTTGAAAAGTTTAAAGAGCTTTGCGGAAAAGCATGGGCGGAAAAGTATGGATTTTTGGTTATTATGAAAGATCAAGCTATAAAAGATGGTCGTTATAGAATAGGTTTTGATAAATTTGTTTTAATACACTGATTAGCGGTATTACTGTACAAGTCGTCAAGGTGTGAAGATGGTTAACCAGGAAAAGCTATTAAAGGAAATAAAATCACTTAGTGATTCTATTAGACAAAAAAACCGAGCTTTAAAATCAGGTATAAATGAAAGAGAGCAATTTTTAGAAACAACATTCAAACCTGTTACTGAACCTTTAAAGCGATTAGCACAAAATATGGAAAAACCTTCAATTCGCTTCGAAGGAGACAAAATGCTACCAATTTCCAAATATGAAGAAGAATTTCAGAATGATGAAAGTTTTGACCAGTTACAAACATCTGAAGAAAGCGACGAGTATGAAGAAAGCGGAGATATAGGAGATTTAAGGGAAAAGAACATTGCAGGAGATACAAGTACAGAAGATACAAGTGCGGAAGATACAAGAGCAGAAGAAGAGGATATCAACCCATCCAACTTAAGCAAATTAGGCACAGATATTATGTTTAAAGGAACACTTGGAAGAAAATATACATTAAAAATGTTACATGGCACACATGCTAATCGAAATTATCATACATATGGAGCTAGAATAGAGGATAAAGGATTAATGATTGGAGATAGAAAGTTAGATATAAACGAAAATGATGATATAGTTATTGGTGATAAGAAATATAAAGGTACAACAGGTTTGTTTGAACTCATCTTTAAAAATAATCCTGGTAAATATACTAAAAAGGATTTACAATTGTTTAAAAATATACTAGAGTATACAAATGCACATAGAAAAAAATATTCCAAAGACCTACCTATTCATAGAAACAGGTCAATAAAATACACAAACATTATATCTAGTCTTTTCCCCTCGAAATCAAATAAAGCTCCAATTAAAAGAAGAGCTTTATCTTCTGCTGAATTAAATGTTTTGCATAAAAAAAGAAAAACAACTGATCTTACTACATCTGGAAGGGGATTATTGAAAAATTTGTATAAAACCAATATAATATATTACAACGATATAAATAAGTTAGTTGATCGAATGAGGTTATTACATGAAGCTATGGAAGCCGGGCACACTGGTTTAGAAAACGAATGGGTAGCTTTGGTTGATGAACTGCGAAAACGAGAAATAATTGTTCAGTAGACGTATATATATAGTAAGAACCTAAACGATAGCGATTCAGTTACATCATGAGTGTGGACAAGTTTGGACGGTATTCCGAGTTTGGAGTAAAATCTGGATATAGTGAAAAAAGAGCTGGGTTTCCGTTAACACCTGATGGTAATTATAATTTTGAAGGAAAAGTAATTCAAAATGTTGGTGATCCGCTTTTGTCTTCTGATGCGGTTACGGTACAATATATGGATAAAAGAACCCCGATTGTACACGAAGACCATTGGGGATTTTCCGGTAAAAGGTTAAGCAATATAAAACATCCCATTTATGATGGTGAAGCAGTAAATTTAGCGACTTTAAAATTGTTAACGATTTACAAAAAGAATGAAACTGATACAAGCTATGATGTAAAAAAATTAAAATTGTCAAATGTAGGTGATTGTGAGCAGGATGGAGACGCTGTAAATAAGAAAATATTTGATATAGTACACAAGAAATGGACTACAGAATATGAAAAACATATGGAAAGGTTTGGTGCAGCTTTATTTAATTATATCCATCGGGCTTCAGGAAGAGCTGTAGCTTCAGATGTTGACAGCCACAATTATTTAGACTGGAAAAAGATACACAATCCAGAAAAACCTAATCAATTAGATAAACCGTCTGAGCCTTCTAAAGTCAAGACATTAGGAAAGGGGGATAAAGTGAATGTGATTAATGAACCAACAGAAAACGATGAAGATTATATAAGAGAAAAAAGAATTTAAATACCCATGATAAGGGATAAAGCATCAGTCATATTCGAGAGATAATACAGAGAGGATGATGGAATCCAATATTACTGCGTGGAGTTTAATATCTCAAGAGCCGAGATTTCCCCAAGGAGTGCTGACAGATGGTTTTGTTCAACGGTTTGATAGATATATGGATTGGGAACAACTTTCCATACACTACCTCTTCACAATGACTATGTTAAGAATTTATTTTCACAGAGTTAACTGGATTCATATTTTACAAAGACAACAGTTTTCAGAAGACTTCCTTGTAGAGATGACATCAAATTTTAATAACTGTTGGGAAGTAATAAGTAAATATCAAAATCTCTCTGAAAATTACATTGACAATTTTAAAGATAAACTAAACTGGAATGTGTTATTTAATTACCAACGATTAAGTGGCAAGTTTCTAAGGGAACATGACAACTATTTAGATTTTATTCATTTTACCGAAAACAACGATACCATCACCAGCGGAGAAACATTTGAAACATCTTCAATTACACCTTATTTCTATTTTTACTACTTTTATTTATTATGTCTACATTTAATTAATTAATCCATTTCTATATAATAAATGGATTTTAAACAGTATATATAATACAAGAAGCCAAGACTAATATTACATTCATTGTAAAACATTTATAGAGTGCACCTACTGATTGTAAGTTTGGCTATAAATAGTCATGCCGAGGGCTAAACGCATCAGTCATAATCGAGAGAGATTACAGAGAGGAAGGGGAATAGCATCAACAGCATTTTCTCTATTAAGTAAACCGGTTGGAGCTATAGTTAACAAGGCGATTGATTTATTACCTGTGGAATTACATTTACCTGGAGGATATCAATATTGTGGTCCTGGAACCAAATTAGAGAAACGGCTTGCTAGAGGAGATCCTGGAATAAATAAGCTTGATCAGGCCTGTAAACAGCACGATATAGCGTATTCCAAATTTGGTGATACAAAAAATAGATCAATAGCAGATAGAGCACTTTCTGAGAAAGCTTGGCAAAGAGTAAAATCTAGTGACGCGAGTATTGGTGAAAAAGCAGCGTCTTTAGCAGTAACAGCAGCAATGAAAGCAAAAACTACGTTTGGAGGAGGAAAGAGAAGAAGGCGTGGGAAAAG
The DNA here is from genome assembly GCA_963675035.1 of Allygus modestus. Taxonomy (NCBI): domain Eukaryota; kingdom Metazoa; phylum Arthropoda; class Insecta; order Hemiptera; family Cicadellidae; genus Allygus; species Allygus modestus. Next base: position 2,386,760 of record OY776115.1, read on the forward strand.
ACCCGCTAAGAAACAAGGAGGTAATATCAGAAGAAAACGTCGATCTACTAGTGGTAAAGGTAAAAAGAAACCAACAATATGGTCAATGATAAAAAAGGGAGGAGGACTATACCTAAGACCGTATCGTGTGTATTAAATAAGAAAGAGCAATTAATAATTAAAAACAAAGAATTAACCAATGAAGAACTGATTACATATGCTTCTTGTTTGAAAATCCCATTTTTTAGAGGAGTATTTATGAAAGATGAATTACCGGTTAAAATGTGGAAAAATGAGACTGGTATAGTAAATTTGGATAATAGTGAAGGATTAGGCACTCATTGGGTGTGTTACAAGAAACTTGGTGAAACGATTTATTATTTCGACAGTTTTGGAAACCTTCCACCACCGAAAGAACTTCAACAATACTTTCGTGCGGCAGAAAATGTTTTTTACAATTATACAAGAAAACAACCTGATGATACATCCATTTGCGGTCATTTATGTTTAGACTTTTTAGCTAAAAGTGTTAGTCAACTTTAAGATGTCTTCGTATACAGTGTCATTAACCGGTAACTCATGTACTTTGCGCAGTATTCTGTTTCCAGCGCTACGTTTGCAAAAAGGAAGACTATGGGAAGCCGCATTATTGGATTTAACAACATATAACTCTATTCCAAACGTTAGTGAAGGAATTAATAACAAAATACATTATTACAAGACAAAAGATAATAAAGGAAAATATTCAGCTTTGGAAGAATTCAGTTTACCAACAGGAGCTTATGAAATTGATAATATAAATGAAGTTATACAAAAACATATGGGAAAAGAAAATATAACGATAAAAGGCAATAACAATACAATGAAAGCCGAAATTACTTCTAAGTATTATATTGATTTTGGCCAAGAACGTTCAATTGGTAGTTTATTGGGGTTTTCTAAGGAAACAAAGGTATTAGAACCTAATACAACTCATTCTGGGAATAGAACTGTGACGATCATCAAAGTAAACAGCATAGACATTACATGTAACATTATACAAGGATCCTACAGAGATGGAGAAAATCGGCATATATTACACACATTTTACCCATCAGTCGCACCGGGTTTCAAGATAGTAGAAAAGCCTCAAAACCTTGTGTACCTACCGTTAAACACCAGTTTCATTTCAGACATCGTGCTGAACATAGTGGATCAAGACGGAAACCTTATTGACTTTCGAGGAGAAGCTATTACTGTAAGAATACATATAAAATCATCCGCTTAGATAATGGGGTTATCATTTAAAAAGAGAGAGCCAACCAGCAAAGAGGTCAGTAGCTCATCAGCTGTAGAAGGATTAACAAGTGACAACATTCGTTTTCTAGAAGAAATTGGATTAAAGGTCATTAACAATGGATATACTGGATATAGCGCAGGGCCCAACATTCGACGAGACCTTATGGGAAAAGGAATATCACACGCACAACCCTTACGCTTCGTCCAAATTAAACAATAACGATGAAATTAGGATTCCTATACAACAACAAGACATTTATACTCTTCCATGCGAAAGTTATTTATATATTGAAGGAAAAGTAACAAAAGCTGACGGTACTGTTGGAACCACTGTTCCGTTCATAAATAATCCTATGGCATTTTTGTTTGACGAGATTAGATATGAAATTTCAGGAGTTACAGTCGATTCAACAAAAAAGGTTGGAATTTCCAGTACATTAAAAGGATTAGCGTCTTTAACACCAAATGAGAAGAATCTGTTAGCTGTTGCAGGATGGGTTGCACCAGACAAAAGTATAATTACTCCTGACGCTTCGGGAAACTTTGATTTTTACGTACCTTTAAGATTACTTTTAGGATTTGCTGAAGATTACAGAAGAATAATAATAAATGTAAAACAAGAACTAGTTTTATTAAGGTCATCAAACGATAATGATATTATTAAAGCATCTGCTGGAACAACTGAAGCCAATTTAGACTGGAAACTAACATTAGACAAGATTGTTTGGAGAGTACCACATGTGCGACTAAATGATGAACACAGGATTACATTATTAAGAAAGTTAAAATCAGATCGAGACATTGTAATGCCATTCAGAAGCTGGGAGTTTCATGAATACCCCGTTTTACCTTCAACACAACGGCATACATGGACTGTAAAAACTTCTACTCATTTGGAAAAAGCGAGATATGTAATCTTTGGATTACAAACAAAGAAAAAAAGTATATTAACTGAAAATGCTGGTGAATTTGACCATTGTAAATTAACAAACTGTAAAGTGTTCCTGAATTCACAATTCTTTCCCTACGACAACTTTAATATCTCTTTTGATAAAAAAAGGTACAGTGTTTTATACGATATGTACGCTAGGTTCCAAAATTCATATTACGGCAAAACAAACACACCTCTACTATCTCCCGTACAGTTTGAATCGAAAGCTCCGATTGTTGTAATTGATTGCTCCAAACAAAACGAATCTGTAAAATCGTCTAGTGTTGATATAAAAATAGAAATGGAATTTCAAGAAAACGTACCTGCAAATACATCTGCGTATTGTTTAATTTTGCACGATAAAATTGTTACATACACACCGTTGACTGGTATCGTAAAGACGGTATTGTAAAACGTTGTACCACCACCGGCACCGCCACTGTCGCTAACCTATAAATAGCGGAGCAACAATGCAGGTCTTCAGTTGATCGTCTATCGTCGCATGGGCAACATCTTCTACAAAATGAGTTCTCCATCTGTTGTACAAGGTGATGCAGAGGTAGCACCGTTATTGGAACGTGATAATACTAGTGAAGAAGAAATCATCAAGGAAATAACTGCATTTTTAAAGTTTGGTAAAAGAGATAGAGAGGAGGAAAGTAATGCAGACCCATCAAAGGTAGTACCAAAGAGGAAGAAGAAAGTTGAAGAAAATATTCCTCCTCACATTTTAACTGAAGTTTTTTTGCGAATCTTTTACCCCATCTCAGCATGCATCAGTAAAAGTGTATCAGTTGGATTGATGAAGTCATTGGATTATTCCCCTACAGTAATACTACACCATGGGACAAAAAAGGTTTTATTTTCGCAAAATGCTTGGGAGTCATTTTTGAAACATGTACATTTAATAGAATGTTATTTAACTAACAGTTTGTGTGGAAGGAAAACACATATTCGACTTTTGGATTGTGACAATGAAATCGATATTGTTAAACATCGTGGACAACTACAAGTGCGAATTAGAGACTTGACTCAACATGAAAATAAGATTCTACTGTCACGTGAAGAATTCTACGTTTTAAACTACGCAACAGAACCTATTACAAGGTACATGAGACAGTTGGTATTTGCAAGCGCTATTATTAAAGAATATTTGGTCGATACTTTGGAAAAACAACCTGATAGCACCATCGTGTACGGACCTGTGGATACATCTATTTTTAATAGAATACCTCATGAAGTTTGCATGTGGAGAAAGTTAAAGGATTTTGAACCACTTGTAGAAATCGCTACAGAAGCTACAGAAGAAACAACACAGGAAGAAGAAACGGAGAAACAAGAAGAAGAAGAAAACGAAACACAAGAAGAAGAAGTTAAAAAAGACTAAAGTTTGACTAAGTAAAGAAGAACACACGTGGGGTAGGCCTATTGGGGACGGTGCCCACGTTAAATATACACCAACGCGCCTGCAACTGTACGGCCTGGTATTTAACCTACCGTGGTGTGGAAAACAGTTTAGTTGATCGCTAGGTGCCATGATGAGCGGAGGGGATGAAGAAGTGAGTGTAAAGCCTTGTGTAATAGAATTTCAAGCATTTCGAAATAATAATGATAGGTTTATTATCAAGGAATTAGTAATTTTAGACTTGCTTACATTTGTAGTTTACCCATTCACGTTTGAAGCTCCTTTTTCTTTTAACAACCTTAACGCCAAAGCAAAAAGTACAAACAAATGGATAACAAACTACTTTCATCACATACATTGGTATGAAGGATTTATAAGCTACAGTAATCTGCACAGTATTATGTTTAACTTTTGCAAACAATATTCACATATATACACAAGAGGATTAGAAAAAAGGAACTGGATACAAAAGTACACGCACGGTGATGTTTTCGATATAACCATCGGTAAGGACTTTAACATTAATCTCGGTAATATTTGTGTTGCTGCAAAAGATCCTAAACACGGACAATTAAACTGCGCATTGCACAACGCATATCGTTTGGCTGCTTACTTGGAACAAACGCAGAAATGTGGTGGGGGTAGCAAAGAACCGGAATGTGGTGGGGGTAGCGGGGCCTATAAATACGAGGAGCCAACACCGCTCCGGCACGAGTATTATTCGAGACTCCGAAGAGGCAACATCACAGAAGACATCGCAACCACCACTGACGAAGATGGCATCACAACAGTTTCTACAAACACTGGTTGATCAATTCAACACTCATTCAAAATCCGACCTTCTGCTAACTAAAAAGTGTTCAGAATTAAAAGAACAAAAACACTACATTATTCATAACATCAAGAAAGTGGAAACCACACATGGAGAAGCAATTCTAGTTTCATTGAGCGAAGCACCTTTAACTTCAGGAGATGAGCCGAAGTTTCAAGTATTTCTTCCAAAACGATTTGTTCAACTGCTACAGAATGAAGATTTGCGAGATATTCAACCGGGGACGTTGTATTTGGTATCACACGGTGTAAGCGGCAACAACTCAACGGAACTCACTCTGCACATCATGCATCCTTGTACATAATGTCTCTGTTTGTATTTCTCTGTTTGTATTTTATTGTTTGTATTTCTAGTCATCAATGTTAAACTTAAGTTTATTGTATTGTAAAATGTTTGTTTAATAAAGAAAAGAAAAATAGAAAAAAAAATGAAAAAAACATAAAGAAAACAGCAACACAGCAGTATATTATTTTATATACTGCTGTGTTGCTTTTTTTTAAAATTCGAATGGGTGACCTTGAACTTTCATTCAGGGTTAACTTATGAAGAGGTATAAAAGAGAGGGAGCAGTGAAGTTAGTCTCAGTCTTGTCTAACACACGCTGCAGCTAACATGTCGGTGCCACCTATGAACAATTTATTTTTCGATAACAATTTGAAGACATATTGTTGCGAGTTACAATGTTTTAAAATACCAGGCGATCAAGTTGACGGGAAAGCTTGTCGTAAGTGCAAGTGTTTTAGCTATTGCATATGTAGATGTAAAACGTATCAAATGAACCGACAAGATAAAATACAAGAATTACGCCGAAGGATTGCATTACTGTGGCGGCGAATGTAGTAGCAACCATCTGCCTCGCACCAGCTGCCACCTGCCGCCCGCCATCTGCTCCGCCCCACCACACTTTTACCCCCACCATTTTGTTTGATACCAAAACGCTAGCTAGCGAATAGTCAGTACACCTCCGGCTCTCGACTGGTGAACATCAAGTGCTTTTCACAAACGTAAAACATTATATTAAAATGTCCATTAAAATTAGGTGTATTCATTATGACTCTATTCATCTTGCGACTTACCAAGACCTCGAGGTGTTTAGTGAAGAGTTAAGACTTCTTATTGCGTCCGGTTACGATTTATCTTTGGAACTTTACGCATCAAAAAACAACATGGACTCTGCGCAGGGATCGAAGTATCTACCGTCTTTCTTCAGAAAGCAAATTGATGGCCGCAACTCGTCCGGATCAACAACATCGATGACAACGAACAACGGGGAACTATTGTAAACATGAATTATTGTAAATAAAGTAATATTTGTAATATGAATTATTGTAAATAAAATAAAGTAATATTTGTATTAGTACTACCTCGCACTAGTTTCATTCGATTGCTTCATTCGATTGTTTTCATTCGATATTTTATCGAATGACAACTATCGAATCACAATCGGATTTTACGAGTGCGAGGTAGTACTTTTTTAAAATTACCTCCCAGTGACCTTGAACTTTGAACTTTCACTCATTACGTCACAAAACCGCCTACGTCACTGGCTCAGCCTCAGATGACGTATTTAATGACTCAGCACTTCCGGTCACGTGACCGGAAGCCATAAATCACTTGGCCCAGAAGCCCCAAATGCCCACTACTTAGCAATGCGTGTGTAATGGTGCCACGAATTATCCTCAATTGCCTGAAAGCATATAAATAGGCTGGATAGCGGTGGTGATGAGGTCGAGAAAGAGATAATATGATGACGGCGGCGGAGCGAAAGTGCGTGAGGGGTGGTCCGATCGTGAAGGTTGGGCCACGCCAGCCAGAACAGCCGTGGTGATCGCCCTTAAGGGAGGAGTTGATATGATGATGGGGGCGGAGCGAAAGTGCGCGAGGGGTGGTCCGATAGTGAAGTTTGGGCCGGGCCAGCCAGAACAGCCGTGTAGGCCGCCCTTCAGGGAATAGTTGATATGATGATGGGGCAGAACGAGAGCGCGTGAGGGGTGGTCCGATATTGAAGGTCCGGTTGGGCCAGCCACAATAGCCATGGTGGTCGCCCTTCAGGGAGTAGTTGATATGATGATGGGGCGGAACGAGATTGCGTGAGGGATGGTCCGATAGTGAAGGTCGGGCTGGGCCAGCCAGAGCAGCCGTGGTGATCGCCCTTAAGGGAGGAGTTGATATGATGATGGGGGCGGAGCGAAAGTGCGTGAGGGGTGGTCCGATCGTGAAGGTTGGGCCACGCCAGCCAGAACAGCCTTGGTGATCGCCCTTAAGGGAGGAGTTGATATGATGATGGGGGCGGAGCGAAAGTGCGTGAGGGGTGGTCCGATCGTGAAGGTTGGGCCGGGCCAGCCAGAACAGCCGTGGTGATCGCCCTTAAGGGAGGAGTTGATATGATGATGGGGGCGGAGCGAAAGTGCGTGAGGGGTGGTCCGATCGTGAAGGTTGGTCCACGCCAGCCAGAACAGCCGTGGTGATCGCCCTTCAGGGAGGAGTTGATATGATGATGGGGCGGAGCGAAAGTGCGTGAGGGGTGGTCTGATAGTGAAGGTCGGGCTGGGCCAGCCAGAGCAGCCGTGGTGATCGCCCTTAAGGGAGGAGTTGATATGATGACGGGGGCGGAACGAGAGCGCGTGAGGGGTGGTTCGATAGTTAAGGTTGCGCCGGGCCAGCCGGGCCATCCTTGTTTCAAGAAAAATACTGTACTCTTCAAATTCATCTGAGTAAACAAATAAATCAAGAGCCTGGTCATAATGATGTCTCTTGGACATTATAGTCTAGAGAAGAGTTGCCTGATTAAAAATACAATCAATGGATTCCTGTGAGTAAATTAATGTTGTTCCTTTTGTAATTTACAAGAAAACGAAGCCCTTTTTTCATTTCGTGGCTCGGTACTTTATTTTTAATCAACTAGTAAAATTATATTTTGGAAAAATCGTTATAGAGTTGATGTAGAAGAGTTCTTAAGTGAAAGGGATTGGCAGGCTTTAGCTGATTACATGAGAGATGCTTGGGAATTGAGACGAGAGTTTAATCATAAAATTTAAGAAGGGGTGTAATAAAGAATTTCATTAAGGGGTTGACTTAATTTAGCTATTTTCATTCTAATAAGGTGAGGTTTAAAAAAGTATGTAATTATGTTAAATAGAGTAGGCCTATACAGTCTTGTAAGAGGTTATGGATCAAATTTAATAAACAACTTTTTTCTTATTACAATCCTGGGCTTTAAAATAATGACTTACAGTTTCATACAACTGTTTTGTTGAAGAGAAAAATGTATCTTTTCATGTATTTTGTTTAACAAGTATTAATGAACATTTAGTTTTAGTTAGTTAGTGAACTTGTGCACCAGCCGGACAAACGGTGAAAAGACTATTGTTATTTTGTTGCTGTGCTGGTAAGAGATGATTAATTATAAACTATACCTAGGCGTGTACTAAATAAAAAAAAACATAATTTGAGAATATACCGAATTTTATAGTTAATTAACATGTAAATTTATTGTTGTCTGCGATTATTAAAATTTTAAAAATACAGTACTTTTTCATTTAATTTCTTTCTAAGTTAGTAATATATTCTCTTAATGTTTTAGTTAGTTGCAATGTAAAATTGAAATCCAACACTAAATCAATGTTATCCATATTTTTTAATAACAACTTATGTCTAATACAACAGTCTATTTAATTAGTACTTTGATTAGTTGTTTTAATAACCCATTTTTAATTACAGAATTGTTGAAATCTCGCCTCAGTCGTTCATATAATTTTAATCTCAGGCTATTTGTGTTTAATAATGTTCTTAATTGGCAATTGTTAAGTAGAAAACTTCCGTAAAATAATGCAATATGGCTGAGACCGACTTTGAATCTAATGTCTGCGTTATTATAACATCAACAGTCAAATACCTTAGCAGTGATTTGTTCAAAAACAGTATATTATGTTTGAATCATTACCATATTAATATTACAAATGTGTATCACGATCGTTTGCCTGTTAGAGCTTCCTTGTTTCCCATCTTTGGAAGGGATCATACCACGAGTTTTTTTCTTTCAGATTATTCCAATATCCTTCATTACAGTAATTATAACCCATCACATATCATTACCTCACGCCTCTAGTCCTCAAAGTGGGATTCCTCAAAGGTTTATTTATTTGGTTGCTTTATAATTTGAACAAACAGGGTAATTATAGTTACTGAACCATTTTGAGCCCATTTTATAAATTCAATTGTCCTATTGTCTGTTCTATTTTTAGATCGGGTTTGATGTAATACTATTTGTCAATCAATGCAGGAACGTGTATTGTACTTAATTAAAAGTGAATTACTGCACTTCAATTGAATATTCAATAATTGTGTGATATGTTTTGCCGGGTAATAAAACAGCCATCAACCTCGGGAACCAATAAGAGAGAGTTAACTGGACCATGTATTGGTTATCACTTAGCTCGTGTTTTATACAGAACTGAACGCACTGATATGCGGATTATTTAAATCTATTATCATACATTATTTTGTATACATTTTATTTGTAGTTATATTTAGTAAGTTATATATAAGGATAATAAAATATATGTAATGAAACATTATAAAATAATCAAACATTTAATTCTAAGCATATTAAACCATTAGAAAAGCCCCTATCATGTTAAACTTTGAAGGCCCACTAGAATTTATTTAAAGATTTTCAACATCTGACTACCGTCTGTTGAATCTAACCGCTGAAACCAAATGTAGCATATACATGATGAATCAAGCCAAGATAAATATACATATTTATTCATACATATTCCCGCTTTGCGTTATTCAAATTGTAATCATAGAGCTTAATATAACCTTCAACACTAACTGGACTTCTATTGTGTTGGCTGGAAATTAAACTAAAAAACGTTTTAACTGATACGCACTAGAACTAAAAACATAAAAATAAAATATTTGTATAAATTACTAATAAAGATTATAAGCTTTGTAAATGACACTTCTAGAAAATCTTGCCTAATCCAACTTTGCCACGTTTTATAACTAGATTTCTTTTATTTTTGTCATTAAGTCACTAAAAAAAATGATTAATGACATTTTTATATTTTATCATGGTAATTATTAATTTTAGTCCATCATTTAAATGTCATGAAACAGGAATAAACAGTAAGATGTAGGGAGGGGGATTTAGATCAGATAACAAAGCTATCACGTAACATAAGCTGATCATCGATCCGTTAAGTGATCCACGTTGATATACGGTTGTTGTTTGAGACGTGGCGATTTACAACAATCTATCGATAACGTTATTGCGTACCTTTGAGAAAACGTTTGATAAAGTCCCACATACGTCAAACTAACAGATAAAGTGAAAGTCTTCGTATAGCGATTGGGGGAAAAGATACGACAAGTGCAAAGGTAAAATTAAGTATACGTTTATTTGATTGTAATCCTCAAATCACGTGACCGAGCTTAGTTGTTGTCCTGGGTAGCGGTGATTAGAATTCATACAAAAGGAATGTAATTACTGGCAATTCTTACCTAATCAATTATAGTTTTTCTTAAAGTCATTATTAAATCAAACAATTGTAAGTGTGGGATGAACTATTTAAAAATTATCATTATAATACTTTTATATAATTATAAAATTATGGAGACAAAAGTTTTAAGGTAATTAATCTTTAGACTGAATGAAATTTAAAGACAACTAATGTGTGTGTTTCAAGGTCCCACAATGTTATTTCGTCTACCTCTAGTCCGCGTGTCTCTCCACCAGTTGATTCGGGTTTGTAATTTCCTTAATGTAAATTCCTATCTTGAGTCATTCGGATATTACTGATCGTTATAAGTTTTACAGATGTTTGTATTATCACATGTTAGAATCCAAACCTTAGCGTAGACACCATATTTACCTAACTTCTTCCTCGCTTTAGATTCAGTATATGTATTGTAATGAAGCTTTTAAGATTGAATACAAACTTATTTAATGTTGCACAGCTTTATTAATTTCTAAAAAGATCAACCCAGAGTGATGTCTATGACGCGTTTCGGAGTAGCAGGTAAACGCAAGTCCCTGTCTGTGGGTGTAACCGACTGTTCCTGGTTTGCGATAAAGGACATCTGCCGATCGTCTAATGGCAATGCACTTTCCAGTCCGTGCACCCCAGAGTGACGTCTATGACGTGTTTCGGAGTAGCAGGTAAACATGTCCCTGTCTGTGGGTGTAACCGACTGTTGCTGGTTTGCGATAAAGGACATCTGTCGATCGTCTAATGGCAATGCACTTTCCAGTCCGTGCACCCCAGAGTGATGTCTATGACGTGTTTCGGAGTAGCAGGTAAACATGTCCCTGTCTGTGGGTGTAACCGACTGTTGCTGGTTTGCGATAAAGGACATCTGCCGATCGTCTAATGGCAATGCACTTTCCAGTCCGTGCACCCCAGAGTGATGTCTATGACGTGTTTCGGAGTAGCAGGTAAACATGTCCCTGTCTGTGGGTGTAACCGACTGTTGCTGGTTTGCGATAAAGGACATCTGCCGATCGTCTAATGGCAATGCACTTTCCAGTCCGTGCACCCCAGAGTGATGTCTATGACGTGTTTCGGAGTAGCAGGTAAACATGTCCCTGTCTGTGGGTGTAACCGACTGTTGCTGGTTTGCGATAAAGGACATCTGCCGATCGTCTAATGGCAATGCACTTTCCAGTCCGTGCACACTTTATTAAGAAACGTAATTGAATCAAGGGTATCAAAGATAATTGTTCGTCAGTAGTATTCTTGCTGGGCTCATATTCTATGTCTGCCATCTAGCAAACCCCGAGGTCATGAGGTTATGAGCGTCAGAGGGGCTCAAGGACCCACTGATAAGCGGCTTGACGTGGAGCGAGTGGCGGTGCGGTGGATGTGTCGATGGTGTTTGAGGTTGTCGGCTTGGTTGTTGGTCCTCAACCATCGTGGGCTAGGTAGTACCTCGAGTGTTGCTAACGTACCTTAATAAGTTAAGTACCTGATGGAGTTTAACTAACGTACCTTGCTATTCTGATCTTCCCTCGTCAGGGCTCATTCGGTTAAGTCCTGTGTTTTCTTGCAGCTGCACGAGTCTCCCGGCTTCCCTGTTGTAACGAAAGAAATTATTTATATGATCTTTCTTTACCACATATTTATAACTACTTTTGTAATTTAATTAATTAAGTACATATAATTTTGCTTAAATTAGGGCGTGGCGAGGACCCCCGCACCGCAGGTCTGGGAACGGGATAACTCAATCACTTGCCTTCTCGCTTACTAGTTTTAGGGGAGAGGGGGTATCTTCTCTTCTCCCCCTTTTTAACCAATTAGATTCAAGATTTCTTATGGTGACTAAGCAATAATCCATGACTAATTACACATTATATGTCCTGATATTTAAAACAGGATTATTTCTTGACCGTGCTTACATATATCTTTCATGAATTTACAAGTAACATATTAAACTGATGATTCACGCTGTCTATGCTTTCTACTCTTCTCCCTCAGTTACTACTAACATTTAATTTATAATTTAAAACTCGGCTCAAGATGGTACACTGTCTAGTGACGAGAACAACCAGTATAAAACATGCCTCGGCAGCGTCAGAGGAGATGGGGTTAACTACTTGCATTCATTCTCACAGTTTCGTGGGCATTCGCTCTGCTTCCTTACGAGCGGATGCGTTCAAGATATATAAGATAGGTACAGGGATAGGAAGGCATAGTCTTTCTAAGGATAACTCATTAAAAATAGGAGACGACAGATCTTATAAGTTTGAGGGGTTTTAAATTTTGAAATTGTACAATTATTTCTTTTATCCTAATTTTAACATAGGTATTTTCGTATTAAATTGTATTTACCATATAACCTTCATTGCTGTTGCGTGTCAAATGGGTTCCGGGTTGACGATTTATCGTTATGCATTTAAAATTATCCTATTTCAAAGGGAAATGTGAACCAATAAATAACAATAAAAAACCTTGCTTTGCTAAAGTAATTAGGAAGTGTTCTAAAATATCTAAATAGTAAGGTTATATTGGGCAATTTCTAATGGAATGGTTATTGATCTAAGTGCATTATATTACTATTGACCATTACATCTTATCAAGTTAAAGTTAGTGTAATAAATACGTTTCTGTATTTAAACAATACCATATTACAGCAAATTTAAAAACACCTACGACTTAACGCTATAAAAACACTCATAGCGAATATCTCAGTGATTGAAACTAACTGGGAGGCCAGAGTGACCGAAATACACGAGACAACTTTGTAAACCAATTTACAACAGATTGAGTCCAGTTAATTGTTGCAGAGAGTTGTATACAAACAACATCGATTTACCACTTCAATTTAGTTAACACGTAGAACATATAACATGCGATTTGGTTCTGAAGAGAAATAGAGAATCCATGTAAATGAAAACTGGCGTGATATTACGTCTGGTGAATGGGAAAAGTAATACGAATTTCACATTGGAGTAAGAACGTAATATTAAATCTCTTTGAAATAGGATTCAAAGCCTATTCTCATAGGTACATTAACATAAATGTTATACTGGATAGTCATAGAAACATGAAATTTAAAATAAACTTGAAAATACACATTGGAGACTTTGTTCTTATTGTTAGTAATCAATTGGATGTCAAATATAAAACCACATGGTTTGTGTAGCACACATTCAACATAGCTTATCTTGTTTTGCAAAATTAAAATAGGTAATTCAGAATTAATTTTGAATATTAATTCGCACATCTAAAAACACATTTGAAACAATTTTCAAATATATTTTTTGGATAATTTTGGATTTATTAAACCTATATAATCAAATACCTAACTTTTAATAATACATATAAAGAAAATTTCTAAAAATTTACATCTTCTTGAACAATTAAAGTTGCTAAAAACAAAGAGTACTAAATTTAACATATTTTATTTTGAGCGTAAAAATGATTTCTTAAAATATAAATTGAATGTTTTACACTTGTCAAAGTTATTTAATAAAGTTTCTTTTTATCTAAGTTCAATTTTGTCCAAAAGTTAAAAACAATTTTGATAATGTTCCACGGACTCCAATTAGCAACCCAATAACTGCAAATCTTTCTATGCCTACTTATTCTAAATAATAAACACTTAATCATAACTTTCAAAAACCTTGTCGCCCTAAATTAATTCAAGTTTGAATTTTAACAGTCTATTCAGTTGAAAATAAATTCCTTAGTTTGACATTTATGGCAATAGTTTACGGCTGTTTAAAATTATTCATTAATAAAGAATTATGAATCAAATTTATTTTAAAAAGAATTGTTTTATTTCTAGGCTTTTGAATGGTCATCCAAACAATGCAATAAGTAGTAATAAAGTATATTTGCACCACACATTTAAAATACATTATAATATAAATTTAATTCAAAATGTCTTCAATAAATAGGCAAAGTTAGTACTAGCCAGTTCTCACTACCACTTAACTCTACCGATTGTTGCCACTTTATGATAAACATGTTAATTAAAAAAATACACTGCACTGTAAAACTTACACTGCTAAATTAGAGTATTGGAGCTACATACATGTATATTCATGTATACATTAAATGTTCAAGACTACCATATTTTCACTAATAACCAAACAGGCTAGAAACTATATCCATTTACGTTAGGTACTGATGGCTTGGTATAGTTTATCTAATATTAACAAGCTCTGACAATCCCAGTTTTAAACATAAAAATAATATGTGTTTAAATAATTACCTTAACAAATAAATACAATATTAAAAATATATACAACTTTAAAGGCCATTAAGGTGAAGCCCTTAACAAATTTTCAATATTTTGTGATCTTTTTTATGTGCCATTTGATGTGTGTGTTTTTTCCACGATAACACCTTCAAATTTAGTCCGGTGGGTTTCCAATTTGATTATATTTCAAAATTGCAATTTAAATATAGATATTTCACATTAATAAATATGTAAACGTTTTTATGTTTATGAACTATTTCTTTCTACGCTATTGTCGCACTGCTAGATTTCCTTTAATGTCACTAAACGTTTAAAATAATGCGTGTTAAACAAAGTGAACTCATTTAACAAGTTGTCAAACAGTCGGCAATTCGTCCTGCTCGTATAATTGCGTCAAGTCCTTACGGTGTAGTTAGGAACTTTATAATTACCAGCCGTTTGGGCAGCTGTCATGGCAATATTATATACTTTAAATACTTTTGGCTAATACTTTATTTTCTAGATTTTCACGGTTATTTCAACTATCAACTGATCGATTAATTGTAGGATTTTTGGATTTTTGGCTTTTAGGAAAACCAACAAAAGCCAAAAGTGAATTTGTTATTATATTTTATTATATTTATATTATATTATATTTGTTATTATTTTTTATTATTAGCTTTTTGGGTGTTAAGACTGATTTGGTGTTGCAGTGATCGATTACACTACTGGAAGATCACTTGTTACTATTTAATAGAAAATATATTTAAACTATTTTAATCTTCAATAATTATAATATAGCTGTTACGTTGATTTGATTAATAGTTGTAAATCTTAAGATGAAAATGTCTTATTTTAGTTTATTCCAATTTTAGTTCAAGTACACTTCAATGCATTTCGTTATTTATTAAATAAATTATTTTCGTGCTGCGAAATAAGTATCTTACACATCCGAAATTTGTAAAATTGGTTTTACTTCTTACAGAATTACCATGCACATAAAGAAAAATTATATAAATGGCGTTGTCATGGTCTATTATAACCTATTAAATGAATTTTTGGGGTAGTGGTCAAGATGACGGACTCTCAACCCATGGCAGAGGCCTTGTCGTGGGTTCGAATCCCGGTTTGGATAGTAAATGTTATCACGACTGTATTGCACAACTCGTACTGTAACCCTTGCTCTTCTGGATACGTTCCATGCACAGATCTGTAGTGAAATCACTTTGCTCGTCTATGTGGACGGACAAAGTGAGGAAAACACTGACATCTGACCACACTGATCTCTTAAGATCGGCGTTACAATAGTGCGGTTATTACTATCCAGTTGACGAGTAATTAGTAGGTTAAATCAAAATTCCTTCAGTAGTTATGTCTTTTAAAATGATTAAATGTCCTTAGTTCAGAGTGAGTCAGCTCCAATATCACATTATCGGCAGAGACTACCACAGAGAGTGGATCGGTGGAGTGGGAGGAGTGGGAGGATGTTCTCTGATCTCTATACACAAACACTTCAGAGGATGCATCGGAGTTTAAGCTATTACAATATAGGAGAGGGGTTGTACCTAGGGACAAATTTTGGTTATTTAATTTTATAATTTTTCCCGGAAGATTTTTTTACTTACAAATAATGTCTATATATAAATTGTCTTTTTATAAAGTACTAAAAATATTCTTGGAGCTTTAAATTAACAGGAAAGGCTGATGTACCTAGGAACAACCATGGTAAAAGGTCATAAAACTCAGTTGTATATTGATAAAATTAATGTTTATTAGTATAAAAATAAACAATATTATAAAACTAAATATACATACAGTAGTAGCTAACACATATATTGGCCGATAAGCCAATATTTTAGTGCTCTGAAAATGTGTTTTTGTCTTTATCTCGATTAGGCCTACTAAATAGTTTTACAACAAAATGTTGAATTTTTCTTTCCTGGTAATTGAACGAAAACATAATCTCCAGCGTTTAACTCATCAACGCCCAGATTTTTTCGAGACCCTTTGTCTCAGGATAGTCTGCGTCTGTAATATCAACAAAACATAGCTTATATCATTATTCCTTACTCCGTGGCATATTATTCAGTGCTGGATATCTGAAAAAATACATAAAAAGAAGAATTGTATGTACCTAGGGACGTTCCTTGGTACAACATGGTACACTTTTTTTGGTTTGTGTAATAAACATATTTTAGTAGGTTAGGATTTAGTAAGATATAATGTTATCTAAAAGTAACTCTTAAACTGTATGTTAAGGTGTGTACTTAATTTTATTTGACATTATTTGTTAATGTCCATAAAACAAAACCATAAACTTTCAACAAAAATTTACTTTCGATGGCCTAAAACATAAATTAAGTTATAGAATCAAAACTGAGCCACTCAGACCAACTTATTCTTGGATACAAAATTACCGCCTAAAATCCCATTGCTGCCACTATACAACCAAAATTTACCTCTAATAGTGCAAGAGATATGGTTTTTATCCCTAGGTACAACACTCTCCCCTACAGTGTGTGTTAACTTACATTCTCACAATATATCCTTTTATGTCAGATCGATAAATACAAGGATAATCGTCTACCTAATTTAACTTAACAATGGGCACTAACACTTGTCTTTTTCATTGTTTTAAAAGTAAAAAATGCAATAAGTAAACCAATATGTTGTATAGAGATGAAAATAGTTTGTTTTTTATCAAGAACTAAGAAAGTTGTGGAAAAGTTCTTTAGTGATTGGAACTCTACAAAAGAATACGTTGAAGGACTCTCACCAGCTCTGGGCAGCGCCATCATTGGCATTGATAAGAATCCCCCAGACCTCGGACAAGGCAGTATTACTGAAAATCTATATAACATTAGATCAACTATACCGTCAATTTTGGAAAAAAGATATCATGTCCTTTGCATGTATTGCAGTTATGTATAACTCCGTGGGACTTGTAAAGGCTCCCAAGTAATACCAGGTTTAGTACTGATTTGATTTGATAAGATTATATCAAGGACCGTAAATCGTTTATGCAGGCTATAAGGAAAATGTCAGAGTAAATTCCCGGTCTAATATTTTAGAAAAGATACAATCATTTAAAAATAATCAGTCTAAAATATGAGATGGAACAACCATATTGATTTGTTTATATTAAGTTAATTCTTTTCAACATGATTTCACGACTAACTGTACAACTATTTCGCACATCACTAAGACAGATTTATTACATCACTCTCTTTTACATCACTCTATTACATCACTAATCTTCATTTCGATTGGTCCTTTAATATGGTATAAAACTTACATTGTATTTAAACACCAAATCATAATAATATATATCTAACTCCAATAAGTAACTTTCGTAATAGGCTTTTTAATAATAAATTAAATTAATAAACAAAATAATGTTTAAAACAATATAAATTAATACCAAACAATGTGTGTATATTTTCTTAAGGAAAGGTCATGTGAAAGGTTGTGTGTAATACATCTCATTTATAGTACCGAAGGTGGGTTTTCCGGTTCGCGATCGTATTCCCCTTGCGAGGCAATCGCCGTTCGATCAAGTTATGAACGACACTTTTCATCATTCTGAAAATAATAATAATAATAATAATGAAACATATTTTTCATACATTTTCATCAGGTTTGTTGAGTAATATTTCCTTCAACAAAATTAAAATAATAGTGTTTGCATTGTTTTTATGTATTTCAACTAACTAGATTGTATTTCTGTTTATAAACACCGATAAATAAATTAATAAAAATATCTGATTTGGAATGCATCCGTTCTAGAATTAACAGGTTACTAATGCTACAGGCGTTAAAACAAACTCATTTACTAATAACGGTGCGGGAAAAGATCCAGCATTTTCCGGATCTATAATAGGAAAGTATTCGGTATTTACAGCTGATACCAAAATAGCTATTTTCGATACTGTGTGATGACAAATGTTTTCTATATGTGTATATATCTTGGAAACCATATTGTGTAAATCGAAAACCATCAAGAGCTCAAGACGATCAATGTTTGGGTTCAGGAAGGTTGGTTTTCGTTTTTAATTTTCTCGATGCTGACCATTAAAACCCCGGTTAGACTTCAAGCTAAAATATGGTTTAGCCGAGTCATAAAAAAGGAAATATTCTGATATTTCAAAAACTTATCAAACAATAATTCACTTCTAACATTAAATACAAAACTATCCAAACAATTAAGAGACGTAAAACTTTGACATTAAGCAATTCATTAATATTTATCATTGTTTAAATCAATGTTAATCACAGATGATGTTTTAATATGTATGTTTAATATCCATGTTCAAATCGTCTACAAAGTAGAATTAAGTTTTTCCCTGTAATATTCTTAAGACTTAGAATGCTTTAACTGCTTTCATATGCAAATGCGTTTCAAACATCTTAATATTGACTTTTAGTTACAATACCTTAATTCATTATCTGCACATCTTTATTTACATTAAGTGTCGTGCTGAATCACCGAGGTTTTATTTGTCTTCAATTTTAAAATAAACCATATCTATATCAGAAACCAAAGTAGGCAACAGAACACTATGACTAAGTTGAAATCGATGTTTAGTCAGTCCTGATTTCATGCTGAAATGGGATCAAGACAGTGACAGAACATGGAAAACTATTCGACGTGCATTTGTAGAGCACTATAGAAGATGCTTTTAGTATTTGGTATTGAGTGCCGGAGTACTGTTGGAATTACCGAGTGACGACTTTCTTCATTCAACTAGTAGCAACCGAAGGTCTACATTTTCAGCAATATTGTAACCCTACATTCAAATTGATGTCTTAATCAAATTTCTCCTTAACTCAATCTTGCCACAGATGGTGTAAATGGTAGGATTCAATGTGTGATAAGCCATACAAACGAAAACTTCGACTATCATATTGTTCTTTAAGATAACTAAACCATTGTTTTACACTTTTACAATTGTGGGCAGAATCAAAGCTATATTCAAAATGTTTAGGTAACTTAATAGCTCAATAGAATTTACTTGTGATATCTTTCCAGTTATCTCTAAGGTTTTTAAGTTAAACAAGCAATTGCAATTTTGTCTATGTGTAATAATACCATGTAAATCTTTAGCATTACACTTTTCACTTTAATTTCTTAACCGTAGTTTACTTTTACACATTTTAGCGAATTTCCCCTATAGGGAAGAAGCTATTACCGTAGTCGGCATGGTAAGACCTAGGCCCGGGACCATGATAACTTTTCGTTTTGAGGTCCCCAGACCCCAAAAACACCTTTCGTTCGATACTGTATATATATATATATATATATATATATATATATATATATATATATATATATGTGTCCGTGAGCACGATAACTCTCGTAAAAATGATCCGATTTTGACGAAATTTGGTATAAACATGTAAAGCAGCATTTATGACTTTAAGTTCGAAAACCAGACAGATCGACCTATCCGAAGGGGTATTTTGGGGGGGTTTTGTACCCAAAAAATGTTTTTTTTTTAATTTTTTACATATAATTTTTGAAAAAGTCAAATTTTAGTTTTAACCATTCGATTCAGCTTAAAAAAACACACAATTTGGTATTTCGATCATTCCTCTACGTCAATTGGTTACCGAGATATTGAAAGTGCTAAACACAGTACGTTGTCTAATGTTATTCTTATGGAGGAAAAGAAAATTTTTTTATCTCGATTATTTATGAACGTATACTGACGAAACTTGGTATACAGCTTCATCTCGTTGAGGTCTATTGATATTTGCTCCAAAAAATCTTTTTTGCATAACTCTCCCGTAGCAGCAAACCTGCGTACTCAGCCCCCATGTTATTCTTATGGATAATAATTAAATGCTCTGTCTCCCTTAATTATGAACATAAATGAATAAAAACTGGTATACGACTTCACCTAGTTGAGTTATATTGATATTAGCATGAAAACCCATTTTTTGTGTTCCTTGTTGCAGCAAACCTGCGTACTCATCCCCAATGTTATTCTTATGGAGAATAATTAAAATTGTATATATCGCTTATTTGTGAATAAATTTTTATGAAACTTGGTAGTGGCTTTATGTAGTGTTAAGACATTTATATCTCCATTGGAAATTCGCTGAGTATGCAGGTTTGCTGCGACGGGGGTATATTTATATTTTAGCAGGCTTAAGTATTTTATCAATAATGATATGACTTTTTAATCTCGCACAATTTAGTAATATTACTTTGATATTTTTTAACGATGATAAACTGGGTTTTCTTTTCGGTTGAAGGACATAATTAAAATTAACGGTGACTATGTAGTCCAGTCAAGTTAGTCATTACAAAGGGTCCATATATGCATAAGGTCATGTAGTTCTAATTTGTTAGTATGTTGTTAGGACCTATACCACAAGTAAGAAACCAAGTTTGCGGCTTCGAAAGACCTGTGCTACTGGCGTCTTAGTCAAAAAATTAAACATTTTCGTTATGGTCTATTTTTGATGACCTATTGGAAACAAAATTAAAATTGTATATCTCGCTTATAAATAAACATACACTGACGAAACTTGGGATATGGCTTCATCTGATTGTAGTTTATCGTTTTTTACACACAAAAAACAATTTTTTGCCGATGGTTCTCTTTGCAGCAAACCTCGGCACTCAATCCCCATGTTATTCTTATGGAGGATATTTAAAATGATATGTCTCCCTTAATTATGAAGAAAAAACAATAAAAATGGTATGTAGCTTCACCTTGATGGGTTCTATTGGTATTTGCATAAAAACCCATTTTTTATATTCCTGGTTGCAGCAAACCAGCGTATTCTGCCCAACGTTATTCTTATTGAGAATAATTAATAGGGGTTGAGTTTTTAAATATTGTATCTTAGTAAATAATGGAGTACTGAATTCGTTATCACTTTAGCAAATTTGATCCAGTTTAAGAAAGGATTGGACAACATATTCTGTCAGAGGCATACTTTAGAAGATGTTTAGCAAAAACTGAAAAAGTGACCTGAGAACATGCTAATGAATTAGAACTACATGAAATTTTGTAAGCACGGGTGTTTATTTAGACTGGACTAATGCTAACAATGAGCCAAAGTAAATCTACAAGCGATGGTTTTGCTACCCGGAAACAATGTGATTTGACCACAATCGAGTAACAATGTGATTTGAATACGATCGAGTACCGCAATCATTTATTTTGTTCCATACTAAGAGTGTCCTTTTTATCTATATCGGTTATTTTCAGTAATTTAATGAGTAATAGTAAATTAGTATTATTTTCTCTGATTTAGTTATTTTTCAACATCCTCCAAATTTCAGCTTACTAGTCAGTAAAAATAAATGATAATTTCATTACTGAAATTATAAAAAAGGAAACTCATTTTGTAATAAACTTATGAACAATTTTACTGACTACAAAAATACACAGAAATACACATTTGACAAAGCGATCTGTTTCAAACAGTGGGAAAAACAATTTAAGTTTTTTTTTTATTGTGGGCGACCCCAGCGACAACCAATCCGGTTGCAGGGACAGGTAACGTGGTACAGGACAGCGACAACCAATCCGGTTGCAGGGACAGGTAACGTGGTACAGGACAGCGACAACCAATCCGGTTACAGGGACAGGTAACGTGATACAGGACAGCGACAACCAATACGCTTGCAGGGACAGGTAACGTGGTACAGGACAGCGACAACCAATCCGGTTACAGGGACAGGTAACGTGGTACAGGACAGCGACAACCAATCCGGTTGCAGGGACAGGTAACGTGGTACAGGACAGCGACAACGAATCCGGTTACAGGGACAGGTAACGTGGTACACGACAGCGACAACCAATCCGGTTGCAGGGACAGGTAACGTGGTACACGACAGCGACAACCAATCCGGTTTCAGGGACAGGTAACGTGGTACAGGACAGCGACAACCAATCCGGTTGCAGGGACAGGTAACGTGGTACAGGACAGCGACAACCAATCCGGTTGCAGGGACAGGTAACGTGGTACAGGACAGCGACAACCAATCCGGTTGCAGGGACAGGTAACGTGGTACAGGACAGCGACAACCAATCCGGTTGCAGGGACAGGTAACGTGTTACAGGACAGCGACAACCAATCCGGTTACAGGGACAGGTAACGTGGTACAGGACAGCGACAACCAATCCGGTTGCAGGGACAGGTAACGTGGTACAGGACAGCGACAACCAATCCGGTTGCAGGGACAGGTAACGTGGTACAGGACAGCGACAACCAATCCGGTTTCAGGGACAGGTAACGTGGTACAGGACAGCGACAACGAATCCGGTTACAGGGACATGTAACGTGGTACACGACAGCGACAACCAATCCGGTTGCAGGGACAGGTAACGTGGTACAGGACAGCGACAACCAATCCGGTTGCAGGGACAGGTAACGTGGTACAGGACAGCGACAACCAATCCGGTTTCAGGGACAGGTAACGTGGTACCGGACAGCGACAACCAATCCGGTTGCAGGGACAGGTAACGTGGTACAGGACAGCGACAACCAATCCGGTTGCAGGGACAGGTAACGTGGTACAGGACAGCGACAACCAATCCGGTTGCAGGGACAGGTAACGTGGTACAGGAGAGCGACAACCAATCCGGTTGCAGGGACAGGTAACGTGGTACACGACAGCGACAACCAATCCGGTTACAGGGACAGGTAACGTGGTACAGGACAGCGACAACCAATCCGGTTGCAGGGACAGGTAACGTGGTACAGGACAGCGACAACCAATCCGGTTACAGGGACAGGTAACGTGGTACAGGACAGCGACAACCAATCCGGTTGCAGGGACAGGTAACGTGGTACAGGACAGCGACAACGAATCCGGTTACAGGGACAGGTAACGTGGTACACGACAGCGACAACCAATCCGGTTGCAGGGACAGGTAACGTGGTACACGACAGCGACAACCAATCCGGTTTCAGGGACAGGTAACGTGGTACAGGACAGCGACAACCAATCCGGTTGCAGGGACAGGTAACGTGGTACAGGACAGCGACAACCAATCCGGTTGCAGGGACAGGTAACGTGGTACAGGACAGCGACAACCAATCCGGTTGCAGGGACAGGTAACGTGGTACAGGACAGCGACAACCAATCCGGTTGCAGGGACAGGTAACGTGGTACAGGACAGCGACAACCAATCCGGTTTCAGGGACAGGTAACGTGGTACAGGACAGCGACAACAAATCCGGTTACAGGGACATGTAACGTGGTACACGACAGCGACAACCAATCCGGTTGCAGGGACAGGTAACGTGGTACAGGACAGCGACAACCAATCCGGTTGCAGGGACAGGTAACGTGGTACAGGACAGTGACAACCAATCCGGTTTCAGGGACAGGTAACGTGGTACAGGACAGCGACAACCAATCCGGTTGCAGGGACAGGTAACGTGGTACAGGACAGCGACAACCAATCCGGTTGCAGGGACAGGTAACGTGGTACAGGACAGCGACAACCAATCCGGTTGCAGGGACAGGTAACGTGGTACACGACAGCGACAACCAATCCGGTTGCAGGGACAGGTAACGTGGTACAGGAGAGCGACAACCAATCCGGTTGCAGGGACAGGTAACGTGGTACACGACAGCGACAACCAATCCGGTTACAGGGACAGGTAACGTGGTACAGGACAGCGACAACCAATCCGGTTGCAGGGACAGGCAACGTGGTACAGGACAGCGACAACCAATCCGGTTACAGGGACAGGTAACGTGGTACAGGACAGCGACAACCAATCCGGTTGCAGGGACAGGTAACGTGGTACAGGACAGCGACAACGAATCCGGTTACAGGGACAGGTAACGTGGTACACGACAGCGACAACCAATCCGGTTGCAGGGACAGGTAACGTGGTACACGACAGCGACAACCAATCCGGTTTCAGGGACAGGTAACGTGGTACAGGACAGCGACAACCAATCCGGTTGCAGGGACAGGTAACGTGGTACAGGACAGCGACAACCAATCCGGTTGCAGGGACAGGTAACGTGGTACAGGACAGCGACAACCAATCCGGTTGCAGGGACAGGTAACGTGGTACAGGACAGCGAAAACCAATCCGGTTGCAGGGACAGGTAACGTGTTACAGGACAGCGACAACCAATCCGGTTACAGGGACAGGTAACGTGGTACAGGACAGCTACAACCAATCCGGTTGCAGGGACAGGTAACGTGGTACAGGACAGCGACAACCAATCCGGTTGCAGGGACAGGTAACGTGGTACAGGACAGCGACAACCAATCCGGTTGCAAGGACAGGTAACGTGGTACAGGACAGCGACAACCAATCCGGTTGCAGGGACAGGTAACGTGGTACAGGACAGCGACAACCAATCCGGTTGCAGGGACAGGTAACGTGGTACAGGACAGCGACAACCAATCCGGTTGCAGGGACAGGTAACGTGTTATAGGACAGCGACAACCAATCCGGTTACAGGGACAGGTAACGTGGTACAGGACAGCTACAACCAATCCGGTTGCAGGGACAGGTAACGTGGTACAGGACAGCGACAACCAATCCGGTTGCAGGGACAGGTAACGTGGTACAGGACAGCGACAACCAATCCGGTTGCAAGGACAGGTAACGTGGTACAGGACAGCGACAACCAATCCGGTTGCAGGGACAGGTAACGTGGTACAGGACAGCAACAACCAATCCGGTTGCAGGGACAGGTAACGTGGTACAGGACAGCGACAACCAATCCGGTTTCAGGGAAGGTAACGTGGTACAGGACAGCGACAACCAATCCGGTTGCAGGGACAGGTAACGTGGTAAAGGACAGCGACAACCAATCCGGTTTCAGGGACAGGTAACGTGGTACAGGACAGCGACAACGAATCCGGTTACAGGGACATGTAACGTGGTACACGACAGCGACAACCAATCCGGTTGCAGGGACAGGTAACGTGGTACAGGACAGCGACAACCAATCCGGTTGCAGGGACAGGTAACGTGGTAAAGGACAGCGACAACCAATCCGGTTTCAGGGACAGGTAACGTGGTACAGGACAGCGACAACGAATCCGGTTACAGGGACATGTAACGTGGTACACGACAGCGACAACCAATCCGGTTGCAGGGACAGGTAACGTGGTACAGGACAGCGACAACCAATCCGGTTGCAGGGACAGGTAACGTGGTACAGGACAGTGACAACCAATCCGGTTTCAGGGACAGGTAACGTGGTACAGGACAGCGACAACCAATCCGGTTGCAGGGACAGGTAACGTGGTACAGGACAGCGACAACCAATCCGGTTGCAGGGACAGGTAACGTGGTACAGGACAGCGACAACCAATCCGGTTGCAGGGACAGGTAACGTGGTACACGACAGCGACAACCAATCCGGTTGCAGGGACAGGTAACGTGGTACAGGAGAGCGACAACCAATCCGGTTGCAGGGACAGGTAACGTGGTACACGACAGCGACAACCAATCCGGTTACAGGGACAGGTAACGTGGTACAGGACAGCGACAACCAATCCGGTTGCAGGGACAGGTAACGTGGTACAGGACAGCGACAACCATTCCGGTTACAGGGACAGGTAACGTGGTACAGGACAGCGACAACCAATCCGGTTGCAGGGACAGGTAACGTGGTACAGGACAGCGACAACGAATCCGGTTACAGGGACAGGTAACGTGGTACACGACAGCGACAACCAATCCGGTTGCAGGGACAGGTAACGTGGTACACGACAGCGACAACCAATCCGGTTTCAGGGACAGGTAACGTGGTACAGGACAGCGACAACCAATCCGGTTGCAGGGACAGGTAACGTGGTACAGGACAGCGACAACCAATCCGGTTGCAGGGACAGGTAACGTGGTACAGGACAGCGACAACCAATCCGGTTGCAGGGACAGGTAACGTGGTACAGGACAGCGACAACCAATCCGGTTGCAGGGACAGGTAACGTGTTACAGGACAGCGACAACCAATCCGGTTACAGGGACAGGTAACGTGGTACAGGACAGCTACAACCAATCCGGTTGCAGGGACAGGTAACGTGGTACAGGACAGCGACAACCAATCCGGTTGCAGGGACAGGTAACGTGGTACAGGACAGCGACAACCAATCCGGTTGCAAGGACAGGTAACGTGGTACAGGACAGCGACAACCAATCCGGTTGCAGGGACAGGTAACGTGGTACAGGACAGCGACAACCAATCCGGTTGCAGGGACAGGTAACGTGGTACAGGACAGCGACAACCAATCCGGTTTCAGGGAAGGTAACGTGGTACAGGACAGCGACAACCAATCCGGTTGCAGGGACAGGTAACGTGGTATAGGACAGCGACAACCAATCCGGTTACAGGGACAGGTAACGTGATACAGGACAGCGACAACCAATCCAGTTACAGGGACAGATAACGTGGTACAGGACAGCGACAACCAATCCGGTTGCAGGGACAGGTAACGTGGTACAGGACAGCGACAACCAATCCGGTTTCAGGGACAGGTAACGTGGTACAGGACAGCGACAACCAATCCGGTTGCAGGGACAGGTAACGTGGTACAGGACAGCGACAACCAATCCGGTTGCAGGGACAGGTAACGTGGTACAGGACAGCGACAACCAATCCGGTTGCAGGGACAGGTAACGTGGTACAGGACAGCGACAACCAATCCGGTTGCAGGGACAGGTAACGTGGTACACGACAGCGACAACATATCCGGTTGCAGGGACAGGTAACGTGGTACACGACAGTGACAACCAATCCGGTTGCAGGGACAGGTAACGTGGTACAGGACAGCGACAACCAATCCGGTTGCAGGGACAGATAACGTGGTACAGGACAGCGACATCCAATCCGGTTGCAGGGACAGGTAACGTGGTACAGGACAGCGACAACCAATCCGGTTGCAGGGACAGGTAACGTGGTACAGGACAGTGACAACCAATCCGGTTGCAGGGACAGGTAACGTGGTACAGGACAGCGACAACTAATCCGGTTGCAGGGACAGGTAACGTGGTACAGGACAGCGACAACCAATCCGGTTGCAGGGACAGGTAACGTGGTACAGGACAGCGACAACCAATCCGGTTGCAGGGACAGGTAACGTGGTACAGGACATCTTCCCTGTTCCGCCGATGAAACTTCATGTTTAGTTATTAGTGAATTTCCTTTGGAAAGTGAACTATTACCATGACCCGCACGGTGAAACATAAGCCCGGGACCACCATGGAAGTTCCTAAAGTGACCCCCTGAACACGTTTTGGGGGATCGTTCAAAATTATATATATTCCTTTCTATAATCAGTTGGACAAGTTCGTTGGGCAAAACAATCGGAAAACTCTAAACCCCTTTTTTGGGGATTATCTTTCAAATGTTGAGTATTTCGGCCCAAAATGGGTCAGAAATTTCCCGTATGTACATTTAATGCATGTAAAAAGATGGGAATTAGTTAGGCAAAAGTTTTAAGCCCTCTCTCGTCATTCTAGCATACATATTTACCGAGTTATTAAAGAAAATGTGTATAGACTAAACACAGTACGTTGTCTTGTGGGGATTTAACACTAGAAAAGCCTGTTATTCCTTTGTTAGAGTACTTTTATCATCCCCAGCAACTTCACACCTACTTTCAAGCCTGACTGGACCTTCTACTAACATTATAATGCACAAAACTGTATTCCCAGCTTTGCAGGTAAATGAAACCAGGAGCATCAGAACAGCCAAAAATCACTGTTTTCAGATTTCAATAAAAATTGGAATAAATGTATGTTGTCACACTGATTTGTAGTTTTAAAAGTTTGTATGTGGAAATTCACTTCACTCACGTCAGCGTGCTGCGTGCGAACTCGTTATTAAATTCTGAGCTTTCTGTAAATTTGAGTCTGTAAAATATAAAATAATAATATCAAAATTGGTGGTTTTTCTAAAATGGTTTTCCATATGATTATCATAATATGTGTGAAAAACCATTCTACTGCTCAATCAAATAATTTTTTTTAACAGAAAATTAAAGACTGACAGGTACCGGAAATGAACCTCTAAATGAAGTTAACGTTTCTGAAATTTAGTGATAGTTGAGTAGTCATCTGATAACATACAAGTAGATTTCAAACAATAAAGCGATAATAGGGTGAAAGACCAGATAAGAACCAAGTAAGGAGTAGAGGGAACCACGAGGACCTGACATCAGACTCCCCCCCCGCATTTCATCATGCGGCGCCGTCAATTCCTTGATTATAAAGGCGTTCTGTTGTATTTGAAAGGCAATATAATGTTTAAAAATGTGCACAGACGTAATACGTGTCTTGATTAGTTGTATAAAGTTCGCCAGATCGATCCAAAGCAAAATATTAGCATTTTGTGATGGTTCAGTTCTGGACCACGCTGCCTTTGTCATTGTTATATTAATAATAATGGTAATTCTAAATGAATCGGCTGGTATTTGTCAGTAACAAGGTGTCATCTCACCCATTATACACTCATAGTTCATTCATAATTGCCTTG
The DNA here is from genome assembly GCA_963675035.1 of Allygus modestus. Classification (NCBI taxonomy): domain Eukaryota; kingdom Metazoa; phylum Arthropoda; class Insecta; order Hemiptera; family Cicadellidae; genus Allygus; species Allygus modestus. The sequence goes on from OY776115.1 coordinate 2,415,354, forward strand.
AAATATCGACATAATGTGTTGTTAAGATTGAAATGAAGCAATGGTGGATAATCTGGCAAAAAATGGATAAGCCACATAACACATAAACGAAAATAACGTATTATTAAATTTTCCAGAGCCAAATGAAACATCAGGCAAGTTGTAACGTGCCATAAACCCAGGATAAGGCGCGGCGTCAGTCGGAACGATCGCTGCCCGAGGGAGGGGTAGAGCGGGATTAAATTAATGTTCATTTTTATTGATAATTTACTACTTATACTGTATTTCACCTTGGACACGACCATCGAAATGGTTTAAGCTATTGCAGAGCTATGTAAACAGTAACGCCTCTCGCTTTAAACAAATTGAAGCAAATAGTGCTGATTTCAAGCGGCAAACAATTCTTCAAATGTCAGTTTGAAACATTTTTAAATGTATCTGACAGATTTTGATTTGAAACTTTATTTTAATGAAATGTTGCACCTCTCAAATACAAATTACAACTAGTTTAATTGTAAAGTGTTTGTTTTCAATACGGTTTTCACTAACCAAATTGAAATATTTATTTATTATATTTTAATGCTAATTGGTTTACTCACTGACAATGAATTTATTTTGCATATTTCGATAGGTAAAATCTTGCTTTTTTACAAAGAAAAATATAACAATTATTATGGTTTTTCTTAGAATTTAAAAGTTTGCGTACCTTAAAATCCATACTCAGCTCTTAGTGTCTATAACTAATGTTGTTTTGGGAACTGCAGTAGTCATATAGACGCTAACTACTGACTGAAGTCGGATTGTAAGGTGAGTAATGCTTTTATTACAGAGTTATATTATATCTGAAAATTAGCTTTCCAAGTGCGAACTCATTGACAGCATTAGTACAGATAGCCTTAAGAAACAATACCTGCTTTATATCTTACGTGAATGGCTTTAAAAACGTTAAAAAGATCGTTTAACTGTAGCAGATGTAGATTATGTAGTGTGTTTTGTTCAGAAAAAATAATACTATTAATTGCGCATATTAAAACGTACATATTAAAAATCACAGATGTTTCCAAGTTAGTACTCTATCCTTCAAATGCTGTAGTGAATTGTTTACAAAACGTCCACACCAACACATTAACTTAATTTAACCTAACAACAGTACGTTAACCTAACAGCCTCGGCGACCTTTTACGTATAGGAGATCTACAGGGCCAAAGGGTTAAACGTCTTAACTATTAATATTACAAATCTTTATGACGGCCTATTTTACCATATGGGATTTATCGATTTTTATTGTTCGAAGTCCTAAGTCAAATGAACTGTTTCAATACGTTACAAAATCTTCATTATTGTAATTATTGTGTTCAATCATTTTCTATTGACGTTGCTATGTAACACATATAAATTGTATGCAAATTATTACTTACCTATATCGGGGAAGTAACAATAGTTCAGTAACTATTTAAGCTTCAAAATATAAATTTGATTTTAATAGTTTTTCTTTACCTGGTCGTCGGTTATTCGAATACCGAATTGTATTTCAATCATAGGACAGGCATCGTTGTACTAAATTGAAATCTAATTAATGTACCACAGATGGATTTGGATATTTGTGTAATTAAATGTTTTGATGGGTAATAAAACAGCGATCGAACCCTGAAACCACGATGGGATTTAACTGGATCCGCATTGGCTCGATACACCGATATTATGTTATGTGATGGATATTTAAATCAACTAGCTACTACTGTTGGTAAACTAATAATGTCATTGGCAATTGTACTAGAACATTTTAACTTAAAATAAAATAAAACATAGTGAAATGAATTTTAAAACAGTTGTTGACATTTTATAAAAACTTTAAACCCCATAATGAAAGCTGAGGAGCCCAATAACACCATTGCAGCTTTTAAAAGGGTTTTACATTAGATTTTTCCCTGTTCAATCCAGACAAATAATATTACCATATAATGCGTAAATGTTGTGCCCAACTAAAAATACAAATTTAAGCTTTTTACATATCTGTACTTAGCTTCAAGGCGCTGAAGCTTCATAGGTCGTCCTTATTTTATTTCCTCTAACAATTGGGCTCCAGGCAATAATATTATATTTAGTGTTCTGTTAATATTGTCAACGGAGGCCGTGCGTAGCTTGCGCATTACCATCAGATGCAGATTGTGACTGAATATCGAGGTTTGTGAAGATGAATATAATAATAATTCATTAATAGCCAAGGTAGATAAATAAATATTGGGTTAATTCGTAGGATCTGTAAATTTATAACTAAAGGCAACAATGACAATGTCCTCCCTAAAGAAATTGTAATGTTGTAATTTAAAATGTGTAGGAGAGCTACAACGATCAAGAAGTGTACAATACGTTTAGTTGTGTTATCAAGAAATGGAAATGGAAAACCAAGATAAGGTGGAGACGATTTGGGGTTGACAAAAATGCGTTACGGTATGCGATTGCAACGTTACGGTACCAAATTGTCTACTGAAGACTGTTTCAGAATTTTACTTTGATTAAATGTAATTAACCAAACACAACATAAATAACTGAAATTTTATTTATTTCAAGTTAAATGTATTAGCTTATATTAGAAACGTAACCTACGTATTTTAGCGTGTTAAACTAATTTGATATATTACTAAGATAAAATTAGATACTGCAAAAAATACTATATCAAATTCCAAATTCTATGACGACAACAAAAAACAGGAAGAATATACTATCAATAAGTAAACTTATACCATAAACTATAAACTTATAAACTAAATATGACCCAGTTCCCCATCCACCCTTTATTAAATATTGTATTAAGTAATTGAGTTACTGAGTATTGAATCGGATTATCCTATTAGTTTTCCTATGAAATAAACCTTATCTAGGTCAAAGGAGAAAATACGCGACAGCAGAAAATTGTGGACAAACTGAAATTGACGTCTAGTTTGGTTGTTTCCCACGCACTACTGGTACACTGTCGGTGACTGTCTCCGTGAGAGCTCGCACCTCACAACACCACAGTCTAGATATCTTTCAGCAATAACTTGGTAACTCAAGATCAAATCATTTATCGACCAAGGAAGTACATTTATCCTATTTGTGTGCCTTTTAGCACTTTTTAGTTTATCATTAAACATTCTATGGCTGTAATAAATCGGTTTCATTCAAAAATAAACGACATCTTTTGACGTTCCCGGAATGGTTTTACAATCTGGCATGATTCATAATTGCACAGTTAATATTATATTATTGCACTAATTAGTGAGGATTGTATTAATTGAAGACAGTTGTCAGAATATTTTGCATCGATTACATGAGAGATTTCGGTTACGACAGTCAGACTCAATTAACACTGCAGTGGTAACACCTGTACACTTAACTAGTATCTATCAGTTAAACTAACTGGTGTTGAATTGAGTGTTAACTAATTAAAACTGAACTACAAAGTGATGTGAACTACATAGGATTTTACATATTAAATTACATTATACTTATAATAAATAATCTGTAATAGATAGAAAGCTGACATGTTGCATGAATCTTAAATGATACTTTACAACAAAGTTATAAGTTATATTTTCTTTTGGTAAATTGTTCAGGAATCTTGGGTTAGACGTTGTTAAGGTAAAAACTAATACCCCGTCACAGCAAACCTGCATTCTCAGGGAATTTCCAATAGATATATAAATTCCTTAATTCTACATAAAGCCACTTACCAAGTTTCATAAAAATATATTCAAAAATAAGCAATATATACAATTTTAATTATTCTCCATAAGAATAACGCTGAGTACGCAGGTTTGCTGAAACAAGGAACACAAAAAATGGGTTTTTATGCTAATATCAATATAACTCAACTAGGTTAAGTCGTATACCAGTTGTTATTAATTTATGTTCATAACTAAGGGAGACATAGCCTATAATTATTCTCCATAAGAATAACATGGGAGCTGAGTACGCAGGTTTGCTGCTACAGAAAGTATCGGTAAAATTTTTTGTGCAAATAAGAATAGACCACAACCAGATGAAGCCACATACCAAGTTTCATTAATATTTGTTCATTAATAAGCGAGATATAATTTTTGTTTATTCTCCATAAGATTAATATTGGTCAACGTACTTTATTTAGCACTTTTAATAGCTCGGTAACTAGTTGACGTAGAGCAATGATCAAAACACCAAATTGTGGGTCATTTTAAGCTGTTGCCAATGGAAAAAACTAAAATTTGACTATTTCAAAAATAATATGTAAAACCTCAATAAACCAATTTTTGGCGTACAAAACCCCCCAAAAATACCCCTGCGGATAAGTCGATCTGTCTGGTTTTTGAACTTAAAGTCATAAATGCTGCTTCACTCGTTTATACCAAATTTCGTAAAAGTCGGATTATTTTTACGAGAGTTATCGTGCTTACGGACACACACACACACACACACACACATACACATACACATACACACACACACCCACCCACCCCCACCCCCCCCCACACACACACACACACACACACACACACACACACACACACACACACACACACACACACACACACACACACACACACACACACAGACACACACACACACACACACATATATATATGTTTTTTGCATCTGGGGACCTCAAAATGAAAATTTATCATGGTCCCGGACCTAGGTCTTACCATGCCGACTACGCTAATAGCTTCTTCCCTATAAGGGAAATTCGCTAAAACCAAAACATGTTATTTGTGGTCCTTCGTGATTACATTCCAAATGAAGGGACGTGTTACATCGAAAGTGCATTTAGTAATCTTTAGCCTGTGTTGTTATAGCTTATTAAGGCTCGAAACTAGATTAAATCTAAAATAATTCTTTTCCGCTTTCAACAAAATTTGGAAATGTATTTTCTACACACGCACAAAGCATCTTGAACGACAGTTTTTGGTGGTCTCAGGTCCAAATATTATTCAAGATACAACACCAGACGCCATACAATTGAAAAATGATCAAATAAAAGGTATAACCGTTGTTGTATGATATTAGTATGGTATAAGATACATGTTACATTAATTTTCATATCTATTATGTATTATATTATATACAGAATATGTTGTATGGGTATACCGAAATTTAACATGTAAAATCCATGAACTAATGCTCAAATGGCCATTTTTTTAATAAGTATTCCACTTAGTTTCTTAAAGGTTTCGGTTTCCTTACCGTTAGTAGAATAATAAATGTTTGACTTAAACCCAAATTCATAGATTTTTATATTTTATCATATATTTTGATCTATTTTTTTTCTTTAGGAAAAATGTTTGAATTCAATTTTTATTTCATATCGTTTTTTATGAAGCTTTGACACCTACATCATTTGAAATCAACCTAATTAGTTTACGCTTGTGGATATCAACCAATGCCTTTTGCGGTGTTGCCAGTTTCAGATCAGCTACGTACCAACTTTGGATTCATTATTTCCATTCGTGTAACACTAAAGTCTACTATTGTCATTGGCAAAACCTGTAGACAAAAAACACAACATTTCTAGAAAGCAAAAAGATCCCGCAAAGCACTCTAAGTTTCAACTAAAGAAGTTGCAAGGTTTCAGTTTACTTAGAATTTTTATCATGTAGTTTAATTAAATCTGTTTACCACAAACTAATCTCTAATATTAAATATACCTAATTCAATATTCTCAAATAATATGTTTACATACTTAAATAATAAGCCACGTTACTTTAACTTCCTTTATTACAGAAACCTCGTCCTCAATGCTCACCAATTCTTATCTATATCTATGGTAATTTATTGTACCATTAAGTTAGGACAAATCAAAGTAAACTCATTTTAAGATTTAATAAATACTAATTAAACGTTCATAAAAATATAACCAAGTGAGACTTTAACATTATAAAACGGATGTATCAAAACTAACCGTTAAAACTGTGGCAGAAGTACAACTTACAGTTCCTGTGTTGTTATGGCGACAAAAGAGCTGCAAACCTCCCCACCCCAGCCCGTCGTGTTACGTGGAAAAGGAAATATTCTCTTCCTCCCTAATGAAACTTTAAGTTTAGTCATATCTCTTGCCTTGTGTTCTTTAAGTTCGTATATTTCACCATTTAAATAAAGTTTATATTCCTGAAAGGGATTTATATGATTGAGTTTATTTGATTGACTATTTTAAATTGAGCTTTTCCCATACCAGATACGTTTTATGGGTTTTGATAAGGAGTTTTCTAAACTTCAACTAGATCATATCTAAAATTAACCATTTTCTTAAAAAGTGTTATAAATTAATATCATAATGAAAAATGGCAGATAACATAACAAAATGTCGTGTAGGCTTGAAATATTAGAATAAAAAAATCGATGTATCTGGTCTAAATTGGTTGTCTTGTCCCATCTTGAATACATGTTTACAGTCTGCTTGTGAGCAGTGTAGTGTGAGATTAAATATACTTCGATGAGTTGTAAGATCGATGTATCTGGTCTAAATTGGTTGTCTTGTCCCATCTTGAATACATGTTTACAGTCTGCTCGTGAGCAGTGTAGTGTGAGATTAAATATACTTCGATGAGTTGTAAGATCGATGTATCTGGTCTAAATTGGTTGTCTTGTCCCATCTTGAATACATGTTTACAGTCTGCTTGTGAGCAGTGTAGTGTGAGATTATATACTTCGATGAGTTGTAAGACAGTTTTTCTTAATCCCGTACTTATAACAACACGTACCAAGCTAATAAAAAGGGTTTACAACTATAAAAGTTATTCGACAGACGATATTTTTTCAAACGTCTTTCTTCTACAAACATTCTCACATGTCCAAGGATATAACGCGTACCCCAACACCTGTGTTTCTATAAATGTTGGAATGGTTGTACCGTAATCAAAGATACAATTTAATGGAAACAACTTTTAATTTAATTAATGATGCTTTCTAAGAACATATCGACCTTAGATAGTAACAAGACCAGGGTTTGGACCGTTCCCTAACAAAACGTTAAAAATGTCACTGGCGTAGATATACAAAAAAAACTCTTTTTATACTTTATTGCCTCAAATGCCTCAATAATAATTAGAAATGTACCCTCACTTTCAATGGTTCACTTGGCACCGACCCTGTTATCGCCCTAGGCCCAGCTTGACCCCTAAAACACTTCAACCCCCCCTCCCCCCGCCATCACTACGCCACATTTACCATCACTGCACTCATTTGCTCATTATACATACACTAAATAATCTATTCCAGACTACAACACTCCTATTACCAATCCTTTTCCTAATTAAACTATTAATTTTTATTATCAGTATTCATTCATTAATTATAACATTCATCATAACTTCTTTATTCATCATCACTCCTGCTTACATAATCAAAAGTATATTTTTACAAAATTATCATTGCTAACATGTTTTGTGTCTTGGTCTTCAACTGTTCACCCACATGCTAGACCAAATAGATTCATTCCCTCTATTATTGTAAATTTTCAGTTTGAAAGTACAATATAATCAAATTACTTTCAATCTTCTGCTTAATTTAACTTTACTATTAATGAAGTGTAAGATGGATGTATATTTGTTTCTGTTTTATTTGAGCTTTGCCTAATTGATTTTAAAATACAAATTCACGGAACTTAATTATATTTAGTTAGTTGTTTAAACCCAAAATTAAACTTTTTAAAGAAGTAATATGTTCTAAATAATAAAATAAATCCCACTGTAAATGGGTAGATATACATAGTTATTCGAATTAAATTAAACTATTGAAAAGTGGTTGGTGCCAGCATCATAGAGGTACTGCCGCTAGCATTTTAATTTTATTTCAATATTATAAAGAACGGTTCAAGTCGGTGTGGTTGAGTAAAGTTTAATTATTCAGTAACTATGGGAGTTTGAGCTCCTTTTTCAACTGTCATTATCTGCAGAAATAGTTTACATTAAAAGCAATTATTCAATAAAAGAGGGTTAAAAAGATAAAGTACTTGTCAGTTGTCTGAATCGCAGCGCCGTTATTTGGTCCTTTGTGTGTGGTTTATGTAGCGTACCTAAGGTTACAATTGATCGTTTGAGGTCAACGATAAACGTTTTATTAAGTAATAAATTAGAAAGAGTACTTTTTCACTTTGCTCGAAAATAATAACTAAGGTTTTCTTATTTTGACTGCCGATATTATCATTTGGTATGCGCAAGCATCGCCGCCATATTTTAAAATAGTAGACCAGTTAACAAAATATTTTTTTACATCAAGTACTTACCTAATACTAGAAGGTATTAAGTACCTTTACATAATTTGATGTTAATTTAAATTTTAACTTAAGTAGATCAATTATTATTGAGGGGTCAATTATGGTATCAATAATTATACCATTTATTGATTGAAAGTTAAACGATACTTAGCTAGACATGCAATCAAGCAAGCCAATTATAAAGCAAGCCTTGCGAGACATTGTCAGAGTATTACAGTGAATACCCCGATATCAAGTTGTCTTCAAAGTTGCTTGTTTGACTTTCCTTATTTTCCGACTTTGATGGATTCTCTTACTCTTTCAATATTTGTTTAAGAAACTTGAGACTTACGCCTTCCCTATTGTTAACTCAATTAAATCAGAGCTTAGGGGTTTGTTGTTGTGATTGTTTTGTCTTCTTCAATCCATTTAAAACAGTTTTCCTACAAAACTGTTATGTATCATAGTTTTCTTTTGCGTAAAACCTTTTAAAATTCTATCAAATAAGGTTATTCGCATTTGACAAATAGCGTGATGCTTAATCAGTAACAGTCTACTGTAGTTACAGTTTCAGAAGAGTATTGTACGACTCCTTTTAAATTTCAATAAATTATGTTTTTATACGTTTAATTTCTCCAAATATGATATATTTGGTCAAATATATCATTTTTTATGAACCTCCAAAACTTGGGGTCAAGCTCTTTGGTGGTCCCGAGCACCTAACTCACCGTGGCGCCGTGCTGATAACTCACTTTTCCATAGGCAATTTGCCAATACCTTAAACTATCAACCCTGCTATACAATGTGATGCTAAAGAACGGCAATATTTTCAAAAGTGTAAAATAGAATTTGAGGAATAATTGTATGGTTTACAATATAATCACAAATGTATTTTTGTTTCAGGTTAACCTTGGTGGAACGAGAACATAAGTAAGTAACCACTAACAGTTACAACTACAACTAATAGTCTTTAAGCATTGCTTTTGATATAATCAATGCTCAAGGCGTCAATAATAGATCATCGAAAACAAATTATGCTTAAAAATTAACACAATAAGTCTGGAATATACTTCTTTTGTGTATATAAAGGTTTCAGCTTAGGAGATATTCTGGTCAAATAAGCCTAAAAAGTACTTTTAAGAATACTTAGAAAATAATTGAATGGAAGCCTTGGATAATGTCCCACAACCTAATAAAATTATCACAATAAATATATAATTTTCACGCTAGTTTTTTTATTTAAAAAAATTAAATGCGGTAAAATGTTTTTAAGCAACCAAAGTTTTATATGTCACATATTCCCTACAAAATATTTGCAAATTCGTCATGCAACTTACACCCACAATGCTTAGATGAAGGAACAATCTAAATGTAAGTGCAACAGTGGCACCGAGATTTGACTGTTGCTCCCTTCACTCTCCATTCATTGTTTACTCTGACACTAAGCGCTCTTTGTTGTCTAAAATGTACTAAGTATTTTAATGTCATTGAAAATAACGATGTTAAAAGCTATTAGATGATCAAATATAAATTACTAATGAGCTAGCTTAAAATCTATGATGTGTTGAACCTATTTTGTGTTATATAATTTACAGTTTTAATGCTTCCCTACCAGACATGGTGTTGGTTTTTATATTGTTTTTTTTCATAACCGATATGGTCACATTCTCCGATATAGGTGAGGTAACACGTATGTTTGTGTGCTGGCCTCTGGCTAACACGATAGTATGGTGAGAACCCTCAATAATTCCTGGAAAATAGAAAGGAAAACTCATGTTTTTTCTTTAAAATTATCACTTTTCAAGGAATAAGAGATAAAAACCACTCATTATGTTCCTGAAATAAAGGGAACACTAATTCCTTCACGTACGGTCCAACAGTGTATCCAGAATTCACTGTGTATGGTAATTCAACTTAGTTTTGTCGTGATCTAAAATGAAACTTTATCTCTATATTTTTGTGTCAATCTAAGCCAAAATCTCTATCCCAATTGTTTATTTGCAGCAAACCATTTTGCAATTGTTTGCTAAAATTAATTTTTCTCTTTACCTATTTTGTAAAGTTTAATTTCGTAATTGTTTAAGAATTTACACTTCTATTACATTATGGTGGCGTTTAGATACAGAATATTAAAAAAATAATTTATTAAATTTCCCTTTTAGTTTTTTATTTTGTATTTACCATTTAATCGTTAAAATACCGTAAAACCGATCAACCGTTTCGACAAAAGGCCTTTTAGTGTGATACTTTCCGCAAGCTCACATAACATCAAAACAGAAATGAAAATTGTTTAGGTGTCAATAAGAAGTAGAATATTAAAAGGATATTTCTCTTTAAAGTATCTTTCTCTCTATAGTAGGGTAAGATGGGGGTTTCTGGGGCAGGAGGGACAGGAGGGACGCCCCCCCCCCCCGAGGTCTCGTCTGTGACACTTTGCGAATTTTTTTTTGCGAACTTTTTTGCGAACTTTTTTGCAAACTTTTTTTGCGAATTTTTTTTTTTTGCGAATTTTTTTTTTGCGAATTTTTTTTTTGCGAATTTTTTTTTTTTGCGAATTTTTTTTTTGCGAATTTTTTTTTGCGAAATTTTTTTTTTGCGAATTTTTTTTTTTGCCAAATTTTTTTTTCGCGAAATTTTTTTTTTGCGAATTTTTTTTTTTTGCGAATTTTTTTTTTTGCGAATTTTTTTTTGCGAATTTTTGTTGTTGCGAATACTAACCTAACCTAACCTAACCTAACCTAACGTAACGTAACCTAACCTAACCTAACCTAAGGTAACCTAACCTAACCTAACCTAACGTAACCTAACCTAACCTAACCTAACCTAACCTAACCTCGGATCAGATTTCTGATTGCAGATTCTTGTTCGTCTAGTCGAGCCGAGTCATTTGAGTACCCACATCGTACACTTTGGATGATGTTTACAAAAAAGGGGCCCGCACCACACTTTTGACCTTTTTTTTTTGCATTTTTGGAATCTCCTCGTCAAGCCGAGTATTCTCAGTACCCACATGACATACTTTGGATAATTAATACAAGAGTTGAACAGGGTAACGCTACAACCAACAGAGCTAGCCCATCAGCGCTTGCGGTCAATTGAACTACCAGTGAATGCAAATTTTGAGGAGAATGTAATTGCAATGCTTTGAACATATACTGCAAAGGGGGGTGTATCGATACACCCCCCTTCAAGTACTCTGCACCGAGGCAGCTGTTCGCACAACCGACTGACGCGGCCAGTCTACTGTCTGGGAATGCGGATGTTGTAATTTGATACCTCGACTGGAGGGTGCAGGTGTTCAAACAAAAAACCGACAAGTTGAGACCTGTCTGGGAATGCGGATGCTGTAATTTGATACCTCGACTGGAGGGTGCAGGTGTTCACACAAAAAACCGACAAGTCGAGACCTGTCTGGGAATGCGGATGCTGTAATTTGATACCTCGACGGGAAGACGGCTGACCCTTCTAGGAACCCATAATAGTCCGCCCGTATCGAGTTCCATTAGAGCAGGGTGGTCTTTACCCCAGACAGCGGTTGAGAGTTTTTGCCCCGACCTTCTCCGAAATCCATTAGTGGGGATAGTCACCCACATCACCAACCCTCCTTCAGTTCAGTTCGAGAGTTCAGTGCGTGAAGACGTGTTAGTCCGATCCTGTTCCGTTCTACGCGATTTGTGTTAGTTGCTGATTATCATCATTTGCGATTTGCGATTTGCGTAAAGCACCTTTGAACTATTTAAAACGTACGTGTTGTGCTGTATTGTTTGTGATTATCAAAACTTATAATCCATATTAAAGATGAACGCCACACACGTTTGTACCATTTGTGGTTGTATTTTCGTGCGTAGAAACAATTTGGTGCAACACCACATCAGATTCCACGGCTTGAGACCACAACTACCACCACCAACACCAACGCAGCAAGGTACGTTTTTTGCGTTGCATTATTGTTTTAATCAGACCTAAATGTTAGTAATATAGGAATACGCTATGCAATATAACCGCAGAGTGATACAATTATTTTTATTTAACAGCTTTAACTATTTAGCGCGAATAGAGAACTCTTTGTTTTTAAAATTTAAAATTACATGACTATATCAATATAATTTAATGTTAATAACTTATGTTATTGCTCGCCCCATCAAGTCATCAGAGTACCCACATTACATACTTTAAAAAAGGTAAGTGTTAAACATTTCACAATCTAATCGTTTTGTGCGTTTGCAGATGGAGTAGCTGCATGTCGGCTTTGTCGAGCCACCTTCGTAGACCGGGGAGCTTTAGAGCGTCACATGGAAGCGAACCACCGAGCCATTCCACCCCGGCAGGTGATTGATGCTCCGCAGACGACTGCCTATGTCAATCAACACTCCGTTGAAGGTGAGAATCCACATTAAAATAACTTTTTCCCCTTGAAACTAATTACCTTTTTTATAATTATTTAACTAGGTGCATGAAGAAGAATGAGACCGTGACAACTGGTGTACTATTGATTTAATTGCTAGGGGGGAGATTTTCGCTCCCCCTAACACATAATGGGTTAGGGGGAGATTTTCGCTCCCCCATACGTCAGGAATTGTTGAAGACTAGAACAAGAATGAGCCCGTGACAACTGGTGTACTATTGATTTAATTGCTAGGGGGGAGATTTTCGCTCCCCCATACGTCAGGAATTGTTGAAGACTAGAACAAGAATGAGCCCGTGACAACTGGTGTACTATTGATTTAATTGCTAGGGGGGAGATTTTCGCTCCCCCTAAAACATAATGCTTCTTTAGGGTTGGCGCAGCTCAATATTGCAGCTACATCCTTAGCCTTGAACCCCGAATCATGAATGTAGACAAACAGTACAGAAGATTACATTCCCTGTTTGAAAATTGATATTTTTAATTAACAACTCCATTTTGAAATGTGATTCTCGAGAGAGGGGAATTTGTATCTTTAGTTATCCTAATCTGTTTTTTATTTTTATTTTCAGGTGAAGGACCGGGTCCTGACCACCACACCTGCCATGAATGCGGTCGCCGTTTCCGTCGTGAAATACACCTGCGTCGACATGTGGATTCGGTACACAGCAGAGTCCGCAGGTTCATATGCGGCACATGCGGCGCCGAATTTAAGAGGGAAGACAACCTGCATCGACACACCATGCAATTTCACGGTGATGGTCAAGAACGGAGATTCCCTTGCGCATACTGCGGTCAGGAGTTCAACCAGCTGTTCAACAAGGACCATCATGAGAGGATCTCTTGCCCGATCATGAAGGACCTGATCCGGAACCGAGCATCCATGGAACAGGATGAACCCCAGCCAGGTCCGAGCACGGAGCCACAACCCGGTACGAGCACACACCAACAACCCGATGATGTTGAGATGACTGGAGCAGGACAGTCAAGCCCCGTATTCTCACTCATTCAACGGGGTTTCCGCAACCGCCTCCTAACCTACCGTCTGCAGCGACCGATGGAGAATCTCGTCACAATCGGAGAAGTGATGGCGTTGTTGATTGTGAGCCTTACGGAGTTGCTTGAGATCACCTTGGCGAAACACCGCAGCATAAAGGTCAACTTGAAGCTGGAGTGTGAGTTCAAAAATGTGCACAACAACACCTGCCTGCGCAACTTCAAAACGAAGATGACTCCGTTGACGACGACCTCGGACCTGAACCAGTACATCACAGCAGCTTTTGCGAAGCTTATTAGAGAGAAGGCTGAGTGTGATCATATCGGCTCCGGGTGGACATACCTTCGCGTTCGTGATTTGGAGGTTGGTATTAACGAATACACTCCTCTAGGTGAAGATGGTCGAGCTTGGCTCCCACTGCCTATGTCTCTGGAGAACACCAAAGCAGTCGTCAACGTATCGAACGCCGATGAGCGGTGTTTTATGTATGCAGTCCTGGGAAAGTTTGTTCAAGAGGACCCTAAAAGACCGGCATCGTACACCGACGACATCATCGCCCGATACGATTGGACCGGCCTTCAATTCCCCGTTGCTCTGAAGAGTATCAAGGCGTTTGAGCGGACAAACAACATCAGTATCAACGTCTATGGTATTGATCACACGTGCGTGGGTCAGAAACCTAACGGACGACCAAAGTACCAGGACACCGTCTTCCCCTTGAAGATTTGTAGGCAGGAGCGTGAGGACCATTGCGACCTTTTGTACGTGACAACGGACGGTGATAGTCACTACGCCTACATCAAGGACCTTAGTCGACTGATCCGTCCCCAACTCACAGCACATAAGGACAGGATATTCATCTGTAAGCGGTGCTTCGCGCACTTTGACAACCGTCCGAACAAGCTCGGTCTGACGGGTGCACAGCGTCTGGAGGAGCATAGGCGATACTGCTCCGCTTCAGCCCCTATTCGCATGGATACGCCGAGAAAGACTGAAATCAAATTCAGCCATCCAGAGTTCACCCGACGCGAGCGTTTCACCATCTACGAGGACTTTGAGTGTGCTCTACTGCCGACCGCGGAGATGGATGAACAAGTCGACGAACCGCACGGAGGAGTAGCCACCCACATTCACATCCCATACGCCTTTGCGTACCAGATCATCGACTCGTACGGACTTGAGGAGTTTGAGCCTCGAGTCTACTTCGGGGATGATGCGTCAAAGACATTTATGGAGATGTTGAAAACTGATGTTGAGCGATTGTGGAACTTCCTGTACGAAGCAAGAAATCTGCGCCCTGTCCTGACCCCAGCCGAAACGATGCAGTACAACTCGACAGCGAATTGCTACCTCTGCGGATCGGCATTTTCAAGCGAAGACCCAAAGGTTCGTGATCACAACCACGCGCCGCCCTACGAGTTCCGTGGCGCTGCGCACAGATCATGTAACCTACGCTACAGGGAGCAGCGAGTAGTCAACTGCTACTTCCACAATCTCTCCAACTACGACGCTCACTTCATAGTGCGGGAGTTGGCGGTCGACCCTGGTGATGTTGAGGTGTTGGCTCACACGGAAGAGCGGTACATCGCTTTCACGAAGCGGTTCCTGTTCGACCGAGCAGCGGCACCGGTTGGGATGCAAGGGCGTGGAAAAAGACAGCCAGGATTCAGAGTCAGGTTCCTCGACACCTACAGGTTCCTGGCTTTGAGCCTCGCCAGCCTCGCCGCCGCACTTCCACCAGCTCAACTCTTGGAGACGAGGAAGAGATTCCCCGAAGACCACCTCTTCGATCTAGTCCGTAGGAAAGGCGTGTTCCCGTACAACTTTGTAACGTCGAACGCCGTGTTGGAAGATACTACGGAACTGCCTCTGCAGCGAGATTTTCACAACGACCTTACCCTGGAGGACATAACGGATGCAGACTACGAGCATGCTCGCAACGTGTGGGAAACCTTCGGTTGTAGGAACCTCAAGGACTACGCCGAGAAGTACCTGCGCTGTGACATTGCGCTGTTGACTGACGTCTTTGAACGCTTCAGGGACACGTCGATGGCTGAATACGAACTAGACCCTGCGCACTACTACACCCTACCGTCATACGCCTGGGATGTCATGTTAAGGACCTGTCGAGTGGAGCTTGATACGATACAGGACTTTGATATGTACCTCTTCTTCGAGCAAGGCATCAGAGGAGGTATTTCCCAGGCGATCACCAGACACGCCAAGGCCAACCATGATGGATGTCGCCCTGAAGATCGACGACCTGAAGAGCCAACGAATCACCTACTATACTTGGACGCCAACAACCTTTACGGTTGGGCCATGTCCCAGTGTCTTCCACAGGGAGACTTCCAATGGCTCAGCCGCGAGGAGATATCGTCCCTGGACATTGCAGCGTTGGACCCCGAAGGACCCGCGGGCTATGTCTTGGAAGTTGACCTTCGCTACCCCGCCCACCTGCACGACCTTCACAAGGATCTCCCCTACTGCTGCGAGACCAAACGTCCGCCAGGAGGGAAATTCAAGAAGCTCGTTACGACTCTGGATGACAAGAAGAACTACATCTGTCATTACAGAATCCTGCAACAGGCGCTGGAAAACGGAGTGGAGCTTGTGAACGTGCATCGCGTCATCTCGTTCCGTCAGTCTCGGTGGTTGGAGAGCTACATCCTAATGAACACCGAACTGAGGAAGAAGGCCAAGACCAAGTTTGAGCAAGACTTTTTCAAGCTTATGAACAATGCGGTCTTTGGCAAGACGATCGAGAATGTTCGCAAGCGAATGAACTCTAAGCTGGTGTGTACGCCGGAGATGTTCAGGAAGTACGTAGCCAAGTCAAACTTCCTGGACCGAACCTACTTCAACGATGACGTCGCCATTGTACACATGTCGAAAGTCAATATCGTCCTGGACAAACCGCTCTACGTCGGAATGTGTGTCCTCGATCTGAGCAAGTGGCTCATGTACGACTTCCTTCGAAAGATGAAGAACCGCTACGGCGATCGTCTGAAGGTTGACTACATGGACACTGACAGTTTCGTGTTCGACATCCAGACTGAAGATGTTTATAAGGACATGTTGGAGCACCTGGACGATTTCGACACCAGTGCGTACCCCCAAAACCATCCCTGCTACAGCCCCATAAACGCAAAAGTCATCGGAAAGTTTAAGGATGAAGCGAACGGTCTTCCGCTGCTCGAGTACCTCGGTCTTCGCTCGAAACTATACTTCATGGATATAGTCGAGTTCGAGGAGAGGACTGAAGATGACGAGTTGCAGGTCATGACGGTGAAGCGCGCCAAGGGAGTCGCTAGAGGTGTTGTAAAACACAATCTAACCTCTGACGACTATCGGGAATGCCTCTTCAATGGCGTGTTGAAGAGAACCATCAACACCAGGTTCCAGTCCCGAAACCACCGCGTCTTCACAGTTCAAGTCGACAAGCTATCCTTGAGCTGTAACGATGACAAACGCTACATCCTTCCGGACGGTGTAAACACACTGCCTTGGGGACATGTTGACGTGCCACCTCAGCCCGAAGACATCCCTCAAGACGATGAAGAGGCGGAGGATGAGGAGCGTTGAGTGGTTGTGTCATATTACCAAAGACCCTGACTTGACTTGTAAATTTCCGATTTTGCTAAACCTAGTCATTAGTTTGTATCGAGTCTCGTAAAACTTAGAAATGTGCTCCTTTGTTCTTTTTGTTCTAGTCGTTAGTTTGTGTCGAGTCTCGTTTTGCTAGCCAAACACAAATGTTCAGGAGCACATACTCGATGTAAAATATATATAAGGTGTGTAAATAAATAGCCAAATTGTTCGTATATACATTTGTCTTTTTTTCCTCCCCTCACATAGTCTTAAGATTCAAAAGTAAACTACCAATTCAAATGTCTGACTACTTGCTAAAAGTGTAATTGCTAAAGGAGGCTAGGATATGAATGTTACTTTAGAATCATTGTATGATAGGTATGTCCAAAATTGGGTCAGACCTAGTGTTTTCACCAACACGCAAGGGGGGTGAAAGGGGGGTGTATCGATACACCCCCCTTTCACCAACACGCAAGGGGGGTGAAAGGGGGTGTATCGATACACCCCCCTTTCACCCCCCTTTGCAGTATGTGTTCAAAGCATTACATTCATCTTTTACGTCAAAATTTGCATCCAATATCTGTTTTGCTCGTTCAATATGTGTCTGTCTGACTAATTGCTAAAAGTAAATACTAAAGGAGGCGAGGATGGGAAATAATAAGAATGTTTCTTTTTTATTCTGAGTACACAACTAGTTTATTGATAAAAATGCAAAATTTCAAAACTCAATTGGTATACATTTGTGCAAAGAGTCTTCTGATCAGTGCATCGTTGTGGCCGACAGAAGAGTGTTCAAAGAGCTGCACAAAGTCCTTCATCTTCATGCCGTAGTGGGTGCGGCAGTACAGGAATACAAGGCAGTATTGACCGCAGACCAGAGTGTTGTCACTTTGAAGGCGATGCTCGTTGTACAGGTAGCGACGAGCGTTGCGTCTCAGGAATCCTTGGTAGAATTGAAGATGTGGTGGTTGACCGTAGCTGTCAAAGAATTCAATTATTCCTCCTCCTTTGTTAAGGTAGAAAGCGACCCAGTGAGTGCCGTCTTCATTGTGTGGATCAGTGTTCACAATCATAGCAGTAGATGGTGAAATATAATGGGACAATTGATCCGCAGCGTAGACACCAACATTCTGTACGGACAGTTTAGCCATACACTTTTGTATCTCTAAGGTATTCATTCTACTGTGTCGACGCCACAGTCAGTAGTAGGAGTAGTAGTGCTAGTAGCAAAACAAAAGCAGGAACTGGTATCACTCTCACCATCGTCAGCGTAATCATCAGCGTCAGCGATATTTGTACTTAGTTGTAACCAACTGCGTAATGTGATGCAATTGGCTAGAGCGCAACGTGTGTGAGCTGTTCTGTGGTGGCGACATCGCACTGCGTTTGTTGATAGTAGACTGTTGATTGACGATAGTGATCCGCAGCCATTATCGTTGATATCCATGACATTAGTAGTACAGTGATCCGTGATGAAATTGTATCGTACAAACTCTTTTTTCTCAGCACCTTTGACGTAGACAATCGGTCGTTTGGCGATACATGCACGTAACTTTTCCTCTAACACATGATACCAGATATCACCTTGGTCCCATTCCAATCCGTGACAGTGTTTTGTGAGCCAATAGCTTTCACGCAGTTTCTCTTGTGATAGGAAATCTCGACTGAATGGTGATTTGGCGATATGATGCATTAGCAGTGTTCCACTGACCAATTCCAAGACGCACACTTCCTTCAGAATGTAGTCATTTGCGTTGTCCTTGAAACATTGAAAATCCACAATAATTGGAGATGCGGAATTTTTACGCGGTACTCTGCATAAACGATCCATCTTGTGCGAATGTTGGTTGTAGACTGAGGAGGAGGAGGACGATGACGCCGCTGCCGACGATCTAACCACCAAAGTCCACAGACACGTTGCGATGACGATTGCTTTCGACACGGGGCTCACAGAGACTGTCAACTGTCTGGTATACGCAGAGTTTGACAACGTCATCGAAATCGACTGTTTCCAGTTAGAAAGGGGAAACATGGAGAGACTTATCTCATCGTTAGGTTACGATATCCAGTGTAACGTTAGGTCCCTGCATAGAAATAGGAAACGTAGACAGTTGTATCTCATCCTTAGGTTATGTTATGCTCTGTTAAGTTAGGTTTGTGCTTATAGATAGGAAATATTGTCAGTAGTATCTCGTCGTTAGGTTAAGTCATGCTCTGTTAAGTTAGGTTTGTTGTTGAATATACAAAAAAAAAAAAAAAAAACGGTACCTTAATGTCGGCGTGCGCAATTTAAAAATGGTATAATCATAATGCGCACGCCGACATTAAGGTACCGTTTTTTTTTTTTTTTGTATATTCAACAACAAACCTAACTTAACAGAGCATGACTTAACCTAACGACGAGATACTACTGACAATATTTCCTATCTATAAGCACAAACCTAACTTAACAGAGCATAACATAACCTAAGGATGAGATACAACTGTCTACGTTTCCTATTTCTATGCAGGGACCTAACGTTACACTGGATATCGTAACCTAACGATGAGATAAGTCTCTCCATGTTTCCCCTTTCTAACTGGAAACAGTCGATTTCGATGACGTTGTCAAACTCTGCGTATACCAGACAGTTGACAGTCTCTGTGAGCCCCGTGTCGAAAGCAATCGTCATCGCAACGTGTCTGTGGACTTTGGCGGTTAGATCGTCGGCAGCGGCGTCATCGTCCTCCTCCTCCTCAGTCTACAACCAACATTCGCACAAGATGGATCGTTTATGCAGAGTACCGCGTAAAAATTCCGCATCTCCAATTATTGTGGATTTTCAATGTTTCAAGGACAACGCAAATGACTACATTCTGAAGGAAGTGTGCGTCTTGGAATTGGTCAGTGGAACACTGCTAATGCATCATATCGCCAAATCACCATTCAGTCGAGATTTCCTATCACAAGAGAAACTGCGTGAAAGCTATTGGCTCACAAAACACTGTCACGGATTGGAATGGGACCAAGGTGATATCTGGTATCATGTGTTAGAGGAAAAGTTACGTGCATGTATCGCCAAACGACCGATTGTCTACGTCAAAGGTGCTGAGAAAAAAGAGTTTGTACGATACAATTTCATCACGGATCACTGTACTACTAATGTCATGGATATCAACGATAATGGCTGCGGATCACTATCGTCAATCAACAGTCTACTATCAACAAACGCAGTGCGATGTCGCCACCACAGAACAGCTCACACACGTTGCGCTCTAGCCAATTGCATCACATTACGCAGTTGGTTACAACTAAGTACAAATATCGCTGACGCTGATGATTACGCTGACGATGGTGAGAGTGATACCAGTTCCTGCTTTTGTTTTGCTACTAGCACTACTACTCCTACTACTGACTGTGGCGTCGACACAGTAGAATGAATACCTTAGAGATACAAAAGTGTATGGCTAAACTGTCCGTACAGAATGTTGGTGTCTACGCTGCGGATCAATTGTCCCATTATATTTCACCATCTACTGCTATGATTGTGAACACTGATCCACACAATGAAGACGGCACTCACTGGGTCGCTTTCTACCTTAACAAAGGAGGAGGAATAATTGAATTCTTTGACAGCTACGGTCAACCACCACATCTTCAATTCTACCAAGGATTCCTGAGACGCAACGCTCGTCGCTACCTGTACAACGAGCATCGCCTTCAAAGTGACAACACTCTGGTCTGCGGTCAATACTGCCTTGTATTCCTGTACTGCCGCACCCACTACGGCATGAAGATGAAGGACTTTGTGCAGCTCTTTGAACACTCTTCTGTCGGCCACAACGATGCACTGATCAGAAGACTCTTTGCACAAATGTATACCAATTGAGTTTTGAAATTTTGCATTTTTATCAATAAACTAGTTGTGTACTCAGAATAAAAAAGAAACATTCTTATTATTTCCCATCCTCGCCTCCTTTAGTATTTACTTTTAGCAATTAGTCAGACAGACACATATTGAACGAGCAAAACAGATATTGGATGCAAATTTTGACGTAAAAGATGAATGTAATGCTTTGAACACATACTGCAAAGGGGGGTGAAAGGGGGGTGTATCGATACACCCCCCTTTCACCCCCCTTGCGTGTTGGTGAAAACACTAGGTCTGACCCAATTTTGGACATACCTATCATACAATGATTCTAAAGTAACATTCATATCCTAGCCTCCTTTAGCAATTACACTTTTAGCAAGTAGTCAGACATTTGAATTGGTAGTTTACTTTTGAATCTTAAGACTATGTGAGGGGAGGAAAAAAAGACAAATGTATATACGAACAATTTGGCTATTTATTTACACACCTTATATATATTTTACATCGAGTATGTGCTCCTGAACATTTGTGTTTGGCTAGCAAAACGAGACTCGACACAAACTAACGACTAGAACAAAAAGAACAAAGGAGCACATTTCTAAGTTTTACGAGACTCGATACAAACTAATGACTAGGTTTAGCAAAATCGGAAATTTACAAGTCAAGTCAGGGTCTTTGGTAATATGACACAACCACTCAACGCTCCTCATCCTCCGCCTCTTCATCGTCTTGAGGGATGTCTTCGGGCTGAGGTGGCACGTCAACATGTCCCCAAGGCAGTGTGTTTACACCGTCCGGAAGGATGTAGCGTTTGTCATCGTTACAGCTCAAGGATAGCTTGTCGACTTGAACTGTGAAGACGCGGTGGTTTCGGGACTGGAACCTGGTGTTGATGGTTCTCTTCAACACGCCATTGAAGAGGCATTCCCGATAGTCGTCAGAGGTTAGATTGTGTTTTACAACACCTCTAGCGACTCCCTTGGCGCGCTTCACCGTCATGACCTGCAACTCGTCATCTTCAGTCCTCTCCTCGAACTCGACTATATCCATGAAGTATAGTTTCGAGCGAAGACCGAGGTACTCGAGCAGCGGAAGACCGTTCGCTTCATCCTTAAACTTTCCGATGACTTTTGCGTTTATGGGGCTGTAGCAGGGATGGTTTTGGGGGTACGCACTGGTGTCGAAATCGTCCAGGTGCTCCAACATGTCCTTATAAACATCTTCAGTCTGGATGTCGAACACGAAACTGTCAGTGTCCATGTAGTCAACCTTCAGACGATCGCCGTAGCGGTTCTTCATCTTTCGAAGGAAGTCGTACATGAGCCACTTGCTCAGATCGAGGACACACATTCCGACGTAGAGCGGTTTGTCCAGGACGATATTGACTTTCGACATGTGTACAATGGCGACGTCATCGTTGAAGTAGGTTCGGTCCAGGAAGTTTGACTTGGCTACGTACTTCCTGAACATCTCCGGCGTACACACCAGCTTAGAGTTCATTCGCTTGCGAACATTCTCGATCGTCTTGCCAAAGACCGCATTGTTCATAAGCTTGAAAAAGTCTTGCTCAAACTTGGTCTTGGCCTTCTTCCTCAGTTCGGTGTTCATTAGGATGTAGCTCTCCAACCACCGAGACTGACGGAACGAGATGACGCGATGCACGTTCACAAGCTCCACTCCGTTTTCCAGCGCCTGTTGCAGGATTCTGTAATGACAGATGTAGTTCTTCTTGTCATCCAGAGTCGTAACGAGCTTCTTGAATTTCCCTCCTGGCGGACGTTTGGTCTCGCAGCAGTAGGGGAGATCCTTGTGAAGGTCGTGCAGGTGGGCGGGGTAGCGAAGGTCAACTTCCAAGACATAGCCCGCGGGTCCTTCGGGGTCCAACGCTGCAATGTCCAGGGACGATATCTCCTCGCGGCTGAGCCATTGGAAGTCTCCCTGTGGAAGACACTGGGACATGGCCCAACCGTAAAGGTTGTTGGCGTCCAAGTATAGTAGGTGATTCGTTGGCTCTTCAGGTCGTCGATCTTCAGGGCGACATCCATCATGGTTGGCCTTGGCGTGTCTGGTGATCGCCTGGGAAATACCTCCTCTGATGCCTTGCTCGAAGAAGAGGTACATATCAAAGTCCTGTATCGTATCAAGCTCCACTCGACAGGTCCTTAACATGACATCCCAGGCGTATGACGGTAGGGTGTAGTAGTGCGCAGGGTCTAGTTCGTATTCAGCCATCGACGTGTCCCTGAAGCGTTCAAAGACGTCAGTCAACAGCGCAATGTCACAGCGCAGGTACTTCTCGGCGTAGTCCTTGAGGTTCCTACAACCGAAGGTTTCCCACACGTTGCGAGCATGCTCGTAGTCTGCATCCGTTATGTCCTCCAGGGTAAGGTCGTTGTGAAAATCTCGCTGCAGAGGCAGTTCCGTAGTATCTTCCAACACGGCGTTCGACGTTACAAAGTTGTACGGGAACACGCCTTTCCTACGGACTAGATCGAAGAGGTGGTCTTCGGGGAATCTCTTCCTCGTCTCCAAGAGTTGAGCTGGTGGAAGTGCGGCGGCGAGGCTGGCGAGGCTCAAAGCCAGGAACCTGTAGGTGTCGAGGAACCTGACTCTGAATCCTGGCTGTCTTTTTCCACGCCCTTGCATCCCAACCGGTGCCGCTGCTCGGTCGAACAGGAACCGCTTCGTGAAAGCGATGTACCGCTCTTCCGTGTGAGCCAACACCTCAACATCACCAGGGTCGACCGCCAACTCCCGCACTATGAAGTGAGCGTCGTAGTTGGAGAGATTGTGGAAGTAGCAGTTGACTACTCGCTGCTCCCTGTAGCGTAGGTTACATGATCTGTGCGCAGCGCCACGGAACTCGTAGGGCGGCGCGTGGTTGTGATCACGAACCTTTGGGTCTTCGCTTGAAAATGCCGATCCGCAGAGGTAGCAATTCGCTGTCGAGTTGTACTGCATCGTTTCGGCTGGGGTCAGGACAGGGCGCAGATTTCTTGCTTCGTACAGGAAGTTCCACAATCGCTCAACATCAGTTTTCAACATCTCCATAAATGTCTTTGACGCATCATCCCCGAAGTAGACTCGAGGCTCAAACTCCTCAAGTCCGTACGAGTCGATGATCTGGTACGCAAAGGCGTATGGGATGTGAATGTGGGTGGCTACTCCTCCGTGCGGTTCGTCGACTTGTTCATCCATCTCCGCGGTCGGCAGTAGAGCACACTCAAAGTCCGCGTAGATGGTGAAACGCTCGCGTCGGGTGAACTCTGGATGGCTGAATTTGATTTCAGTCTTTCTCGGCGTATCCATGCGAATAGGGGCTGAAGCGGAGCAGTATCGCCTATGCTCCTCCAGACGCTGTGCACCCGTCAGACCGAGCTTGTTCGGACGGTTGTCAAAGTGCGCGAAGCACCGCTTACAGATGAATATCCTGTCCTTATGTGCTGTGAGTTGGGGACGGATCAGTCGACTAAGGTCCTTGATGTAGGCGTAGTGACTATCACCGTCCGTTGTCACGTACAAAAGGTCGCAATGGTCCTCACGCTCCTGCCTACAAATCTTCAAGGGGAAGACGGTGTCCTGGTACTTTGGTCGTCCGTTAGGTTTCTGACCCACGCACGTGTGATCAATACCATAGACGTTGATACTGATGTTGTTTGTCCGCTCAAACGCCTTGATACTCTTCAGAGCAACGGGGAATTGAAGGCCGGTCCAATCGTATCGGGCGATGATGTCGTCGGTGTACGATGCCGGTCTTTTAGGGTCCTCTTGAACAAACTTTCCCAGGACTGCATACATAAAACACCGCTCATCGGCGTTCGATACGTTGACGACTGCTTTGGTGTTCTCCAGAGACATAGGCAGTGGGAGCCAAGCTCGACCATCTTCACCTAGAGGAGTGTATTCGTTAATACCAACCTCCAAATCACGAACGCGAAGGTATGTCCACCCGGAGCCGATATGATCACACTCAGCCTTCTCTCTAATAAGCTTCGCAAAAGCTGCTGTGATGTACTGGTTCAGGTCCGAGGTCGTCGTCAACGGAGTCATCTTCGTTTTGAAGTTGCGCAGGCAGGTGTTGTTGTGCACATTTTTGAACTCACACTCCAGCTTCAAGTTGACCTTTATGCTGCGGTGTTTCGCCAAGGTGATCTCAAGCAACTCCGTAAGGCTCACAATCAACAACGCCATCACTTCTCCGATTGTGACGAGATTCTCCATCGGTCGCTGCAGACGGTAGGTTAGGAGGCGGTTGCGGAAACCCCGTTGAATGAGTGAGAATACGGGGCTTGACTGTCCTGCTCCAGTCATCTCAACATCATCGGGTTGTTGGTGTGTGCTCGTACCGGGTTGTGGCTCCGTGCTCGGACCTGGCTGGGGTTCATCCTGTTCCATGGATGCTCGGTTCCGGATCAGGTCCTTCATGATCGGGCAAGAGATCCTCTCATGATGGTCCTTGTTGAACAGCTGGTTGAACTCCTGACCGCAGTATGCGCAAGGGAATCTCCGTTCTTGACCATCACCGTGAAATTGCATGGTGTGTCGATGCAGGTTGTCTTCCCTCTTAAATTCGGCGCCGCATGTGCCGCATATGAACCTGCGGACTCTGCTGTGTACCGAATCCACATGTCGACGCAGGTGTATTTCACGACGGAAACGGCGACCGCATTCATGGCAGGTGTGGTGGTCAGGACCCGGTCCTTCACCTGAAAATAAAAATAAAAAACAGATTAGGATAACTAAAGATACAAATTCCCCTCTCTCGAGAATCACATTTCAAAATGGAGTTGTTAATTAAAAATATCAATTTTCAAACAGGGAATGTAATCTTCTGTACTGTTTGTCTACATTCATGATTCGGGGTTCAAGGCTAAGGATGTAGCTGCAATATTGAGCTGCGCCAACCCTAAAGAAGCATTATGTTTTAGGGGGAGCGAAAATCTCCCCCCTAGCAATTAAATCAATAGTACACCAGTTGTCACGGGCTCATTCTTGTTCTAGTCTTCAACAATTCCTGACGTATGGGGGAGCGAAAATCTCCCCCCTAGCAATTAAATCAATAGTACACCAGTTGTCACGGGCTCATTCTTGTTCTAGTCTTCAACAATTCCTGACGTATGGGGGAGCGAAAATCTCCCCCTAACCCATTATGTGTTAGGGGGAGCGAAAATCTCCCCCCTAGCAATTAAATCAATAGTACACCAGTTGTCACGGTCTCATTCTTCTTCATGCACCTAGTTAAATAATTATAAAAAAGGTAATTAGTTTCAAGGGGAAAAAGTTATTTTAATGTGGATTCTCACCTTCAACGGAGTGTTGATTGACATAGGCAGTCGTCTGCGGAGCATCAATCACCTGCCGGGGTGGAATGGCTCGGTGGTTCGCTTCCATGTGACGCTCTAAAGCTCCCCGGTCTACGAAGGTGGCTCGACAAAGCCGACATGCAGCTACTCCATCTGCAAACGCACAAAACGATTAGATTGTGAAATGTTTAACACTTACCTTTTTTAAAGTATGTAATGTGGGTACTCTGATGACTTGATGGGGCGAGCAATAACATAAGTTATTAACATTAAATTATATTGATATAGTCATGTAATTTTAAATTTTAAAAACAAAGAGTTCTCTATTCGCGCTAAATAGTTAAAGCTGTTAAATAAAAATAATTGTATCACTCTGCGGTTATATTGCATAGCGTATTCCTATATTACTAACATTTAGGTCTGATTAAAACAATAATGCAACGCAAAAAACGTACCTTGCTGCGTTGGTGTTGGTGGTGGTAGTTGTGGTCTCAAGCCGTGGAATCTGATGTGGTGTTGCACCAAATTGTTTCTACGCACGAAAATACAACCACAAATGGTACAAACGTGTGTGGCGTTCATCTTTAATATGGATTATAAGTTTTGATAATCACAAACAATACAGCACAACACGTACGTTTTAAATAGTTCAAAGGTGCTTTACGCAAATCGCAAATCGCAAATGATGATAATCAGCAACTAACACAAATCGCGTAGAACGGAACAGGATCGGACTAACACGTCTTCACGCACTGAACTCTCGAACTGAACTGAAGGAGGGTTGGTGATGTGGGTGACTATCCCCACTAATGGATTTCGGAGAAGGTCGGGGCAAAAACTCTCAACCGCTGTCTGGGGTAAAGACCACCCTGCTCTAATGGAACTCGATACGGGCGGACTATTATGGGTTCCTAGAAGGGTCAGCCGTCTTCCCGTCGAGGTATCAAATTACAGCATCCGCATTCCCAGACAGGTCTCGACTTGTCGGTTTTTTGTGTGAACACCTGCACCCTCCAGTCGAGGTATCAAATTACAGCATCCGCATTCCCAGACAGGTCTCAACTTGTCGGTTTTTTGTTTGAACACCTGCACCCTCCAGTCGAGGTATCAAATTACAACATCCGCATTCCCAGACAGTAGACTGGCCGCGTCAGTCGGTTGTGCGAACAGCTGCCTCGGTGCAGAGTACTTGAAGGGGGGTGTATCGATACACCCCCCTTTGCAGTATATGTTCAAAGCATTGCAATTACATTCTCCTCAAAATTTGCATTCACTGGTAGTTCAATTGACCGCAAGCGCTGATGGGCTAGCTCTGTTGGTTGTAGCGTTACCCTGTTCAACTCTTGTATTAATTATCCAAAGTATGTCATGTGGGTACTGAGAATACTCGGCTTGACGAGGAGATTCCAAAAATGCAAAAAAAAAAAGGTCAAAAGTGTGGTGCGGGCCCCTTTTTTGTAAACATCATCCAAAGTGTACGATGTGGGTACTCAAATGACTCGGCTCGACTAGACGAACAAGAATCTGCAATCAGAAATCTGATCCGAGGTTAGGTTAGGTTAGGTTAGGTTAGGTTAGGTTACGTTAGGTTAGGTTAGGTTAGGTTACCTTAGGTTAGGTTAGGTTAGGTTACGTTACGTTAGGTTAGGTTAGGTTAGGTTAGGTTAGTATTCGCAACAACAAAAATTCGCAAAAAAAAATTCGCAAAAAAAAAAATTCGCAAAAAAAAAAAATTCGCAAAAAAAAAATTTCGCGAAAAAAAAATTTGGCAAAAAAAAAATTCGCAAAAAAAAATTTCGCAAAAAAAAATTCGCAAAAAAAAAATTCGCAAAAAAAAAAATTCGCAAAAAAAAATTCGCAAAAAAAAAATTCGCAAAAAAAAAAAATTCGCAAAAAAAGTTTGCAAAAAAGTTCGCAAAAAAGTTCGCAAAAAAAAATTCGCAAAGTGTCACAGACGAGACCTCGGGGGGGGGGGGGCGTCCCTCCTGTCCCTCCTGCCCCAGAAACCCCCATCTTACCCTACTCTCTATCTACATTTAATTTAATTGCTCAATTTTTAATATTCGTTATTTTTTACTTAGAGGACATTTTAAAAACACACAGTTAACATTTATTTAAAAAACTAGGAATTTATTTATGTTATTTTGTGTCTGGTATTTGCTAAATTAATATTAGGTCTACAAGAAGACGGTCTATATGTTTTTCAACCGATTTTAGTTTGTTTATAATTACAAAACTAAGTCAATAATTAAATATTCCTTAACTAAAACTTAGCATTTTGTATAAAGTTTGTCATTGAGATAATGCAAAGTTTTGTATCTTAATTGATTGAAATCAACATTTTAACTGTTCAAAACATTAAAATTTGAATTTTAATCATGTTTCAATGAATATAGCCAGTAAAATATGTTTTAGTACAGCTCATAGAAAATCCGGCAGGGAACAAACACGTAAAATAAAAATAATCTACTTTAAAATCATCGTAATACAGATTGCCGTAATCTGACTTTCGATATTATATTACATTTAATATTTTTTAAATAAAACTAAAATTGAAAATTGCTTTTAAATGGGAAATGTTTATTGTTTCTGCCATAATAATTATTATAACAACTGACAATTATAAACTTATTAAAATCTCCACATATGTTCCACCTAAGACATGTTCGACAGTCGGTCACGTTTTGTAGTTAAATGTAGTCTGCGTCACTTGAGCTCACTCTATCACTCATTCTCAAACGTTGGACTCTTGTATGATTCTATTACAGAAGAACGACGTTATCTGCACAGCTCTGTCTGACGGACGGAGACACTTTGTATGTTAATGCAGTTGTTTTCTGTGATTCTCTTTGTCCGATTCCGTTCCTTTCTTTAGTCTTTTGTAATCAAACTCAGTTGAATGACTGGTATCTCTAATGTTTACTAGTGATAATTATTTCATTTGTTCAAGTTGTTAATATTTTTATGAGGGTTTGTAAAACAAATTATATTTAAGCTATCCGAAATAGTCCAAAGTGTGACCGCTCCAATAGATTGCAATTAAAGTAAGTTTAACAATCAAAAAGATCAAAAATCTATACAGATTTTTAAATAACCGTTAATATGGTAAAAATATATAAATATAAGAGAACACCCTACAATTGAACCATCAAGTGTTAAAGATATTTTGCCTGAAATGTAATTTTGACTTAAGAAGGTTAAAAACCACACGATATACAACTAATATCTTTATACCTAAAATTTCGTTATTTTAACGGTTTTACTAATTTGATTCATTTTTATATTAATACTAATCGTGCCATATTTCTTTTGTTTAGAAAAAGAATATGATACGAATATTGATAATATTAAAATCTATTACATTACTAAACATTTATGTTCAAACATATTTTACAGTAGGATAATTGGTATTTAAAATCTCTGGGTTTTCATCCAACGTTTCAAAATATGCTTTACTTAACACTTCTAAGACAATAAAGAGCTTAATTTATAGTTAAAAATCATCATTTTAAATGAGCTTCCTACTTTTTCTTATAATTAATATAATTTAATAGTTATATTTTATAAGAACAAACTAAGTTATATTTCCCAGCTTTGCCCGTCCCGCGAACACTCTTTGTACTTTAATGCAGCTGTTGTCACTTTGAATCCATTAGACTATCCAATTCCGTTCTTGTTTGATTCGTTTCTCAATTGTCCGTCCCGCGAACACTCTTTGTACTTTAATGCAGCTGTTGTCACTTTGAATCCATTAGACTATCCAATTCCGTTCTTGTTTGATTCGTTTCTCAATTGTCCGTCCCGCGAACACTCTTTGTACTTTAATGCAGCTGTTGTCACTTTGAATCCATTAGACTATCCAATTCCGTTCTTGTTTGATTCGTTTCTCAATTGTCCGTCCCGCGAACACTCTTTGTACTTTAATGCAGCTGTTGTCACTTTGAATCCATTAGACTATCCAATTCCGTTCTTGTTTGATTCGTTTCTCAATTGTCCGTCCCGCGAACACTCTTTGTACTTTAATGCAGCTGTTGTCACTTTGAATCCATTAGACTATCCAATTCCGTTCTTGTTTGATTCGTTTCTCAATTGTCCGTCCCGCGAACACTCTTTGTACTTTAATGCAGCTGTTGTCACTTTGAATCCATTAGACTATCCAATTCCGTTCTTGTTTGATTCGTTTCTCAATTGTCCGTCCCGCGAACACTCTTTGTACTTTAATGCAGCTGTTGTCACTTTGAATCCATTAGACTATCCAATTCCGTTCTTGTTTGATTCGTTTCTCAATTGTCCGTCCCGCGAACACTCTTTGTACTTTAATGCAGCTGTTGTCACTTTGAATCCATTAGACTATCCAATTCCGTTCTTGTTTGATTCGTTTCTCAATTGTCCGTCCCGCGAACACTCTTTGTACTTTAATGCAGCTGTTGTCACTTTGAATCCATTAGACTATCCAATTCCGTTCTTGTTTGATTCGTTTCTCAATTGTCCGTCCCGCGAACACTCTTTGTACTTTAATGCAGCTGTTGTCACTTTGAATCCATTAGACTATCCAATTCCGTTCTTGTTTGATTCGTTTCTCAATTAAACCCGATTAGATTACTCAGATCCCAAATTTCCACTGTCAATTAGGGATCTTTATTTCATCTACTTAAAATTTTATTTTGCACTCCTATATTATACTTTGATATCAGTGGTTAAAAATGTTCCTAGGCATTGTATAAACAGTTTTATGGAACGAAATTAATACAATTTTAACCTTATTATTTTCGAGAAAGGTACCTTATTTTTAATTAGTTTAACAGAAGATGTTATGAATATGTAATTTATTTTACGGTAAGAATATATACCCAAACTTATTTAGCCTACATACTACAATATCCTTATTAAGGTTTATTTTGAAGTCCGGCATCCAGGATACGCCACGAACACATGTATCATTTAAAATTAAGTAATACAGTCATTTAAACAACGTTAGCATATCGTTTCGTGTATTTATGAGCATCTGACTTAATAATGAGCCTTGCCATAAATCAGCATGGAACCCCTCGAATTGTAGCATACAACATTATTCGGCTTTAATTACATTTATAAAATGTAAGCCTTTCAATTGCAACCTCCAATTGCAAATGCATTACATTATTAGCTTTCGCTTCGTAATGCCCATCCAATTTAAGGCTATTGTAATCCGTTGCATGTGATTATTAAACCCGAAATAAAATCCGTTGTATAAAAGTATTCATTTATCGGTAATTTTAATCTCGGCTATACTCATATATTTTCGTTCGTGTTAACGATGTTTAAAATAAAGTCGTTTAAAACTACGCGTCTTAATCTTGAGCAAGCGTTATATTTAAAACTTGTAACACATTGGATGATATTGTTCTTACAGAATCATATTTTACAGAATATGCGTTCATAAAAGCATGCACCTATGTATGACTCATTATTTTTATTATGTTATAAAGTGTTGTAGACACCTTTAGGATATGTTGTGTTTTTAGTTGAAGTGAATTATAATATTCTATTTGTCACGTGTAGATGGAACGTTGATTTATCATTTATGGATATGCATTTATAATGTCTTTTACTACTTTAATACCCTTGGTTTTACGGCCATGAATGGTGAACAGGCTGCTTGATTAGTATGCAGTTATACAAACGTCAAATCCCACCTGTTTGCATATGCAAATGCAGGTTTATAGAGCGTATATGCGGAATCTAAAAGCTTGAAAGTCATTTTTTAATAAAACTTACTAGATCAGTTTTCCTTTTCTTTAAGAGAGCACCACAAAATGCACGTTTTTCTCTACATTTCATCTAAGTGTATATTTTTTTGTTAAAGTCTCCTCTCGTAGCACTTTTGAATATTTTAAAATCAACAGTAATATTCCTCAGTTTTTAAGCTACGTTACTTACTTAAACTTAATTTTTTTGTTAGTGTCCCCTCTCGTAGCATTTTTAATATTTCAAAATCAACAGTAATATTCCACAGAAGCTACGGTACTTACTTAAACTTCATTCTTTTGTTAGAGTCTCCTCTCGTAGCATTTTTGAATATTTTAAAATCAACAGTAATATTCCATAGTTTGTAAGCTACGGTACTTATTTAAACTTCATGTTTATGTTAGAGTTTCCTCTTATAGCATTTTTTAATATTTTAAAATCAACAGTAATATTTCATAGTTTGAAAGCTACAGTCCTTACTTAAACTTCATTTTTTTGTTAGAGTCTCCTCTCGTAGCATTTTTGAATATTTTAAAATCAACAGTAATATTCCATAGTTTGTAAGCTACGGTACTTATTTAAACTTCATGTTTATGTTAGAGTTTCCTCTTATAGCATTTTTTAATATTTTAAAATCAACAGTAATATTCCATAGTTTGTAAGCTACAGTCCTTACTTAAACTTCATTTTTTTGTTAGAGTCTCCTCTCGTAGCATTTTTGAATATTTTAAAATCAACAGTAATATTCCATAGTTTGTAAGCTACAGTCCTTACTTAAACCTCATTTTTGTGATTGTCTCCTCTCGTAGCACTTTTGAATATTTTAAAATCAACAGTAATATTCCACAGTTTTTAAGCTGCGGTACTTACTTAAACTTCATTTTTTTGTTAGTGTCCCCTCTCGTAGCATTTTTAATATTTTAAAATCAACAGTAATATTCCACAGAAGCTACGGTACTTACTTAAACTTCATTCTTTTTTTAGAGTCTCCTCTCGTAGCATTTTTGAATAATTTAAAATCAACAGTAATATTGCATCGTTTGTAAGCTACAGTACTTACTTAAAGTTCATTTTTTGTTACAGTCCCCTCTCGTAGCATTTTTGAATATTTTAAAATCAACAGTAATATTCCATAGTTTGTAAGCTACGGTACTTACTTAAACTTTATAAGGGAATAAAGAGTAATAACATACAGTTTAACAAAAAATATTAAAACCATTTCAAAAGGTCAAGTGTTTATGCAGTTTTCACTCCACATTGAATGTAGCCTTTAATCGTTGTATTAGTCTACAATTATGGTATTTCAGTAAAATTAAACTTCTTCAAAAGGATGATAATGGTAAGGACATTAAGTTTTTTGTTTATCATATATTTAATCGATTTCTGTTCATTAAACGGCTGTAGGGTTGATGTTGTGGACTAAAACATTATTCCAGGGTTATTTTGAGCAACACTCACCACAGTTATCAGTGCTGGTTCCAGTCGTCAGGAGATAAAAAACACACACAAAAACACGACACAAAATTACTGGAAAAACGCACTGTTTATTATAATAATTTTGGTTGGATAAGGTAGAAAATATGGTATTTGGTATTTTGTAGAAAATGTGTGACCAACTAAGCAAACTTTTGCGCCTTAAAAGAATTTCTTATGTAAAATTCTACATTAAAACTTTACATTCTATAGGCTTTAATAGTGTGATAAAAATAAATATAGAAGATTATATAATTAATAAATAATATGAATCATAGTGTCAACGAACCTAAATCATAAAACACTGAACCATCTTACCAAGTATTCTGCAAAAACTACACGTAAATAATAATATAGTTACACAATCTAAATCGAAAATAAGATGAGTCTCAGAACAAACATTGTGAAATCATTTAAATGAATGCCCTGATTCTCAGTTGTAATTAAAGTTGGTTGTTTGACTTGTATTCTTCTTCTGCTGCAACGTCCCCCTCTATCATTAAGTATTGGTTTAATGAACTTGGGTCTCTAGTCTTAACTTTTGTAACCTAATTAAATCATAAGCTTACGTATTTATTTGTAAAGAAAACTTCCCTTCATGAAAAGGCTTTGAACAAGTTCGTATGGATAGTTTGACGTTGGAGGTCTTGTCACCAAAATGTATGTAATTTATTTATGAAATACATGTTTAATCGTGAAGGACCCCTTCACCTTATTTTTTTTGTTTATCGTTCGGCTGGCAATTGTTTTTAATTGAAAAAGTGATAAGATCATATCTATCGATCACCGGTTAGTTTATATTGTGAGAAGTGATAAGATCATATCTATCGATCACCGGTTAGTTTATACTGTGAGAAGTGATAAGATCATATCTATCGATCACCGGTTGGTTTATATTGTGAGAAGTGATAAGATCATATCTATCGATCACCGGTTAGTTTATATTGTGAGAAGTGATAAGATCATATCTATCGATCACCGGTTAGTTTATATTGTGAGAAGTGATAAGATCATATCTATCGATCACCGGTTAGTTTATATTGTGAGAAGTGATAAGATCATATCTATCGATCACCGGTTGGTTTATATTGTGAGAAGTGATAAGATCATATCTATCGATCACCGGTTGGTTTATATTGTGAGAAGTGATAAGATCATATCTATCGATCACCGGTTGGTTTATATTGTGAGAAGTGATAAGATCATATCTATCGATCACCGGTTAGTTTATATTGTGAGAAGTGATAAGATCATATCTATCGATCACCGGTTGGTTTATATTGTGAGAAGTGATAAGATCATATCTATCGATCACCGGTTGGTTTATATTGTGAGAAGTGATAAGATCATATCTATCGATCACCGGTTAGTTTATATTGTGAGAAGTGATAAGATCATATCTATCGATCACCGGTTAGTTTATATTGTGAGAAGTGATAAGATCATATCTATCGATCACCGGTTGGTTTATATTGTGAGAAGTGATAAGATCATATCTATTGATCACCGGTTAGTTTATATTGTGAGAAGTGATAAGATCATATCTATCGATCAACGGTTGGTTTATATTGTGAGAAGTGATAAGATCATATCTATCGATCACCGCTTAGTTTATATTGTGAGAAGTGATAAGATCATATCTATCGATCACCGGTTGGTTTATATTGTGAGAAGTGATAAGATCATATCTATCGATCACCGGTTAGTTTATATTGTGAGAAGTGATAAGATCATATCTATCGATCACCGGTTAGTTTATATTGTGAAAGTGATAAGATCATATGTATCGATCACCGGTTAGTTTATACTGTGAGAAGTGATAAGATCATGTCTATCGATCACCGGTTAGTTTATATTGTGAGAAGTGATAAGATCATATCTATCGATCACCGGTTGGTTTATATTGTGAGAAGTGATAAGATCATATCTATCGATCACCGGTTAGTTTATATTGTGAGAAGTGATAAGATCATATCTATCGATCACCGGTTGGTTTATATTGTGAGAAGTGATAAGATCAGATCTATCGATCACCGGTTAGTTTATATTGTGAGTAGTGATAAGATCATATATATCGATCACCGGTTGGTTTATATTGTGAGAAGTGATAAGATCATATCTATCGATCACCGGTTAGTTTATATTGTGAAAGTGATAAGATCATATCTATCGATCACCGGTTAGTTTATATTGTGAGAAGTGATAAGATCATATCTATCGATCACCGGTTGGTTTATATTGTGAGAAGTTATAAGATCATATCTATCGATCGCCGGTTAGTTTATATTGTGAGAAGTGATAAGATCATATCTATCGATCACCGGTTAATTTATATTGTGAGAAGTGATAAGATCATATCTATCGATCACCGGTTAGTTTATATTGTGAGAAGTGATAAGATCATATCTATCGATCACCGGTTAGTTTATATTGTGAGAATTATTTAATTTAAACCCACCATAAACTATAATTTAGGTCCTTAAACAAATAATAATTACGATTTACTCTATGTAAGCATGAAACACGTCTATCAAACCTTATCATTACAGTGCCATACTAAGGGGTCAGGACCTTAAAATAGCCCGCAGTCTGTTATTAAAACAATTACAAATTTCTAAACGTCTATATTTGATAGAAAAAGTATTAGTCCCGTTTTATTTGTTACGTTTGCTTTAATTTGTGCTTTATGAGCTTTCTGTGGTTTTAATTGTATTCAGAGAACATAAATCTTACCAACGTTTTCAATTAATTCATCGCTTATCACTTTCAAAATAACTGGTTCCATATGATGTACTGAAAGCAAATATTGGTTTGAATTTATCAGTTTTCTATCCAAGCGACTGGGACTAATTGTAGCAATGCGAGTAAGCCAGAGAGTATAATATTGCTTTGAAAACCAATTTGCCAACTATCGAATGACCCGTAGTCAAGTTGAACGTATCAAATGGAAACACCGTAACAACATTCAATTTAGTTAACTGATGTAGAATCATCTAACATGCATGGAGTTCTAATAGTAACATTGAGAAGCCGTGCAAATTGAAAATCGAGCTGGTGCAATATTGCTTTACGTGAATGAATGTTCTTCTCATCTCTTCTATCGTGGGACTTGTTCGGAAGACTTGAACTCGGGAACCTCTGATACTTACGAGTTTCGTCTCCGTTTTAAATTTGTTTCTAGGAGGATATTTGATAATAATATTTTATTGTTTACTCATCGTGACAGTGTCAGCCAGCCCAGCGACCCACCAACATGGCGGCGGCGACACTACGACGCGGGTTGGCGTGGTGTTGTGTATAACATTAATCAACAACTGTCTGGGCGGCAAACTTTAAACTGGTGTTTGGAGCCTTCAACCAAACATATTTTTTTCTCTGAACCAACTGCAGTTTTCGTACTTACACGCTTGTTCGTTTTCTTAGAGCCTAACCTTCTTCCTTGGTTTAAAACTCACTGTGAATAATATTTATGTTGTTTTTCAGGGTTAAATTATTATTATTGTTAGGAATAGTAAAAGTGGTTGGTAAACATCAGAAAACAACATGAGGTTAGGAATCTATTGAGGTTTGAATATATGAAGTTATCATTTCACCATCATCATTGTTGCGGATTAGGAAACCCCAGCATCCGCAACATTAATGATGATGATGAAAGGATAACTACATATATTAGTAGTTATCCTTTCATCGTCATGATGCTCGTTAATGATTAGTGACTATTTCTAAATTAGGTGTAAATTAAATTTAGCTAAACACGATACAAAACTGAAAACTTAATTGAATTGAGGATAAATTCTCCTTTTACACTATATATGGAACTTCTACGAGTCATTTTAGTTTTCAGAAGACTATTATTTATGTAATTCATCTTAAATTAAGATAAATGTTGAAAAAAGCAGTTAAACTAAATCCATAATACAATAACGACAGTGCCAGTTAGAGGAAATTGATTGCTTGGATGCTGTCCAAACTTGATTATAATTCAGAAGCCCCGCACCTTCTACATTAAACATTGTATGTTGCGCCGAACAAAGCGTTGAACCGTATTAGACTAGTTTCCTACCATCAATGCAAAAAAAATCAGAAAATCTAGATCAACAATAAACATGTATTATAACAGACAACTCTGTGTCCATTTAAATCTTTGTTGTTTTTTCCATCTTTCACTGAGACACGGACGGTGGTTATGTATGTGAAGGCCAACACTTCACAAATTACAACAGGCCAACAATATTTCAGTGCTAATAATAACAGGAGGCAAAACCATTTGGTAGTTAATAGAAAATTAATTTACATTTTCCGTTGTGTACTCTCTAAATTAATTTACATTTTCCGTTGTGTACTCTCTAAATTAATTTACATTTTCCGTTGTGTACTCTCTAAATTAATTTACATTTTCCGTTGTGTACTCTCTAAATTAATTTACATTTTCCGTTGTGTACTCTCTAAATTAATTTACATTTTCCGTTGTGTACTCTCTAAATTAATTTACATTTTCCGTTGTGTACTCTCTAAATTAATTTACATTTTCCGTTGTGTACTCTCTAAATTAATTTACATTTTCCGTTGTGTACTCTCTAAATTAATTTACATTTTCCGTTGTGTACTCTCTAAATTAATTTACATTTTCCGTTGTGTACTCTCTAAATTAATTTACATTTTCCGTTGTGTACTCTCTAAATTAATTTACATTTTCCGTTGTGTACTCTCTAAATTAATTTACATTTTCCGTTGTGTACTCTCTAAATTAATCTTCAAAAGATATTCAATAATTCCTTGGATCCGTAGAACCAATGCAGCATTTACTTTTCGTAACCAAAATGACATTATAAACTGATATTGGTTTTCAAAATTTAGGAAAATTAAGATCACGTTTCCTATATCAACAAGTAGTAATATAATTTAATATTAGGTATGCTATATTAAAACATTTGGGTCTTGAACGAAAAAGAATGTTGTTCCACACCTCCAAATTTATTACATTCTTATTACGGTCAAAAATTCACTATATAATTTTCGCTCTCATCTATTGTACACCGTACAATATATTTCATGGCATTTTTTATAATTATTCTTAAAGAGTATGCTACTATAAAATTAATAGAGAATTTGATTTGATACTCTAAATAATCAGAGTAAATTACCTATTGATAATAACACTTTGTAGATCGAATTTTGTAATCAGTTGTTAAATCACCCTTTCACTAACTGCGGAACTAGATCAAACAATCTGAGTTAAACAGCTGAACGGCTGTAACAATACTAACCGTTAAACTGTGGCAGAAGTACACCTTATAGTTCCTGTGTTGTGAAGGCGACTTTCCCCTCCTCCCCCCCTCTCATGGTGTCACGTGGTAAAGGAAGTCCTCTCCTTCTCGCTGATGAAACTTGTTTTAGTTTTACATTTTAGTGAAAGCAATATTAAATGTTAAATGCTTCTTTATTTAAGAATCAATTTTGAAATTTCTAAATTCATTAATTTAAGACAGTGACTTTTTTACTAATTTAAGGCTATGTTTAATTAGAATATAACATGGTTCAAAACTGCAAAAATTACATTTTGTTTAAATTGCAGTTGCATAATTGGTTCAATCATAGTAAGTGGCTTCATCTAGTTGACTTATAAACAAATTTGCATAAAAACACTTTTTTATGTTCCTTGCTTCAGCAAACCTGCATACTCAGCTGCCATGATATTCTTATGGAGGATAATTAAAATGTCATAAATCAGTTATTTATGAATGTATATTGATGAAACTCGGTATGTGGCTTAATGTACATATATATGCAGTGGAAATTCGCTGAGTATGCAGGTTTGCTGCTACGGGGGTATTTATTTATTTTTCGTGGCAACAGCTTTGGCAGGTTTGTAATTACAACGAAACATTTTACCGTAAAGATTAACTTTTTCATTGGACTACTGACGATGGTAAAGTCAATATAAAGATGTTTTGACATTTTCATATATTCAGAGAGAAACTTAATTAAACCTCACATAACCTATACATGAGGTTTTCCCAAACAGTTTTAATTTAGAGGTAATATTGCAGTTTTGTAAACAATGTTTATTAGATAACGAAACATTGATATCGATAGTGTTTCAAGAGAACAAGGTGCCAATAAATATGAAGATGTTTCAAGTGGGTATGTCAATAAGGTAGATTTTATTGCATTCACGTCTACATCAACTGTGTTAGTGTCCCTATGGCATTCGGCGCTCATGTTTCTACCCACGTCCTTATCACATGCTTAACATTCGAATAACCTCTTGGATAATGCAAAGTCTGAATGAATAAATAAACGCTCTAGGCTGAAACATTTCAGTTATTTACGATCATACTTACTAGTATAATTATTTACAATTACTTTTTTTATTTAAAATAAATCTTCCCCGAAAATATTGAAGTACAAAATGTCGGCAGATTAAAAACCTAATGCTTTGGACTTTTGATAAAATAATAGAAACCTGCCTCAAAGATTCGTTTGAACCTTAAGGAAGAAGTGGAAATATATACTTGTACATCCAAAGACTCCCAATACCATTCTATATAAATATACCAATAACGTTAGCCTTATATTTGTTCATATTTTTTATTTATTTTGTACTTACAGAGAAATGTATATACCTGTTATAAAAAAATTACATACATTTTGTTGTAAAAGTTATTTCCTATTTGGGCGGAATTGACCACACCACATTAAAAACTATTCAGAGAAATTATTAATATAATGTAATTTTAAAGAGTTAAGTATTTTTTGCCGTCACTTGTATAAAACATGTAATAATTATTTGGTATTATATATAGCAAATTTAATAGTAGTTAAACTATTTGAAAACATATTGTAACAAAGCTAAAAAATTATGCTTACAAATTCCATTTTATCCTTTATAAAAACCCCGAGATTTGCACGCTATTTAGAGGCAAAGCAATCTATATGTAAATAATGCAATAGTTTCACAAAGATATAGTTCTGGTCCCTTTTTC
Organism: Allygus modestus; assembly: GCA_963675035.1. Taxonomy (NCBI): domain Eukaryota; kingdom Metazoa; phylum Arthropoda; class Insecta; order Hemiptera; family Cicadellidae; genus Allygus; species Allygus modestus. The sequence continues at coordinate 2,455,875 of OY776115.1, forward strand.
AATCCATGTACCTTCTAGTCTAACATGGAGTCTGGTCTTCTGGTCTAACATGGAGTTTGGTCTTCTGGTCTAACATGGAGTCTGGTCTTCTGGTCTAACACGGAGTCTGGTCTTCAGGTCTAACATGGAGTCTGGTCTTCTGGTCTAACACGGAGTCTGGTCTTCTGGTCTAACATGGAGTCTGATCTTCTGGTCTAACATGGAGTCTGGTCTTCTGGTCTAACACGGAGACTGGTCTTCTGGTCTAACATGGAGTCTGATCTTCTGGTCTAACATGGAGTCTGGTCTTCTGGTCTAACATGGAGTCTGGTATTCTGGTCTAACATGGAGTGTGGTCTTCTGGTCTAACACGGAGTCTGGTCTTCTGGTCTAACATGGAGTCTGGTCTTCTGGTCTAACACGGAGTCTGGTCTTCTGGTCTAACATGGAGTCTGATCTTCTGGTCTAACATGGAGTCTGGTCTTCTGGCCTAACACGGAGTCTGGTCTTCTGGTCTAACATGTAGTCTGATCTTCTGGTCTAACATGGAGTCTGGTCTTCTGGTCTAACATGGAGTCTGGTCTTCTGGTCTAACATGGAGTGTGGTCTTCTGGTCTAACACGGAGTCTGGTCTTCTGGTCTAACATGGAGTCTGGTCTTCTGGTCTAACACGGAGTCTGGTCTTCTGGTCTAACATGGAGTCTGATCTTCTGGTCTAACATGGAGTCTGGTCTTCTGGTCTAACACGGAGTCTGGTCTTCTGGTCTAACATGTAGTCTGATCTTCTGGTCTAACATGGAGTCTGGTCTTCTGGTCTAACATGGAGTCTGGTCTTCTGGTCTAACACGGAGTCTGGTCTTCTGGTCTAACAAGGAGGTTGGTCTTCTGGTCTAACATGGAGTCTAGTCTTCTGGTCTAACATGGAGTCTGGTCTTCTGGTCTAACATGGAGTCTGGTCTTCTGGTCTAACACGGAGTCTGGTCTTCTGGTCTAACAAGGAGTCTGGTCTTCTGGTCTAACATGGAGTCTAGTCTTCTGGTCTAACATGGAGTCTGGTCTTCTGGTCTAACATGGAGTCTGGTCTTCTGGTCTAACACGGAGTCTGGTCTTCTGGTCTAACAAGGAGTCTGGTCTTCTGGTCTAACATGGAGTCTAGTCTTCTGGTCTAACACGGAGTCTGGTCTTCTGGTCTAATATCTTTTGGTGAGTCCAAGGTAAACAAGTAATAAACAAAGAACATACTTGTCTACTTAATTAACTTATACTTTTTATATTTGTATACTTATACTATACTTATTATACATGTTCTATAATAGCATCAAATTGTGTTTTGCTCGTTTAGTCCCCGTGTGCGAAATGTATATTTATAAATATAACGTTTCCCTACAGGATTTGCTGAGCATAATGATCTTAAAAAATAAGGATATGAATTATGGTTTTAGATCATACTAGACGTTTGATAAAGTCGTAAGTGAGGCACACAAGAAGAAATCCTCAGGTTGGTACTATATACAATAATCTGATTATTATTATATATTAATACCTCGTGAAGTATTAGGGATCAAATAATCGTTAAAATACTTTAATTTAATTTACCCTCCAAACCTGCTATTATTCAAATATAAACAAAACAAATGAGTGTAACATTCCTGAAATAGAATAAATAATGGTTCCTTAGGGCAATCCAATAGTGTGTCCAGGATTCACTTTGTATGGTAATTCAACTTAGTTTTGTCGTGCCCTAAATTGAAACTGTCTCGCTCTTTTTGTATCAATCTAATTCACACCCTCGTCCCTCGTTCCATCGTTTATTTCCAGTTCAGTTTAAACTTTATAGGTCCTGCAACTGTTCTACAATTATTACAGTTATATTTGTTTTTAGTATTATCATTCCTTTTGCGCTCTAAGAGCAAAGTATGGATGATGTGATTACAACACATGAGTTACTGATTTGGTGAATTAAGTTTTTTAGTTACTTGACCTTCATCTATATAGTGACTGACATCTCTACACTTCAGACACAACACAGTTTATAGTGGTCCAGTGATTAGGAACCTACTTAGTCAGCAAGAGCTATTTAACAGCGAAACCAACTACCTGATAACTTTTAGATGAAGAAACCTAGAACTAGGTAGGGAAACTTTCTCATTCTACTCAAATATATAGTTACTGTCAAAACTGTAAAAGTTATTTTAGTTACACTGCGTTTAAGTGATTTCAGACTGCGTTTACATTAGAAGCAGGCTTAGACAAGTAAAATGGAGTTTCATCTTTTGGTAAGCTTGCCTAGCGGTGTTTTGTGTCCCCAATGTGAATGCAGCCACATGCGTATAAACTAAATATTTCGCGATTAAAACCTTGATTGTAGTATATCATGTATAGATTTAATTACGAAAGTAAACAGACTTTAATAAACTGAGTTTTAAAGTTTTATCCCTTCTTTGCATTAGACTTTAAAAAGTTTTCAATTAGTTAAGAAATCAGTATTAGTCTTTGAAATGAATGATAATATAGTACACAGAAAGTATTGCAAGGTAAAATACAATTAATATTTAAAAAAAACTTTCCTTAGAATAATATTTTTTGTATTTATATAGTAACGTCTTAATAGTTCAAATCCTACACTTGTTATCTTATTTTCCCCGCTTAATTTTAAAGTAAAACTAACTTTAACCCAAAATAGTTGGGATTTCTGCGAAAAATAGTATTTAATGCATTTAACTTTATTTCAAACTTTATTTTGTTACTAAACATGATGGTTTGAAAGTATTTTACAATTTTTTTTATATTTTATGTTCCGAAATATCCTCTAGAAAATTTTACTGATATTTAATAACTTGTTATTTTACATGCTTTCTGTACGAGTTCACTCTTTTTACTATTTAAAGTTATTTTAGAGTTGTATTACCAAATAACACTAACTACGCGATAAGCTAATGGAATTGACTCAGTAACCATTGGATTATTCAATTCCGTTCTTGTTTGATTTATTTCGTATTGGAACATAATTATCTTACTGTTGTCTCAAATGTTTATTACCTTTCATTACATTATGGACTTAATATGCTTTATGTTCTCAAGTATTGAAGAAAAATATTACTCAACCATACCGTGTATATTATCTTTATTTAATTTTATCATAGTTTTTAAGCGTATCTACTATGTAACAATAAGAATGTAATATACTGATATTTTTCAGTCAAACGTTTGACTATGTAGAGTCGACTATTGAGACGTGTAGAGTCTCAATCCCGCCCAAACTGCTCGCGGAAGCGCTCGATGTTTGGCATATTCGGCAATAGTGTGGGAGCTGTGCGAATACAGATTACAGAGGTTGTTTGATTATTACTAAGCAGTGCAAATGATCTGTGAACTTTCCGGCAAATGTTCAGCCAAACATCCATGCTCATTCGCTAATAGTATGGGGCATTTTTAATTTGCCGGTTTTATACAACACACGTGGCACAGAAACGACAAAAATGATGCAAATATCGGTTAACGGGTTGGGTCAGAAACATTAAAAGAGTGTTTCGTTTGCTAACAAACGTGAGCTTGAACCCTCCCTTACGACAAATCAATACGTGTAACCCATCCAGCATGAATCCTTAAACATCAATCGGCTTTGGCTGCATTGATACCAGTCAAGCTTGTCTCGCTGTATTTACGAATTCCCAAGTGACTATTGATTCTGAATTGAAAACTATTTTAACATCATCTATGTGATTTCCGACATAAATAATAGATGTTTTTTAGTAATTCACCTGTAGTGATGTGCTTGCCTGTAGTGTTGTAGTGCACCTGTATTGCTGTAGTGTTGTTGTGTTGAAGTGTACCTGTATTTCTGTAGTGCACCTGTAGTGCTGTATTGCACCTGTAGTGTTGTAGCGCTTGCCTGTAGTGTTGTAGTGCGCCTGTATTGCTGTAGTGTTGTTGTGTTGAAGTGTACCTGTATTTCTGTAGTGCACCTGTAGTGCTGTATTGCACCTGTAGTGTTGTAGCGCTTGCCTGTAGTGTTGTAGTGCACCTGTATTGCTGTAGTGTTGTTGTGTTGAAGTGTACCTGTATTTCTGTATTGCACCTGTAGTGCTGTATTGCACCTGTAGTGTTGTAGCGCTTGCCTGTAGTGTTGTAGTGCACCTGTATTGCTGTAGTGTTGTAGTGTTGAAGTGTACCTGTATTTCTGTAGTGCACCTGTAGTGCTGTATTGCACCTGTAGTGTTGTAGCGCTTGCCTGTAGTGTTGTAGTGCGCCTGTATTGCTGTAGTGTTGTAGTGTTGAAGTGTACCTGTATTTCTGTAGTGCACCTGTAGTGCTGTATTGCACCTCTAGTGTTGTAGTGTTTTAGTGATGTAGAGATGTAGTGCTGGAGTGCACCTGTAGTAATTACGTGCAATGTACGTTTAAATAACGTTATCTTTATCTTATAAGCTATAAAATTACCGTTGTTTCCAAACTAATATTTATTCTATCAATAAAACATGTTCTTATATTTTCAACACCAACCTCGTTGATAAGCTTTAGTTTACAGTACATTTCACAATCCATAGTCACTGGCTGTTGTAAGGTAGCTGGTAGTTTATCTCTCTTATCGTCTAGGTGCAGGCAAATGGGATTCACTGTTTCCTTCTACAATATGTCTCACTTGTGAATAAATCACCATTCCAAATTAAATTTTGGCCCTTAAGCTATAAATATTGTACATAATTTAATACAACATTAGTTATTACTAAAAAAGATTTAATCAACTCCCTCTTCACTCTTAATATTTGAACTTGAAGCATGTACCTGTGTTCATACCAATGATAAATTTAACTGATTTAAAAATAATCGATGTTATGCATTGAATTCATCCCACTTTATTTTTTAAATTATATTATCAACTACCTTTAAACAGTAACGATGTTTTTACTTGCAAATACTAAGGTGAAACCTTGAAGTAAATTTTATATAGCTGTGTAGCAAATAGAATTTGTAATAGCTTGCTAAACTCTTAAAAGAGTCTAAAACTATAACTTATTATACATGTAATAGTTTTCACACATACTTAACAATCTCTTATGCATTACAACAAAATTGACTCAACATTATCAAACATTTACTAAATATAAATTAATTGATAAGTTGTTTGACCAATTTAGAAGATACAGGACAGTATGACAATAAATAAGACTAGATGTCAACGACATTTGAAAAATTGTTCACAATATAATAATTTATTGTAAGTGAATTATTTATTATTAAAGGGCTTATTTACAGAATTCAATAGCCATCAAAACATAGCCAGAGCCTGACAGCCTCTATTCACACTGAGCTCTATCACAATTCAACGTTCATTCTAGCCAGTTCATGCGAGAGAGCGCGAACCATTAATTATTTACTGGAGACTAAACATGATAAAAGCAGTTTTTAAACGTCATTTTACATAACGAAGCTTAAAACATTTGAGTGCAAATTGAAAATAGGAAGCACAAAGCGTGGACTGGTGTAAACTTCTGATGTGGTTGATGGTATTGCACATCGGATTAAATTAATCCATGCGACCGTAAAAAGCAGTAATAAGAGCAGGTTTTTAAAACTTTAATGTAGTTTCGATACAAATAAACGGTATCAGGAAACTGACAAATACTTTCTCCCTTTTAGCCCAACTTTAATGAATAAATTATTGTTTATTATTTTTAAAATATAAAATATAGTAGAAAGTACAGAAAATATTCTAAAAAACATTTTTCTCAAATATGTCCACACAAATCACTTTTTTAGTGGCACTATACAGAACCCTTTGCTCCAAACAGGTTAAAAGTGGAAATGCCCCCTCATCTTCCCAGGGTTAAGGGGAAACATATTTCGAATATCTTCTGTTGGTCAATGCTATAACTTGACTTGCATATCAAGTTATTATGAAATTGCTCAGTAAATAAGAGATAAATGATGATTTTTGTATTTCCCATTGGACAATATACTGAGTTTACCGCTAAATAAAAATCTCAATTTTCTCCGATACCAGAAATCGTAGAATAATAAAGCAAAATACTAAATTGCTTAGTTTTGAGCTTTCTTAATGGGGATAAGTAAATTTTATTTAACATAATAAAATAAAATTAACTAATATTAGAACATTTTAAGCTAATTTCTGGACCCAAGTTTTCCCAGAAAAGCGGGTGGTATAATTTTTTTGGAAACATAAAGTTCTACAAACTATTAAACGTTTATTACAATATTTCAAGCAGTTTTAGGATTTTTTATGTTTTTATCGAGTTTTGGTGGATAATTAGCTTTAAAATCGAAAAATTCAAAAAGAAATTTTTAAAAACTCCTTGAGGTATCGTAGATTAGTTCTTACATACCAAATTTCATCAAAATCGGACGACGGGTGCGATCTCCAGCTCTGTACACATCCAGACACACGAATATTTCCACTAACACCCCAAATTCGAAAACAAAACATTCTCCATATTATATGTGTAGGGGGGAGAAAGTAAAAAGTCAGCGCTTACACCTACAATTCCCAAGTATTTTATTTTTTATGATCCATCTGAGTCACATACATAGTTTTGTCTGGATTTTAACTAAATTTAAATTAAACAGAAGAAAAAGGGCGGAAAACATTATGTTATACCAATATATTAGTTAAACCAACGTTATGTACAAACCTAGCGCATAGCTTTCCTTGAAACTATAAGGATCTACTATAGATGTCGATGTTGAATTAGTTTATCATACATTTATAGTTAAACAATAAAATCCCCTGCATTATAAGTCAAGACTTTGGGGGAATATTGTGGACATTTCTGTCATTTGGGTGCCAAGTTAATCAGCTGATTATGAAAAAATATTCTCTTTAAGAGTATAATTTTAATTGTGTAGGGGTATTAAACGAATCCCAAGGGAAACATTTATTAAACTTCAAAATGCACATTATGAGATATTTGGTTAATAATAAACATTGTGACAGTTCTTTTAGTTCCAAACGTCTGTTCACGAGCTATAATTATTTTAAGTAGATTTTGGAAGATTATCGAAATACGAATCTTAATATATAAAATCCATTAATCTATAAAAGTCTTCCTACGATTGCAATAGTTAACTATAAAAATGTACGTACAAGTTTACATTGTGACTTCTACTGTTTGGAAAATCATATAGCGTTAGCAATTGAATTTGCTTAATATAAGTAAAAATCAGAACTTCACATTAGATCGGGTTTGTTAGCTGTAACTATCACTGACCTTGAGACGGATTCAAAAAGGTATTTCTTTATATGTAGCCTAATACAAAATTAAGTAATTATAGAGATTATTTGTGTTATTAACTAACAGCAATATACAGTGGTTGAGTAACTGGGTTGATATGTAACGTTTACAGAGTAACTTACTGGTGTTGGTAATTAACTACAACAAGAAGTAGTTATGGGTAGTATAAATTTGATTATTAGACACCTGTCAGTTTATATATGTTTATCGTTATTAGTACTGGTACATGTTATAATGCCCGCATAAAGACTAACTGATACTATCATCATCATTTCCTATAATTGGACTTACTTTGTATTGGCTTAAACGAGATGAAGCATTTACATAAACCCTTATGTTGGATGGTCTGTTAAAAGGGACAATCGTTCAAGATGATACAGTGGGTTGGGCTGAGATATTCCTTGTTCAACGCTGCTCGATATAGTGGATGGGACAGCGAGAAACACAAAGGCAGCTTAGATGAAAGACGCCCGCACTATACTGTGTGTGTGTGTGTGTGTGTGTGTGTGTGTGTGTGTGTGTGTGTGTGTGTGTGTGTGTGTGTGTGTGTGTGTGTGTGTGTGTGTGTGTGTGTGTATGCGCGTGTGTGTGCGGTGGAGGGTAGCTGGTGTCTGGGAATGCAAGTTGACATTCTCACTACTAATTATTTTTTTCGAATCATGGTGTGATGTCACATGTAATGTTATTTATCAAACTGACAACATATATTGAGTTTTCAAATGTATCACGAGGTTTTACGTGATTGACTTACTTTAAAACTGTTTAATATTGTAATAGTTTACCATTATAATTAAAGTTTAATTAATTCACAGTTTTTTGGACTTTCCTCATTCAGTATGATAGCAGCTCAGGTCGCACCTATCATGAACCGTCAACAGTTGCGATATAAGTAGAGAAGCAAATCTATTGGCAAACATTAGGAAATCTTACCGACATGTTTTGTATAGAAACTCAGCCGTCTTGCAGTCTAGTTTATAACGCAGCAGCTTTAGAGACTACAACATGTTACAAGATGACGAACGTATCTAGTATATATTATTTCTACATGCGGCCATACACGGCAAGTTTCGTTTCGTTTCTTTGTAAGTTCTCGATTAATTTTTGTTCTTCTTGGAGTTTAGTTTTCAAAGCAAATACAAGAAATATACCCGCATATAAGTTACTATTTAGTATTCTTCTTTCGTACCTCGTTTGAATAATTTTTTAGAATGCGAAGTTTGCTTATTTCTAGAATGTTCAAAGGAATCCAACAATTTATAAACAAGTTTTCTAAATTGTGAACTCACATAAGGAATTCGCACGAGTTTATTTTACTTTTCAGTGGTTTGAAACTCGTGAAAACTTTAATAACCCTGTTTGGTAAGGATCTGATTGTATAACTATTCCTTTGATTCTTTTTTATGTTTTCTTTAGTTAAATAATATAGTTTATATGTTTCGTTAAAAAAATATTGTATTCATTATTTACAAGGACGCTCGTATGTAGACATTTCTTGCTAAATCAATGCGTTACAGCGTACTGTTAAAATTAAATTATCACTATCGTTAGGTTTGTTATAATCTATTTCTATAGTTAAATAAATTCTTAATTAGCGTGATACGTGTTGTTATAATTACAGGATGCAAATAAAAAAGTTGTACAACACATTGAAATAAATATTCACACTTATACGGTATTCATACACAATACGTAAAATATGGTAAAAGGCTGCCGATTTCGACCAGTGACACCGAACATTCCCTCATTGGGCCTGATGATCGCTACGGCTGATCGAAATCGGTAACCTTTTACCATATTTTATGTATATTTACCCGCTTGTGTATGGATGTAGTCATCATCATCATCATCATCATCATCATCATCATCATCATTGTTGCGGATTAGGAAACCCCAGCATAGCTGCTAGTCACATCTTCCAGAAGCGGGAATATTGCGCAGGTTACCGGAAAGGTATGATATAGCAGGAAGGGAAAGGGTGGGATGGGACGGCAGCCACATGGACCCTTCAGAGAGCCAACTCCCGTGCCCCTGTGACAGCTGGAATGAGGCTCTCAAACAAGGACCCACATTCTGCCCTCCAACTGGTCAAATCAACAGACAGGGTATTCATATACAACAGCCAGGGACCATTCATTCTCAGGTTGGCAGGTGGGGACCAAAACCGGAGATTCTGCCCCTAGCCACTGCAAATGGAGGGACCAAAGGTGAAAGGGAAGTTTGTCATAATGGACAGCCAAAAGACTTACCATATGTAATGACAACTTCATTTGCTGTACCCCATGTCAGACTCAAACTGGTATAGACCCGTTTTAAGGTAGTCCTGGGACTGGGTATGGATATAGTAAAGGTGTAAACATATTTTAAAGTGTTGTACAATTTTTTATCACGAACATTATAATAAACTGTTTGTCTATTTTCACATTCCCATTTTTGATGACTAAAAATATTTCACTTCCTATCGTTACATTTGAATTATTTTGTAATACAGGATATAAAAGCGTAAGATTATTAACAAGCAGAATAGCTGTCCTAAGAAAACATATCTACGAACATTTGTATTTCTTTGAAATGACATTATATGTTGTGTTCCAGGTTGTGTGATGAGAAGCAGACCGCTGCCCTGAGTGTCGGGAGCTCAGCACCTCAGAGGAGGTGAGCGACACACCGTCAAAGTGCTAGTCTTATCACAGACCCGCAGCTAACTCATTAGACCACAGTCTCCCTCGTGAGGTTCATAATCGCATCACTGCACCTCAGAGGAGGTGAGCGACACACCGTCAAAGTGCTAGTCTTATCACAGACCCGCAGCTAACTCATTAGAACACAGTCTCCCTCGTGAGGTTCATAATCGCATCACAGCATCTCAGAGGAGGTGAGCGACACACCGTCAAAGTGCTAGTCTTATCACAGACCCGCAGCTAACTCATTAGACCACAGTCTCCCTCGTGAGGTTCATAATCGCATCACTGCATCTCAGAGGAGGTGAGCGACACACCGTCAAAGTGCTAGTCTTATCACAGACCCGCAGCTAACTCATTAGACCACAGTCTCCCTCGTGAGGTTCATAATCGCATCACTGCATCTCAGAGGAGGTGAGCGACACACCGTCAAAGTGCTAGTCTTATCACAGACCCGCAGCTAACTCATTAGACCACAGTCTCCCTCGTGAGGATCATAATCGCATCACTGCATCTCAGAGGAGGTGAGTGACACACCGTCAAAGTGCTAGTCTTATCACAGACCCGCAGCTAACTCATTAGACCACAGTCTCCCTCGTGAGGTTCATAATCGCATCACTGCACCTCAGAGGAGGTGAGCGACACACCGTCAAAGTGCTAGTCTTATCACAGACCCGCAGCTAACTCATTAGACCACAGTCTCCCTCGTGAGGTTCATAATCGCATCACTGTACCTCAGAGGAGGTGAGCGACACACCGTCAAAGTGCTAGTCTTATCACAGACCCGCAGCTAACTCATTAGACCACAGTCTCCCTCGTGAGGTTCATAATCGCATCACAGCACCTCAGAGGAGGTGAGCGACACACCGTCAAAGTGCTAGTCTTATCACAGACCCGCAGCTAACTCATTAGACCACAGTCTCCCTCGTGAGGTTCATAATCGCATCACTGCATTTCAGAGTAGCTGTACAATTTATGAATACAAGATAAATGTCCAACTTTTAATTTGTTTGAAAGAACACTTTACCAACATACAGAGTGACTTTGCTCTGTAAAATTTAAGCTTGGTAAGAATAAATTAAATATTGATTCTTTCCAATTGAAAATATGCATGTTTAACAACATTCCTTTGTAAGTATTTTAGCAGAAGATTTCACGGGGGCTGAAATAGAGGGGAAACATGTCGCTAAGCCTTAAAAGTTGTAAGAGTTAGGTATGTTTAGCGAATTTCCCCTATAGGGAAGAAGCTATTACCGTAGGTCTCATGGTAAGACATAAGCCGGAGACCATGATAACTTTTTGTTTTGAGGACCCCAGATGTCAAAAACACTATTCGTTCAAATCTAAATATATATATGTATATGTATATCTATCTATCAATGTATATATATATATAGATATATGTGTGTGTGTGTGTGTGTGTGTGCGTGAATGCGATAACTTGAGTAAAAAACGTCCGATTTCGATGAAATTTGGCCCAAATGTGTAAACTGACATTCATGACTTTAAGTTCGAAAACCATAAAATCGAACCCTGGAAAAGGGGGTTTATGGGGTTTCAAAATTTTCCAAAAATCAGTTTTTTGCACTTTTCACCGTGAAATTTTTAAAACAAACAAATTTTGATTTAACCATTTTATAGAGCTTAAAAAACAAATAATATAGTATATTGAATCATGAACCTAGATAAAGTGGTTGCGGAGAAAATCCAAAAAAGTTTTCATAAAATCTCCCATGTAAATCTTAAGGGAAAATGATTTTTAGCTTTTCGTTAATTACTGTAAACATCACATTTGCTTTTACCAATCACTTAAGCTCTACAAAACAATCATTTTAGTGTTTAAATTGTGATTCTACGTCCAACCATTGCCGAGATATTCAAAGTGCAAAACACTGTACGTTGTCCAATGTTATCCTTATGGAGAATATTTAAAATTTGATATCTCGATTATTTATGAACGTATATTAATGAAACTTGGTATGTGGCTTCACCTAGTACTGTTATATTGATATTTGCACAAAAATTGATTTTTTGTTGATTATCCTCTTAGCAGCAAACCTGCATTCTCATCCCTAATGTTATTCTTATGGAGAAAACGTAAAGCTTTATATCACCCTTAATTATGAACATAAATCATTAAAACTTGGTATGTAGCTTCACCTGGTTGATTTATATTGATAATTGAAAAAAAAACATATTTTTATCTTCCTCGTTGCAGCAAACCTGCGTTCTCAGCCCTAATGTTATTCTTATGGTGAATAAATAAAATACTATATATCAGTTATTTATTTAAGTATTTTTATGAAACTTTGTAAGTGGCTTTATGTGGTAGTAAGAAATATATTCATGCATAGGAAATTCGCTGAGTACGCAGGTTTGCTGCGACGGGGGTATATTTATATTTAATGTTTTCAGTACAGGTTCTAAAGTTGAACTTTCAACAAAGATACCGAGTACGATACAACACTGTGGGTTATTTCAGATATACAACTTCTGTATAAACTTTAAATGGCTCGAGTCCAAGTTTCGATTCTTTTTGAGTTACAGGAGCTTCTAAGTTTCAGTGTCGTCCTTTGAGGCAAAACTCCTAATACTGCCTTATTATATTAACTTTTGGTTTAATCGAATTATAAAGAAAAAAATATTTAGGAAAAGTCCGATAAAATAAAAATGATTACTAAATGAAACACAATTTTACGTCTGAACAACACTACAATTATGTTTTATTTAGTAATATTGATCAACAACACGTGCAATGATCATCAAGAAATTAATGATTATTAATAATCTACACTGTAACTGTAAACAATCCACATCGATCTCAAAACCAAAGTCATTGCTCAGATTGCTACATTTTATGTGTTATCAGTATTCTAGCTACAAATAACAAAAATACTAAACGAGAAAACTAAATTGTCACTCTTATCACTTCATTCGGAGACAAAATAAACAGAAACAAGATAATTTTTAATTATTTTTTGTATATCATTGTTTAATTTCACTGAGTAAAAGGAAAGCTATTGACAAAGGAGGTTATCTTGTCTTCTAGGATGCGGTCAGACCCGGGAGTACCGCTTGATGAAGAGGCCAGTACCGGATGCTGTTGGGACTCGTCTGCTGCCAGTCAGCCCGACACGGACACTTCCTCCGTGAGTAGCCCTGCACTCTACTTCCTCTCTTAGTAGTAGTGTACCATAGGATGAGGTTGGACCCGGGAGTACCGCTTGATGAAGAGGCCAGTACCGGATGCTGTTGGGACTCGTCTGCTGCCAGTCAGCCCGACACGGACACTTCCTCCGTGAGTAGCCCTGCACTCTACTTCCTCTCTTAGTAGTAGTGTACCATAGGATGAGGTTGGAGCAGGGAGTACCGCTTGATGAAGAGGCCAGTACCGGATGCTGTTGGGACTCGTCTGCTGCCAGTCAGCCCGACACGGACACTTCCTCCGTGAGTAGCCCTGCACTCTACTTCCTCTCTTAGTAGTAGTGTACCATAGGATGAGGTTGGACCCGGGAGTACCGCTTGATGAAGAGGCCAGTACCGGATGCTGTTGGGACTCGTCTGCTGCCAGTCAGCCCGACACGGACACTTCCTCCGTGAGTAGCCCTGCACTCTACTTCCTCTCTTAGTAGTAGTGTACCATAGGATGAGGTTGGACCCGGGAGTACCGCTTGATGAAGAGGCCAGTACCGGATGCTGTTGGGACTCGTCTGCTGCCAGTCAGCCCGACACGGACACTTCCTCCGTGAGAAGCCCTGCACTCTACTTCCTCTCTTAGTAGTAGTGTACCATAGGATGAGGTTGGACCCGGGAGTACCGCTTGATGAAGAGGCCAGTACCGGATGCTGTTGGGACTCGTCTGCTGCCAGTCAGCCGACACGGACACTTCCTCCGTGAGTAGCCCTACACTCTACTTCCTCTCTTGGTAGTAGTGTACCATAGGATGAGGTTGGACCCGGGAGTACCGCTTGATGAAGAGGCCAGTACCGGATGCTGTGGGGACTCGTTTGCTGCCAGTCATTCCGACACGGAACTTCCTTCGTGAGTAGCCCTGCACTCTACTTCCTCTCTTAGTAGCAGTGTACCATAGGATGAGGTTGGACCCAGGAGTACCGCTTGATGAAGAGGCCAGTACCGGATGCTGTTGGGACTCGTCTGCTGCCAGTCAGCCCGACAGGGACACTTCCTCCGTGAGTAACCCTGCACTCTACTTCCTCTCTTAGTAGTAGTGTACCATAGGATGAGGTTGGAGCAGGGAGTACCGCTTGATGAAGAGGTCAGTACCGGATGCTGTTGGGACTCGTCTGCTGCCAGTCAGCCCGACACGGACACTTCCTCCGTGAGTAGCCCTGCACTCTACTTCCTCTCTTAGTAGTAGTGTACCATAGGATGAGGTTGGAGCAGGGAGTACCGCTTGATGAAGAGGCCAGTACCGGATGCTGTTGGGACTCGTCTGCTGTCAGTCAGCCCGACAGGGACACTTCATCCGTGAGTAGCCCTGCACTCTACTTCCTCTCTTAGTAGTAGTGTACCATAGGATGAGGTTGGAGCAGGGAGTACCGCTTGATGAAGAGGTCAGTACCGGATGCGGTTGGGACTCGTCTGCTGCCAGTCAGCCCGACACGGAACTTCCTCCGTGAGTAGCCCTGCACTCTACTTCTTCTCTTAGTAGCAGTGTACCATAGGATGAGGTTGGACCCAGGAGTACCGCTTGATGAAGAGGCCAGTACCGGATGCTGTTGGGACTCGTCTGCTGCCAGTCAGCCCGACACGGACACTTCCTCCGTGAGTAGCCCTGCACTCTACTTCCTCTCTTAGTAGTAGTGTACCATAGGATGAGGTTGGAGCAGGGAGTACCGCTTGATGAAGAGGCCAGTACCGGATGCTGTTGGGACTCGTCTGCTGCCAGTCAGCCCGACACGGACACTTCCTCCGTGAGTAGCCCTGCACTCTACTTCCTCTCTTAGTAGTAGTGTACCATAGGATGAGGTTGGACCCGGGAGTACCGCTTGATGAAGAGGCCAGTACCGGATGCTGTTGGGACTCGTCTGCTGCCAGTCAGCCCGACACGGACACTTCCTCCGTGAGTAGCCCTGCACTCTACTTCCTCTCTTAGTAGTAGTGTACCATAGGATGAGGTTGGACCCGGGAGTACCGCTTGATGAAGAGGCCAGTACCGGATGCTGTTGGGACTCGTCTGCTGCCAGTCAGCCCGACACGGACACTTCCTCCGTGAGAAGCCCTGCACTCTACTTCCTCTCTTAGTAGTAGTGTACCATAGGATGAGGTTGGAGCAGGGAGTACCGCTTGATGAAGAGGCCAGTCCGGATGCTGCTAGGACTCGTCTGCTGTCAGTCAGCCCGACAGGGACACTTCCTCCGTGAGTAGCCCTGCACTCTACTTCCTCTCTTAGTAGTAGTGTACCATAGGATGAGGTTGGAGCAGGGAGTACCGCTTGATGAAGAGGTCAGTACCGGATGCGGTTGGGACTCGTCTGCTGCCAGTCAGCCCGACACGGACACTTCCTCCGTGAGTAGCCCTGCACTTTACTTCCTCTCTTAGTAGTAGTGTACCATAGGATGAGGTTGGAGCAGGGAGTACCGCTTGATGAAGAGGCCAGTACCGGATGCTGTGGGGACTCGTTTGCTGCCAGTCATTCCGACACGGAACTTCCTCCGTGAGTAGCCCTGCACTCTACTTCCTCTCTTAGTAGCAGTGTACCATAGGATGAGGTTGGACCCAGGAGTACCGCTTGATGAAGAGGCCAGTACCGGATGCTGTTGGGACTCGTCTGCTGCCAGTCAGCCGACACGGACACTTCCTCCGTGAGTAGCCCTACACTCTACTTCCTCTCTTGGTAGTAGTGTACCATAGGATGAGGTTGGACCCGGGAGTACCGCTTGATGAAGAGGCCAGTACCGGATGCTGTGGGGACTCGTTTGCTGCCAGTCATTCCGACACGGAACTTCCTCCGTGAGTAGCCCTGCACTCTACTTCCTCTCTTAGTAGCAGTGTACCATAGGATGAGGTTGGACCCAGGAGTACCGCTTGATGAAGAGGCCAGTACCGGATGCTGTTGGGACTCGTCTGCTGCCAGTCAGCCCGACAGGGACACTTCCTCCGTGAGTAACCCTGCACTCTACTTCCTCTCTTAGTAGTAGTGTACCATAGGATGAGGTTGGAGCAGGGAGTACCGCTTGATGAAGAGGTCAGTACCGGATGCTGTTGGGACTCGTCTGCTGCCAGTCAGCCCGACACGGACACTTCCTCCGTGAGTAGCCCTGCACTCTACTTCCTCTCTTAGTAGTAGTGTACCATAGGATGAGGTTGGAGCAGGGAGTACCGCTTGATGAAGAGGCCAGTACCGGATGCTGTTGGGACTCGTCTGCTGTCAGTCAGCCCGACAGGGACACTTCATCCGTGAGTAGCCCTGCACTCTACTTCCTCTCTTAGTAGTAGTGTACCATAGGATGAGGTTGGAGCAGGGAGTACCGCTTGATGAAGAGGTCAGTACCGGATGCGGTTGGGACTCGTCTGCTGCCAGTCAGCCCGACACGGAACTTCCTCCGTGAGTAGCCCTGCACTCTACTTCCTCTCTTAGTAGCAGTGTACCATAGGATGAGGTTGGACCCAGGAGTACCGCTTGATGAAGAGGCCAGTACCGGATGCTGTTGGGACTCGTCTGCTGCCAGTCAGCCCGACAGGGACACTTCCTCCGTGAGTAGCCCTGCACTCTACTTCCTCTCTTAGTAGTAGTGTACCATAGGATGAGGTTGGAGCAGGGAGTACCGCTTGATGAAGAGGTCAGTACCGGATGCTGTTGGGACTCGTCTGCTGCCAGTCAGCCCGACAGGGACACTTCCTCCGTGAGTAGCCCTGCACTCTACTTCCTCTCTTAGTAGTAGTGTACCATAGGATTAGGTTGTAGCAGGGAGTACCGCTTGATGAAGAGGTCAGTACCGGATGCGGTTGGGACTCGTTTGCTGCCAGTCAGCTCTGCACCTACTTCCTCTCTTAGAAGTGTCTTATTACTCTGAAATCAGTGTTACTTCCTCGTGCCTCTGTGAGTAGAATTCTGTTTTACTTCCTCATTAATTCGTAAAAAAAGACACGATCCATCTCCTATAAATTTTCAAATTAACTAATTTATGGACTGAAAGTGTCTCTTGATTTAAATTTGTAATATGATAAAAAAAGATAAACGTGATAACGTTTTTATTTTAATGTTTAAATCAAAGCAAAATAATAGAATATCTTATTAAAGCGTCAAAAAACCGGTAAAATAACTCTAAGATGGTGAATTTTCAAAGTTATACTTTTTTACTGAGAATCGTAAAGCTAATTGAGACATAGTCGAAAAACAGTTGTCCCTCAAGTATTACTCCCAAGGCCCTCGACGGCTCTCTGACTGGTCTATACTAGTACAGAGGTTGACATTGGGTACAGCAAAATGAAGTGTCACAGTATTGGTAAGTCTTTTGGCTATCCAGTGTGACAACTTCCCTTCCTTGGTTCCTCCTTGTCTCTTCTGGGGGCTTGACTCCCAGTTGAGCCTGGATACCCAGTCTAGTCCAAGTCCTTGGATCTTCCTTGCAGCCTGGGACGGGTGCCTGGGAGGAAGGGCCCTTATCCAAAAATGAACAAACATTACTACAAATATTTGGTACAGGTCAACCGATTTCAACCTGCCTTACCGATGATTATCAGGCCCAATGGTAATTGCGATGATTAAATGAATAACATTTATAAAAAATATTTAATACAGTTAATAATTTAAAAGATATTTTAAACCTATATTTTATATCAAATAAATTCCATGCGTTATGTATAAACTCGAACCCGAACATATTCATTATTTTTCAGATTAGTGACGAGACGTCAAGTTTAACGGAAGCGTTGTCGACCAGAAGTCGCATATCCGGTTCCGGCAGTAACGCTGGCCGGAAACGGAAGCCCATCCTAAACGCAAGGGAAAAGAACATGAGAAGACTAGAGAGCAACGAACGGGAAAGAATGAGAATGCACAGCTTAAATGATGCCTTCCAGGTAGTGTAAACTTTCAGTACTGGAGCAAAACACTTACATGTTTGTTCTTGATATATATCCCTATGAACGTTTTTCCACTTACGACCTTTACATTATATGTAATATTGCATGGCCTACATAAATACATTTTCCTAATACGCACAAATTTAAAATAGCATTTAATATGTTGGGTATATGTATATAACTAGCATATTATCTGTGCTTCGCACAAAGAATTCAGGAAAGAACAGCTGGTTAAAATTTCTACTGCAACTACATCTGTTTCTGATCCATTAAACTTTATTGCCCATAAGAATAACATGGAATGGAAACTTTAAAGTCCAATGGGGTGAAGCGTATTGAACTGAGGGGGGAAAAATTTTGCCATGACTTCTACAGAGAAATCCCTTTAATTTGACAACTCAATCATCAAAATCGGTTCATAAATAATAGAGTTTTGCTGTACACAAAAGATTCCTTAAGGAATTAGTATAATAGATGGCTGTCACCTTTTTACATTTAAGTAAAACTATTTGCTCCAAAACCATTTACTTAATCTGCCACAGTTTTCGCTTTGACAATGAAATACTGTTAGGACTCCCTTCAGTGATGACGCGACGCGACGGTCTGACTATTGTAACACTAACTATCGTTGCCAGTGTGAAATACTGTTAGGACTCCCTTCAGTGATGACGCGACACAACGGTCTGACTATTGTACCACTAACTATCGTTGCCAGTGTGAAATACTGTTAGGACTCCCTTCAGTGATGACGCGACGCGACGGTCTGACTATTGTAACACTAACTATCGTTGCCAGTGTGAAATACTGTTAGGACTCCCTTCAGTGATGACGCGACACAACGGTCTGACTATTGTACCACTAACTATCGTTGCCAGTGTGAAATACTGTTAGGACTCCCTTCAGTGATGACGCGATGCGACGGTCTGGCTATTGTACCACTAACTATCGTTGCCAGTGTGAAATACTGTTAGGACTCCCTTCAGTGATGACGCGACGCGACGGTCTGACTATTGTAACACTAACTATCGTTGCCAGTGTGAAATACTGTTAGGACTCCCTTCAGTGATGACGCGACACGACGGTCTGACTATTGTAACACTAACTATCGTTGCCAGTGTGAAATACTGTTAGGACTCCCTTCAGTGATGACGCGACACGACGGTCTGACTATTGTAACACTAACTATCGTTGCCAGTGTGAAATACTGTTAGGACTCCCTTCAGTGATGACGCGACGCGACGGTCTGGCTATTGTACCATTAACTATCGTTGCCATTGTGAAATACTGTTAGGACTCCCTTCAGTGATGACGCGACACGACGGTCTGACTATTGTAACACTAACTATCGTTGCCAGTGTGAAATACTGTTAGGACTCCCTTCAGTGATGACGCGACACGACGGTCTGTCTATTGTACCATTAACTATCGTTGCCAGTGTGAAATACTGTTAGGACTCCCTTCAGTGATGACGCGACACGACGCACAGTGGTCAAATTCCTCTGTTTACACGCGAAAAAGGGGTATTTTTCATGTCTGCAAAAATGTGTAATTTTTAACTGAAGAGTTTCCTAAAGGGTTGGGAAACCAGAAACCTGCTTTTGATTCTCCTACAGGTCGAAGGGTGGAGGGGAATTCTTGGGGAAACCCAAGAATAAAGTCACATTCCTTTATTACCAGTCCAGATTTGCTTGTTGGAAAATGTTGCTGTACGATACAAATCTGCTCTTCCACTAAACTTAAAATCGTCCTAACGCAATGGAAAACATCCTGAAAGGCAATACACGTAATTATAAGACTTAAACAATATTTTAACCGTATTTATTAACCCTTAAAATGTTTTAAAAACAATAAAAATTCGGTTGTTCCACTTAAGTAGTGCATAATTTTTTGGGTTGGTGATCGTTGGTCATAATTTTATTACTGGTTGATAGGTCTTTTTATACTTAACAACTCCTATACATTTCAGCTGCTACCTCTTGCAACCTTTAGAGATATATAATTTTTTGTAGAATCATATCATAAAAAGTTTTAATCAAAGAAATATATATATATTACAGTTAAGTACCTGGGGGCCGAGCTTTGCTCGGGGCAAGGCCAGTTAGTTTGTTAAGATGACTTGGAGTAATATTTCACCACTTCCCCCTGCTGATAATCAGATTTGTATAACTCATTTACCTCTTTTCTACATTTTTAAGGTCACTCCAGTTGTTATTTATAGCTCAATGTCCCTTTGATTTATTTTAATACTCTACATATGTAATATTCACTGAAATCTTTTAATCTCTGCTCTCAGGAAACAATATGTTAATAATCACATACAACATGAGTATTACTTTGACAGTTCCCTGGTTGATTATGATCAGCTGTAACAATTCTTTTGTTTTGATTTGAAACTCCATAAGCCCAATGTTAATTTTTTTAACTTTTCATTTTAGTTTTCTTACATTATTTGATTTTTGCTGGGGATGAGGTCTGTCTAGAACTTATTTTTATCCCAGAAATTAGTTATTTCGAACATTTTAAGGAAATCGTTGGAGCCGTTTTTGAGATCAGTGTCGCAAGCAAGCAAGCAAGCAAACCTTACTCATATTAGAGTATAGGATTCGGGAATACACATTTGGATTGGTGACATTGGATTTTTGCACAACATTTTATTACTGGTTGATAGATCTTTTTATTCTACACAACCCATATTAATTTCAGATGCTACCTCTTGCAAACTTTTGCAATAAATATTTTTTTGCTAACTGCTACCACTGAACGAGTATGTTATTTTAAATTTGATAATTTTGTCGAATACAGTTTTTATACCATATTGTTTTATACTGCTGATATAACTGGGGACTTTTTTGTTTGAAAGGTCGTATTGTGCATTCAACCCCTAGAAAAATCTATTTAATATGCTCGCGAAGAAGACGATGGAGGACTTGTTCCACATGCTGCTTGTGTCATCCGATCCTTTAGTTAGTAGCTATAGAATTAAACATCGAAAAAGGGCTAGCAAACTACCCTCAACTGTACTTAGTTTTCTACAGGTTCCAGAAGAACCCAAATCTGTAGAAGTAAGGTCAGAAGACTCAGAAACCAACATCAGTGATAGTGATTAACCTACTAAGTGTGTGCAAAACATCTCAATAATGTTATTTTTTCAATAAGTAATTTAGTGTTTTTTTTGTTTAATGTAATAAAGTAGGCGAAATATGTGCTATAGTTACGTATTCCACTCCGTAACACCCTTTTTATGCGTCACAAGGAGTTTTAAATAGTTTGCAAAGTCTTTAGATTTTTTCGCGTCTATATCGCCAGCCGTGACCACTGTGCGACGGTCTGACTATTGTAACACTAACTATCGTTGCCAGTGTGAAATACTGTTAGGACTCTCTTCAGTGATGACGTGACGCGACGGTCTGACTATTGTACCATTAACTATCGTTGCCAGTGTTTATCAATGTATTGTTTTATGAGATAACAGATGTCAAAGCAGTTTAACATGACCTCTTTAAAGTGATTATTTATTATTTCGCAAATGAATACAAAATACTAAATTAACTTCTAACTACCACAATTTTATAAAAAATCTGAAATTCTTTATCTTATTATAATGTTAAACTATATTTAATTATATTTATTTACATTAAATATACTTATCTACACCTTAATTTCAGTACAATTTTATATTTATAAATGTATTTGTATGTGTATGTGAATTTTTAAACACCTTTAAAAGGGAAATTAATTTTTGAACATACTAATATATACAGTACCTTAATTTCTATTAATAAACACTAATATGCTCCTCTTGTAGGTGCCACTCTTCACCTGATGGTGCTGAAAATAAATTAGATTTTAGTTTTGAATTATTGATGGTATAGTAATTCTCTGAAAAGTTATGTTTTTCGGTTATCAGGACGTTTTCATTTACATTTTCATCAATAAACTTGACCTTATTAGTGTAACGGAAAGTTTGAAATTTAACCAGTAAAGTTTTATTGTAACTTCAATTTTGGAGGATACCCTTACAAATTCCAAACCAAAATCACATAAACTATAAGAATTTGAGTAAAACGTTCCAAAAGTTATCCAAATCTTGATGGTGGGACAAACCTCTACGGCTTTTGGCAGCTCGCAGTAATCAATATGTATACCAAGAAACAAATTTGGAGACTGGTACACTCAATAGCCTGATGAATATACTACAAGTGAATCCATATGTCAACTTTGTATGGAATGATTCTAATCAATATGTATACCAAGAAACAAATTTGGAGACTGGTACACTCAATAGCCTGATGAATATACTACAAGTGAATCCATATGTCAACTTTGTATGGAATGATTCTAATCAATATGTATACCAAGAAACAAATTTGGAGACTGGTACACTCAATAGCCTGATGAATATACTACAAGTGAATCCATATGTCAACTTTGTATGGAATGATTCTAATCAATATGTATACCAAGAAACAAATTTGGAGACTGGTACACTCAATAGCCTGATGAATATACTACAAGTGAATCCATATGTCAACTTTGTATGGAATGATTCTATTTTTATTGTTCTATATTTCCAGTCTTTGCGAGAGGTGATCCCGCATGTCAAGAAGGAGCGCAGACTCTCCAAGATAGAGACCCTGACATTAGCCAAGAACTACATCATGGCGCTGACCAACGTCATCTGCGACATGAGGTGAGTAATATAAATATATCATCAGTACCTGGTCATCACTGTGGCCAACACTGGCTCTATCGATACTCTACTTGTTATCCAAAATTGAAAACTATGATCAAATGTAATCGTGAAGCAAACCCTTAAACCCGCTCGAGGTTGAAGTTTCAAAGGGTTCAGTGCGTTTCGATCCAATTATTGGGAGAAAACCTCGATTGAAGGACGAAACAAGTTTGGCGTTGAAGCTAAGCTATTCATCACATTGATTATATTTGTTTTATTTCAATAAAGTATTCTACAACTATTGATACAATTATTGCAAAAGTGTGAAACCGTTAATTAATTTACAAAACCAATTTGAAAATATACATATACATTCTGCCCATAGTTACTACTTTTTTAAGGGCTATAACTCATTATACACTCTCCTCTCAAAATGTGATTTGGTGGTCGTCGTCCTAATTGTAGGTAGATCCCCATTTAGGGGTCACCCATTTAAGGGGCTTGATGCGTAAATCCTCCCTAAGGCTTGATGAAGATACTTTTGAGGGCAGGGAAAGGATTTTTATCATTGGAACCGTAGGTGGGATTTTGTTTCAGATCCATACTTAGTTTAGAAGTTATTGAACCCTTTAAAATTAAAAATAAACATTAATAGTGTTAACATTAAACATTTAGGGGGAATTTCTCTCCCAAAAAAAGTGTATTACAAGGGCAGAGGCAGTGATGAATTGAACAAAATGTAGTTTTATTTAAATAATCAAATCGTAAATCTCTTTCCCCCTATCCTATTTAGTTTCAGAATCATTGAACCCCTCTGAGACGCGTGCGACACTCTGTACCAGCAGTTTCGATTTGACTAGATCAACTAATTCATCGCATTTTCTCTCGTTGTTCATTTGCCTATTTAACTTGTCTCTGGGAGTGCATTACGTTTCTCACAGCTATCCGACAGCATGTTTGTATGTATGTGTTCCCTGACCGTATGTTTCTGTCTAGGGGAGAGGAGAGCCCGTACGAGACCAACCTACCACCCGCCACCTCCCCCTCGCCCTCCCCCTCCACCACCCCCGCGGACGACAAGAGCTTCTATGACTTTGAATAGTTCCACGCCCGCCGTCGCCGCGCCACTGCACCACCTGAGAACATAGACTTCAACATTTTAACTATCTAGGTTAAGGAACCGAATCCATAGACTGGAAATGGACCTAAGCTTGAAACAACATTTAAATAATGTTGGAAAAAACTGTTTAAGAACATTTAAACTTATTAGCTTGAAACATTCGAGAGATGGTTGATCGCTATGTAATGCGGATGAGTGACAAGTGAAGTTAATTTTTATTTTTATCACAAGAGTTTATAAGCATTGAAGCCGGTAACTTTTTGTTACTGATTGTGTCGGAATGAAATTAGTTTTGCATAAGAAATTATAAATTAGTTTATGAAAAAACATGTATTTTAATATATACCAAAAAGATTGTTACAAATTGCATAGTATGTAGATAATCTTACAGTTATTTATATAACTTAATTTATAATATATTTAGAGAACTTCAAATGAATCTTCTAGTCAAATATACGTTTAGTTCTAGTTTGTACTTTTAAGAGAAACGATTAATGTGCCAAAACCATGTGATTGAATCATTAACGATGTATGTGGGAGTTTTATATTTAGTGTGATTTTAGCTTTTTTTTAACTTGTATTTATTAGTTTTAAATAGTTCCAAAATGTTGTATCAGGATCTATATTGAGCAACGCAAAATATAAATAGTCTTAGGAATGGGTGATCGCACCAGCCTCTGCGACTCATGTGTTTTATCTAAAAACCACTTTGATTGTTGGCTTCATGTCAAAAACATTATCGATCTTTTTGTGAAATTAGTCTCTAAAATCACAAATAATTCTTGAATCAATATCTTTGTTCTTTTAGGTAATTTGTTAAGCGTTTTTTAATGTACATAAGAAGTATTTTACACAAAAAATAAAATTAACAATATGAACAAATATTTTAACAACCGTAATAAATTACTGGGACATTAAAATATAAAACAATACATGATATCAGTACTATCCGTTCATCCTCAGAACCAATCATAAAAGAAAATGTGGACAGTAACAAAGCCATCATAAACTTGTGGTGTGGTTGTAGTTTATTCATTGTATATTTGATTTATTCACCAAGAAATGTATTTATAAGGGATTAATTTAAAGTATATAATCATATACCTTGTAGTACAATTCTATGAATTTAAATTACGTTATTGTTGAGATATTTTTAGATTATATTTAATGTTGATTCTTATGAAAACCGTTGACTACATTAAAAGTGAGTTTAGCCTTATTTAATAAATGAGGATTTTCTTTAAAAGGTACAGCATTATGGTCGGGAAAATATTGAGTTATGTTTGTTAGGGTTAGAGGTGCTTCAGATGTATTTTAATTATGTTACAAAATTTGCTAGTTTTATGTTATCTCGTCAGATATAGCGTAATATTATTGTAGTTTTTCTTTTTTGAATTTTTAATTTGGGTTTAAAGTCTCACCATGTGGTATACCTTTTAAATAACGTTTTCAAATGTAGTGTAGCTATTTGTGATTCTTATTCCGTTGTAATCTGACGCAAGAAGACGTGTGGCTCACAACTGACATTATTTGTGCATAATCTTTAAACTAAATGGAGTTCATGGTTAAAATGATTCTCGTTGACTGGTTATACTTGCCGTAATGTCTATCGTAGGTTAAGGTAGATGTATTCTCTCTCTAGATGTTGTCTTCATCCTCGTTTACTTATAAACCCTGTTTGCCTTAAAGGGTAGTCGTGTAGC
Source organism: Allygus modestus (assembly GCA_963675035.1). NCBI lineage: Eukaryota > Metazoa > Arthropoda > Insecta > Hemiptera > Cicadellidae > Allygus > Allygus modestus. The sequence goes on from OY776115.1 coordinate 2,481,326, forward strand.
TTATATTAAGACGCCAAAACGTATACATGTCATATGTGTTGGTGTAGCCATGGTCCAAACTGACATTCCAGATTTTAGGTTACATACTGTTGTCTGAAACCAAATGGAAATGCATCAAAGATTTTTGTCATAAACTCATTTCTTTATTGTAAAATGTCGCATTTAAATTTAAAATATTTCAACTTTTGATCTGACAAGACTTTAAATAATCTACTAGGGGGCGTTATATTTACCTAGGGGGGCGTATATTATTTATACCTTAGTTACACTTTTACTTTTTCTGATAAAGCTTGAGAAAATAATAAAAGACGCAAGAAATGTATTTTTAATGATTCCCTGGATCAAATAGTATAAATGTTTTTGTAAGATGTTTATCTGTGCTTCATCTATTGTTCAGAAATCCAACCATTTGAACGAATCGTCTCAGCAAAGATGAGACGTTGCCAACAATGTTATTTTTTCATTTTTTAAATATATTAGACTATAAATTTAAGATATTGAATTAGAAAAGAAATCATTTAGGATCCAATTATCGCCCCAAAAAATTATAAAATCTTTAACTAACGACTAAAAAATTTGCCTAAAAATTTTAAAATTTTATTTTTCAATCAATATTATCTTTAACTTTAGTTTTTTTCTTGTATTTCTCAGATATTGCATTGAGATCAATCATTACAGTAAAAATGACTGTCAGCGTTTATAAACTAAAATAACTTACCTACACCACTTTTTAAACAAGTAATCACTTCAGATGTTAGAAAAGTACAATAAAAAGGTAGTTTCTGGCACTATTACGCGATTTTGGTTAAATTTTACACGCATATAAACTTGGACTACTAAGTAGAGTAAATTAAACTTTAAAAATATACATTTTGTTATTTAGTAGGTAACATTTGTCAAACGACTAAGATTCATAACACTCTTAGCACACCCGTTTTACTCATTACTCGTTTATATTTTGTACTCCTTCCTTTTAATGTTCCTATTCAACTGGAATGTTTGTTTTTAAATGATTGATGATTAGTAACTAAACATGAAATTCCGGAAATTTCGATATACTCTGAAATATTAAAGTCCTTACGTCTTTACAATAAATAAATATTCTAGCACCTATATCAAGTTAGGTTTTTACTTGGAGTCTTTGGGTAATCTTTATTCAATAAAATAATAGTCTGGTTTATGTAACGCCATTACTTCTTGCTAGACCCATTATCTTTTCTTCGTTATTTTTGTATCACTACGACCCATTCGAACTGTCTTATTACCCTGTTAATCTATTTTCTCTTTGGCGCCATCGTTAACTTAACAAGCAGTTATTTTATTAGCGTACACTCCGCAGAACTCCTTCGATGATAAATTAATACAAGTAGAAATATCCTTCCTCGAGTATTGATAGTTTTGCTGAGGGTTTTGGTCAAGTCGTTTTTTTACATATAAACACAAACTTGTAAGGGTACAGTGATATTAAGCCACATAGGGTAGAGTGATCTAATAGTAGCCACTAATTTCATGAAACTGTTAAGATCAACTCTGGAGCCTTTTTTGGAAAATTATTGTTGATTATTTAAGTTGCAGTAATCTTTAGACAAAACCAATTACATTATTACTCTTTGTCATACTATGAGTACGGTTATATGGACTGAAGCAGTGGTTAGGACTTACACTTTAACTGATTGTAAGTGCGATGGCCTAGAGACAGCTCGTTGCCTCCTAGAGCCACACTGGAGAGGTCACTTAGGGCAGGTATAGTTAGTTCTCTAACTGATTGTAAGTGCGATGGCCTAGAGACAGCTCGTTGCCTCCTAGAGCCACACTTGAGAGGTCACTTAGGGCAGGTATAGTTAGTTCTCTAACTGATTGTAAGTGCGATGGCCTAGAGACAGCTCGTTGCCTCCTAGAGCCACACTGGAGAGGTCACTTAGGGCAGGTATAGTTAGTTCTCTAACTGATTGTAAGTGCGATGGCCTAGAGACAGCTCGTTGCCTCCTAGAGCCACACTGGAGAGGTCACTTAGGGCAGGTATAGTTAGTTCTCTAACTGATTGTAAGTGCGATGGCCTAGAGACAGCTCGTTGCCTCCTAGAGCCACACTTGAGAGGTCACTTAGGGCAGGTATAGTTAGTTCTCTAACTGATTGTAAGTGCGATGGCCTAGAGACAGCTCGTTGCCTCCTAGAGCCACACTGGAGAGGTCACTTAGGGCAGGTATAGTTAGTTCTCTAACTGATTGTAAGTGCGATGGCCTAGAGACAGCTCGTTGCCTCCTAGAGCCACACTGGAGAGGTCACTTAGGGCAGGTATAGTTAGTTCTCTAACTGATTGTAAGTGCGATGGCCTAGAGACAGCTCGTTGCCTCCTAGAGCCACGCTGGAGAGGTCACTTAGGGCAGGTATAGTTAGTTCTCTAACTGATTGTAAGTGCGATGGCCTAGAGACAGCTCGTTGCCTCCTAGAGCCACACTGGAGAGGTCACTTAGGGCAGGTATAGTTAGTTATCTAACTGATTGTAAGTGCGATGGCCTAGAGACAGCTCGTTGCCTCCTAGAGCCACACTGGAGAGGTCACTTAGGGCAGGTATAGTTAGTTCTCTAACTGATTGTAAGTGCGATGGCCTAGAGACAGCTCGTTGCCTCCTAGAGCCACATTGGAGAGGTCACTTAGGGCAGGTATAGTTAGTTCTCTAACTGATTGTAAGTGCGATGGCCTAGAGACAGCTCGTTGCCTCCTAGAGCCACACTGGAGAGGTCACTTAGGGCAGGTATAGTTAGTTCTCTAACTGATTGTAAGTGCGATGGCCTAGAGACAGCTCGTTGCCTCCTAGAGCCACACTGGAGAGGTCACTTAGGGCAGGTATAGTTAGTTCTCTAACTGATTGTAAGTGCGATGGCCTAGAGACAGCTCGTTGCCTCCTAGAGCCACACTGGAGAGGTCACTTAGGGCAGGTATAGTTAGTTCTCTAACTGATTGTAAGTGCGATGGCCTAGAGACAGCTCGTTGCCTCCTAGAGCCACGCTGGAGAGGTCACTTAGGGCAGGTATAGTTAGTTCTCTAACAGTTTGTGACATTCGAGTGGCACTGACAAGCCAACATTGGCTACCAATCAAAATGTAAACGGTTATTACAGATTCTTTCACGGTTCTCATTTGTACGTGTCTCCGCTATACTTAAGGTGGAGAATATCCACACCCCTACTCCCCTCCAACAGTGGTGTACAGTCAAAACAAACAAACAAAACCCCTTAACATAACGACAAATCGTAAACAACGATCAAAATAATTATACCATATGTTTTGATAAATAGATTTAGATCGATAAGCTGACTGTACATAATACCTGAAGGAGGAAATCATTACTGGCATCAACTACCGCGAAAGGACTTGTAGCTGAGGCTCAACCGAGCTGTTCAGGTCCGAAGCAAACTGACTCTACTAGCTCAAGTGGTATTGTAACACTAATACCGCTTGATGATGTATTGACGTTAATTTAACTTCTATATGTTGTTTAATGTTGCATCGCTTTTTATGACTATCTGAATCTTTGTCAAAATACTTTCCCTGGTCTGTGGTTTATCTTCTTGGCTCTTTGACATTCCTAGTGTAGCATAACTCCAAAAACCTTTAGCTAAGCAGTTGTTGCTCAGACATGTTATACAGTTATGAACGTAAGGTCAGTTTTAATCAACATTTCAAAGTGATGGCCTATCAATCCATACGAATTATTCTAAGTAAACAGGTCAATTTGTGTTGTATGCATATCTTCGTGTTGCGCTTCGCCACTATAGTGGTCGGCGCACAAGAACGCCCCAAGGTCCTACTCTGGTTACAATCGCTTTCTTGTGCGTCGGCCACTGTATTCTTGTTGTCCCAATTCCCTCTATGTATCTCGTAAGCCTTCTGTCGTTCAAAATATCAATTATAGAGTAAGTGATGAAATCTTCGTGTTACGTGTAGGTTAAGTGAGTTAAGTAATCTTTGGAGAAAACGTGAAAGATGTTAAATACGTGTTTGCTCTTTTAGCGAGTACAGCCATTGGATACGTTTTACTTAGAATTAACGGAAGTACTTTCCAGTATAATATTACTGTGCGGAAGTGACTTTATTGCAACTTAGGAAACACCGAAGTCTGGAAACATTAAAACTCACCTCTACTCACCCTTCACAGTTCATACGGCAAAGTTTGGGTCAGTCAAATCTAACCGGGTAATCTTTACTATCAACTATGAGGAAAAAGCATATTATAAAAATAATTTCCACTATAACTGGCAAATGTAAGAGGGTTGGCTATACTTAAATTATTTTCCTCCTAAATTACTTGCAATAAATTCATCTCCGTACTATTTTTAACAATCCATGGTCTCAATGATGTTCCACTTAAATAAATTAGCATTAGTACTACTAAGTTAGGGCTACCAAAATGTTTAAACTTTACTCCCTCCACCTCCAAGAAGTGGTATTGCTATTAGTAGCAATTTATACATGATTCATTTCGTTAATTACAAAATGTTTTGTTGTCAAGAAGTATTCTTGTCTCGCCGTTTTCTCCAGATAATATTACCATTCGTTCATACCAACTAACTACAGGAAGTCATGGGTTTTGAATGTAGAACGAAATAGCTATATCCACAAATAAATGTCTATTTTTGGAAATATATCTACATAGTGAAGTAAGCTATGTCGTTTGTACAGATTTAAAAGGTTAGGATATAGATTATGATAAATATTAAATATTTTATGAGTACTTCTTATTGGTGAGTTAGTATATAAGTAGTGTAATTACATTTTAAGAGTTTATTCGGCATGCTTGCTTGAAAAATAAACTTTTATGAGACCTAATTTAGTTGATTGGATTATTTTCCCCTTATTTCCCCTATAGCAAATGCTACATGTATGGTATTTTAAATTACAACAAATATATAATTTTAGAATGAAGTTTTTAATTGGATTATCTTAAGTTGTTATTTTATTTTTTAATCAGGTCTCAGTATTAAGAGATCTTAGAGCGAACACATAATTAGAATTGGTTTATGGAAATACTTCAATAACCCTCCGGTGATCAAGTACTGATTCTGTAAAATTTCCTTGTATCCCAAAAGCTACATAAACAACCCCCATAAAATTATTCCTCACGGCTATCCAGCTATGAATGTCTAAAATATTAAATGAATATGCAATCGCTTGATAAAAGGTACAGCCGTTCCCCTTATCGCCTCCCCAATAAATGAGAGGGATGTTTTCAGTCTCAAATATATTTTTGTTTTACTAAATTTTACCCCTTGTAGAAGCCCTACATTAGGTAAAACATCCCTATTCCATTTTTGATTTCCTAATGGATTTATTTACTTTACAATGTCTACAATAGAGACATTTGAACATTAGAAGAACAAAAATAACTTTTTAAGAACTGTCTTAATCCCTAAAAGTATTATCCCTACTTTAGCTTATAAATTTTGTTAAAACCGCCCTCAGTAGTTCCATCTAACCCAATTCTGTAGGACGCATTTGCTTCTACAATTTCCTTTATGGGATGGCATAGAGAGAGCTGTTTGATTACCTCCTTAGAATCCCCTCGGGCAAACGCCAGACAGCCTTTAATTATCGAATCCCCGAGGACAGTAATATTCCTCACATAAACTATATTAACTAGAAACGTTCTGGCCAAAAACCATTTCAGACCTTGTGTTGTCCGAAGGTGATCTGTATAAAATAGATACTCCCAATACCCGGCAAATATGTTAAAATAAAATATATATACAGGGTGTCACAAAAAAGTGTGATGGGCTATACAGGACCTAATTCTACATGAAAAAATAAGTCAAAAATGAAGAATAACATTTTTTGGATTTCGGCTTAGTTTAGCCGTAATCCGCCATTTTGTTTTTTTGGGAAAATATTTATTATTTCAAAAACCCAATGAGATATTTTTACGAAACTTGGCAAAAGTGTTTAAACTAAAGTCAGTAACATTTAAAAAAAAAAAATATTTTTTTACCTTTCCAAATTTCAAAATGGCGGCCATTTGAATTTTTTTATGCCAAATTTCATGAAACCCGGTACCTAAATCAAAATTTTTTAAGACACAAAATTTTTTGTATTTATTATAACAAATCCAACAAAACAAAAATGAATAAAATCGGTTCATAAATAAAGAAGCTGTGTTTATTTTAGTAATTTAGACTGAAATTTATTTAATAATAATTTATGTAATGTAATTAAGTAAATTCAGTCTAAATTATTAAAATAAACACAGCTTCTTTATTTATGAACCGATTTTATTCATTTTTGTTTTGTTGGATTTGTTATAGTAAATACAAAAACATTTGTGTCTCGAAAAATTTCGATTTAGGTACCGGTTTTCATGAAATTTGGCAAACAAAAATTAAAATGGCCGCCATTTTGAAATTTGGTAAGGTAAAAAATATTTTTTTTTTACAAATGTTACGTACTTTAGTGTAAACACTTTTGCCAAGTTTCGTAAAAATATCTCATTGGATTTTTGAAATAATAAATATTTTCCCAAAAAAACAAAATGGCGGATTACGGCTAAACTAAGCCGAAATCCAAAAAAATTTATTCCTCATTTTTGACTTATTTTTGCATGTAGAATTAGGTCCTGTATAGCCCATCACACTTTTTTGTGACACCCTGTATATGTATATATATACATATATAATATATAAATGATATATATATATAATATATAAACGTTATAAACGAATATACAACAATATATATCAAATATAAATGTTGTTCTGTTTTCAGAACAATAAATTGGTGTTGTGAAAACAAGTAAGAACATTTTGCGAAGCAAGTACAAAGGCTGGCACAATTAAAATTAGTTACAGTTTCAAAGGTTAATATAGTGTTTGTTGAACCGGAAATGAAGATAGGTTCACCCAGTGGATGTTTTAAATCGGAATATTTAGTTTCATTACCCGGCAAACGTCTATAGCTTTAATATAGTGGATTACAATAGTTTTAATGTTAAATTGTTTTAATTGTCTATATTGTAACGTATAACAATAAATCTTCCAACAATAAAACAGTGGTTTACATGTTTCCTCGTCTTTATGTAAGAATAAATAAACCAATTTGTAATTTATTCATACAGTTTTCTAGCGTTCACAGTAGGTTAACTCATGTAAGTCGGAAGCTCTATAAAAGTATTTTGCTTGAACATAATTCATTTTCTCTCTTACCACTATATATTTATAAGTTTAACTTATGATTTTGGGAATAATTTTTAATAGTAGTTGAATAATATTACTGAGCCGTTTTTTTACCAAAAGTTATAAGCTATACATGTTTTCTTAGTAATATTGAATTTATAACACTTTACTGATGATAAAACAAATTAACTGTTTTAAATTTAACTCATGCGTGTTGTTAATTTTAGGAGTATTTTAAATATAAATAACCACTGTAACTCTCAAAGGTTCTAGCTTCAGGTTATTTGATCAAAGTAATGTTAAATCTCACTCTAAAGATTATATTTGTAACCAGGATGTCTGGTCCGCTATATAATCGATAAGATTACATTTATTAAACAAATACTAATTGTATTCAAGGTCAGTTAAACCATCGCTTGCAGGGCCCATGATATCACTAAACACGTCACCTTGTAATATGCAGTATATTGTAATCCCGTAGGATATTCTCATCCGATTTTACAACCAATAAACACGGTAAACGTGGAAATAAAATCGCCGTTGACGGAAATGGGATCTGAATGAATGTAATACCAATCGAGTCGATAATTCGAGGATCTGAATTCAAATCTTCATGAAACTCTGTTTAGGAATAAAAATCCTATTCAATCACTGTGCTATTCATACAGACAAATATTCATACAGAATGAATAATCTCCTTATTTGGCATAGTAAAACTGTTTAATAGATGTATTATATAATTTACATAAGTGGTTATTGGCGAAAGTACGATTTTAACAATATTAAAATCTCCTACAGTCTACAATCTTAAGGTCTAGCTAATAATCCCTAATTCAGGCACATCAAAACTTATTTATGTAGATTTTTTAGTATTTTTTTATTTTAGCGAGGTTTAAATTAATATTTAGGCATTTAGAAAAATCTTGGATTCTTTAGGTATTAGTTGGGGCATTCTTTGTCAGTGGTATCAGTGGTACCTAAATCAATAACTTAAGGTGCTGACGTAAATCATGTAGCCATGTAAGAACTGATTTCATTTTCAGGGGAAAATCATTATACTTAAAAAATAACAATATATAGGTTTTGTTAGTACCTAAAAAGGAAAGCAGATTATACATTGCAGAACGTCGTAAAAACTTGCCCTTTTAATAAATTGTATTAAAATCTGAAGCAGAAGGATTAATAATAACAACTCCTTCTGTTTATTTTGGAAAATCTTAGATCTGATTTGATTATCTCCATTATTGCAGTAATCACACATTGGTTGATGACACAAACCAGTATGTTAGTCTACTCAATAGAAAAGTAGTAGAAAGTAATTTAAATAAGATGCGTTGCCGTGGCAACGTAACTAACAATGCAGCTGCCACGTTACTGTAGACGATACAGACGAGTATGGTGGTCCACGTCAGTGAAAACGGGGACAGAGGTTGTTACAACAGATGCGTTACCGTGGCAACATAACCAACGATGAAGCTGCCACGTTACTGTAGACGATACAGCCGAGTATGGTGGTCCACGTCAGTGATAACGGGGGCAGGGGTGATTACAACAGATGCGTTACCGTGGCAACGTAACCAACAATGGAGCTGCCACGTTATTTTAGACGATACAGCCGAGTATGGTGGTCCACGTCAGTGATAACGGGAACGGAGGTGGTCACAACAGATGCGTTACCGTGGCAATGTAACCAACAATGCAGCTGTCACTACTGTAGACGATACAGACGAGTATGGTGGTCCACGTCAGTGATAATGGGAACGGAGGTGGTTACAACAGATGCGTTACCGTGGCAACGTAACCAACAATGCAGTTGTCACGTTACTGTAGACGATACAGACGAGTATGGTGGTCCACGTCAGTGATAACGGGGACAGAGGTTGTTACAACACATGCGTTACCGTGGCAACATAACCAACAATGAAGCTGCCACGTTACTGTAGACGATACAGCCGAGTATGGTGGTCCACGTCAGTGAAAACGGGGGCGGGGGTGATTACAACAGATGCGTTACCGTGGCAACGTAACCAACAATGGAGCTGCCACGTTATTTTAGACGATACAGCCGAGAATGGTGGTCCACGTCAGTGATAACGGGAACGGAGGTGGTCACAACAGATGCGTTACCTTGGCAATGTAACCAACAATGCAGCTGTCACTACTGTAGACGATACAGACGAGTATGGTGGTCCACGTCAGTGATAATGGGAACGGAGGTGGTCACAACAGATGCGTTACCGTGGCAACGTAACCAACAATGCAGTTGTCACGTTACTGTAGACGATACAACCGAGTATGGTGGTCCACGTCAGTGATAATGGGAACGGAGTTTGTAACAAACGATGTGTTACCGTGGCAACATAACCAACAATGCAGCTGCCACTTTAATTTAGACGATACAGCCGAGTATGGTGGTCCACGTCAGTGATAACGGGGGCGGAGGTTGTAACAAAAGATGTGTTACCGTGGAACCATGACCAACAATGCAGCTGCCACGTTACTGTAAACGATACAGCCGAGTATGGTGGTCCACGTCAGTGATAATGGGGAAGGTGGTTGTAACAAAAGATGTGTTACCGTGGCAATATAACCAACAATAGAGCTGCCATGATATTGTAGGCAATACAGCCGAGTATGGTGGTCCACGTCTAAGATAAGGGGGCGGAGGTTATTACAAAAGGTGTGTTACCGTGGCAACATGACCAACAATGCAGCTGCCACGTTACTGTAGACGATACAGCCGAGTATGGTGGTCCACGTCAGTGATAATGGGAACGGAGGTTGTAACAAAAGATGTGTTACCGTGGCAACATAACCAACAATGCACTGCCTTGATATTGTAGGCAATACAGCCGAGTATGGTGGTCCACGTCTGTGATAACGGGGGTGGAGGTTGTTACAAAAGGTGCGTTACCGTGGCAACGTAACCAACAATGCAGCTGCCACGTTACTGTAGACGATACAGCCTCGTATGGTGGTCCACGTCAGTGATAACGGGGGTGGAGGTTGTAACAAAAGATGTGTTACCGTGGCAACATAACCAACAATAGAGCTGCCATGATATTGTAGGCAATACAGCCGAGTATGGTGGTCCACGTCTAAGATAAGGGGGCGGAGGTTATTACAAAAGGTGTGTTACCGTGGCAACATGACCAACAATGCAGCTGCCACGATGTTGTAGGCAATACAGACGAGTATGGTGTTCCACGTCAGTGATAACGGGGGCGGAGGTTGTTACAAAAGATGTGTTACCGTGGCAACACGACCAACAATGCAGCTGCCACGTTACTGTAGACGATACAGCCGAGTACGGTGGTCCACGTCAGTGATAATGGGAACGGAGGTTGTAACAATATATGTGTTACCGTGGCAACATAACCAACAATGCAGCTGCCATGATATTGTAGACGATACAGCCGAGTATGGTGGTCCACGTCAGTGATAATGGGAACGGAGGTTGTGACAAAAGATGTGTTCCCGTGGCAACATAACCAACAATGCAGCTGCCATGATATTGTAGACGATACAGCCGAGTATGGTGGTCCACGTCAGTGATAATGGGAACGGAGGTTGTAACAATATATGTGTTACCGTGGCAACATAACCAACAATGCAGCTGCCATGATATTGTAGACGATACAGCCGAGTATGGTGGTCCACGTCAGTGATAATGGGAACGGAGGTTGTGACAAAAGATGTGTTCCCGTGGCAACATAACCAACAATGGAGATGCCATGATATTGTAGGCAATACAGCCGAGTATGGTGGTCCACGTCTGTGATAACGGGGGCGGAGGTTGTTACAAAAGGTGTGTTACCGTGGCAACATGACCAACAATGCAGCTGCCACGATGTTGTAGGCAATACAGACGAGTATGGTGTTCCACGTCAGTGATAACGGGGGCGGAGGTTGTTACAAAAGATGTGTTACCGTGGCAACACGACCAACAATGCAGCTGCCACGTTACTGTAGACGATACAGCCGAGTACGGTGGTCCACGTCAGTGATAATGGGAACGGAGGTTGTAACAATATATGTGTTACCGTGGCAACATAACCAACAATGCAGCTGCCATGATATTGTAGACGATACAGCCGAGTATGGTGGTCCACGTCAGTGATAATGGGAACGGAGGTTGTGACAAAAGATGTGTTCCCGTGGCAACATAACCAACAATGCAGCTGCCATGATATTGTAGACGATACAGCCGAGTATGGTGGTCCACGTCAGTGATAATGGGAACGGAGGTTGTAACAATATATGTGTTACCGTGGCAACATAACCAACAATGCAGCTGCCATGATATTGTAGACGATACAGCCGAGTATGGTGGTCCACGTCAGTGATAATGGGAACGGAGGTTGTGACAAAAGATGTGTTCCCGTGGCAACATAACCAACAATGGAGATGCCATGATATTGTAGGCAATACAGCCGAGTATGGTGGTCCACGTCTGTGATAACGGGGGCGGAGGTTGTTACAAAAGGTGTGTTACCGTGGCAACATGACCAACAATGCAGCTGCCATGATGTTGTAGGCAATACAGACGAGTATGGTGGTCCACGTCAGTGATAACGGGGGCGGAGGTTGTTACAAAACATGTGTTACCGTGGCAACACGACCAACAATGCAGCTGCCACGTTACTGTAGACGATACAGCCGAGTATGGTGGTCCACGTCAGTGATAATGGGAACGGAGGTTGTGACAAAAGATGTGTTCCCGTGGCAACATAACCAACAATGGAGATGCCACGTTACTGTAGACGATACAGCCGAGTATGGTGGTCGACGTCAGTGATAATGGGAACGGAGGTTGTAACAAAAGATGCGTTACCGTGGCAACATGACCAACAATATAGCTGCCACGTTACTGGTGACAATACAGCCGAATATGGTGGTCCACGTCAGTGATAATGGGGATGGAGGTTGTAACAAAAGATGCGTTCCCGTGGGAACTTAACCAACAATGCAGCTGCCACGTTTTTGTAGACGATACAGACGAATATGGCCGTACATGTCATGATGACGAGGACGGAGGTTGTAACAAGAGATGCGTTACCGTGGCAACGTAACCAACAATGCAGCTGCCACGAATCTGTAGACTATAAAGACCATTATGGTGTTACAGTGCAGTTATTTTTGTTTTCAAAAGTTTTTATTCAGAGGGATTGTATATTTAAATTAGTTAGCGAAAAGTGTTCTAAAACTAAATAAGGTGGAATTTAGTTTTACTAAACCGTTTGACAAATAATGTTAACTATTATTAAGAAAATCGCGAAATTTGTACGGAAGAGAAATTGTGTTCTGTTGGATAGGTAATAGCTAACACAATTATAATAGAATAGCTAACTAAATATTTTATAGAATCGACATAGAATGCAGTTTCGTTATCATGAATATTACAAGTTAACTTGCTTTATTTTTTCTGTAAAGTAGAGAATCAGTGAGATTTAAAACTTGAGGTGTGGTTTAACCTGATAAAGTACCTCACTGACAGGGTGATTGATTTGTCTGATTGTTCCAAATTATTGTATTAAAACATATCACCTGCGACCTCTTCATAACTGAATTTACCCCCAACAAAGTTTAATGGATTTTTTACATAGTTATTGTAACAAAGTTACTCAATATATTTGTTATTTGTATAGATTTCTTAATGTTTTTGTTAAACTCATTGCGTAGGTTTTTCAAACTGGGATTATGTATTTAATTACTTAAAGATTTTTAAAAAACAATAATTAAAATTAAATTACTTGACCGAGGATAAACCATGTTTATTATAGTAAACTGTAGTTATTATTATACCGGGTGTCCCACGTAAGGTGTCTCAAATTGATTACGGAAAAACGGCTTAACGTATAAGGATGAAATAAAATTATTTCCACTAAATCGACCCCAAGAAATAACGTAAAAATATTTTTAACTTTTTTCCGATACAGGATGTGCCAAAAACTGAGGGTCACTAGTTCGAATCTCGGAATTTTCAAATGTAAACATATGTCATGTTATACATCATATTAAAGGTATTTAATAGACAAACATTTTGGCGAAAACATAAATTAATTATCTTTTTCCGTTTCAAAATGGCGGCAGTTTTTTGGGGAAAAATGAATATGTTTTTAATACTCTGTGTTTCCTATACCAATCTCTTTTAGGTTTTGTGTAAATAACAAAAAACCTAATTTTCCTATATCAAATGCATGTTATTTGGGTTTAACACTAAACAGCTGATCATGGCCCCATTTCATTTAGTGTTAAACCGAAGTAACATGCATTTGATATAGGAAAATTAGGTTTTTTGTTATTTACACAAAACCTAAAAGAGATACGAAGTAAGTGTAAATTAGAAAGTTGTTAAGAATTAAAAAACCTATAAAATGATGTGCCACTTGACATATGTTGCTATTTGGAAATTTTGAACAATGGGCATTTGCAAATTTTCAAAAATCAATTTTTTTGGAATTTTTATTATTTCAAAAAACCGTTACTTGTAGCATATCACAGTAAAGCTAATTTCATAACGAGTAAGAAAATTCAACCGGAGAAGGGCTATGTGCATTGGTATAGGAAACACAGAGTATTAAAAACATATTGATTTTTCCAAAAAAAACTGCCGCCATTTTGAAACGGAAAAAGATAATTAATTTCTGTTTTCGCCAAAATGTTTGTCTATTAAATACCTTTAATATGAAGTATAACATGACATATGTTTACATTTGAAAATTCCGAGATTCGAACTAGTGACCCTCAGTTTTCGGCACATCCTGTATCGGAAAAAAGTTAAAAATATTTTTACGTTATTCCTTGGGGTCGATTTAGTGGAAATAGTTTTATTTCATCCTTGTACGTTAAGCCGTTTTTCCGTAATCAATTTGAGACACCTTACGTGGGACACCCGGTATATCAATTCAAATTTTGTATAAGTATTTTGAAATACAACTAAACTGTTTAAATCATTAGTATTTGTACTCGTACATTCACACATTTGTAATCTTTCTCTGTCATATTACAATATAAACAAATTATAATTATTTAGATATGTTGCATATGGTCTAGATATTTGTTGACCTATTGTAAAAGTGTTTGGGTAAACAAGGTGTAAGTTAACAAAAGCTAAATACGTAACATATCTATTCAAATATATTTAAAAAAATTCAGTTTTCATTCATCATCTTACGGGAAGAATGAGCGTACACCTAGTATTAATTAATTGAGTGTTAGATTTAGTTTTAACCAGTCGTTACTCTAAAATAATTTTTCACTACTGTTGTTCGAAGTTGTAATACAATATTTCAATGACCTTCCGCTAAAGATGCAGTGAAGCTAAGGTACACCACCTCGCAAAGGAAGCTGTGAAGCCGTGGTGGCTGTGGTGTCCGTTTTACAATAACTGTACACTAGAAAAACACTCGCCATCCATTTTCAGTTCATAATTCACGTAGCGCGTACAAAACCACTCGATTATTTTTTTAAACCAGAAATAAAACTATGTTGCTTTAACTAATAATAGAGACTGATTACAAAAATACATTGAATTATTTCTAAATCGCAACAGAATAATGGATAGCGAAACGCTTCCATGGTGCGGAAAGCACAACATGGTGGAGGAGGCGTACGGGTACGGCCGGGGAATTCAAAAGGTAGCGGTGTTTTCTTATCAGATGGATTGAAAATAGGGATTTTCCTGTACTTTGCCAGAGAGTGGACGAACTTTAAGGAGTCAAATGGACATTTAACTAAATATGATTATTTAAGTTGCATATAAATATAGAATCATATATTATTAATCCTATATATATTGGATACCTAAAATAATAATCTATAATTATAAAAAGAATTTCTTGATTTTTACTCGGTGATTTTAGACCTCTAAAACTATTATTTTGTATACATGTTTACAAATGAAAAGCTCTTACTTCCTAGATGTGCCTTTTGGGGCTTTGAAAACCCTACACCTTCAGAGCTCCGCCCTGCAGGCTTTCAAAGTTTCAATGTTAATCTTATGGAGTTATATTTGATTTAGTTAGTCAGCTGATTATAATGTAAATAAACTTTTAAAACGTCTCCGATAGATTCCCGTGCGGAGAATGGGGCATCTGCTAATTATCATTATTAATATTATTTAAAAAAGTTATAAGTGGTTGTAAGGGAGATATTTGTTTGCGCCTCAACCCAAACCAAAACCCATACATTTACTTACTTACATACTTTAATTCCTTGTTGTAGATGTATTAATTTTGTCATAATATTTGTAAACTTGAGATTTATGTTTCTATTGTCCCAGGACTACCTTAAGACTGGTCGTTACCAGTTTTGAGGCTGACATTGGGTACAGCAAATGAAGTTGTCATTACATATGGTTAGTCTTTTGGCTGTCCATTATGACAAACTTCCCTTTCACCTTTGGTCCCTCCATTTGCAGCGGCTAGGGGCAGAATCTCCGGCTTTGGTCCCCACCTGCCAACCTGAGAATGAATGGTCCCTGGCTGTTGTACATGGATACCCTGTCAGTTGAGTTGACCAGTTGGAGGGCAAAATGAGGGTCCCCTGTTTGAGAGCCTCATCCCAGCTGTCACAGGGGCACGGGAGTTGGCCCTCTGAAGGGTCAATTTGGCTGCCGTCCCTTCCCACCCTTTCCTTTCCTGCTATATCTTATCTTTCCGGTAACTTGCGCAATATTCCCGCTTGTGGAAGATGTGTCTAGCAGCTATGCTGGGGTTTCTTAATCCGCAACAATGATGGTGATGATGTTTCTATTTATTTATTATTGATCTTCATCCAAGTATGATTTAATGTCAACGATTTGTAATAAGGGGGTTGTAGTTTAACATCGCTTTGTTTACAGATGCAGGCCGTTTGCCATAGCATGATGCCATAGCAATATCAAGATTATTCTTCATATCATAATATTCAAGTTTCAGAACAGCACAGCGTTTTGAATTAGCCGAAGCTAGATAAATGTGGTTGATGTAAAATGCTCCTCTAAAATATCTAGGTTATCAATGCACATTCAACCAGTACATTACCAAGGTTAAAATTGTATAAATTTTACTAATATATAAAAATTTGAGCATTGTTTATAAATAGGTGTCAAATATTTACTTGCTTTAAAGTTTGAATTAACTGTCAGAGCTTTTTTTAACCCAAAGCCTTAAAATAACAAATAATAAAATCGTAAACAAAACTCTTTGATCACATAATAAAATAAATTATCTGTAATCTATTCGATTCTGATGCTATTGCAATTTGATTTCTCCTACTTGTACCAACTACTAATTAAATGTTAAGTATTATCAAATTAAACTTAACCCTAATAAACTAAATTTGAATTTACATCCCTATATATTTGACTCTGTATTCTATAACACGAATACAATACGTAATAAATATTCCGTAAAAATACGTATTCTTAGTAAAATAATACGTATGGAAAAACGGTAACAATTGTTTAATGAACACATTATACTTAAGTATTCAAATTTTAAAACTTTTCCAAATCCACAAGAGGTAATATTTATTGATATGCTTCCGCTCTGATAGAGAAGAGTTGTTTCCAATCGAATCAGAGAATTTGTTTGTGTTCAAAAGTAAAAAAATATAAACATTATCTAGTAAGTTTTAGTAAACATAAAAGTTTTAAGATGATGAAAATAACGGCTCAGATTGCATAATAGAATTGAACAAACTGAAGTACTTCCATCATTATATTCAATTCAATGAACGCTTCTTTACATTAAATCCGACTTCCCTCCTCTGACAAAGAGTTCTTCCTTCCTCGATATTCTGTTGTTTAGCCTTGTGGCCTTGTTTCTCTATTCAGCGTCCGTGTCTGACTTATATGCAGCACCACATAGTTATCATTCTGCTACTTTCAACTTTAGAAAGTATTTTAATATAAGTTGATAAATAGCAATTAAAGTATTTGATCAAATTCCATAACTGAGAAAAAATGCGTAGCTTTCTTGCGTCAACATATCCATTAAATAAGAGATGACCAATAAATAGGTCAGCTGAAATATTTCCTAGACTTAAAATTAAGGTTACTATTCAAAATAAAGCTTATTTAAAAGAAAACAGGCAATTCCTTTTAAAATAATACGTAATAATTTCCAGATTACAGTGCGTTACACGAGTGAAAAACCATGCTGTCCTTAAGCCCAATGTTAAAAATTAACATTAGTCTTATGGACGGCCTGGTTTTTCACTCGTGCAACGCACTGTATAATTATACTAATTATAATGTCAATGAGAATCTCAGTTATCATTTGACGATTTATATGTTTTTGTTTATCTTTATTTTCCCCACTTCTTATTTTCATGAGTTCATGGAAGCAGTAAAACCCAATATAAAGTAATCACAGCACGACTAAATCCGAACACACTTTGTTGGTACAATTTTGCAAATTATCCGTAAATTACCAGAAATTACATCGTCCTTTATCATAACAAAAATAATACCCCCGTCGCAGCAAACCTGCATACTCAGCGAATTTCCAATGAATATATAACATAACACATTAAAACACTTAACAGGATTCATAAGAAATGTATTCACAAACAAGCAATATTTAAAATATTAATTATTCTCCATAAGAATAACATTGGCGATGAGTACACAGGTTTGCTGCAACAAGGCACACAAAATAATGGGTTTTTATGCAAATATCAATATAACTCATCTTAGTGAAGTCACATACCAAGTTTCATCCATATACATTCATAAATAAGCGATATATAACATTTTAAGTATTTTCCATAAGAATAACATGGGGACCAAGTACCTAGGTTTGCTGCTACAGGAACCATAGGTGAAAAATTGTTTTTTTGTGCAAACAACAATAAACCACAACCAGATCAAGCCATATACCAAATTTCGCCAGTTTATGTTCATAAATAAGCGAGATATACAATTTTTCCTTTTCTCCATAAGAATAACATTAGACAACGTACTGTGTTTAGCACTTTCAATATCTCGGTAACCAATTAACGTAGAGCAATGATCAAAATACCAAATTGTTTGTTTTTTTAAGCTGAATTCAATAGTATAAATTAAAATTTTATTTATATTAAAACTACATGTGAAAACCCCAAAAAACACATTTTTGGGGTACAAAACCCCCCAAAAACCCCCCTTCGGATGGTGCGATTCATCTGGTTTTCGAACTCGTTCAAATAAATGGTATTTTACACATTTGTACCAAATTTCATTAAGATCGGACCTTTTTTACGAGAGTTATCGTGCTTACGGACACACATATATATATATATATATATATATATATATATATATATATATATATATATATACATATATACAAATTTGAACGAATGGTGTTTTTTGCATCTGGGGACATCAAAATGAAAAGTTATCATGGTCTCGGGCTTAAGTCTTACCATGAGACCTACGGTAATAGCTTCTTCCCTATAGGGGAAATTCGCTAAAAACTGCAATAGTTAACATATGGATTGAGTAATCTTTCAACTGATTACACCATATTTATTTGATAAAAATTTGATTTGTTGCTGTCTAGAGAGTTTTTTTTTTTTTTAATAGTTGACTTTTTCAAGATTAAAAATTAAACTTCCAAACTGAAACGGTAAAAGCTACAAATATTAAATTCAATACAAAATTATCCAAGAAATTTACGTGCCCAAATACAAGTCAGTACTTCAATTGGTTCGTAAGATATGATTTATTGTTTAAAAACACATGCAGTCATACAGGCGAGTTAGGTTCTTATATTTATAAACAATATTTTTATTTATTTTCTACCCCCGGAAGTTCTTGAAATTTCCGGAGAGAGTTCGGAATCACACAAACACGACGACTTCTGAGTGTGAGAGTGTGTGCGTGTGCGAGTTAGCGTTCACATGTTTGTCCGGAAACCCTGTCAACATTAGAGCATTTCCGTTATTCAAATCTCTTGACACGTGACACCTGCTACCTTCTACAGTGTTGACACGCCGTCTCTCATAACATTGCTTAAACTTGCTTACATCGCATTGGTAAATCGCACACTAATTTAATTAACTACTGGATTTACAAATTATAAATGCTATTTATTTACTTTAGAAGTGTTTTCGACATTACTTCCTTCTCACGAGGGGAAAGTCAATTCACTTCGACACATTTTTCTTCATTTTAGCGAATTTCCCCTATAGGGAAGAAGCTATTACCGTAGGTCTCATGGTAAGACTTAAGCCCGAGACCATGATAACTTTTCATTTTGAGGTCCCCAGATGCCAAAAACACCATTCGTTCAAATTTTTATATATGTATATATATATATATATATATATATATATATGTGTGTGTCCGTAAGCACGATAACTCTCGTAAAAAAGGTCCGATCTTAATGAAATTTGGTACAAATGTGTAAAGTACCATTTATTTGAAGGAGTTCGAAAACCAGATGAATCGCACCATCCGAAGGGGGGTTTTGGGGGGGTTTTGTACCCCAAAAATGTGTTTTTTGGGGTTTTCACATGTAATTTTAATTTAAATCAAATTTTAATTTATACCATTAAATTCAGCTTAAAATAAAAAATAATTTGGTATTTTGATCATTGCTCTACGTCAACTGGTTACCGATATATTGAAAGTGCTAAACACAGTACGTTGTCTAATGTTATTCTTATGGAAAAAAAGAAAAATTGTATATCTCGCTTATTTATGAACGTAAACTGGCAAAATTTGGTATATGGCTTTATTTGGTTGTGGTCTATTGATATTTGCACAAAAATTCATTTTTGGCCCGATGGTTCCCGTAGCAGCAAACCTGCATACTCAGCCCCATGTTATTCTTATGGAGAATAATTAACGTGTTATCTCCTTTAATTATGAACATAAATTAATAGAACTTGGTATGTGGCTTTACCTAGTTAATTTATAATGATATTTGTATAAAAGCCCATTTTTAGTGTTCCTTATTTCAGCAAACCTGCATACTCAGCCGCCATGTTATTCTTATGGAGAATAATTAAAATGTCATAAATCGTTTATTTATGAATGTATATTGATGAAACTTGGTATGTGGCTTTATGTGGTATTAAGATAAATTAATATGCATTGGAAATTCGCTGAGTATGCAGGTTTGCTGCTACGGGGGTATTTATAAACTTACTCCGAAATCGTTCCTGCCTGAGTGAATTAGCTTCGCCTTTCCTTTCTGCGAAGGTTTGAATATTTTAATGATTATAAGGTATGTTTTTTATATTTTTTAACATCCATGGCTGAGCAGAAATAGTTGTTATACACTACTTTTCTACTTCCTATTAACATCAAGCACAAAAGCTACTAATAGCCTGATTTGTATGAAAATTAGCTACTTCATTATGAAGACGGATAAATACCCCGTTGCAGCAAACCTACGTACTCAGAGAATTTCCAATGCATGGATATGTTTCTCACTACCACATAAAGCCACTTACCAAGTTTCATAAAAATACATAAATAAATAAGTGATCTATAGCATTTTATTAATTCTTCATAAGAATAACATTAGGGCTGAGTACACAGGTTTGCTGCAAGAAGAAAGAGAAGAAATATGTTTTTGTGCAATTATCAATATAAATTAACCAGGTGAAGCTACATTCTAAGTTTTATTAATTTATGTTCATAATTAAGAGAGATATTCAACTTTACTTATTCTCCATAAGAATAACATTAGGACTGAGTATGCAGGTTTGCAGCTACGGGGATGGTCAACAAAAGTTCATTTTTTGTTCAAATATCAATATACCAGTACTACGTTAAGCCACATACCAAGTTTGATTAATATACAATCATAAGTAATCGAGATATAAAATTGTATTTATTCTCCATAATGATAACATTGGACAACTTATACTGTGTTTAGCACTTTGAATATCTCTGCAACGGTTGGACGTATAATCAGAATTTAAACACCAAAATTATTTTTTTTTAGAGCTGAACTTATTAGTAAAAGCAAATGTGAAGTTTACATTAACATGAACTGAGGAAAAGCCAAAAACCTTTTTCCCGTAAGATTAACATAGGAGATTTTATGAGCAGGATTTTGGATTTTCTCCGCAATCACTTAACCTAGGTTAATAATTCAAAATACTATATTATTTGTTTTTTTATGCTCTATAAAATGGTCAAACCCAAAATTGGGTGTTTTAACAATTTTAGGGTGAAAAATGTAAAAAACTGATTTTTGGACAATTTAAAACCCCCATAAACCCCCCTTCCCATGGTCCGATTTTTCCGGTTTTCAAACTTAGTCATGAATATCAGTTTACATATTTGAGGCAAATGTGACTGGTCGAAATCGATAGCCTAGTACCATCTTTTATATATGTTTACCGTCTGTATGTGAATCAGTATAAGTGTAAATAAATCTTAAGCGTTGTAAGACGACTTTTATTACATCCCGTAGGTAATAACAACACGTAATATGCTAATAAAAAAGTTGTTTAATAATTAATATTTTAAATATCGCTTATTTGAGAACATATTTCTTATGAATCCTGGTAAGTGGTTTAATGTGTTACTAAGACATACATATTCAATGGAAATTCGCTGAGTACGCAGGTTTGCTGAGACGGGGGTATTTTTATTTCGGATTGATGGTTAGATTAATAAATATAAAACGTCAGTTTCTCAAGCAATAACTAAAATGCAGAGGTGTCAGTTAAGTCATTATAGTTAGTAGGGGCTTAGTTAGTTCACGTTTCCACCGTAGGACATTGTCACGCGCGCACACAAACGGTAGTTCAAACATTTTCTCTAAAAGCCCTCTTTATTGGGTTATAAGCCAGCTGCTTTTCCTCCTCTGCCGCATTATTTTCTTGGTTTCTTAAACCTCTTTGTTAGAGATGCCGGCTTCATTTACGATATTTATATACAGTTATGCCTGATAAAACGTTTATAAAATAACAAAATATGTGATTTATCAACCATATTCTTAAAGAAAATATCTCTTAAAAAATAAGGTTACATACCTTGTCGTCATCAATCCACTAGTTTATAAGATTACTAGTTTCGGGACTAGTTTTGTCCCATTATCAAATCTTTTAATATCAAAGAATAAAATACTGTCATCGTCTTGAGTTTAAAAACATTTCAACACTAAACACAAACTTGTATACTGACACATAGAAACATTAAACATTTAAAAATTTTTCAGTAAGTTTACACTCTATTTCCTTGGCCGGCCACACATGGGAAATAGAGTGTAAACTTACTGAAAAATTTTTAAATGTTTAATGTTTCTATGTGTCAGTTACAAGTTTGTGTTTAGTGTTGAAATGTTTTTAAACTCAAGACGATGACAGTATTTCATTCTGTGATACTGAAAGATTTGATAATGGGACAAAACTAGTCCCGAAACTAGTAATCTTATAAACTAGTGGATTGATGACGACAAGGTATGTAACCTTATTTTTTAAGTCATACTAACAATCCAGGAGGCAAATAGCATGAATAAAGAAAATATCTTACTGAGAAAATACACAAATGTATTTACCTGTGTAAACTATTTATTAAGGGAATAACTATAAAACTGTAAAAAATAGTCAAATATGATTAATATTCTGCAAGATTTATAGACGAAATATATGTTGTTGTTGTATTTTAAAATGTTCTAACTACGGCTACCAAAGTCATTATTATTATTATAAATACAAATTCAAATTCCTTTCACAACAAACAAATTAACAATTTAAGTGCATAAAACTGCACAGTAACTCATTAAACAAATATTTGTATACGATATTTACAAAATGGGGGCTCAGCAATTGATCGAAATGACACTTGTCCAGGTGACCATATTATCGACATTTTAAATAATTGGATGAGCTCACAAAGTGACTGAAATTCCTATACATTACATTTGTATAAATAGTTTAGTTACGTAGCGTTGATCTAACCCCCCCCCCTCCCCAATGTAACGCAGCATAACGCTACGCCATACCCCGTTCCCCCCTTAAGTGCGTTGCGTAATATGTGTATGACTACAAACTGTTTATACAAATGTAATGTATAATGAATTCACTCACTTCGTGAGCTCATCCAATTGTTTAAAATGTTGATAATATGGTCATCCGGGCAAGAGTCATATCGATAGCTTGGTTTCAGCCCCCTTTTTTATTAATAATTATAATTTGTTAAACGTCGATCATATAGTCATACGGACAAGTTGCATGTCGATAAGTGGATTTCAGCCACTTATTTATTAATAATTATTAATATTTCAAATTTTTATCAAATTGTCATCCGAATAAGTGTCTTTACGGTCAAATGGTAGCACCCCTTAAAAAATTTCCCTTAAAATAGAATATTATTTCACTGTCCTTACGAGTGATAAATATTATTTTGTAATAATAATTCTAAATAATTGAACATATTATGTTTTTGATAATATGATGCAATAACTAGCTATAATCAATATGACCTAATATAAACAAGTTTTACAATGAAACGGAAATTCCTAGACGACGCGTCGACAATACGATGGTAGACAATATTATACAGCAAGAATAATGTACAAAATGCTTTTGCATGCGGGAAAACGAAGCGCATCAGAGCGTCTTAGTTACAAAATACCCCCGTCGCAGCAAACCTGCATACTCAGCGAATTTCCAATGAATATATAACATAACACATTAAAACACTTAACAGGATTCATAAGAAATGTATTCACAAACAAGCGATATTTAAAATATTAATTATTCTCCATAAGAATAACATTGGGGATGAGTACGCAGGTTTGCTGCAACAAGGAACACAAAATAATGGGTTTTTATGCAAATATCAATAGAACTCATCTTAGTGAAGTCACATACCAAGTTTCATCCATATACATTCATAAATAAGCGATATATAACATTTTAAGTATTTTCCATAAGAATAACATGGGGAACAAGTACCTAGGTTTGCTGCTACAGGAACCATAGGCAAAAAATTGTTTTTTTGTGCAAAAAACAATAAACCACAACCAGATCAAGCCATATACCAAATTTCGCCAGTTTATGTTCATAAATAAGCGAGATATACAATTTTTCTTTTTCTCCATAAGAATAACATTAGACAACGTACTGTGTTTAGCACTTTCAATATCTCGGTAACCAATTGACGTAGAGCAATGATCAAAATACCAAATTGTTTGTTTTTTTAAGTTGAATTCATTGGTATAAATTAAAATTTGATTTAAGTTAAAATTACATGTGAAAACCCCAAAAAACACATTTTTGGGGTACAAAACCCCCCAAAAACCCCCCTTCGGATGGTGCGATTCATCTGGTTTTCGAACTTGTTCAAATAAATGGTACTTTACACATTTGTACCAAATTTTATTAAGATCGGACCTTTTTTACGAGAGTTATCGTGCTTACGGACACATATATATATATAAATATATATATATATATATAAATATATATATATATATACATATATAAAAATTTGAACGAATGGTGTTTTTGGCATCTGGGGACCTCAAAATGAAAAGTTATCATAGTCTCGGGCTTAAGTCTTACCATGAGACCTACGGTAATAGCTTCTTCCCTATAGGGGAAATTCGCTAAAATCACCTTACAAAGTAGGCCTACGATACGATATAGAAATAATGGAGTGGAAGAAATAATTTTCATATTCAATGTTCACATAATACTTACTATTACACCCATAACAATAACGTTGAATTAGGCCCATATTACTTACTTACACTCTGTCCCAGTTAATTTACCAAACAGGATCATAATTTAGTTATACCCCATCTAGACATTCCCTAGAATTAAAAGGAGACCAAAGGAAAGTAAATGCCAACCGGCCAGTCATTATCAATGTTACAAAGAAAAACTTTATATTTAATTAAGCGACTCAATATTAATAATTACAGCATAAAGAACAGGGTTAAAACTTACTAAAAGATTATTTATTACAGAATCCAACTAATCCTAAAACTGACTTACGAATTGATTTATCTATGATGATATATCACTTACAGTAACATGAAGAACTCCTAATGCTTTAGCGTTATCTTTAATTACTTTTGCTTATCGTAATTTTTTGGTGGAATTTCACTCTTAAATTTAAACGCTTAAATATACCAGGATTTCAATGTTTTGTGAAACAACCTGGCACAGACAAAGTCAAATTACAAAAACAAAACTAATCAAAAGGTACAAAAATATTATATGTAGAGCAAAGTTAATCGATATTCTGTCACTCGGATGAACAGTTGGATGCATCTGCTGGTATATAACTAACACACCGTGGCGACCGACCTGGATGTTAAACAATGTCCTAGGCATATTTTCTCATGTTTTTCATTGGTTATCATTCTTCGAGTGGGCCGCAATTTTCGGTGTTTTCAGTGGTCTTGAAATAACGATATTATTGGTATTCTTTAATAAAATTGTTGAAATTCTCGAATGTATATTGTACAAATATTAGATAATGAAAAAATAATATACTACGTTGATTATTTTAGATGTTTTTCTTTTCAGTCAACCGTAAACTAAGGAAACTAATTAACCAACAAACTAGGGCATGATCTCTCAAACTAGTTTAGTCTATGTAGTAATGTAGCTCTGATAGTTACTACAACCCACTTGCAAACATGACAACTAAACAAAACAACTTCAAGATAACCTCCCACCCGGAAACTTATCTTCACTTCCAGTTCACCAAGTACTTCATTCGAGTTTTAAACTTGTTGTCTTTGAGTAATTTTATCTCGTAATTTCAAGAGAAATACAATAAATTCATCATCACTAACAACGAATTTAAACAAATAAGGTATTTTATTACAATAGTTTCAACTTTAATTTAAATAATTGATAAAATATACGTAACGTGAATATGCTTGACACTGATGATTTATTTGGGTGAGAAGTCTATTGAACATTTTACGACATTGTAAAATATGTAATTCTCTGTAGGAAGATTTTAATTAGTGTATGATATGACAGGATTATTGTTATGAACACCAATGGTAGGATCATTTATTACTCTCTGGCTTGTGTATTAGAGCACCTGGAACAATTAATCAGAACATCCCACACTTCGTGCAGTGGACTTAATATACTACGTCACTTAAATACTGAAAAAATCTCATAGATTGTATAGCTTATACTTAATATTTGGACTCAAGGATATATGAACGTAAGGATATACAGGGTGTTTAAGAACTCCCTACCAATATTTTAGGATAATATTGTACACTTACAAATAGGCAAAAAGTTCCTATGAACATATGACTTAAAACGTATAATATTCCATCTATCTGTATGTATGTGTTTTTCACATAATTAAACATAACCTTTTAATCACTTAAGATATCAACTTCAAACTTGGTACATGTATTAAAACGTATAAGACCAATTCTAGTATGGAGTATCAAGTTTCTACCGTATACCATTTCAAAATTACGGCCATTTTTGTTTTTCAAAGCTAAATATCTTAAAACCCGTAATATTTATGGAAAAAACGTATGAATGAAAAACGTTTTGTCATTTTGTCTTAACAATAATAATGTAAAGATGTTAACTATACGATTTTAAATAACTGAGAAATTATAATTTTTACAAGTTAAAACTTTTTTACCATTTCTGGACTAAAACACAATATCCCCATGAGAGTATATACTACAGAGTATATACTAGGTGTAGTTACCTTTCGAAAAGGGTTAATAGTATACAACAATACTGGTTTAAATGCATTGCAAATATGGACTACTGAAGTTATAGATTTATTATTAAATGTATTGCAAATATGGACTAATGAAGTTATAGATTTATTATTAAATGCATTGCAAATATGGACTACTGAAGTTATAGATTTATTATTTAATTCTTTAAATAAAGGGTGTGATATTGACAATATGCCACCTCATGAGACAGAAGTGAGTTGTTATCGGCTTTGGTCCGTGCGGATTTCATTTTGGATTTCATCGCATTTCGGACTCTCTTAATATCCAGCTCATTCAGACACAATTCCCATCAACACTGATCTCTTGCACACACTTTGCGTGGCTGTATTGGCTGTAAAGTCTGGTTAATATATCACCTTAACTTGTAGTTATCCATTGCTTTGCTATGTTCTTCTCTCTCCATAAACTTCAATTAATTATAATATTGTATGCAGTTTTAGAAAAAAATTATTATATATAAAACGTTATTTTAAGCAAAACTTAAAGTGATTGATTAATGATAACAGTAATCACGGCATGGTATTTTATATACAAATTGCACATACATATTTTTTATACACAATCAGCAAGGTCAAAATTGAGACGATCAATGTGAAGAATTATTTTTTATAAGGTCTATATTCAAATGCTTCCTTTAACTTTGCATAACAAGGTTTCCCAAATGGGTTTTTTCCTAGGAATGCATTTTAGCGGTAAAGTAACGATGCGTTTAAAAATATAAAATCAAAACCATAAAATAAACAACAACCTGGGTAAGATATGCTAGAATTTTCTCACTACGGCCCTTCCATAGAATCTGGTCCTCAAAGAACTGAAAACAATGGTAAGTTTACTGCCAGCTACTGTCATTCATCTTGACAGCGATTAGGATGTTCTTTATACCGACAGTGATCTTCGATGGAATGTGCTCAAACGTGTTCCCTATACAACTTAAACCAAGAAATGAATACAGTATTTGTGAAAAGCAAAATACATCCAACAGGTGAACTTTGATCAGCTGTTTCAGGTGGTGAGCTGAACAATTAACGTAAAAACTATATTATTTGTATATGTAATAGAAGACATGGAACACCTACTCATAAAATAACACGTTGTTCTCAGTTATATTTTTTCATCAATTGCTACCATTGTGTTTTAGGTTATGTTTTAAATTATTAAGTATAGCTTAGTTTAGCATTTTGTCAGGAATGTTATAATGTCATGAACAACTTCATTGTAAATAGGTATTCGTAAGCCTACAATAGAGTTTACAAATTTGCAAAATAAATATACAAAACATTAAAGATATGATGAAAATTTAAGTTGAATTTGTAAACTTACTTTTGTTGTGTTCTTTTTTTAGTTCTAAGATTTAATATTGTGTCAAATTTAATAAAAGGTTCTTATATGAGAAGTCCTTACAAGTTTGAGGACAAACACAAAACAGCATTACGTTACATTCACTCCAGGTTCGACAATAGCCAGCCAGAGGTACGAACATATGAAATACGTGCGTGGAATGAAATAAATTCATAACAAAATTAAAAATAACTTAAATAAAATATAATACAAATTATAACAGAATATTCTGGAAGTATTTAGGGTATGCAGCCATCATTTCTATTGCAATATATTTTATATCAGTAGCCCTATGTTCAAAACTAATTTAAGAATAAAAGTGTGGGAATGTACTTTATTATCTGTATTTTGTATTTGGGGCATTCGAAGTTAGTCGAGTTGCATTATTGTATATTAAAATATTTCAACAAATATAAAACATCCCCTAAAATCTTTGACTGATATTACAAAACCCTTTATGATATGGTTTTTACATAATAGACAATCTCTCAAAATGTTCGACAGAAAAGTTTGATTAAAGCTGAATGCAAAGGCGATCTCCTCCTACATACGGCAGTTTATTACCCTCAAAGCCCCATCATCTCTTCCCCTCCCTTCCCCTTCCTTCCCCACCCTTCCCAACCCTCCACCATCCACAGCAGAAGCGGGAACAAGAGTTAGTAGTTAATTAAACCACACGCAATGTTTGTCAAAGCTGCTGCCTAATCGAATGTTAGAAAGATGATTCGTTATCAGAAGACTCATAGGTGATTAATTTTGAGCCTTTTGAAAACGATTCAAGAAGAATATAAATTATAAATTAAAACCAGTGGAGCATTTATAAGTTAAACATAGAGTCTAAATAATTTAAATTTTGCAATAAAAATGTCCATACCCATTTTAATCGTAATTACTAGGTTGATAATGTCATTCAGATGTCAGCATATGTTCTATTGACGCAAAATTTAATTGGTCTTAGCAGGGAATTTCTCTTAAGATATCTATAAAAAACATGCTATGTATAAAAAGTTTTATTTGAGGTTATGTGATTTGTTATTTCTATTTTTTTAGCGAATTTCCCCTATAGGGGGCTATTACCTTTAGGTCTCATGGTAAGACTTAAGCCCGAGACCATGATAACTTTTCATTTTGAGGTCCCCAGATGCCAAAAACACCATTCGTTCAAATTTTTATATATGTATGTATATATATATATATATATATATATATATATATATATATATATATATATATATATATATATATATGTGTCCGTAAGCACGATAACTCTCGTAAAACAGGTCCGATCTTAATTAAATTTGGTACAAATGTGTAAAGTACCATTTATTTGAACGAGTTCGAAAATCAGATGAATCGCACCATCCGAAGGGGGGTTTTGGGGGGGTTTTGTACCCCAAAAATGTCTTTTTGGGGTTTTTACATGTAATTTTAATTTAAATCAAATTTTAATTTATACCATTGAATTCAACTTAAAAAAATAAACAATTCGGTATTTTGATCATTGCTCTACGTCAATTGGTTACCGAGATATTGAAAGTGCTAAACACAGTACGTTGTCTAATGTTATTCTTATGGAGAAAAAGAAAAATTGTATATTTCGCTTATTTATGAACATAAACTGGCGAAATTTGGTATATGGCTTGATCTGGTTGTGGTTTATTGTTGTTTGCACAAAAAAACAATTTTTCGCCTATGGTTCCTGTAGCAGCAAACCTAGGTACTCGGTCCCAATGTTATTCTTATGTAAAATACTTAAAATGTTATATATCGCTTATTTATGAATGTATATGGATGAAACTTGGTATGTGACTTCACTAAGTTGAGTTCTATTGATATTTGCATAAAAACCCATTATTTTGTATGCCTTGTTGCAGCAAACCTGCGTACTCATCCCCAATGTTATTCTTATGGAGAATAATTAATATTTTAAATATCGCTTGTTTGTGAATACATTTCTTATGAATCCTGTTAAGTGTTTTAATGTGTTGTGTTATATATTCATTGGAAATTCGCTGAGTATGCAGGTTTGCTGTGACGGGGGTATTTTATTGATAATATAATTATATGTCAACACATGTTTCCATAACGATTTTAATATACATTCGATTTTAAGTTTTTATAGGAAATGGGAACTTTTAGAGCACAGGTTTTATCGATAAATAAGCGCTTAGTGAGAATACAAAGTTATATTTTATATTTGGATTTTAACTTACTATTAGTTTTCGATTCAACGCTCCGTATATATATCGATGTCAACGAAAGTCAACGATACTCAACTCCCTCATTATATTTCATGTTTTCAAACCCCTTTTGGCGGGACTCTAAATCCCTTATTGTTATATAATCTTGTTCTAAACCTTTAGATGTGACTTTGGAGGCTTTCATTAAAATTACAGATTATTTTAAAGGTATAGCAAATACTAATCTTAACATTGTGTAAACAAAGGTTGTCTCATTAATTGTTCTTTAAATTTTGCTAATTTCATATTAAAGGGATCTACAACATATTATTTTACAGTTTATTATTTTTATTTTTATCAACAGCAAATTTTAGAGTAGTCGTCAATACATAATTGACATAGAAGGGTCTAAAACTTGTAAAAAGATTGTTTTTTATAGATTTTAAATAGTAATGTTCCTTGTTACCCTGATAATGCTGTGACAATCAACAACACTTTCGATTACGACGATTAGCTTTTAACGGTTGATGGAGGCCAAAAATAAAGATGTTTAAACTGATCACAATACAGTCTAAAAAGTTTAAGGAAGACATCTTCCATTTGTTGTACTGGGAAAATTTCCAGCGAAGCGTTTGTTTTCCGTGTCACTGTCCGGGTCCGGCGAGAGCTCGGAGTAACACAACAAAGCAGCCGGACGTTTGCTCGCGTCGCCGGACATGAATGGCCCAGTACAGGGCTGCCTGCGCTGTGTTATTCATACGAAATGTAACAATCGCTAATGTCTCGCTGTGACGTCACTGCTCTTGATGCTTTGTTGGGTATTCTGAGGAAAAGATAATCTTTCTATATAAGCTGAAAATATATTTTTATGTTTATTTATATAAAATATCCTATACTCTAATATGAGTAAGGTTTGCTTGTATGTTTGCTTGCTTGCTTACTTGCGACACTGATCTCAAAAACGGCTCCAACGATTTCCTTCAAATATTGGAAATAACTAATTTATGGGATAAAAATAAGTTCTAGACAGGCCTCATCCCCAGGAAAAATCAAATAATGTAAAAAAAAAACTAAAATGAAAGATTAAAAAAATTAACATTAGGATTATGGAGTTTCGAATCTAAGCAAAAGAATTGTAACAGCTGTTCATAATCAACCAGGGAACTGTCAAAGTAATACTCATGTTGTATATGATTATTAACATGTGGTTTCCTGAGAGCAGAGATTAAAATAATTGAGTGAAGATTACATATATAGAGTAGTAAAATAAATCAAAGGGACATTGAACTATAAATAACAACTGGAGTGACCTTAAAATTGTAGAAAATAGGCAAATGAGGCCAAATCTGATTATCAGTACGGGGAAATGGTGAAATATTACTCCAAGTCATTTGAACAAACTGATCAAACTGACTGGCCTTCCCCGAGCAAAGCTCGGCCCCCAGGTACTATATTCCAATATATGTAATTTATTCAGAGCTAGGTCAATGTATAAAAAATGCAAGGAAATTGTAAGATACTTTTATACAGTTCCAAATGCAATAGTTCGGATTTTAAATGAAGACTCATTCTATGTATCATTGAACTCTTAAGTGGTTTACAAATCAGGTTTGTTTTCCTAACTTAATATAAAATCTGTAGTTTTCTTTAACGATTACTTTTGTTAAATAAAACACTGAATAACAGTTTCAGGTGACATTATTTTTTATGATGTTACTTAAGATTAAACCGGAACACGAAATAATGCTGGTTTAACTTCAACTAGTTTAACTAGGTTTAACATAGCGTTTAACTTTAAGCTTTGAGGTGTTGCACCAAGTAATCTGTTGTACAATACATTTAAACAGGACAACGGAGTAAGGTGTCTACAATCTACAAACTTCCGTTAAAGTAATCGAACAGTGAAACTGAGTAAAATAGCGAGTCCTTCGTCCTACACATTTCCGTTACTATACGTACATTGAAACAGAGCTAAAGAGCGAAATGGCCACAAATTAAACATTACCGTTAATGTAATCGTACACTGAAATAGAAGAAGAGAGCACGTTGTCTATATCCAGCACATTTATGTTAATGTAATCGTACACTGAAATAGAAGAAGAGAGCACGTTGTCCATATCCAGCACATTTATGTTAATGTAATCGTACACTGAAATAGAAGAAGAGAGCACGTTGTCTATATCCAGCACATTTATGTTAATGTAATCGTACACTGAAATAGAAGAAGAGAGCACGTTGTCCATATCCAGCACATTTATGTTAATGTAATCGTACACTGAAATAGAAGAAGAGAGCACGTTGTCTATATCCAGCACATTTATGTTAATGTAATCGTACACTGAAATAGAAGAAGAGAGCACGTTGTCTATATCCAGCACATTTATGTTAATGTAATCGTACACTGAAATAGAAGAAGAGAGCACGTTGTCCATATCCAGCACATTTATGTTAATGTAATCGTACACTGAAATAGAAGAAGAGAGCACGTTGTCTATATCCAGCACATTTATGTTAATGTAATCGTACACTGAAATAGAAGAAGAGAGCACGTTGTCTATATCCAGCACATTTATGTTAATGTAATCGTACACTGAAATAGAAGAAGAGAGCACGTTGTCTATATCCAGCACATTTATGTTAATGTAATCGTACACTGAAATAGAAGAAGAGAGCACGTTGTCTATATCCAGCACATTTATGTTAATGTAATCGTACACTGAAATAGAAGAAGAGAGCACGTTGTCTATATCCAGCACATTTATGTTAATGTAATCGTACACTGAAATAGAAGAAGAGAGCACGTTGTCTATATCCAGCACATTTATGTTAATGTAATCGTACACTGAAATAGAAGAAGAGAGCACGTTGTCTATATCCAGCACATTTATGTTAATGTAATCGTACACTGAAATAGAAGAAGAGAGCACGTTGTCTATATCCAGCACATTTATGTTAATGTAATCGTACACTGAAATAGAAGAAGAGAGCACGTTGTCTATATCCAGCACATTTATGTTAATGTAATCGTACACTGAAATAGAAGAAGAGAGCACGTTGTCTATATCCAGCACATTTATGTTAATGTAATCGTACACTGAAATAGAAGAAGAGAGCACGTTGTCTATATCCAGCACATTTATGTTAATGTAATCGTACACTGAAATAGAAGAAGAGAGCACGTTGTCCATATCCAGCACATTTATGTTAATGTAATCGTACACTGAAATAGAAGAAGAGAGCACGTTGTCTATATCCAGCACATTTATGTTAATGTAATCGTACACTGAAATAGAAGAAGAGAGCACGTTGTCCATATCCAGCACATTTATGTTAATGTAATCGTACACTGAAATAGAAGAAGAGAGCACGTTGTCCATATCCAGCACATTTATGTTAATGTAATCGTACACTGAAATAGAAGAAGAGAGCACGTTGTCCATATCCAGCACATTTATGTTAATGTAATCGTACACTGAAATAGAAGAAGAGAGCACGTTGTCTATATCCAGCACATTTATGTTAATGTAATCGTACACTGAAATAGAAGAAGAGAGCACGTTGTCCATATCCAGCACATTTATGTTAATGTAATCGTACACTGAAATAGAAGAAGAGAGCACGTTGTCTATATCCAGCACATTTATGTTAATGTAATCGTACACTGAAATAGAAGAAGAGAGCACGTTGTCCATATCCAGCACATTTCTATTAATGTAAACGTACATTTAAACAGAAGAAAACAGCAACTTATCTACATGCTACACATTTCCGTTAATTTGATCGTGCATTAAAATAGATAACAAGATTTCTGTCAACAAAATCGTGATAATAATCTTGTTCGTAATGTAAAACAATTTTGTCAAATTGGTTTATTCCTGTGTGAATTTTACCATATATTTCAAAAAGGAATTTGGCAATACACTTTAGTTTGTGGTATATATACGTTATTCCCTTCACAAAAATTGACCAAATGCACCGTAATATGTTAGCTCCTGCCGTTGGAAGTTTAATTGGTGTCGGGAGTGTTCCTGTGTTGTACGCTAACCACGATCCAGTTATATCTAGTGGTTTTTGAGAGACAGTTTTGGTACCAGTGTTTTCAAATTACATTTTCCCCCCTAGTTTATTTTTGTAATCATCAATATGCTCTAATTTTATTTTAAGCATGAGTTATTTTGTTGTCACTATGAATTAGTTTCAAACGTGTTAACAATGACACATTTTAGACTTTATGTTATACGTAAAAGGTCATCTCCCTTTCAAGGTAACAAGCATTTATATCACAATCTCTCTATTCCTAATTTAACTTCTGCTTTACGCCACGAAGTTTTATCAAAGTTACTCACTGGATGAGCCCAATTAGTTTAATCTAATACATACATCGTTTACCTCTACGAAAAACGAATATTCCTGTTTTGTGCCTAAGCTGCACAAAGGGACAAAACAGGAATATCAATTTGAATAAAATCAAATATATTCAGCTTAGTTAGATTATTAACAGGAAGGATAGTAAAAGTTATACAACTTATCATTGTCAATATAAAAGTTCTTGCCAAAAGTTCACGTATTAAGTAAACTTTAAACAAGCTAAAAAATTTGTCCGAAAGCAAATTAAATTTTAATTATGAATCATTTGTTATACTACAGGATACAAACATGTTTCAAATCTATTTTTCGTCTAATGTAATGCAAACGCCTTCGTTATATTGTTATATACATTTGTTGTTTTTTTTATATACATTTGTTTATATATTTTTTTTTTCATCAGCACTTTTACATACTTTTATAAATTACCTTTGGATGGAATAAATATAGTTTAAAAAGTATCGTACATACAGTTATTAGGTAAAAACATTATGAACAGTTATTTAATAATGCTTAAAGATTTTTGAACTTAAAAGTATGTTGCCTGCTCCTCATAATTACTATTACTCGAGATTATAACAATTACTTTATGAACCAAACAACGTGCTTTCAAATATATAATCTGCAAAACACCTAAAGACTATGAATACTCTTTTGTTTTTCCTCAGTTAAATAATTGCTTCGGTTTCCTTTCAAATCGTTCTTTGACAAGAAGCTTGATTGAAATTGTTTCGAATTTAATTGCTTTTAGCGAATTTCCCCTATAGGGAAGAAGCTATTACCGTAGTCGGCATGGTAAGACCTAGGCCCGAGACCATGATAACTTTTCGTTTTGAGGTCCCCAGACCCTAAAAATACCATTCGTTCGAAACTGTATATATATATATATATATCTATATATATATATATATATATATGTGTCCGTGAGCACGATAACTCTCGTAAAAATTATCCGATTTTGATGAAATTTGGTATAAACGTGTAAAGCAACATTTATGACTTTAAGTTCGAAAACCAGCCAGATCGCTCTATCCGAAGGGGTATTTTGGGGGGGTTTTGTACCCCAAAAATGGGTTTTTTGAATTTTTTACATATAATTTTGGAAATAGTCAGATTTTATTTTTTCCCATTGGATTCAGCTTAAAAAAACACACAATTTAGTATTTTGATCATTTCTCTACGTCAATTGGTTACCGAGATATTGAAAGTGCTAAACACAGTACGTTGTCTAATGTTATTCTTATGGAGGAAAATAAAAATTTTATATCTCGCTTATTTATGAACATATACTGACGAAACTTGGTATACGGCTTTATCTGGTTGTGGACCATTGATATTTCCTCAAAAAAACAATTTTTTGACAAAGGCTCCCGTAGCAGCAAACCTGCGTACTCAGCCCCATGTTATTCTTATGGAGAATAAGTAACGTGTTATCTCCCTTAATTATGAAAATAAATTAATGAAATTTGGTAAGTGACTTCACCTAGTTGAGTTATATTGATATTAGCATAAAACCCCTTTTTTTGTGTTCCTTGCTTCAGCAAACCTGCATACTCAACCGCCATGTTATTCTTATGGAGAATAATTAAAATGTCATAAATTGTTTATTTATGAATGTATATTGATGAAACTTGGTATGTAGCTCTATGTGGCATTAAGATAAATATATATGCATTGGAAATTCGCTAAGTACGCAGGTTTGCTGCTACGGGGTTTTTTTGTTTTTTAGAGAGTTTCTTTATACATTTTTATACGTACTATCCTCGGATATGTCGGACATATATTTATTTTGGATCATTGAGAGTATTGAAGGTAAAATTGTCTTGGTAAAAAATAAATGAAGACCAGCGGTATTTTTTATTAAATTTTCGCGTTTTTTCATGTGGTTATGGCGATGGGTTTTATAAAATTTACGAGACTCGGCATCATTCACCGTGACCGTATGAATACGATCATAATCCGTGTAAATAATTATTTGCAAAATATATAGTTCGTAAAATAAATCAATACAAATCATAAACATGTAAATTTTCCGGATATATCAGTAGGCTCTAGGATCTTATGCGATAAATTGCTTACTGTGCTTAATTTCATCATAGCTATTAAAATAGTAAATATTTATTTCATCCGTTAGGACTTAGATCTAGAAAAATTAAGATTCATTGAAATAATCCTCATAATGAACAGTCACAACAGTTTACCTTTGACAATTAAACAATGATTTCGTGGTACCGTGATTGAAATCCATGGTTAAACCTTAATCACTTAAACCACATCATCAATGGCTAAAGTTGACAGTGTTTTGTGATTGGTATACTCTATCAATTGCCATGGTTTTGTATTTTAATATCAGTTTCAAAACATCTAAAGAATGCTCGGGGCTTCTTTACAGCTTCTCGGGGTAAAATCCTTCTCTCAAGCTCAAAATATGATCTAAATTAAACATTAAAATAAAACTGAAATAAAATATTTCTCAGAACAATGGTATATTTATATAATGTAGCACTGCTCAATATAACCGACGCGACGGGGCTTTACAGATTTACGAGAGATTATCGAGAGATTTCCCAAGGGTGTGAAGTTATTGTGGTTTATTATTTCACAATGTTTTTACTATTTTTGATGTTAACTTGGATACTTTTATTTCAGAGGCTAAAGTCAGGGAAATAGCTGTTAAACTGCACCGAACACTGAATATTCCATTATTCTTTATATTTATTTCGGAGAATAAACAATTTTTAAATTAATGGCAGATTATCTGGTGAATTGTATTACTTTGTTGATTAGTTGTGTCTTCATCAACATTTAGCTTTTCCAATAACACTTTCCATTTATATGTAGGGCACTAAATGATTTAGTTTCAAAGAAGCGAAATTTTACAATAATTACACACAGAGATGCACAATGGCTTTGATTGGGACTAATTTTGTTGGTCTTAACTAATTACTATTGCAAAGTTAATAATATCTTGCTAGGAAAACCGATTCTGAAAACTGGTTGAATCTTGGGTAATTTATTCAACACAAGTCGTGTGGCTACAAAATATTTATTTTATTTACAATTATAATAATTGTTTGGATCGTTTTAATAAAACCAACAAAATTTCCGTACAACTAATAATGTAATATACAATTCCAAGACTAGACTACCTTTATGGCTTTTCATTTATATTCAGAAAAGTTTAATTTTCTGTCACGTGTCAAATTTGATAAAATATCATCTTCTTTGGTAAACAAAAATTATTCTATTTGTAATTTATACTGTAAAATTGTAAGACTGTTATTTTCATTTTAATTCAATTTTGTGTTTAGGTAAAATGTGAAAAGCTAGGTGTAACGCTAAGGTTAAGGTTAAGGCCACGTATTCAAATGTACGTGAATTAACTACAAGCGTCGGGAGCGGAAGTAGGTGGAATTCCTTTGTATATCCGGTAAAATAGTCTGTATCCTCTGATGTTATTTTACTCGTCATACTATATGTTTATATGGTAAGGTAATTTAACTCCCACAAAACTACAACCTGATTGACCCATGATAGACCAAGGGCAATGGGTAACTGCGATGACTAATAAATACCCTTTTTTCTTCTTTTAGCCTACATCTAACTGACTTTATATTGTTACCTAAGATAACCAAATTAGTGAAAATATCTAAATTTTAGTACAATTTTCACGCTGTAGATTCAGCTTTGAATCTACAGCGTAAAAATAGTATTACTAATTTAATTTACTGACAGACGCTATGGAGCGTGAATATTAACAATTATGAATTGCCCATAGCACAATTTGGATCGAGTTGTTCTTACAGTCGGAAAGCTCTACAGACTTGTGAGGGATTAGTGAAAAGATTTCCCTCGAGTATTGAGACTATTGTGTTTTAATATTTCAAAGTTTCTGTCATGGGGAAATTCAACATTGAGGAAATACGCATAATTTACTCAATTAAACAAAATTCCGGCTGATACGATATCAATTAGTTAACTATATTTATTTATTATATTTCGTAAACAAATTTAACGGTATCATTTTGTTTTTCTTCCATTATATGAAACTAACAGACAGGGTTTGTATACTTCAAATGAAAATTCTTGTTACGAGGCTTGATGTTGACACCGTGGAGATTTATGGAGACCAAAAACAGTTTTGTTGGAATGCCCATAAGGAATACATGGTAACTTTAAAGCCCCGTGGAAAAAAGCTTTATACTGTAATCGGTATTAAAACACCTAAACGTTCCTATTTCAGATCTAAAGAATCAATGGTTCAAAGTTCACTCTAGCATGCCAAGACGTTGGATAATTAGTGTTAAGTGAGGTAGGCGTCTTTCATTGGTATAGATGTCCATATTGTCCTTGGTGGCCTGTGATATTTATAATAAGCATCAACGTGTGAATCCGACTCAGAATTATCCGATAGTACGTAAGCGCTCGGATAATGTTTCTATTGAGAGGTAGGGAATAGTAAATGTCTCTTGAAAGAAAATTAATATCTATATATCATACTGTCTCTGGGTTGCGTTGTAGCTGAAATTTTTGGATTGAATTTAATTCACTCAAAGATGATTTAAAAAAAAAAAATAGCACTAAAATATGTTTGCAACAGTTTGTAGAGTTCAGAATTTTTATTTTATTTTACTGAATTAGTATTTCTAAAACATTTTTAATGCTGTATAAAATTACCACTAAAAAATAGCAAAAGGTATTCACTTGGGGTTTCTGCAATAAACCGTGCATTTAGGGGGTTTCAGCAATAAAAATATTCATAAAAAACTTAAAATATTTTTTAACTGATTGTTTTTTGTGAATCATGACAATTTTAAGGCGTTATAAATTCAATGTAATCTTAACCTGTTGTTGTCGAAACTAGCTGCTTAAATAATCCTCTATTTACGATATTTCAAAACCAACCTGTAATAATTACACTAACTGCACGACTGAATTAAATAGCAATAGCTAATTTTATAAATTTAAATATTTAAAAGGTCTGTTGGTGCAATCGGTTTTGAAACTTACTAATCCAGGAGTGTAGTAAACTGACAACAAGCAGTAGATACTAAGTCGACCGTCTCCAGTAATAGGCAGATGGTCAATTGCAAGCTACCCTTTATACATACATAGACGACATATAGATGTAAATCACTTTACATACGCGTGCAAAAGGTCTATGATATAATACTATATACATAGAATGACAGTCGTTCGGTGATAAATTAACGAATATATATTGTCGGTGAGTTACCGATGTGTTGTCGCCTTGCATACAATTTGTTTATTAAATCAAAAATATGTCTTTGCTGAAACGTAAAACCTATACAGACAATTCTAAGTCGCAATGATGTACAAAATAAAATTAATAAGTAATTTTAAAGATTACCAACAAATTAAACAATTAAAAAACAAAAATTTAAAAATCATATGAAATCCAACTAGAAACATTTAACTTGAAAATAAATCTAACCATAATACCAACTACCAACACAATACAATTCTATCTCAATTGTCAATATTATTGCATCAGTCGAAAGGAGATTTGATCGATTTATATCAGCATCAGTGGTTAAGGTTAAACTGCTGAAGGAACCGTAACCTACAGGATCACGTCAGATATGTTAGATTATTGTAATTTACTGAATCCGGATTTATTTTCATAACATACCTATTTAAAACCCAAACTATAATGAAAGTCAGTCAGCTGAAAATCTATATAAAACCAAGATTATTCAAATCGATGTAATCGGATTTCCTGTACAGTTCCGCATGCAGAAATATGCTAAGAGGCAGCTTCAACTGCGAGACAAGTTTGTTCCCTGGAGGCGCTTCCGCAGGTGGTTCAATTAAGGTTTTACTGATTTCCTACTTAATTCATTATACCTAACAATGCTGTTGCTATTGATTTCGTCCCGTTGTTAAACCAAGTGAGTAGGCTGCAATCCTCAGTTAACGTCGTTGATTAATGATGGTACAAAAAAAAAAAATATATATATATATATACACATCATGTGTTTAAACAAAATTTGTATATTAATTAGTATATTACCATAGTAAAATATCGTAAAATTATTAAATGGAGAACCCGTTATACTGTGAAAAGAGAAAACAAACAAGAAAAGATATCGATACTTGTGTATCATTACTTAAAGGCATTTCTGAAGCCGTGTGGTACCTCAATAAGGTACTTTTTTGGAGGCTAGGAAAAACACAAAATCTTTGGTTGGTTTAAGTCTAAACTCACCCGTAAGATAAGTGATTTGTACGTATTGAATTTGATTCCCGCAGAATACCTACCTGAGTATCAATCAATTAAATAGTAATGCAATCCTAAAACGTTAGAAAGGAGTTTCAATTTGGGTTGTATGCACATGTAACTGGTACTTATTCAACTAATGTATAAATCTAAAACTCTGTTTTTATGTGTGTTGCTATTTTATATGCGAACTATTGTAAGCTGAAACTTATACAAGGTAAACACAAATACCTTAATTCCTGTTTCTGAAATTGAGCTTGATTGTATTCATTATGTAAAAGAGTTCAACTGTTTCACAAAAGAATGCTGACCTTGGTATTATTGTAATTTTAAATATGAATTTATTCACAGTTTCAACCACATACCAATTGAGGTTTCCTTAAACATCGAAGCTAAAAATAGATTATTTGCATTGACTTTTAACATATATATCTACAAGCACATAAACACGGAAACAGCAACAACAGTGCGAATGTCTCCATTCTTGTCTCTATCCCCGGGATGTGCATACTCGACATTCTTCGACCGTTCGCATATCCGCCGCCGTGTTGAGTATTGTTCTGCAGGACGTTTAAACACTCAGCAAGAAATTCAACAAATGGATTTAGTTGTTGTTTTCTTCGTAGTTATATTGATTCTGTATTTATGTGTTTTTAGATATACATATTTTCCTTTCAGAGGGTTTTGAAATAACCTTAGTTTTACGTTTCCATCATTAATTTTACAAGCCAATTTACTTATCATATTTTATCAGTTTACAACGTAACATTTTAGCGGAAACTTGATAAACAAACGTAGAGGAAAAAGTCGCAATTCGTAAATAACGCATGAAAAACACTAGAGTTGTGGTAAAATTTAAAAGTTGGTT
Source organism: Allygus modestus (assembly GCA_963675035.1). Lineage (NCBI taxonomy): Eukaryota > Metazoa > Arthropoda > Insecta > Hemiptera > Cicadellidae > Allygus > Allygus modestus. The sequence continues at coordinate 2,523,159 of OY776115.1, forward strand.
TCCATTATTCTACTCTCAAAAAACACAATTAATTGTTAAGAAATGTAATCTAAAAAATCAATTTCAATTTTAAACTGTAAAATAAAAGCATCAAAATTTCAATAATAATAAATTGTAATTGACTAAGAAAAAATCAATCCTATCATAAAAGGTAGGAGGAGAAATTTTACTATCCATATCGAGAAAGTTGTACAAGGTTACAACTCATTAGTTGTAGCTGTGAAAGTAATTTTATCAAATTGAAAAATTATTTTGTTAATATAATTTCAAATGTATTTGTTAAAGAAGCTATAACGTATTTAAAACTAATTAAATTGAGGAGTAAACGTGTTTTATAACAGCCAGGATGTAGCATAATGGAAGAGTAAAAAGATGTTTAATGTAATTGGAAAACAAGTTAGTTTCGAAAGAGGATCAGCGGCTTCATTTGAATACAACTCGCGCCGCGCCGCGGGCCGCTGTAACTGACTGATACCGTGTGTGGGCCACTGTAACTGACTGATACCATGTGTGGGTCGCTGTAACTGACTGATACCATCTGTGGCCCGCTGTAACTGACTGATAACATGTGCGGGCCGCTGTAACTGACTGATACCATATGTTGGCCGCTGTAACTGACTGATACCATGTGTGGGCCGCTGTAACTGACTGATAACATGTGTGGGCTACTGTAACTGACTGATACCATCTGTGGCCCGCTGTAACTGACTGATAACATGTGCGGGCCGCTGTAACTGACTGATACCATATGTTGGCCGCTGTAACTGACTGATACCATGAGTGGGCCGCTGTAATTGACTGATACCATGAGTGGGCCGCTGTAACTGACTGATACCATATGTTGGCCGCTGTAACTGACTGATACCATGAGTGGGCCGCTGTAATTGACTGATACAATGAGTGGGCCGCTGTAACTGACTGATACCATGTGTTGGCCGCTGTATCTGACTGATACCATGTGTGGGCCGCTGTAACTGACTGATACCATGCGTAGGCCGCTGTAACTGACTGTTTCTGTGTGCGGGCTGCTGTAATTGACTGTTGCCGTGTGTCTACCGCTGTAACTGACCGTTGCTGCACGGCAGACCACTGTAACTGACTGTTGCCGTGTTGCAGGCTTCTGTGACTGTTACCGTGTTGCGGGGTTTAATATCCTAATTTGAATCTGCTGGAACCAGAAATATAAAAGCGAGGTTGTAATATTATATTAATAACAATGTATGCAATAAAAATTGCTATTGAATTTCTTTCAGAAAATTTAAACTTTAGTTGCGGTTTCGGTTTCAATTCAATTTTAGTCCTCTTTAAAAAATATTATTTATTTAATTTTTAATGTCCGTCAAATACTAATAAAAATATCGAGTTGATATACAAGTTAATTTAGGAAATAAAAACCTCTAATTAACTAATAATACTCCCGTCACAGCAAACCTGCGTACTCAGCGAATTTCCAATGCATATATGTGTGACTCACTACTGTATAGAGCTATTTACCAAGTTTCACAAAAATACATCCATAAATAAGTGATATATAGCATTTTATTTATTCTCCATAAGAATAACATTAGGGTTGAAGATGCAGGTTTGCTGCAACGAGGAAGATAAGTAATGTGTTTTTTTGCAGTTATCAATACAACTGAACCAGGTGAAGCTACATACCAAGTTCTCTCAATGTAGGTTCATAATTAAGGGAGATATACAACTTTACTTATTCTCCATATGAATAACATGGGGGCCGAGTATGCAGGTTTCCTGCTACGTGGACTATCAACAAAAAACTTGTTTTTGTGCTCATATCAATATACCACAACTAGTCGAAGCCACATACCAAGTTTCATCAATATACATTCATAAATAATCGAGATATAGAATTTTATTTATTCTCCATAAGGATAACATTGGACAACGTACTGTGTTTAGCACTTTGAATATCTCTGCAACGGTTGGACGTAGAACAACGATTAAAACACCAAAATGTTTGTTTTGTTGAGCTAAACACATTAATAAACATAAATGTGAAGTTTTTAGTAAAAATATCTGAAAAAAATCTAAAAACCTTTTTCCCATTAGAATAACATGGGAAACTTTTTTTGGATTTTCTCCGCAACCACTTAACCTAGGTTAATGATTCAAAATACTAAATTATTTGTTTTTTTAAGCTCTATAAAATGGCTATAATCAACAAAACTGAGTGTTTTTAACATTTTGGGATCAAATTTTCAAAAAACCTATTTTTTGAAAATTGTAAACCCCCATAAAACCCCCTTCCCATAGTGCGATCGATCTGGTTTTCGAACTCAAAGTCTACTCTCCACATTTGTGCCAAATTTCATCAAAATCGGATGTTTCTTTCAAAAGTTATCGCGGTAACGGACATATATATATATATATATATATATATGTATATATATATATATGTATAGATAGATATATATATATATATATTTATATACATATATATAAATTTCAACTAATAGTGTTTTTGGCATCTGGGGACCTCAAAACGAAAAGTTATCATGGTCTCGGGCTTAAGTCTTACCATACCACCTACGGTAATAGCTTCTTCCCTATAGGGGAAATTCGCTAAAATTAAACCATCAATAGGTTGCACCTGTTCTTGAAAGATCGAAGTCAATAGTTTAGATAAAAGAATAGAAGAAGCCATTTATAATCTGTTATTTATTTAAACAGTAATCATGCTTATTCATACTATATCACAGCTATAAAGGACATTCGAGTTTCCGCAGAGGCATGGTGTAAATAATAGTGACGGCACTTATGGTTTGGGGGCCTGATTTCATAAGCCTACCATTTATTTGTATTTTGATAAACCTTAGTTGACTTTATTCAATATGAAGAAGACAACATCAAAACGAAGCCTGACTTTACATGACATTTCCATTGGCAGACAACAATAGGATACAAGAGACTCGAAGCTGGTGGGGAAGAAATGTGTTAAAGAAGAGAGTGGGCGCTGAGTCAGGTGACTACAAAATATTTCATACGAGTTTAGAACAAATCACGGTTGATTTCAGTTGATCTGTGTATAAGAACAAACTTTGTCAATTACACATTGTGCGAAAGACGCCATCATTATAATAACCAATTTCATTGAAATAATGGCATCGAAGTTTTGTTTTTCCTTACGAAGGTTAACAATTTAGAAACTGTTTTTGGGTTCTTTCTCATTATACACAACAAACAGATTAAGCTGAAACTCATAGAATGTAATTTACAAGTCAGAAATATTTTAATGAGGTACTATTTTCATAAAATATTTTTAAAGAGCATAATGTTTTAATTTTCTCACATTTCATTATGTCGTTCAGACAGTGAGAATTGAACCAATTTTTTTGAATAATTTTAAGGGGTTTTTCTTTAAAAAATTTTCCAAGACTGTTGCAGGCCTTAAGTGAGACTAAATTTGAGTTCTCAATGTTGGATTGTAGTCTTGACTTGATTTATCTCTAAAACGTAGAACTTTCTCTTACATTTCTTCAAAGAAACGTTACTTTAATTTGCAATATTACGCATTTTAAGTGATACACCCATTTTCTATGCGCAGCTTGTGCATCCCGTTTTGAGAACCGAGAATAATACATAGTTAACAGACAATAACAGGCTGTAGTTGGATATATTCTTTATAATCCTTAGATGTTTGGTTATTTTATTTGGATTAAGAAAAAACATATTCAACATAAACCAAATAAAACTCTCCTCCATAAGAATAATATGGGGACTGAGCCTTGAGGCCTAAATCTAAAATCTAAAGCCAGTTTGCACATCTGCACACCTAGATGCGCGTTTTAGTGTATAATATTTGGGGGTAAATATTAAAACAAAAAAGCCTTATTGTTTACAAAGTTTGCATGTACCGTAAATAAAACTCTCTTCCATAAGAATAACATGGGGACTGAGCCTTGAGGCCTAAATCTAAAATCTAAAGCCAGTTTGCACATCTGCACACCTAGATGCGCGTTTTAGTGTATAATATGTGGGGGTAAATCTTAGAAAGAAAAGCCTTATTGTTTACAAAGTTTGCATCAATAGTATTAATAATGTTTAGGTATCTAATTGCTTTATTTCACACATTAAAATTAGCTGTTAGCAGCTATATTAATTTAAATCAATATCGTATTTGTTACATAACAAAGCTATGTCCGCATACATTGTCATTCGAAAAACGTGCTTATTTTACTGTCTCCAGAAAACAACGTTAATTGAAAGTAAAAAAAACACTCTACCAAAAGCTAAAAACTTTATATCTTTAATTATTTGTTATGTTATAATTTATTGTTCGAATCATTTCCAGCGAAGCGTTTGTTTTCCGTGTCACTGTCCGGGTCCGGCGAGAGCTCGGAATAACACACAACAAAGCAGCCGGACGTTTGCTCGCGTCGCCGGACATGAATGGCCCAGTACAGGGCTGCCTGCGCTGTGTTATTCATACGAAATGTAACAATCGCTAATGTCTCGCTGTGACGTCACTGCTCTTGATGCTTTGTTGGGTATTTTTTAAAGAAAAGGAGTCATTATTTATTTATTTATAAGCTGATATTTTATTTTCCTGGTGAAGAATATTTGTAGAAGATATAAAATAAGGTCGCATAGAGTATAGGATGATTCAAAGTCCTGTAAATTAATAATGTTTGAATACAAATGTCATATAGCTCTAATGTGAAACGAAGAAATATTCAGATATGTGAATTTCAAATGAGAAATACACCAGGTTGAGCTGTTTGGGTAATTAATAAGATTCGTTTTAATTATGATACAAGTCACTAATTTAATTACAGAACTTACTGAACTATGTTTTTTAGCAATGACTGTTTTTATAGATACTTCTTCAGTTTACCTCCAATACTTGCAATACAGCTGTTTAAATGCTTACTGCTCCTTTATAAAAGATATGGTTTGGACGTGAGCTGGTGAACGAAGTACTGTGCTGTACACTGTAACTTAAAAAAGGATAAATGGAAAATGCACATGTTCTACCTCTGTGTCGATTAAATCGTGACAGAAGCTTTACACAACTATTTTGCTGCAATATTAAATTTGTTTTAACCGTTAAATCAATAATTAGTTAAACCGAATGCAATGAAATCGAAAATATCACAAACACTGTAGATGCATTGACAACGACAGCTTTTATGATATTCGCATTCGTTAATACTGGTTATTGAAAGTGTGTGATAAGTGTTTTACGCAAAATATGTGTAAACTTTCAGCAGTCGATGCAGAGGTTACATTTGTATCTTGACACATGTGCTTCTGTAAGATTTATTATGACTGCTTTTATACAAAGTAACGAGGTCCATTTTAGAGGTTCCAGTTCCTCGAGTGCAACCGATTTGTTTAGTTCAATTGTATGAGGGGTTTCTGTACAAGAAGGTGGCGAAGATTTTAAAACAAATATAATAAACGGTATCAGAAAACTGACACATACTTTCTCCCTTTTAGCCAAACTTAAATGACAAAAATATTTGTTATTTACTAAATATAGAATATGAAGTATAGATAAATGTACAGAAAATTGTCTAAAATAGTTGTTTTCAGAAATATCCACCCAAATTGCTTTTTTGGAGGCACTATAGAGTCCGTTGCTACACACAGTAGTTTTGAGAGGGGAAATGCCCCCTTGCCCCCCCCCAGGGTTAAATAGCAACACATTTCGAACATCATCTGTTGGTCAATGCTAACTTGACCTGCATATCAAATGAAATTGATCAGTAAATAAGAGAGAAATAGTTATTTTTGTATTCCCCATAAGAATAACATTGGACAACGTACTGTGTTTACCGCTAAATGAAAATTTCAATTTTCTCCGCAACTAGCAATCGTAGAATAGTAATTTAAAATACTAATTTATTTAGTTTTTTGAGCTCTTTTTAATGGTGAATAGTAATCTTTTTTAACATTTATGATTTTTTATGAAAAATCCAAAAAACTGAATTTTTGATGTTTTAAGTCCTGTAATTTCTGAACCCGCATTTTTCCAGAAATGCGGGTGGTGTCATTTTTTTGGAAACCTAAAGTTCTACAAACCACGAAAGTTTAATCAAAATCGTTAGAGCCGTTTTTGAGAAATTTGGATTTTTCATGTTTTTTGGCGGTTTTTGGGGGATAATTACCCTTAAAAATCAAAAATTCAAAAAAATGAAAAAAACGCCTGGAGATATCGTGGATTAGTACCTACATACCAAATTTCATAAAAATCGGCCCATAGGTTAGGGCTCTAGCTCTGTACACATCCACACAGACACACACACACACACACACACACACACACACACACGGACACACACACACACACACAGACAGACATCACGTAAAAACCACTTTTTTGGGTTCAGGGAGCACCAAAACGAATATTTCCACTAACAACTCAAATTCGAAAATTTTTACGAAAACAATACTTTCTCCATATACTATGTATAGGGGGAGAAAGTAAAAATGTGTTCATGTTTACCTGCTTAGCAATAGTTTTGGTTTATATTTCTTCCAATTTAGTTTCTTACTAGTTAGTCTAAAAGTAAATCGTGTATTTGTATTGCATATATGACACTAATCAATTGGAACAGCCAATGTTTAACTAACAGATTTATTTATCATTGGAATTTAAGGTTATTTATTGAACTGATTTGCTGATTCTTGTTAATCAGGGGTTTCCCTACTAAATGTTGGCCTACAAACAACCATTACAATACATTTTGTAGCAACTGAATCTTTTGTTTTCCGCGGAGGTAGTTCACACAATACTCACACAACTCAACCAAATTAGACAATACGCTTCTCCTTATGTTCAACAATAACAAAGGAGTCATGAGGGCAAGGGGAGACTGGTGCTAAACCCATACGTGTGTTTAGTTCCAGCTCATTCGTAAAATACAAATATTCTGCGTGATTCACGCCGGTTTTTTCTAATAATTCAAGTGTTTGGTGGTAAAAGTAAAATTAAACCAGATCAGATTCATTTCTACTAAAAAGTATATACAAAATATAACTAAATTATAAACGAAGATAATTGTTAATTATTATAATATGAATAACGTATTTTTAGCTTCGGGTTTATGGAAAAAGTGACCAAGATAGTGTTAGGGTCAATGCACAGAAGATTTCCAATCCCTACTCGATTGCCCGATTGATTTTTTACCTATCCGATTTCCACAAAACATACTACATTCATTTGTTTTCGTTTAGGATGATGCGAAAGATAATATATGGTTTTTACTAAAGGAGTACACATTTTATAGTTTACAAAAATTTATTTTTAAACCACACCCTAAATATGTGGAAAATTAAGATTGCAACAAAGCAACCACACTGTCCACTGCAGTATGTTGTGTACAATCTCGATTCTCTCTCGCTGGAACATTCTCTCTCATTCGACATTGTTTGTTGGTCTTGTTTGCCCTCCAGGCTGGTGTCGAGTAATGTTTTTGTTTCTCGTCATATTTATTTTCATACTACATCAATCTAAGAGGAGATCTTTGGACAGCGGCATTCAAAGGCGCTTTGTAACACATCAATGTGCACTGTTATTAAAATACAGCTGCAAATATATTTGTTTATCTGTTTTCCTGATGTTACTTACCTGTTGCAGCACGATTAACATAGGTGTAACATTTGTTAAACCGTTATGTAAAAACTATATGTAGCATAAATTTGTTTCCTTTAGTTTTAGTTTTAAGTCAGTGTTTGGTTTAGCTTTATCATAAATTTATCATAAACTTTATTAACTAAATGTATTTAGGACACACATATCTAACAACTCTTGTTCGATAAATATAATAAATTTTATGAATGGCTATTAGTTCGGGTAACGTAATTTATTCTCAGAAAATAATTTTAATGTACATTCAAGATACATTCACAGCAAAATTGTTTCTTATAACTAAACATTTTAATTTTAAAATTAGAATCAAAGGAAAATTTCAATTCAAAACTCCATCCTGCCGATGCAGATTCAATAACAATGTCATTCTCTTTTTCGTATATTTCTAGTATTTAAATATTTCATCGGACTTTTAAGAGATGTTGTAGTTTATCTACATTGCCTTCATAGAGCCAGGTAATAATTTGTAGTTATAAATTAGTTTATTGTTTTTAGTACCTTTTCTTTTATTACTTTTTTATTCTGTTTTTTAAGTATGACATGTATAAAAAACACAGTATTCTCTTCTTTACCAAAATTTAATAAATAGTAAATATCTTATTTCTTCTCAAATAAAAAATATGTATAAGTAAAACCAGTTATTCACTAACTAATATTGCTTGTTTTCTAATATTTTTAAGTGTACAATTACCAAAACTATCTTATGTGCTTATATAATAAAGCGAAAGCGGGAGGAAACTGTGTCATGTTATGGGATTTATTCAAGTGCACGTGAATAAACAACAAGTCTGGAGAGCGGAAGCGGTGGGAACTCCTCTGTTTATCGAGGAGAAAAATATGTTTCACTGTGTCAGGTTTACTCGTACTGAATAAATTCATTATTCAGTTTGAAATATTAGTACACATAGCTACAACCTTATGAAACATAAAATGGTTAGTGGAAAAGGGTTCCTTATTGTGTATAGTTTATTTCGTTCTAGCCTCAAAAGGAATATTTATATAATTATAACAGAATAGATAAAATACGTCTTTCAACACTATAAAGTATATTTACACTTTTACTGTACTTACATACAAGACGGTAAAATATACACAAAAGATGGTACAAGGCGATCGATTTCGACCAGTTACACCGGTCATAATCAGACCCAAATACTTCCCATGCATTCATTACATTTCCTTTCTTACAAATATGGAGAATTCAAATTGTCTTCAATTGTTCTCAATGAGTGGCCATTTTCCAGGAGGTGTTTTGCGACATTCGATCTTTCCGGTTTTCGGTTCTTCCATGCTGAAACATGATTATTGTATCTTTTTACAAAATTAACAGTTTAACCGACATAAAAATTATCACAATCATTACAAGTGATTTTATTGCAACTTTTCCAAAACTTCCGGTAGCCAGTAGTATATAAGCTGTTCATCTTGTTTCTGTCATTCTCTGATTGGGCCTGATGATGACCGGTGAAAACGGTTGAAATCGATCGCCTTTTACCATCTTTTGTGTATATTTTACCTTCTTTTATGTAAGTACAGTATAAGTGTAAATATACTTTATAGTGTTGTAAGACGTATTTGATTTATCCTATTTAGTTTTAAAAACACGTATCATGCTAATAAAGAAATTATTTAGTATTATAAATAAAAAAATGAGAAACATAGCAATTACAATATGAAGATACGTTGGGTTTTAATTTTAATTGGGTTGTCCTAGCAGTCGGAAGATACCTCACAGTGTTACTTCAGATTATTGGGTTGTCCTAGCAGTCGGAAGATACCTCACAGTGTTACTTCAGATTATTGGGTTGTCCTAGCAGTCGGAAGATACCTCACAGTGTTACTTCAGATTATTGGGTTGTCCTAGCAGTCGGAAGATACCTCACAGTGTTACTTCAGATTATTGGGTTGTCCTAGCAGTCGGAAGATACCTCACAGTGTTACTTCAGATTATTGGGTTGTCCTAGCAGTCGGAAGATACCTCACAGTGTTACTTCAGATTATTGGGTTGTCCTAGCAGTCGGAAGATACCTCACAGTGTTACTTCAGATTATTGGGTTGTCCTAGCAGTCGGAAGATACCTCACAGTGTTACTTCAGATTATTGGGTTGTCCTAGCAGTCGGAAGATACCTCACAGTGTTACTTCAGATTATTGGGTTGTCCTAGCAGTCGGAAGATACCTCACAGTGTTACTTCAGATTATTGGGTTGTCCTAGCAGTCGGAAGATACCTCACAGTGTTACTTCAGATTATTGGGTTGTCCTAGCAGTCGGAAGATACCTCACAGTGTTACTTCAGATTATTGGGTTGTCCTAGCAGTCGGAAGATACCTCACAGTGTTACTTCAGATTATTGGGTTGTCTTAGCAGTCGGAAGATACCTCACAGTGTTACTTCAGATTATTGGGTTGTCCTAGCAGTCGGAAGATACCTCACAGTGTTACTTCAGATTATTGGGTTGTCCTAGCAGTCGGAAGATACCTCACAGTGTTACTTCAGATTATTGGGTTGTCCTAGCAGTCGGAAGATACCTCACAGTGTTACTTCAGATTATTGGGTTGTCCTAGCAGTCGGAAGATACCTCACAGTGTTACTTCAGATTATTGGGTTGTCTTAGCAGTCGGAAGATACCTCACAGTGTTACTTCAGATTATTGGGTTGTCCTAGCAGTCGGAAGATACCTCACAGTGTTACTTCAGATTATTGGGTTGTCCTAGCAGTCGGAAGATACCTCACAGTGTTACTTCAGATTATTGGAAAGGCTTCTCACGAGTAGTAGGGTTATTGTGTTTTGTATTTCAACTTTTCTTTTATCGGGAAGAGTGGTTTCTAAGAAACCGTTCTATTGCAAAAAATCGTAATAGTTAGTTTGACTGGTTCATTCCAAATGTAGCTTACGTTATTGTCACTGACAGATTTTATCGTTTGGTGAATTTTCCCTTCTGGCGATTTGTAGGATATGAGTTAAAAGTGTTGGCTATCTGGCGGGTAGTGATTGGTTTAAAAATGTTTGCATCTAGGAAAATGGAGAAGAAAATTTATAGTAATGGGGGAAAACTTTCGCTCCAATGATAATACTTTTAGCTAATTTCCCCTATAGGGAAGAAACTATTACCGTAGGTGGCATGGACTTAAGCCCAAGACCATGATAACTTTTCATTTTGAGGTTCCCAGATGCCAAAAAAAACGATTCGTTCAAATTGTTATGTATGTATATATATATATATATATATATATATATATATATATATATGTATGTATGTATATATATATATATTTATACTTAACTTTCGATAACTATACGATAACTGTCGTAAAAAAGGTCCGATCTTGATAAAATTTGGCTCAAATGTGTGTTTCATTTGTGTTTCTTACCATTTATTTGAACAATTTCGAAAACCAGATGAATCGCATCATCTGAAGGGGGGTTTTGGGGGGGTTTTGTACCCCATAAATGGGGTTTTTGGGGTTTTCACATGTAATTTTTATTTTAATCAAATTTTAATTTTCAGCATTGAATTATGCTTAAAAAATTTGGTATTTTGACCATTGCTCTACGTCAATTGGTTACTGAGATATTGCAAGTGCTTAACACAGTACGTTGTCCAATGCTATTCTTATGGATAAAAATACAAATTTTATATCTTGCTTATTTATGAATATAAACTGACGAAACTTGGTATATGGCATCACCTGGTTGTAGTTTGTTATTTTTACACAAAAAAAACAAATTTTCACGTAAGGTTCCCATAGCAGCAAATCTAGGTACTCAGTCCCCATGTTATTCTTATGGGGAAAAAATTAAAATGTTATATATTTCTTATTTATAAAAGTATATGAATGAAACTTGGTATGTGACTTTACTTTAGATGAGTTCTATTGATGCTTGCATAAAACCCATTACTTTGTGTTCCTTGTTGCAGAAAACCTGCGTACTCATCCCCAATGTTATTCTTATGGAGAATAATTAAAATTGTATTAATCGTTTACTTGTGAATATATTTTTATGAAACTTGGTATGCGACATTATGTAGTACTAGCAGTTACCTGGCGCGCGTTGCTGCGCCCAAAACTTTGATTTTTTTTAATTACAGCTGTTAATTAATTACAGCTGTTAATTTTGTAAATACTAAATTTCTAAAACCTGACACTGCACCCTTGTATGCCCTCTGGGTCGGAGCCCTTTGGACAGATTTGCACCAAACTTCACACAAACCATCCTTGAATAATGCTTAATTATGCCTGAAAGTTGCATTACAATCTGTCGAGGGGTTTCGGAGTCCATAGGCTGTACATACATATATACATACATACTTCTTCTTTTATAGATATAGATTAAGACATTGGAAATTCGCTGAGTACGCAGGTTTGCTGTGACGGGGGTATTTTTATTAAAGAGGATTTGATTTGATTGAACGTTGTATTAAAGGAAATTAGAAACCTACATTTTAAATTTTCCCTAAGGAAAGTGTTAATGGATTGACTATATCTCTGTAACAAAGAAGTAAGTTTTATTTGATTTTTATGTAGGTTAGTTTTTTGTTCATCTAAAACACTCTCCTCTCGGATCCAAAATGTGTATCTTGACCAGGATTAACAATATTCTTGGTAAGGTCGCACTTCTCAGACATTTCAAAGGGTGATTTCTAATTCAAAATCAGTTATATTAGTGATAAAGTCTTGCCTGTAACTTACAAAAAATATGGCTTTTATTTCGTATACATTATGTTCCTAATTTTGCTTGATAGAAATCTAAAATACAATTCGAGTACTTATATTACGGCTAAAACTGATACCACTCTTACCACCATCATAGGTTGTACTCAATTTTCACTTCACACAAATATATTACATTAGCTTCCCATAAATTGTTTAATCAGTTGTTCATACACAAACAGGTTCAAAGTCACACTTACTTTATGATTCCCAAGTCTCCCATTTCCATTCTGCCTCGTTAAAAGCCTGCCACTAAATGCACATCCCGCGGTCTTCTGCATTGCAATGCATCAGCTTTTTAACCATCGGTTCATTTACTTTACTTTAAATACACATACTCAGTATTGTAGCAGTGAGTAAGTAAGTCAGTAAGCAAGTCATTTATTTGGCCAGAATTTGACATTACAATAATGCATTAGCTAAGTCTAAAAATACAATAAGGAAAACTAATAATAACTTATAATACAAAACAAAATACAAATTCTAGAGTGGAAAATTTGATCTTTAATCATAATTCACATAGTCTGCCCGTCAGCAATAAAATCACGGACCCTGTAGTAGCAACCTGAAAGAAGCATTGCTTTGAGTTGTCTTTTAAAAATTACAGGGTTTGACTCAGCTTTCAAATGGTACGGCAAAGCGTTGAAAAGGCGGATACCATTATAAAGAAGACGTTTCGTGAAAAACGTTGTTGAGTGACGTGGGGATTTTAAATTCATGCTATTGTGCAAAGAGTAAGAGCAAATTGAAGAATGCAGAGTGTTGAATGCAGAGAAATTGTTTTTTTTTAATGTGAGGGTTTCTAGAATATAAATTGAAGGAAAGGTTAATATTTCTGAAGACCGAAAAAATCTCTACTGACGTCTTATGATTGATACTGTGTATGGCCCTTATCGTCCTCACCGAAGCTTCACTTTGGCTATAATAATAACGCCAACACCGACGCAGGAACAACTTTGGATTTTGGAGCACCCCCCCCCTCCCACTTCCACCCAAACCCCCCTCCCCCACTGAGAGCAGTGGCTTTTAAATTCGTTTTCCACAAAGATTGGTTTTCTCCTACAGTCATTCTAGAGGTTAAACTAATCGCAAATTGCAATACTTCATTAGTTGTTGTGTTTTTAACATCGAGTTGAACAACGTTTATTTAAAATCTGCTTAGATTATTAGAGACAACTTGACGTACAACCACCTGTAGTATCCTAAGGCTGTGCCGTTACTTTCAATATCATTCAATAATTTACCTATTACCAACATAAATGGTACGCGGCACGAATTCCTAATACTGCACTTCTGACTTTGTATTTTCAAGAATAACAATGTATAAATTACTTTCTAATATGAGTTATACTTTCAAATGATAATCTAGCTATAACAAAATCCCTTTATTTATTTACTAATTGCAGAATTAAGTGCCCACAGTATTAATTTGATCACAACTGAAGTGTAAAAAGGAATTTCAACACGAATAATTAAAATGTCAATTTTTCTTCAAGATATGTGAGTTGGGCTTACAATCTCATTTGATAACTAATTACATAACTAGTAACTAATCAATGAGCCGATACCGTTTTCAGACTCATCAACCTTCTGGGTAACTTTTAGTCGACAAATTGTTTGTAACAATATTTAGCCTAATAATTACACCTTGTATTCTTGTAAAACGAAACTCATCACTTATTAGTGAATTTCCTTTGGAAAGTGAACTATTAGCATGACCCGCACGGTGAAACTTAAGCCCGGGACCACCATAGAAGTTTCTAACGTGACCCCCTGAACACGTTTTGGGGGGTCGTTCGAAATTTTATATATATGTATATATATGTATATATAGACATATATATATATGTATATATATATATGTATATATATATATATATGTATATATATATATGTGTGTGTGTATGCACTCTAGCGGTCGCATTTTTTGTCCGATTTAATTCAAATTTGGTAGGGACGTTCCTTTTTATAATCCGTTGGACAGGTTCGTTGGGCAAAACAATCGGAAAACTCTAAACCCATTTTTTGGGGATTAATCTTTCAAATTTCGAGTTTTTGGGCCCAAAAAGGGTCAGAAAAGCCCCAGATGTAACATTAATGCATGTAAAAAGATGGGAATTAGAGAGGCAAAAGTTTCAAGCCCTCTCTCGTCATTCTAGCATAAATATTTACCGAGTTATTAAAGAAAATGTGTATCGGCTAAACACAGTACGTTGTCTTATGGGGGTTTTACACTAGAAAAACCTGTTATTCCTTTGTTAAAGTACTTTTATTATCCCCAGCAACCTCACGCCTACTTTCAAGCCTGTCTGGACCTTCTCCTAACCTTATAATGCGCAAAATTGTATTCCCAGCTTTGCAAGTAAATGAAACCAGGAGTATCAGAACAGCCAAAAAATCAATGTTTTCAGATTTCAATAAAAATTGGACAAATGTATGTTTTTACACTGATTTTGAGTTTTAAAAGTTGTTATGTGGAAATTCACTTCCCTCACGTCAGCGTGCTACGTGCGAACTCGTTATTTGATTGTTACAGCTCGTACCGTACTGCACAACAAAGTTAAATAACGAAGAGATTTATTAGCTGAACATCTGTACACGATTCAAATATTATTAAATACAGTTCTGTATGTATGAATATGCTAAGAGGTTTTACAGTGGAGACGAGATACTTTCCCTGAGTCACTCGCGACATAGCTCACGTGTTCCGATTGTTATTTAGTGTTTTCCAGCTTATCAAGAAGTATACTAATTGGGGCCGAAAAAATAAACACAGTTATTTATTTTATTAGGCTGTATGGCATTCTTTAATTTTTACAATAAATTTTTAGAGTCCTGCGATAAATAACGAAGGTATCACATTTCAAGCAGAGAAAACTAACATGAAAAGATATCGATACTTGTGTATCATGTTGCTCAAAGGCATTTCTGCAGTCGTGTGGTTCCACAGAGGGAGACCCCGCTGGGCAGTAAGTGGGGGATCATTGTTACTCCCCTTCTCCCCCTCTCGCTCCCCCTCCCATCCACCCAGTCTTCTTTTATATCACTCTCAAACTCAAACATACTCTGAAATTCTAGATACTATAACCTTTTATTTTCATTTTTAGCGAATTTCCCCTATAGGGAAGAAGCTATTACCGTAGGTCTCATGGTAAGACTTAAGCCCGATACCATGATAACTTTTTGTTTTGAGGTCCCCAGGTGCCAAAAACACTATTCGTTCAAATTTATATATATGTATATATAAACCTATACATATATATATATACCTATATATACCTATATATATATGTGTGTGTCCGTTAACATGATAACTTGAGTAAAAAACGTCAGATTTTGATGGAATTTGGCTCAAACGTGTAAAATGACATTCATGACTTTAACATAAACCTGACATAAGTTTGAAAACCAGAAAAATCGGACCATGGGAAGGGGGGTTTATGGGGATTTTAAATTTTCCAAAAATCAGTTTTTTGCATTTTTCACCCAAAAATGTTTAAAAAACTTAATTTTGGTTTTGACCATGTTATAGAGCTTAAAAATAGATAGTATTTTGAATTATTAACCTAGGTTAAGTGGTTGCGGAGAAAATCCAAAAAACCTACTCATAAAATCTCCCATGTTAATCTTAAGGGGAAAATGTTTTTGGCTTTTCCTCAGTTTATTTTAATGTAAACTTCACATTTGCTTTTACCAATCTGTTAATTTCCACAAAACAATCATTTTGGTGTTTAAATTGTGATTCTACACCCAACCGTTGCAGAGATATTCAAAGTGCTAAACACGGTACGTTGTCCAATGTTATCCTTATGGAGAAAAAATAAAATTTGATATCTCAATTAATTATAAATGTATGTTGATGAAATTTGGTATGTGGCTTCATGTATTACTGATATATTGATATTTGCAGAAAAACAAGTTTTTTTTGATAGTCCACGTAGCAGGAAACCTGCATACTCGGCCCCCATGTTATTCATATGGAGAATAAGGCCCCGATATATATTGTTAGTTCAAGTATAGATTGTTAGTTCAAGTACTATAAGTTTCAATATCCACAGCATTTTTCAATTTATTTATGATAGATATTTTTACATCAAAGTATTAAATTAGTAAAGTCATCGTGTAAAATATAATTCCTCTGGAATTTTATTTAGTTAAATTTAAGTACCTCAAAAACGAGGAATTATGAACTTTATTATGTTATGAATGAAAATTAACGTTTTATATTACTAAAATAATACAACAAATTCTTATAAAAACAAGTTAAATAAAATCCTTATTTAGGGTGTAGCACTAAATGTTATGACGGGGCTGTAGAACATGACTCAACACGGTGGCGGATATGCGAACGGTCGAGGAATGCCGAGTATGCACATCCCGGGGTTAGAGATATGAATGGAGTCATTCGCACTGAAACTGACATCCCTTTGTTGTTGTTGTCTCTATATTTAAGTGTTTTAGATGTGGGTCTTGCTGTAAAGTGTTTAGAGAATATTAATGACTATCTTTGAGGCCAGAAAACATGCCTATTTCTATATTTGTCTTTAATTTGCTATAGAATTAAGATTAAGGAATAACGATTAAATAATATAGATGCAAGTAATTGATACTTCTCACTCGCGATATGTTTAATCTTTAATAAATTTACTTGACAGTGAGAAGTCAATAAAAAATAAACTTATAATTATATTTGTTAAAACACCATTTGCTGCTTAGATGCAGACAAATACAACGTCTCGCCTTTCTAGCAAATTTTATTCAGCAACAAATAAACCAATAACCACTATTAAGGACCTATATTGAATCTACGTTATAACAAGCGAGTTTTAAAACAGCCAGGAAATAGCTTAAAGAGTGAGTGACAAGATGTTTAATGTAATTGGAAAACAAGTTAGTTTCGAAAGAGGATCAGCTGCTTTATTTGAATACAACTCGCGCCGCGCCGCGGGTCGCTGTAACCAACTGTTGCCGCGCCGCAGGCCGCTGTAACTGACTGTTGCCGCGTCCCGGGCCACTGTACCCGACTGTTGCCGCGTCGCGGTTCGCTGTAACTGACTGTTGCCGGGCCGCGGGCCGCTGTAACCGACTGTTGCCGCGTCGTGGGCAGCTGTAACCGACTGTTGCCGCACCAAGGGCCGCTGTAACCAACTGTTGCCTCGCCACGGTCCGCTGTAACTGACTGTTGCCGCGCCGCGGCCCGCTGTAACCAATTGTTGCCGCGTCGCGGGCCGCTGTAACCGACTATTTCCAAGTCGAGCTGTAACCAACTGTTGCCGCGCCGCGGGCCGCTGTAACTGACTGTTGCCGCGTCCCGGGCCACTGTACCCGACTGTTGCCGCGTCGCGGGTCATTGTAACCGACTGTTGCCGGGCCGCGGGCCGCTGTAACCGACTGTTACCGCGTCGCGGGCCGCTGTAACCGACTGTTGCCGCACCAAGGGCCGCTGTAACCGACTGTTGCCTCGCCACGGTCCGCTGTAACTGACTGTTGCCACGCCGCGGGGCCGCTGTAACCGATTTTTGCCGCGGCGTGAGCCGCTGTAACCGACAGTTGCCGCACCAAGGGCCGCTGTAACTGACTGTTACCGTGTCGTAGGCCGCTGTAACCGACTGTTGCCGCGTCGCGGGCCCCTTTACCCGACTGTTGCCGCACCAAGGGCCGCTTTAACTCACTGTTGCCGCGTTGTGGACCGCTGTACCCGTCTGTTGCCGCGTCGCGGGCCGCTTTACCCGACTGTTGCCGCACCAAGAGCTACCAAGGGCCACTGTAACTAACTGTTGCCGCACCAAGGGCCACTGTAACTGACTGTTGCCGCACCAAGGGCCTCTGTAACTGACTGTTGCCGCACCAAGGGCTACTGTAACTGACTGTTGCCGCACCAAGGGCCGCTGTAACTGACTGTTGCCGCACCAAGGGCCACTGTAACTGACTGTTGCCGCACCAAGGGCCGCTGTAACTGACTGTTGCCGCGTCGCGGGCCGCTGTAACTGACTGTTACGGTGCCGCGGACCGCTGTAACTGACTGTTGCCATACCAAGGGCCGCTGTAACTGACTGTTGCGGTGCCGCGGGCGGCTGTAACTGACTGCTGCCGCGCCGCGGGCCGCTGTACCCGACTGTTGCCGCACCAAGGGCCGCTGTAACTGACTGTTGCCGCGCCGCGGGCCGCTGTAACTGACTGTTGCCGCGCCGCGGGCCGCTGTACCCGACTGTTGCCGCACCAAGGGCCGCTGTAACTGACTGTTGCCGTGCCGCGGGCCGCTGTACCCGACTGTTGCCGCACCAAGGGCCACTGTAACTCACTGTTGCCGCACCGCGGGCCGCTGTAACTGACTGTTGCCGCGCCACGGGCCGCTGTAACTGACTGTTGCCGCGCCGCGGGCCGCTGTACCCGACTGTTGCCGTGCCAAGGGCCGCTGTACCCGACTGTTGCCGTGCCAAGGGCCGCTGTAACTGACCGCTGTGATTGAGGTTTTATGTCGTAATTGTAATTTTTCGGGGCAAAAAGTAAAGCTCTGTAATAATAAAAACGAGATCAAATAAGTATTATACATAAAATACGTCTCTATAAACTTTATGTAGAGTAATCATGCGATTCTTTAAAGAACAGCATCTGTCTTTACTCAATAAACTTAACTGGGAATGCAGGAAAATGCCTTATCTGACACACAAAACATCGGATTGTTTAAGTCTAACTGAAAATACCTTTATTATATTTTTATGGATTTTAAAACGAAGTGTACATATTTTCTCATATTCCTAACGTACCTTTTACTTAAGTAAATATTAAATAGGAATCGCATTCGCTGCAGAGTTTGGCATTACATCACAGTTCCATTGGCAGACAACAATGAATACAAGAGACTCGAGGTCGGAGGGAAAGAAATGTATTGAACTTAAAGAGTATGCGCTGATTCTCTAGGCTGACAAGGACATAATGGCAGTATTTCAGCTTAGATATTTCAGCCTAAATGTTTAGGCTTTCGAAGTTACATAAAACACGTAAAATAAACTTTTGAGAGTCAGGTGAAAGGATATGTGAATTTGCTGTGTTGAAACATTTTGTTTTGCTTCACTGACTATGCTAAAATTATATATATATATATATATATATATATATGCGCGTAATTTTATTTTTGGTTCCTTTTTTAGGCTCAGTTGCCCTGATATTAGGTGAAAGGACTACAAACTATTCATTCGTCGGTTCCATCGACCTTTAAAGTTCATTATGGACATCTGAGCGAAATTTAAATACCTTTTTATACTAGCTGTGACGTTCAAGCAAGATGACGTTACTGATAACGATATAAAAACGTTCGTAGTAAAATTAAACATCTAAAATAAACAAATTAACTACGATTACAGAACTTCAACTAGTTATATGGGAAATCTTTGTTTTAGAACAAATGGTTCATATTTATAAATAAAAATATAACCTTAAAATAATAATTACAGTTGAGAGATGGGAAGATGGGTAGCGCAGTTGTTATCGTGCTCGCCTCGTAATCCGAGGTTGCTCAGATCGATCCTGGTCAAGATCGCAACAGTTGAGAGATGGGAAGATGGGTAGCGCAGTGGTTATCGTGCTCGCCTCGTAGTCCGAGGTTCCCCAGATCGATCCTGATCAAGATCGCAACAGTTGAGAGATGGGAAGATGGGTAGCGCAGTGGTTATCGTGCTCGCCTCGTAGTCCGAGGTTCCTCAGATCAATCCTGATCAAGACCGCAACAGTTGAGAGATGGGAAGATGGGTAGTGCAGTGGTTATGGTGCTTGCCTCGTAGTCCGATGTTCCTCAGATCGATCCTGGTCAAGATCGCAACAGTTGAGAGATGGGAAGATGGGTAGCGCAGTGGTTATCGTGCTCGCCTCGTAGTCCGAGGTTCCTCAGATCGATCCTGATCAAGATCGCAACAGTTGAGAGATGGGAAGATGGGTAGCGCAGTGGTTATCGTGCTTGCCTCGTAGTCCGAGGTTCCTCAGATCGACCCTGATCAAGATCGCAACAGTTGAGAGATGGGAAGATGGGTAGCGCAGTGGTTATCGTGCTCGCCTCGTAGTCCGAGGTTCCTCAGATCGATCCTGATCAAGATCGCAACAGTTGAGAGATGGGAAGATGGGTGGCGCAGTGGTTATCGTGCTCGCCTCGTAGTCCGAGGTTCCTCAGATCGATCCTGGTCAAGATCGCAACAGTTGAGAGATGGGAAGATGGGTAGCGCAGTAGTTATCGTGCTCGCCTCGTAGTCCGAGGTTCCTCAGATCGATCCTGATCAAGATCGCAACAGTTGAGAGATGGGAAGATGGGTAGCGCAGTGGTTATCGTGCTCGCCTCGTAGTCCGAGGTTCCTCAGATCGATCCTGATCAAGATCGCAACAGTTGAGAGATGGGAAGATGGGTAGCGCAGTGGTTATCGTGCTCGCCTCGTAGTCCGAGGTTCCTCAGATCGATCCTGATCAAGATCGCAACAGTTGAGAGATGGGAAGATGGGTAGCGCAGTGGTTATCGTGCTCGCCTCGTAGTCCGAGGTTCCTCAGATCGATCCTGATCAAGATCGCAACAGTTGAGAGATGGGAAGATGGGTAGCGCAGTGGTTATCGTGCTCGCCTCGTAGTCCGAGGTTCCTCAGATCGACCCTGATCAAGATCGCAACAGTTGAGAGATGGGAAGATGGGTAGCGCAGTGGTTATCGTGCTCATCTCGTAGTCCGAGGTTCCTCAGATCGATCCTGGTCAAGATCGCAACAGTTGAGAGATGGGAAGATGGGTAGCGCAGTGGTTCTCGTGCTCGCCTCGTAGTCCGAGGTTCCTCTGATCGATCCTGGTCAAGATCGCAACAGTTGGGAGATGGGAAGATGGGTAGCGCAGTGGTTATCGTGCTCGCCTCGTAGTCCGAGGTTCCTCAGATCGATCCTGGTCAAGATCGCAACAGTTGAGAGATGGGAAGATGGATAGCGCAGTGGTTATCGTGCTCGCCTCGTAGTCCGAGGTTCCTCAGATCGATCCTGATCAAGATCGCAACAGTTGAGAGATGGGAAGATGGGTAGCGCAGTGGTTATCGTGCTCGCCTCGTAGTCCGAGGTTCCTCAGATTGATCCTGATCAAGATCGCAACAGTTGAGAGATGGGAAGATGGGTAGCGCAGTGGTTATCGTGTTCGCCTCGTAGTCCGAGGTTCCTCAGATCGATCCTGGTCAAGATCGCAACAGTTGAGGGATGGGAAGATGGGTAGCGCAGTGGTTATCGTGCTCGCCTCGTAGTCCGAGGTTCCTCAGATCGATCCTGATCAAGATCGCAACAGTTGAGAGATGGGAAGATGGGTAGCGCAGTGGTTATCGTGCTCGCCTCGTAGTCCGAGGTTCCTCAGATCAATCCTGATCAAGACCGCAACAGTTGAGAGATGGGAAGATGGGTAGTGCAGTGGTTATGGTGCTTGCCTCGTAGTCCGATGTTCCTCAGATCGATCCTGGTCAAGATCGCAACAGTTGAGAGATGGGAAGATGGGTAGCGCAGTGGTTATCGTGCTCGCCTCGTAGTCCGAGGTTCCTCAGATCGATCCTGATCAAGATCGCAACAGTTGAGAGATGGGAAGATGGGTAGCGCAGTGGTTATCGTGCTTGCCTCGTAGTCCGAGGTTCCTCAGATCGACCCTGATCAAGATCGCAACAGTTGAGAGATGGGAAGATGGGTAGCGCAGTGGTTATCGTGCTCGCCTCGTAGTCCGAGGTTCCTCAGATCGATCCTGATCAAGATCGCAACAGTTGAGAGATGGGAAGATGGGTGGCGCAGTGGTGATCGTGCTCGCCTCGTAGTCCGAGGTTCCTCAGATCGATCCTGGTCAAGATCGCAACAGTTGAGAGATGGGAAGATGGGTAGCGCAGTAGTTATCGTGCTCGCCTCGTAGTCCGAGGTTCCTCAGATCGATCCTGATCAAGATCGCAACAGTTGAGAGATGGGAAGATGGGTAGCGCAGTGGTTATCGTGCTCGCCTCGTAGTCCGAGGTTCCTCAGATCGATCCTGATCAAGATCGCAACAGTTGAGAGATGGGAAGATGGGTAGCGCAGTGGTTATCGTGCTCGCCTCGTAGTCCGAGGTTCCTCAGATCGATCCTGATCAAGATCGCAACAGTTGAGAGATGGGAAGATGGGTAGCGCAGTGGTTATCGTGCTCGCCTCGTAGTCCGAGGTTCCTCAGATCGATCCTGATCAAGATCGCAACAGTTGAGAGATGGGAAGATGGGTAGCGCAGTGGTTATCGTGCTCGCCTCGTAGTCCGAGGTTCCTCAGATCGATCCTGGTCAAGATCGCAACAGTTGAGAGATGGGAAGATGGGTAGCGCAGTAGTTATCGTGCTCGCCTCGTAGTCCGAGGTTCCTCAGATCGATCCTGATCAAGATCGCAACAGTTGAGAGATGGGAAGATGGGTAGCGCAGTGGTTATCGTGCTCGCCTCGTAGTCCGAGGTTCCTCAGATCGATCCTGATCAAGATCGCAACAGTTGAGAGATGGGAAGATGGGTAGCGCAGTGGTTATCGTGCTCGCCTCGTAGTCCGAGGTTCCTCAGATCGATCCTGATCAAGATCGCAACAGTTGAGAGATGGGAAGATGGGTAGCGCAGTGGTTATCGTGCTCGCCTCGTAGTCCGAGGTTCCTCAGATCGATCCTGATCAAGATCGCAACAGTTGAGAGATGGGAAGATGGGTAGCGCAGTGGTTATCGTGCTCGCCTCGTAGTCCGAGGTTCCTCAGATCGACCCTGATCAAGATCGCAACAGTTGAGAGATGGGAAGATGGGTAGCGCAGTGGTTATCGTGCTCATCTCGTAGTCCGAGGTTCCTCAGATCGATCCTGGTCAAGATCGCAACAGTTCAGAGATGGGAAGATGGGTAGCGCAGTGGTTCTCGTGCTCGCCTCGTAGTCCGAGGTTCCTCAGATCGATCCTGGTCAAGATCGCAACAGTTGGGAGATGGGAAGATGGGTAGCGCAGTGGTTATCGTGCTCGCCTCGTAGTCCGAGGTTCCTCAGATCGATCCTGGTCAAGATCGCAACAGTTGAGAGATGGGAAGATGGGTAGCGCAGTGGTTATCGTGCTCGCCTCGTAGTCCGAGGTTCCTCAGATCGATCCTGATCAAGATCACAACAGTTGAGAGATGGGAAGATGGGTAGCGCAGTGGTTATCGTGCTCGCCTCGTAGTCCGAGGTTCCTCAGATTGATCCTGATCAAGATCGCAACAGTTGAGAGATGGGAAGATGGGTAGCGCAGTGGTTATCGTGTTCGCCTCGTAGTCCGAGGTTCCTCAGATCGATCCTGGTCAAGATCGCAACAGTTGAGGGATGGGAAGATGGGTAGCGCAGTGGTTATCGTGCTCGCCTCGTAGTCCGAGGTTCCTCAGATCGATCCTGGTCAAGATCGCAACAGTTGAGAGATGAGAAGATTGGTAGCGCAGTGGTTATCGTGCTCGCCTCGTAGTCCGAGGTTCCTCAGATCGATCCTGGTCAAGATCGCAACAGTTGAGAGATGGGAATATGGGTAGCGCAGTGGTTATCGTGCTCGCCTCGTAGTCCGAGGTTCCTCAGATCGATCCTGGTCAAGATCGCAACAGTTGAGAGATGGAAAGATGGGTAGCGCAGTGGTTATCGTGCTCGCCTCGTAGTCCGAGGTTCCTCAGATCGATCCTGATCAAGATCGCAACAGTTGAGAGATGGGAAGATGGGTAGCGCAGTGGTTATCGTGCTCGCCTCGTAGTCCGAGGTTCCTCAGATCGACCCTGATCAAGATCGCAACAGTTGAGAGATGGGAAGATGGGTAGCGCAGTGGTTATCGTGCTCATCTCGTAGTCCGAGGTTCCTCAGATCGATCCTGGTCAAGATCGCAACAGTTGAGAGATGGGAAGATGGGTAGCGCAGTGGTTCTCGTGCTCGCCTCGTAGTCCGAGGTTCCTCAGATCGATCCTGGTCAAGATCGCAACAGTTGGGAGATGGGAAGATGGGTAGCGCAGTGGTTATCGTGCTCGCCTCGTAGTCCGAGGTTCCTCAGATCGATCCTGGTCAAGATCGCAACAGTTGAGAGATGGGAAGATGGGTAGCGCAGTGGTTATCGTGCTCGCCTCGTAGTCCGAGGTTCCTCAGATCGATCCTGATCAAGATCGCAACAGTTGAGAGATGGGAAGATGGGTAGCGCAGTGGTTATCGTGCTCGCCTCGTAGTCCGAGGTTCCTCAGATTGATCCTGATCAAGATCGCAACAGTTGAGAGATGGGAAGATGGGTAGCGCAGTGGTTATCGTGTTCGCCTCGTAGTCCGAGGTTCCTCAGATCGATCCTGGTCAAGATCGCAACAGTTGAGGGATGGGAAGATGGGTAGTGCAGTGGTTATCGTGCTCGCCTCGTAGTCCGAGGTTCCTCAGATCGATCCTGGTCAAGATCGCAACAGTTGAGAGATGAGAAGATTGGTAGCGCAGTGGTTATCGTGCTCGCCTCGTAGTCCGAGGTTCCTCAGATCGATCCTGGTCAAGATCGCAACAGTTGAGAGATGGGAATATGGGTAGCGCAGTGGTTATCGTGCTCGCCTCGTAGTCCGAGGTTCCTCAGATCGATCCTGGTCAAGATCGCAACAGTTGAGAGATGGAAAGATGGGTAGCGCAGTGGTTATCGTGCTCGCCTCGTAGTCCGAGGTTCCTCAGATCGATCCTGATCAAGATCGCAACAGTTGAGAGATGGGAAGATGGGTAGCGCAGTGGTTATCGTGCTCGCCTCGTAGTCCGAGGTTCCTCAGATCGATCCTGGTCAAGATCGCAAGGTTTTGAAAACGTTTGAAACTGGGCCTAGCTGCCATTCGTCATTGGGCTATTAATTAATGATGCTTTCTAAGAACAGGTTGACCTTAGATAGTAACAAGACCAGGGTTTGGACCGTTCCCTATCAAAACGTAAAAAAATGCCACTGGCGTAGATATACAAAAAAAAACTTGTATCGGGGAACTTTAAATTGTAAAATCCAAAAGTGTACATTTATATCAAGAATTGTTTTAAATATTGCAACCAAAAATACTGCAGTATCCCAAATAATTGGGATTAGTAGATCTAGAAATTTGGTGAAGAGAAGTGACAGCTGGCACTTGTAACCCGATACAGATTAGAGACCGAGATTGATAAAGTGTGTTTGCGTTGGGGGGGTGTGGTGTTTAGTGATTAGTGCACTAGTGTTTAGTTTAGTTCAGTAATGTAATAGTGTTTAGTTGACAGTTCAAACAGTTGGATTGCCGAGTGTCAGTGACCGTGAGCGTGCGTGTATGGCTTGACTTCACTACAATGTATCAAACAGTATCCAGTATGTTAGTCTTCACTGAAATAATTTATTCACTTACTAACTGAATTATACATATATTTCGTTTTGTAATTATTTTTCCCAAATCAGAATCTCAACACAGATCAGATACATATGTTAATAAACAAATAAGATTATAATAAACAATAATAATTACGTTTATAAATTTAAATGTAATGAAGGTAATAAGGATCCGTACTTGTTTGCATGTTCTTAAAACCACAAAATTCGATCCAAGCTTACGAAGCTATATATTTTAAATGTGACTTTGAATATTTAGTAAAACAATCTATAACTTCCTTAAAGGCGATATATCATAACAACTTAAGTTTCAATTAGATGCATATTTTCAAAATAACTCAACCTAAGCAAAGCAGTTCCAGGATTGGTAAGTTAAATCAACGATGACACAGTTACAGTCTGTATTTAAGTTTCAAAGATTCGAAGAGGAATCTCCTCAATATAAGTTAAGGCGTGGCAGTAAAGTTTGAAATCTTTGTTTTATAGTTATAATGGTATTTTGTCTCATGATTAAGCATCGTTGCCGATGATCGCGCTTAACTATTAAAAATAATTGTTCAACACTTTTGCACACAAGTTCCATTCTCTCATCGTTGTTTAAATCATCAATAAGATGATAAATTAAAACTTGTCTAATGCAAAGCTGTATATTTCTTCACTGTATGTAAGTTCTGTATTTAAAAATAATTAAAACAAGTAATATATATAAAATATGTTCATTCTGCAATGGTGACAGTCACGACTGTATCCGTCACACAACTATGAATTTGAATTTAGGTTTCTTAATATTATTGTTTTTTAATGTTACGCATTTTGAGTAAGGTAATTTTAATTTAGTATCTCATTGTTTCATGCCATACATTCAAATACACGTTTCTTAATTTTATTTTTTGCTTGATTCTTAGTAAATGTTTTTTGTTATTTCTCACAAAAAGAAAGCATTACTCGGTTGAAGATCCATTTAACAAAGAGCTTTAACACACTATAACGTTGAATGCAGCGGATGTTTTAAAAACCAAACTATGCCTCGCAAATCATATATACAAGCAATATGATTCCAAATAAAATCGCGTTAGTTACTATTGCAGAGATAACTGACCGGTTTTGTTAACAATACATTTCTACAGTATATTTACGCACAGGAAATGGAGACTACATAGTCTAAATGAGGACTACATTTCTAACATAAGAACCATCATTGAAAAATATTAAAGTAACATCGATAATGTATTTAAACAATTTTTTAAACAGCAAAACGTGCATTACATCATAACGAATATTTACCAAACCCACGTTAAACAGCTCTGATAATAATAACTAATTGATAAACACCGAGATTTGAAACTCTTTGTCAAAGAATGTTGGATTAAAGGCAAAAAGCATTTGATCAGTTAAAAATAATTATGTAAGTACTTGGATCTGTTGTATTACAAACAATTGACTTACTTTTCATATGTATTTTCTGAAAATAAACAACACTTTCTGAGTAGTTTTTTTATTATGTCATCCGTCATATCATTTCGAATTAGAACATATTTGTATCTCTGTCGTCAATGATAAGGTTAAAAGCATCTTATTGAAGCACTCTGACAATCAGGATGGATCAGTGTACGGGATAATAGCGGAGCCAATGAGCTGCCCTGTTCAACATCGCTGGTTGTATACCGTGCTCGGTACAAGTGATTGTACCTTGGGCAGTAGCTTGGATTGTAGTTTGGGCAACGCCTGCAAAGGACCTCACGCAATATGAGTGCCGTATCAATATTGCCTACCGTGGCTGGCCGGGCGTTGCCTGCGAGTAGCAGTTTGCCCAGTCGGTGCCAGTGACCTGTTCTCACGGCGTCCCACAGGCGGAGGGCCGAAATATAATATCTATATAAGATTAACACTGGAACTATGAAAGCACGGGCAAAGTCCTGACACTATATACACTGAATAGTTTCAGTTGCCGAAAATAAGCGAATAAAAGTCAAGAAATTCTTTTAATAAAATGTATAAGTATATAACCTTTCACCTCTATGACCTTCCATTTAAGTATATAGATGATTGGTGTCAGAACAAAACTTGTCCATATCCAAATCTCCCTAGCACTATTAAGCTTTAGAGTCCCAGCAAACCACGCTGTTATCTTTGTCGAAGGGATCGCCGGCCGAGAAAGAATGTAACAGAGGAGGGAAAACAGCTGGCACTTATAACTCAATAAAGAGAGGGGCTTTTAGAGGAGACGTGTGAGTGTGTCGTTCGGTTGCTTTCACAACAACTCGATAGCCATCGCCATATTATATTTACTTAACACAATGTCTTATGTTGCCATGGATTAGTAAATAATCAAAGGCTTTATTTAAATAAAAAAATGAAATAAAACTTAATGAATGTCAGTTAGGCAGTTTAAACATCCTAGTTTTTATATTGCATGAATATTTGTTCCCCTGAATTTGTCTGATATTACTATTTAACACTTTTTTATTACTAATTGACTTGCATATTCCGTACAAGTTATTGCGTAGTTGACGTGTATAAAATGGAGTAATTTAATCTAGATTCCATATTTCTAAATGGTATTAATTATTTTCGCTCCCGATATATTTCGGTATTTGTTTCATTGTTATTGTTTTTATTTTAATTAACATGTTGTTTTTAATTAAAACTGAATTCTTCAAACGTGTTATGTCTAAAATACTGCCAGTTCTCCTTGTAGTTCCGAATTCTTGACTTAATAATTTATTTGGTATGACACTTGAGTTAAAAAGGCGTCCCATAACAATAGTTTTTACTTTTTAGCGAATTTCCCCTATAGGGAAGAAGCTATTACCGTAGGTCTCATGGTAAGATTTAAGCCCGAGACCATGATAACTTTTTGTTTTGAGGTCCCCAGATGCCAAAAACACTATTCGTTCAAATTTATATATATATATATATATATATATATATATATATATGTGTGTGTCCGTTAACACGATAACTTGAGTAAAAAAGGTCCGATTTTGATGAAATTTGGCTCAAATGTGTAAAATGACATTCATGACTTTAAGTTCGAAAATCAGAAAAATCGGATCATGGGAAGGGGGGTTTATGGGGGTTTTAAATTTTTCAAAAAATCAGTTTTTTGCATTTTTCACCCTAACATTTTTAAATAACTTAATTTTGGTTTTGACCATGTTATAGAGCTTAAAAAAACAAATAATATAGTTTTTTGAATTATTAACCTAGGTTGAGTGGTTGCGGAGAAAATCCAAAAAAACCTACTCATAAAATCTCCCATGTTAATCTTATGGCAAAACGGTTTTTGGTTTTTCCTCAGGTCATTTTAATGTAAACTTCACATTTGCTTTTACCAATCTGTTCAGCTCCATAAAACAATCATTTTGATGTTTAAGTTTTGATTCTACGTCCAACCGTTGCAGAGATATTCAAAGTGCTAAACACAGTACGTTGTCCAATGTTATCCTTATGGAGAATAAATAAAATTTGATATCTCGATTATTTATGGATGTATGTTGATGAAACTTGGTATGTGGCTTCATGCAGTATTGGTATATTGATATTTGCACAAAAAATTGATTTTTTGTTGATTATTCCCGTAGCAGCAAACCTGCGTACTCAGCCCCCATGTTATTCTTATGGAGAATAACTAGAATGTTATATAGCGCTTATTTATGATTGAATATTGATGAAACTTGGTATGTGGCTTCGCCTGGTTAAATTCTATTTATAATTGCATAAAAAACAATTGTTTGTGTTCCTAGTTTCAGCAAACCTACGTACTCATTACCAATGTTATTCTAATAGAGAATAATTAAAATCGCTTATATGTGAATATATTTTTATGAAACTTGGTATGCGGCTTTATGTGGTATTAAGACATATATTATGCATTGGAAATTCGCTGAGTACGCAGGTTTGCTGCGACGGGGGTATTATACTTCTCTATTTGTTCTTTTCAGCGTTTAATGTATAAATATACTAACTATCCCGTAGCCTAAGAAAACGGTTTAGCTGTTCTGATCAAGTAAGAACTATCGCCAACATTAAAGTTATTTTTATCTTATAAAAGATTGGTGGAAGATCAATCCCACAAAGGTTTAGTTGTAATAGGGGCAAATGATATTGATCTTATTTCCATACTTTGATGGTGTTTTTTCTCAAAGTTGATTCCTTAGCTTAGAAAAAAAAAGGCAGAAACATTGGTGTCATAACTTAATATTTATAAATTCATATACGCAATGAATTCGTTATAAAACTCTACTCAAAAGATTCATTTGAGTAACTAATTCCATTTCAAAAGTAATTAAAAATAGTAATGCAAACAATGGTTCCTATATATCTTACCACCATAAATCGTAATATCCTTGGTATTGATCCCCAAACCAAGTTCAGCGCAACTTTGATCGCGGGTGGATGACGGATTTATTCACTCTAGATCAATCTAAACATGCTCTCAACTCTCTACATAATGGTAATATTACTAATCATACTAGGGTTATTGAACTTAATTTAAAATTATAATTACTAATTGTTTTAATTTTTGCTTTTCGTAAAATAAAATTAACACAATAACATTTAAGAATATATACGTAAAAGGTAGAATGACTACTTATAATTCGTATAAACAAGTTGTTTATACTATGTTAGTCAAAAATAAGCAACGATATGGAAGCGTTTATGCCAACGCTGTAGCAGGTGTCGCACGGAACGTCCAATATTGAGGTGGCTCCGACAAACATTTGATAGCAATCGGAACATGATAAAATTGTACGCAGTAGAATTGGTGAGAAATATTAAAAGAATAGACACGATTTATTTTACTTCGAATAATAACTGAATTTTATATGATTTTTATTTATTTTTTAAACAATATTGTCTCTGTTGCAGGATAAACTTAAAAATAAAAATATCGGCTATGAATTATTTGAGTCAGTATCAAAGGCCATGGTTATTAAAGGCTTCAGATTCATCATTCGATTAAACAATGCTAATAGTCATCTATCACTG
This sequence comes from Allygus modestus, assembly GCA_963675035.1. Taxonomy (NCBI): domain Eukaryota; kingdom Metazoa; phylum Arthropoda; class Insecta; order Hemiptera; family Cicadellidae; genus Allygus; species Allygus modestus. Next base: position 2,553,815 of record OY776115.1, read on the forward strand.
TATCAGTACACAGTCCATTATATTATGCTTTCGTTCCTACACAAACGATTCAAAAGACTTTATACTCACGGTGAGTAATACATTTACATGGATAATATTGATTCAGTTTTACATAAACGAAGTTATGTTTTAGAATGTCGTATATGTTGTATAAATAAACCTTACAGATTGGTTATAAAGTGATTCTCCATGTATACAACCCGAATATTGTCTTGAATTGAGAACCAACGCCAAACAAAGAAGTTTTGAAGTAGGAACAGCTCTTTGTAAGAGGAAGTCTGATTTGATTCAAAGTAGCTTTTGTAAAACAGAAAATAACGACGGTAACGAAGTACTTCGATTCATTTTAATATCAAATTCATATTTTTTATGACTATGAAACTATTTTATCCTCCTAAAACTTTAAAGTTTAGCGAAAATAATTTTTATTTTACCGATAGTTATAATTTCTGATGTAACCACTACCACTCATCAATCACTTTAAAACATCCATAGATGTTGTAGTATGTCAGTTAACCGTTCCGAGGTAGTGGTTGGAGGGCGTGACTGTTATCAGCAAGGTCGTAGGTTCGATCCCAGGCAATCACCAATAATCTAGCGATGTGATATTATATTTGACTTCAAGGGGGGGGGACTCGTGGGGGGGAGCTCTTCATCTTAAAAGTGTTGGAAAACCAACTAACAACAACATTTAAGCGTAAAAGAGAAGTTTGAATTAGTGGATTACCAAAAGTAATGAAGATTCAAAATTAAAATCAGACAAGCTTAATGTTGGCTTATAAGGCGCGTTTAGGATGAAGGTAGCCTTGTGTAGGGTGTGGGGGCAGAACCTTGGTCAAGAACCGTGCAGGCTGCTCGTCATGCTTCTGTCCACACACCCTGCGCAAGGCTACCTTGTCCAGGTTACCTCTTCCTTAACCTGCATCGTATAAACGCGGCTTTTACGGACAAGATAGGGTACTGAATACAATTAATTTTGAAACCTCTATTTGAGGCTCGCAACAGTGTTGAGGTCACCACCCCGCCCTAATCTGCAGTTCCACCTTTATAAAACATTATTGGAGGCCTCTACAGCGAGAACCAACCCTGCAGTAGAGAGCCCCCACATAAAGCCTTAAAGCAATCAATTAAACGCTTAAGTATTTTTAAACATTTTATAGTTAATAGTTTGTTTGTTTTTTCAAGACGTCTTAAAACACTACAATTCCTTCACCAGTACTTCATTTTTCGGGGTAATTGTAATGTTATTCCTGATAATGATGTTTATAATGATTACCTGCAATAGTTTATTTAATATATTGGAAGACGGCTAGTATATATCCAACATTGTGGAAACATAATATCGCCTCTCTTCTTCTCTCCCGAGTTTGTTCACTACATCACTAGTAAGAACTGACTAATGAGTTGGTGTTTTCGTGGATCGGTTAAAGAACCACCACCATAAAAAAATATTAAATTATTAAAATTACTATTAAGTAAATTTATATTTATTTTTAAAAAAATATAAATTTACATAAGAAGTCGTTTAATATTTTTGATTGTGACTAGTAAAAAGATTTCACTTTCCTTCGGTTCAGACTTAGTTTTTATAATTTATCCAGGGAAATTGCTGTAATAAGCAGGAAATTATCTATGATCAAACACTTCATTTTTAAATTGATATGTCAATGAGCTTCGAGAGATTTTTCTTTAATTTTTCTTAAATTCCAGCAAATATTCAAGGTAGGAAACAACTAAACCTAAAAAAACAACTAAACCACTAAGTATATAAATACAAATACTGAAATATTCAGTATAAGGATAACTTAAGGCAATGCATGCAACTTTGGCGGAGATCAATGTAGTTCTGAGGAGGACGCAGGTGATGCAACTTCGGTGTAGATCGATGTAGTTCTGAGGAGGAAGCAGGTGATGCAACTTCGGTGGAGATCGATGTAGTTCTGAGAAGGACGCAGGTGATGCAACTTCGGTGGAGATCGATGTAGTTCTGAGGAGGACGCAGGTGATGCAACTTCGGTGGAGATCGATGTAGTTATGAGGAGGACGCAGGTGATGCAACTTCGGTGGAGATCGATGTAGTTCTGAGGAGGACGCAGGTGATGCAACTTCGGTGGAGATCGATGTAGTTCTGAGGAGAACGCAGTTGATGCAACTTCGGTGGAGATCGATGTAGTTCTGAGGAGGACGCAGGTGATGCAACTTCGGCGGAGATCGATGTCGTTCTGAGGAGGACGCAGGTGATGCAACTTCGGTGGAGATCGATGTAGTTCTGAGGAGGAAGCAGGTGATGCAACTTCGGTGGAGATCGATGTAGTTATGAGGAGGACACAGGTGATGCAACTTCGGTGGAGATCGATGTAGTTCTGAGGAGGACGCAGGTGATTCAACTTCGGTGGAGATCGATGTAGTTCTGAGGAGGACGCAGGTGATGCAACTTCGGCGGAGATCGATGTAGTTCTGAGGAGGACGCAGGTGATGCAACTTCGGCGGAGATCGATGTAGTTCTGAGGAGGAAGCAGGTGATGCAACTTCGGCGGAGATCGACGTAGTTCTGAGGAGGATGCAGGTGATGCAGCTTCGGTGGAGATCGATGTAGTTCTGAGGAGGACGCAGGTGATGCAACTTCGGTGGAGATCGATGTAGTTCTGAGGAGGACGCAGGTGATGCAACTTCGGTGGAGATCGATGTAGTTCTGAGGAGGGCGCAGGTGATGCAACTTCGGTGGAGATCGATGTAGTTATGAGGAGGACGCAGGTGATGCAACTTCGGTGGAGATCGATGTAGTTCTGAGGAGGACGCAGGTGATGCAAGTTCGATGAAGATCGATGTAGTTCTGAGGAGGACGCAGGTGATGCAACTTCGGTGGAGATCGATGTAGTTCTGAGGAGGACGCAGGTGATGCAACTTCGGTGGAGATCGATGTAGTTCTGAGGAGGACGCAGGTGATGCAACCTCGGCGGAGATCGAAGTAGTTCTGAGGAGGACGCAGGTGATGCAACTTCGGTGGAGATCGATGTAGTTATGAGGAGGACGCAGGTGATGCAACTTCGGTGGAGATCGATGTAGTTCTGAGGAGGACGCAGGTGATGCAACTTCGGTGGAGATCGATGTAGTTCTGAGGAGGAAGCAGGTGATGCAACTTCGGCGGAGATCGATGTAGTTCTGAGGAGGACGCAGGTGATGCAACTTCGGCGGAGATCGATGTAGTTCTGAGGAGGACGCAGGTGATGCAACTTCGGTGGAGATCGATGTAGTTCTGAGGAGGACGCAGGTGATGCAACTTCGGTGGAGATCGATGTTGTTCTGCGGAGGACGCAGGTGATGCAACTTCGGCGGAGATTGATTTCGTTCTGAGGAGGACGAAGGTGATGCGACTTCGGCGGAGATCGATGTAGTTCTGAGGAGGACGCAGGTGATTCAACTTCGGTGGAGATCGATGTAGTTCTGAGGAGGAAGCAGGTGATGCAACTTCGGTAGAGATCGATGTAGTTCTGAGGAGGACGCAGGTGATGCAACTTCGGCGGAGATCGATGTAGATCTCAGGAGGACGCAGGTGATGCAACTTCGGCGGAGATCGATGTAGATCTCAGGAGGACGCAGGTGATGCAACTTCGTTGGATACCGATGTAGTTCTGAGGAGGACGCAGGTGATGCAACTTCATTGGAGATCGATGTAGTTCTGAGGAGGACGCAGGTGATACAACTTCGTTGGATACCGATGTAGTTCTGAGGAGGACGCAGGTGATGCAAGTTCGATGGAGATCGATGTAGTTTTGAGGAGGACGCATGTGATGCAACTTCGGCGGAGATCGAAGTAGTTCTGAGGAGGACGCAGGTGATGCAACTTCGGAGGAGATCGATGTAGTTCTGAGGAGGACGCAGGTGATGAAACTTTGGCGGAGATCGATGTAGTTCTGAGGATGACGCAGGTGATGCAACTTCGGTGGAGATCGATGTAGTTCTGAGGAGGACGCAGGTGATGCAACTTCGGCGGAGATCGATGTAGTTCTGAGGAGGACACAGGTGATGCAACTTCGGTGGAGATCGATGTAGTTCTGAGGAGGACGCAGGTGATGAAACTTTGGCGGAGATCGATGTAGTTCTGAGGAGAACGCAGGTGATGCAACTTCGGTGGAGATCGATGTAGTTCTGAAGAGGACGCCGGTGATGCAACTTCGGTGGACATTGATGTAGTTCTGAGGAGGACGCAGGTGATGCAACTTCCGTGGAGATCGAAGTAGTTCTGAGGAGGACGCAGGTGATGCAACTTCGGCGGAGATCGATGTAGTTCTGAGGAGGACACAGGTGATGCAACTTCGGTGGAGATCGATGTAGTTCTGAGGAGGACGCAGGTGATGCAACTTCGGTGGAGATCGATGTAGTTCTGAGGAGGACGCAGTTGATGCAACTTCGGCGGAGATCGATGTAGTTCTGAGGAGGACGCAGGTGATGCAACTTCGGTGGAGATCAATGTAGTTCTGAGGAGGACGCAGGTGATGCAACTTCGGCGGAGATCGATGTAGTTCTGAGGAGGACGCAGGTGATGCAACTTCGGTGGAGATCGATGTAGTTCTGAGGAGGACGCAGGTGATGCAACTTCGGTGGAGATCGATGTAGTTCTGAGGAAGACGCAGGTGATGCAACTTCGGCAGAGATCGATGTAGTTCTGAGGAGGACACAGGTGATATGTTTTTAAACCGCCAATTTTGAAAAATCGACCCAATCAATCACACTGTCAATAAAGCACTTTATCAAGTTAAAACACCTCTTGTGTTAAATGGCTTTCTGATATTATGTTTTAAAAGAAATAAAACTGCGTAATTTATAATATTTACTAATATAATAAAATAAACTTACTTCGGGAAAAATATATGAGTACTAACTTTCCACTAGGCGCTACATTTTGTTATTATTATAGCGGACAAATAAATTGACAGTTGGGCTATAGTCAATAGCATAGCTGTACTCTGTCACTGTTGCTATTTAGCCAAAAAAATATTACTTAATGTTTTTCCGATCAGCTGGTGTAGAGTTTTAGCAATGCAGCACGTCTACTATTAGCTGATCTCGGTTGATCGCCCGGTAAACCACGCCCTCAACTGGCAATTTATTTGGCCGCGATTATAGATACCGGGTGCCTTGATAACAACGAAACAACTTTGAAGTAGTGTAAATACATTAATAACTCACATACGGAAAATGATTTTAACAACAAAAAACACATATGTTGGATTTAATTTGTGCAGGTTAACTTTTCCATTTGTGGCCACACACATGTTATGTATGGCGCATTTCATCACTAATGTTGAGATGGTTGTGTTAATTAGAAATATTCCTTGAGTAATGGAAACTTTAGACTTATATAATATGGTCTTTAACAGAAACCAGTACGAAATCAAGGGATTTTGACATGCGGGAACGATGAAGCGAGGGAATGGAGCTGGGCGTGCGTACGTAGTAACTGCTTTACTGTAGGTTATGAAGTTTAAAGTCTTGAGCTAAAGTTTTCCTTGGACGATCTTTGAAAAACATAATAAATAAAGTTTCCACAATTATTCGTGTGTTTTCTTTTGGAAATGGTCTAAATGTGCCCGTCTAGATGTTTTTTTTTTGTTACTTCAAAGGCATTCAGTTTTTTTTTTGTTTTTTTTTCATTTAGGACACCACGAAAAATAATTTTCCCCGTTAATTTTGCACAGATCATGATTGGTACTTAAAAACCAATAACTAAAAAAAGAAACAACTAATATGTTTTGTAAAACTGAATAATATAACTAAGTCCAAACTTATTTTATATTTTAGGAACGTGTTTGTTCACTTGTTATAATTTGTTTATTTTAACCAAACCATAGTAAATTAAACAAGAACTGACAAAATTACAATATATTACACATGATCAATAGCCTACTTATATGATCTAATACATCCATTTAATATTTAATATTCGAATATTGTACCGTCGCGTCGTTGTTCACTACTTATAATTTAGCTGAAATTAAAAATACCTTGCCCTACATTAGGAAACCAATTCACTTCCAGATCCAGTGCTCTGATACCTTCAACCATTTTAATATGAATTTTACCACACTGGCACAGTACAAACTAATTGTTTGGGATTTAGCTACAAATAATTACACCTGCACGTTTTGGATACTAATTGTGGTTTATTAAACTAAACTAAAATAATACATCCTCTCCTTAACATTTTCTCTAAGCCTTTAAAATTAATTTACAAAATATGAGTAGACTCAGCAAGTGAGCATGTTTTAAAATTTAATTTCCCCCATATTTTTATATTATTTTATTTAGGAAATGGGAGTTCAGGGGATTCCGAAGTTAGTTGATTTGAATCCATACTCTCGACGTAACTCGTCAGCCCTTCAGGTGAAGGGAGTGAAACGTGTCCAGGAGACGTGGGAAGGTCTCGGAGCCACGACCAAGGGGTCCTTGAAGCTGTCACACGAATGAGGATCAGCTGTTCACATCGTCAGTGGAAGGGTTAACCCCCACCTTGCTACTTAATTCTACCATTTTGCTTTTCCTGATTTTGTTTGCTTATTTTACTTATCATGCTACTTGTACTTACTGGTTCCAATTATCCTGTTACCTAATGATTATTTAATGGATATTCGTGGTTTTTGTATATTTCTTACTTTAATAATTAATAAATAAATTAAACATAAAAATACAAATATGGTACAGTATTATTAATATGATATATTATCAAACTAAACTAAAAAGAATGGCTATGAATATAAATAATTTTGGCTGGTGGGACCTTAACACAAAAAATGTTGATGGTACTTTATATCTCTAGTTTATATAAAACAAAATTCTAAATATACAATGACACCGCCCAGAGCAGATGGCTATTGCAGCATCGCCTACCGAAGCATGACAACTACTCTGTTTGTTCCGTTGCCATAGCAACTTCTCCCTCCGCTATCATTGAGGACCGCCGCGCGCCTTCCTGGGTCTTATATATAAGTCTTCTAGCAGTAGTCGAAGTGGACATTTTAAATGCTGTACATACAAGTGGATGGAGACTGGCAAATAAACATTTCACTGCTTCGGACCATCTTCTGTTGAACACCAAAACTACTAGTACTTTTTATATTCATGTGGAATCGGGATAATATTCTAGAAGAAAATAAATCCTCTGTATTATTTTATCAGATACAATTACCCGCACAAATACACAACAAAATAAATAATAAAGTTGTGAGAACACGCGTTTCCCTCAACATACATTGTTTAAGGTCAGTTGTTGGAATCAGCTGGATTTTAAGCGAAGAAACTATTTATGCCAGTTAGTAACATAATCGACTCAAGGGATTTGAGAATGAAGACTAGAACAAATAAACGAGGACTAAGAAGTTTTATAGAGATTTTTTCTTTGCAAAATCCTTACTTTATCAGCCAACAGTATATTTTTCTCTCACAATGTCCCATAACGACTTTGAAAAACGTATATACTTACATAATCAAGTAATTTTATTTTCTAACAAATAAAAATGTAAAAAACCTAAGAATATCAAATTTATTTCTTGTGAACGACGCTAAAAATGTACCTATCCTTTCTCCTATCTTTGCATTTTGTTATCCATAGATCTTGTGTGAACTAAAGACCCGTGGCTTTGTTTATATTATTTACGTAAAACTTTCGATTTGCAAGCCATTACAATTTTTTCTTAATCGTTGGGGTTTATATTATTGTTTTTTTTTTCTTAGATTTGATTGAAGAAATTTCATAAGATATTCAATTTTATTCCGATTTACTATTTGGTGTAGATGGTTTAATGTCTTTCTTTTTTATGTTCATATACTTTTACTTTACACAATCCTAAGCGGAATGCGAGACATGACACGAGTATTTGAGTTTTCAATTTAATTTCAGAATAACAAAGCTAAATAAATATATATATCATATTTACTCTCATTCCCAGTAATACCCAATAATAATCTGAATGCTCAGATTTCAGTCTTCGTGACACACATGGATAGTTTACATACGTTTTTATACCACCTATGTAATCATTTTCATTTTTTTATCCATTTTCATGACTAATAAATGACGTTCACAGTTTTTTTTTTCTATTACGATAACGCTCATATTGTATTCTTAGTATGTTAAAAACTGCAGTTAAACTTTCGCTTTAATGAAGTTGTAAATAGATTTAATCATTACATATTTGAATACTAAAGCAATTGATTACTGAACATTTCTTATATGAGTACGAAATGAGTGTTTTGCAGTAATAAAGATTTTTTCAATCGAGGTAAATAGATATATGTTCATATCTTTGGAATGTCTCGAACTGAGCTTATGTATTTTAATCATCGTTAATAGATTTCGTTCTGTTCTTCATCCTACATCGTAAAAAAGTGCATTTATGAATATATCTTCATCCGACTATACAGCCGATAAAGACTTCAAACGTGGGAATAAAATTGCCGTTGCCGGATCTCGGCCTAAACGAATCGGATATTATTGGTGTCTAAAATGTGAGGATATTTCTGAAATAAAACCCGTTCGGAACGCCGCCGCGCCGCTGTTGGAACCAAAGCCGATAATAACTCGGCGCTACGCGGAGTTTACCTCTTGAGGTGGATTTTATTGCCATCCAGATATCATTTAACAGATATAAAACACAAATAACCAAGTACTAGGTTCTTACATAGATCGTCGCAATGATTTAATTCATTTTTAATTTCTTTCAATGGATTTTTACCTGCATACAACAAATGTTTATAACTGTACTAATGTTGATGAAGTTTGTATGATTCGTTTTTTTCATTGTATGTTTACTGCATGCATCTTCCGCAATGGTATATCGGATTTGACGACAGGAGATACCATTGCGGAAAACGTATATTTAAGTACGTTCTGGGTGCAGGCCTAAAATTAAAATTTGTATTGTTCTGTTAGAGCTTAAACATTCTTCGATGTGGCTAAAAATAACAAAAATTCACGATGTGCTCTTCTGGGATCAATTTGAATGCAGGAAGAAATATAAAATTATGACAACATACACGTATGTATTACATCTACAAGTGTACGTATGGGCTACTTTCAATAGTTTCTACATTGACTCCACATACTTTAGCTTTATTTGTGTTATCGATGTGTTTCTGAGAACCTGAATTTCCCGCACAAATATAGCATTTTCGGTGTTAAAGTAACAGCGGTCCTCTAAGATAAGATAAAGTATGTTACAGGTCTCACCACATTTCTTTGGTGAGTTTGTCTTCTGTTAATTTTAATAAATTAATTTTATAATTGCTAGAACAATTTGTCAGACTTGCAAACAAAATAATGTTTAAAAATATAACTAATTCGATTATGATGGAAGCTAAGAGCAAGCTCAACGTCATCTAGAATATCAAATCTTACTGCCGCCCACGCTTTAAGAACTTATATTTGGACTCCCACTAAGGTCAGAGTGTATTCGTCACGAACATAAATCACCACGAACGTTATACAGTGTGTGCCAAAAGTCCCGGAACGGTTATATAAACTTTAAAACCAAACTAAAAAAGAAAAATATATTTCACACGTATTTTCTCAACAAAAAACTACTTTTTGCTGTATGTGCCATATATGTCCCGTTGTCCCCAAATTTTTAATTTAAACGTGCAAAATGCCCACAATTTTGTACAGGAGCCTGATATCGACCTCCGGTTTGCGCCATTGTGTTACCATAAAACCCCCTTTAAAGCTAAAGGGCACGTGATACGGGCAGACATTTAAAAATTTCGGGCTTTTATGGTAGACATTTAATCGCATTCGGGGGATGGAGCAGGTATGGACATACAAAAAAAATAGTTGTTTGCTGCCCAAATATGTGTTTAAAATATATTTTCTTCATCCGGTTTGGTTTTAATGTTATTTAACCGTTCCCGGACTTTTGGATCACACAGTATATTTACTCGCAGTAAAGAAATAAACACGTTTTAAAATAATTGTTCAGGACTATCAGCTTTGGACTATGTCTGCGAACAAAGAATTTAGGTTTAGTGTAAACACACTGTCGACAGTTGCAATATAAATGGCCAACTCTTACAGCTGGTTGTCAGATAACGCCTGAGACGTAAACCCATTCAGTTCGGAGAATCAAGACATCAAACTTCCACAGCTCTCACGACACAACTTGTGCAGGAGAACAGGAGAGATCCTCCATCAATCTTTAGAAACTTAAATACCAACTGTTATAACGATGTTTCAAGTTTATCAATCCAGGAACTTGGTTATATAACTTGACTTTGTATACAATTACTTTTTAGTTAAATAGACATCCATATTTACATTATTAGGTTTAAGAAGCAAAGTTCCTTGAGACAAGCCCTTCCTTTATATAATGCAGTTTTTGTTAGGATATTAAATAGGATACATTTGATTAACAAGTGGCAGTAATAGAACAGAGGTTTATAGTTAAGATAGGCCTTCATCTTGGATTCATCTTTTCACACTCATTAACATTAGTTTTAAACAACGGTACAGTTAATTTGTAAATGTAGGTTTGAATATGGTCTGATTCTCAATGTTCAGTACTGTAATATAAAGAGAATAAAGTTTCTTGATTCTTGATTATTACTTAATGTAGATCTAATCTCAGAAAAATAACCAGCTAATTTTAATAATCCTGTTCAAAATAGCGACTATGTACAATTTGTAAGTAACAATAACTATAAAACGGTATTTTTTTAGTTTCAAGGGGTATACAAACAATTGCAAACTATTTTTGTATTAACATTTCTACCTTGTTTTGTTTTATTTAAACTTTTTACATTTTCATAATTTTAAAACGGGCTTTTAAAATCCGCTGATTAATTACTTTAATTCCGTAATTTTCTGACTTGATCAAGCAAAGTATTAATTTTTCAGTCAGTCAACCAGTTCTATAGGGGTAAAACAAGTAGTGCTACTGACGAACATGAACATGATAATGATATTTAACTAAATAATGATTTAGAACATATAATTATACAACTTACGTACTGCAAATGATGCACACACACTCGTAACATTTCAGTTCCTGTCTCCTGTATTACTATCTGGACCAGGCGCATATAGTCTTGACACTATCCTGGGACTAGGAATGTCGTAGGATGGAACTCGCCTATATTTCAAAAACGGGAATGAGTCTTTATTTTATTAACTATCTTCCTGGCTAATATCACTGCAAACGTCCGACTGGTTTGGGCATGTTGGAACAACACCCAGCAAAACAATCGGTCTTTTATCACTTTGAGGAGATCAATAAAACTAAAATAATTACGTAAAATAAAATAAAATAAGCTAATGTATTCAATCTAATGTAATATAATGTGAGTTTTTTCTACTACACTCCTATATTGCGAGTGCATCCGTGCATACGAGCCTTCGCCATTAAGATACTCGTATTAAACCCTTGTCAGCCATAACAACTCTTCATGTTCAATATTTCTTTCCCTCCGACCTCGAGTCTCTTGTATCCCATTGTTGACTGCCAATGGAACTGTGATGTAATGCCAAACCTTGCAGTGAATGTGATTCTTCCTTCATATCGACTTAAGTAAATTTAAGGATTATCTAAATAGAAAAATGAGATTATGTTTAAGAATTACAGAACTTTTGGTTGGGTTATTTAATGTTTTCTTGGTCAAATCAGGGACCAGACATTTGCTAGTCATTACGTTTGCGTTTATTAAGTGACAATAATAATATAAGTAACAATAATTATTAAGTGACAATTATTGAGAGAGTTGGATAGTTTTGTAACAGAATAAAATTCAATCATCTTTTATTGTCCTGAAATAAATAAACCAAAGTCAAAGAGTCAATAATCTAGATAGGGACCGATTAAACACATTGATATTTTTCCAACAGTCAGTCACAGCGGCATGCAACACGGCAACAATCACTTACAGCGGCCCGCAACACGACAACAATCACTTACAGCGGCCCGCAACACGACAACAATCACTTACAGTGGCCCGAAACACGACAACAGTCACTTACAGCGGCCCGCGACTCGGCAACAGTCACTTACAGCGGCATGCAACACGGCAACAATCACTTACAGCGGCCCGCAACACGACAACAATCACTTACAGCGGCCCGCAACACGACAACAATCACTTACAGTGGCCCGCAACACGACAACAGTCACTTACAGCGGCCCGCGACTCGGCAACAATTTGTTACAACGACCCGTGACACGGCAACAGTCAGTCACAACGGCACGCAACACGGCAACAGTTACTTACAGCGGCCTGCGACCCGGCAACAATTAGTTACAACGATCCGTGACACGGCAACAGTCAGACACAGCGGCACGCAACACGGCAACAGTTACTTACAGCGGCACGCGACATGGCAATAGTCAGTTACAGCGACACGCAAGCGACAACAGCCAGTTACAGTGGCCCGCAACACGACAACAGTCACTTACAGCGGCCCGCGACATGGCAATAGTCAGTTACAGCGACACGCAAGCGACAACAGCCAGTTACAGTGGCCCGCAACACGACAACAGTCACTTACAGCAGACTACGACACAGGAACAGTCAATCACACCGGCACGCAACACGGTAACAGTCAGTTACAGCGGCCGGCAACACGACATCAGTCACTTACAGCGGTCCGCGACACGGCAACAGTCACTTACAGCAGACTACGACACAGGAACAGTCAATCACACCGGCACGCAACACGGTAACAGTCAGTTACAGCGGCCGGCAACACGACAACAGTCACTTATAGCGGCACGCAACACGGCAACAGTTACTTACAGCTGCCCGTGACCCGGCAACAGTCAGTTACAACGATCCGCGACACGACAACAGTCAGTCACAGCGGCAAAACATGACAACAGTCACTTACAGCGACACGCGACATGGCAATAGTCAGTTACAGCGACACGCAAGCGACAACAGCCAGTTACAGTGGCCCGCAACACGACAACAGTCACTTACAGCAGACTAAGACACAGGAACAGTCAATCACACCGGCACGCAACACGGTAACAGTCAGTTACAGCGGCCGGCAACACGACATCAGTCACTTACAGCGGTCCGCGACACGGCAACAGTCACTTACAGCAGACTACGACACAGGAACAGTCAATCACACCGGCACGCAACACGGTAACAGTCAGTTACAGCGGCCGGCAACACGACAACAGTCACTTACAGCGGCACGCAACACGGCAACAGTTACTTACAGCAGCCCGCGACCCGGCAACAGTCAGTTACAACGATCCGCGACACGACAACAGTCAGTCACAGCGGCAAAACATGACAACAGTCACTTACAGCGGCACGCGACATGGCAATAGTCAGTTACAGCGACACGCAAGCGACAACAGCCAGTTACAGTGGCCCGCAACCCGACAACAGTCACTTACAGCAGACTACGACACAGGAACAGTCAATCACACCGGCACGCAACACGGTAACAGTCAGTTACAGCGGCCGGCAACACGACATCAGTCACTTACAGCGGTCCGCGACACGGCAACAGTCACTTACAGCAGACTACGACACAGGAACAGTCAATCACACCGGCACGCAACACGGTAACAGTCAGTTACAGCGGCCGGCAACACGACAACAGTCACTTAAAGCGGCACGCAACACGGCAACAGTTACTTACAGCGGCCCGCGACCCGGCAACAGTCAGTTACAACGATCCGCGACACGACAACAGTCAGTCACAGCGGCAAAACATGACAACAGTCACTTACAGCGGCACGCGACATGGCAATAGTCAGTTACAGCGACACACAAGCGACAACAGCCAGTTACAGTGGCCCGCAACACGACAACAGTCACTTACAGCAGACTACGACACAGGAACAGTCAATCACACCGGCACGCAACACGGTAACAGTCAGTTACAGCGGCCGGCAACACGACATCAGTCACTTACAGCGGTCCGCGACACGGCAACAGTCAGTTACAGTGGCCCACACATGGCAACAGTCAGTTACAGCGGCCCGCAACATGGCAACAGTCAGTCACAGCGGCGCTCAACACGGCAAAAGTCAGTTACAGAGGCCCAAACACGGCAACAGTCAGTTAGAACGGCCCACACACGGCAACAGTCAGTTAGAACGGCCCACACACGGCAACAGTCAGTTACAGCGGCGCACACACGGCAACAGTCAGTTAGAACGGCCCACACACGTCAACAGTCAGTTACAGCGGCCCACACACGGCAACAGTCAGTTACAGCGGCCCACACGCGGTAACAGTCAGTTAGAACAGCCCACACACGGCAACAGTCAGTTACAGCGGCGCACACACGGCAACAGTCAGTTAGAACGGCCCACACACGGTAACATTCAGTTACAGCGGCCCACACACGGTAACAGACAGTTACAGCGGCCCACACACGGTAACAGTCAGTTACAGCGGCCCACACACGGTAACAGTCAGTTACAGCGGGCCACACACGGTAACAGTCAGTTACAGCGGCCCACACACGGTAACAGTCAGTTACAGCGGCCCACATACGGTAACAGCCAGTTACAGCGGCCCACACACGGTAACAGTCAGTTACAGCGGCCCACATACGGTAACAGTCAGTTACAGCGGCCCACACATGGTATCAGTCAGTTACAGCGGCCCACACATGGTATCAGTCAATTATAGCGGCCCACACATAGTATCAGTCAGTTACAGCGGCCCGCACATGTTATCAGTCAGTTACAGCGGCCCACACATTGTATCAGTCAGTTACAGCGGCCCACACATGGTATCAGTCAATTATAGCGGCCCACACATAGTATCAGTCAGTTACAGCGGCCCGCACATGTTATCAGTCAGTTACAGTGGGCCAGAGATGGTATCAGTCAGTTACAGCGGCCCACACATGGTATCAGTCAGTTACAGCGGCCCACACATGGTATCAGTCAATTATAGCGGCCCACACATGGTATTAGTCAGTTACAGCGGCCCGCACATGTTATCAGTCAGTTACAGCGGCCCACACACGGTATCAGTCAGTTACAGCGGCCCACACATGGTATTAGTCAGTTACAGCGGCCCACACACGGTATCAGTCAGTTACAGCGGCCCACACATGGTATCAGTCAATTATAGCGGCCCACACATGGCATCAGTCAGTTACAGCGGCCCGCACATGTTATCAGTCAGTTACAGCGGCCCACACACGGTATCAGTCAGTTACAGCGGCCCACACATGGTATCAGTCAGTTACAGCGGCCCACACACGGTATCAGTCAGTTACAGCGGCCCACACATGGTATTAGTCAATTATAGCGGCCCACACATGGTATCAGTCAGTTACAGCGGCCCGCACACGGTATCAGTCAGTTACAGCGGCCCACACACGGTATCAGTCAGTTACAGCGGCCCACACACGGTAACAGTCAGTTACAGCGGCCCACACACGGTAACAGTCAGTTACAGCGGCCCACACACGGTATCAGTCAACTATAGCGGCCCACACACGGTAACAGTCAGTTACAGTGGCCCACACACGGCAACAGTCAATTATAGCGGCCCACACACGGCAACAGTCAGTTACAGCGGCCCACACACGGTAACAGTCAGTTAAAGCGGCCCACTCACGGTATCAGTCAATTATAGCGGCCCACACACGGTAACAGTCAGTTACAGCGGCCCACACACGGTAACAGTCAGTTACAGCGGCCCACACACGGTAACGGTCAGTTACAGCGGCCCACACACGGTAACAGTCAGTTACAGCGACCCACACACGGTAACAGTCAGTTACAGCGGCCCACACACGGCAACAGTCAATTATAGCGGCCCACACACGGCAACAGTCAGTTACAGCGGCCCACACACGGTAACAGTCAGTTACAGCGGCCCACACACGGTATCAGTCAATTATAGCGGCCCACACATTGTAACAGTCAGTTACAGCGGCCCACACACGGCAACAGTCAATTATAGCGGCCCACACACGGCAACAGTCAGTTACATATGCCCGCGGCGCGGCGCGAGTTGTATTCAAATGAAGCCGCTGATCCTCTTTCGAAACTAACTTGTTTTCCAATTACATTAAACATCTTTGTCTCCCATTAAGCTTCTTCCTGGCTGTTTCTAAACACGATTAGTCAACAATAATTTAGTATTATTATTTAATATATTACTAGTAGCCTGTCGTGGCTTCGCTCGCGCTCATAACGCAATATTATACTGATATTCCCGTATAAATGTTGTGTTACCGTTCCAAAGCCAACATGGCCTGCTGATTAACTGTGTTTATTCTATCCAGCTGATTGCTTAAAACTTATAGTTATTTCCCAATGTTAAACTTATGGGGAAAACTCAACTTTAAGGGGCCCCAGGGCCTCACTCACATATTATTTATCTATAAAAATGTTTTCTGCTCAACTTCACATTATGCTCTTTCCAATGACACCAAAAACATGAACATCGGTTCAGTAGTTTAGGAGGAGTGATTGTCACAAAAAATCTGCTCGCCAATTAAATAAGTATAGATTAATAAATTATGGCTTACTGTTCAGTTATGGTTAAAATAAAACTAAATAATTAATTGCTCTGTTAGATAATATTATTTCACAGCTGCTACTAATGGGTTACAATCTCTTATAGATTTCATACGCAACTCCCAACGAACATAAATTTGTTAAATGATTGGATTTGTCATTTTTGTTTTATAAGTTTTTAACAGCGTAATGTCTTAGGGATTGGCTATTGTTTAAAGATTGTACAATTTTTCTTCCTCCCTCCTATTTTTATATTTATTTTCCGACATTCATTCCTTATTAATTTCTAAATTTTACCACAGCCAGAGTACTCCTCATAAAGTATTACATTTTTTCTTAAGTTTCCACTAAACTTTCACTTAATAAAATGATTAATCTTGTTAGGTAAATTGACTTTTAAATTACTGCTGGAGACATAATTCTCTTAGTAGGTTATTTCAAAACGCTTTGAAAGGAATATATCTACAACCACATAAATACTAGTCAAAATAACTACGGAGAAAACAACACCTAAATCCATTTGTTGAATGTCTTACCGAATGTTTAACGGGACTGCAGAACAATACACAACACGGCGGCGGATATGCGAACGGTCGAGGACTGCCGAGTATGCACATCCCGGGGATAGAGACAAGAATGGAGACATTCGCACTGGAAGTGATGTCCCTTTGTTGTTGTTGTTTCCGTGTTTTTGTGCTTGTAGATATTTATGTTAAAAGTTAGTGCAAATAATCTCGTTTCAGCTACGGCGTTTAACGACCCTAAATTGGTAAGTTGTTAAACCTTTTAATAAATAAATTACATTTAAATATGAATAACACCGTCAGCAGCATTTTATTGAGAAACAATTTAACTCTTCTGTACAGTGAGTACCTATTTAAGTAATCAGTTTATAATCATGCGATTTATGAGCGGGAATTAAGATATTTGTGTTTATCATGTATTAGCAATATTCTTACCATATTTCAGCTCAACTTATTCAATAGTTCTTATATAGTGTAGTAACAGGCCCATAAAACACAGATATTTAGATTTATCATAATAGTAGAATAGGTAATAGTTACATGTGCATATAATTCAAATTAAAACTGCTTCCTAACGAGTTAGGATTTTATTGCTATTACATTTATTGATTCTTGGGTAGATTTTCCGGGGGGAAGCACACTCAATATGTACAAATGAAATTATCTTACGGGAGAGTTTAGTCTTAAAACAACTAAGGGTTTTGTGTTTTACTAGCCTCTAAAAAATTACCTTATTGAGGTTGATATAAGGGTAGACTGGTGAGGGAGGGGAGGGGTAACAATGATCCCCCCTTACTGCCCGGTGGGGTATCCCTCTGTGGAACCACACGGCTGCAGACATGTCTTTGAGCAACATGATACATTGATACACAAGTATCGATATATGTTCATGTTCGTTTTCTCTTTCTAAAATATATAAGCCGTTCAATGATCACATGACTCTGGGCTTGGCACGATAAAGTAACGCATTCTTTAGTACAGTAAATTTATCTTTTTAAATTAATGGAATCAACTAATTTTACTCATAGAGGGAGTAACATTTAAAAAATGTAACGTTGAAAAATCTTACATTATATCGCATTCCCATATATATGTCATGATTCATACATATATTCAACATAATTTATACAAAATTTAAACTCGTTGGGCCTCTGACCCATCTACATTCAACGACAGGATTTTCATATGGATTATTATGATTTAATTAATTTGGCATGTTTACTGACCAAATAACTTTGCTACACAATGCAGACCTGCCACCTGTTTTAAAAACGTGACGGTATTTTTACCACTTCATCATTATTACCATTGAATTACGCGTAATGACGTGAGAGTAGTAGTTTTCCTGCAGGGAACTTTTTTAGTTGTGGAGCTCTTAGTTGAAGCTTTGCCCTGGCATATTTAAACATAGAAACTTTGTTTAAAAACTGACTTTACCGATTTTTGAGTTAGGTGTTCTGCTGTTTGATTTCTAAAAGTTTTGTTTTACAACATGCAAACTAGTGAGATGTATTATCCCAGCCGATATGAATGATCAGAACTGTCCCTGAACTCAGGTTAACAATTTATCTGATCAGTATTTTACTCTTCTATATGTTGTGTAAAAAATAATGTTGCCTGACCAAAACTCCCTATTATGTAGCAGAAGCAAGTCCCAGGACCACCTTAAAACTGGTCTATACCATCATTACACATGGTAAGTCTTTTGGCTATCAATTATGACAAACTTCCCTCTCACCTTTGGTCCCTCCATTTGCAGCGGCAAGGGACAGAATCACCGGGTTTGGTCCCCACCTGCCAACCTGAGAATGGATGGTCCCTGGCTGTTGAGTTGGCTGTTGACCAGTTGGAGGGCAGAATGCGGGTCCCATGTTTGAGAGCCTCATCCCAGCTGTTACAGGGGAACGGGAGTTGGCCCTCTGGAAGGTCGATTTGGCTGCCGCCCCAACCCACCCTTTCCTTTCCTGCTATATCCTATCTTTCCGGTAACCTGCGCAATATTCCCGCTTGTGGAAGATGTGACTAGCAGCTATGCTGGGGTTTTCGCAACAATGATGACGATGATAGCAGAAGCAATTAATTTATTTGTTATTTATTTCTTTATTTCATGTACGTTACAGTTAATTATTTGTTGGTTGTTGGATCGTATGAGGTTTATAAATACATGTATTGCAGTTGATAATCCTTTTTAGTCATTCTGTATTCATGTATGCATCATTGTATACCATCGGCTATATTGGGACTGTTGAATGTCCGATACATTGTCTAGGTACATTGTCTAGGTAACTACGCATTGGTGATTGCTTAACAATGTGGAGTGGCAAATCAGTACCGAACAATTGTCTTTCTACGTGTACAAGATGATTGCGTCAGCCATTTGCACACAAATTAAATTGAATTATCCGCCGTTTATCTACGATGACTATTTATAATCAGCCATCTTTGTAGAGTAATCTACTTAGCATCTACTATCTGCTGTCAGTTCAATATACTCGCAGAGTTGTGAGTTTCAAAACATAACGTAGCCACTGAATTTATTTGATTTTTAAATTTATGAGATAAGCTATAAATGTGTTTGACACATTGTACTGGTCAAGATATATCTTCATGCTTATGGATTAAATAACGCATATCCAATACAATACAGAACGTATATATTACCGTTGTGTTGGCAATAGCTTGAATGCTGGTGAATGATGTTGATGCGTTTTACATTGAGGTTTATGATGTATCGGTACACTTTTAATGGCAAACGCACTTACGTCTTAAGTCATATTTTAACCCCCCCCCCTCTCATTGTTGTAACGTATATATTGCTTATGATATTTAGATTATACATCCGTTTAAAATCGTCTACAGAGATGACGTCCAGACACAGTAGTAATTTAACCAATTAACATAATTTTTCGTCAACCTTCGAAATTAATTCAGCATGTTACATACTGGATGAGGTGTTTCGTAAATGATAGAAATGTTATTTTGAAAAAATCCCACATTGTTGACGATTGATAACGCAACTGGAACATTGCGAGTGAGACTCACTGTATATAGTTAACGAATATTGTACACTAATATGTATGTACCAATATATGAAATATATCGCAACGTGTTTTATTCGAGATTACTCCAAACTTCAGAACCCTTGTAGGATAAAATAAATCCACGAAGAAGACAAACTTTACGCCTAAATGTTTGTTCTGGGTGGAGTGAGGAGGGGGAATCTTTCCTGAACTCCATATCATTGCTGTGTGGTGTTTATGTTGCATTAATAACCGAAATCTATCTTCAATTTTCATTTTTCTAACTGAACTCTGTTCCACATTAGTTGTATGTTTAAACAATGTGAGCTTATACTCGTAAACTATGGGGAAAGTGAGGAATATTGTATAAGGAAACCAGACAAATCTACATCGTCCAATATAATGATGGAATGATTCTGATATATTGCTGGCCTTTGTGGAATGATTCTGATATAATGCTGGCCTAGATGGAATTATTCTTATATGATCACATCATCATCGTACCAGTGCTAAACTGTGTGCAAGTGAAACAAGTATTTAGGCAAAAGCTGACTTTAAAGGAGGTTGAATTATAAATACAATCGTGGTCAGTAAATGAGTAGAAGCTGTTTTAGTCCAAATTTGGATACCCCAAATAATCAAGTGTATCTAATATATGAACTAAATTCACCCCAATCGCTTATATCGCTTATCGCTGGTGTTGGACCAAAGGTTGCGCTTTGACCTTTCTGAGAAGTTCGCCCACACAGGAAATACTCTGAAACTTACTGCGGGCAAGAACTTTAGTTCTGGATGGGTAAAGTGTCTTCACACTAACTTGAAATCGCATTCCAAATCAGAATTAGGGGATTTCAAAGGTATAGGGTTTCTCTCCCTATTATAAAGTATATTTAAACCATTATCCAAGCAAATATTAATTGAAATAATGAACTCTCTTTTCCTCTAATGAAATTTTGTTTCCACTTTTTTCACTGTGGAAAACTCTTCTGATCGCTTAATCTCCATCAGATATCTCAGTGGTGATTTTCATCAGTTATATTTAGTATTGCTGTAATCATCGAAAAAGAATAATATTTTATGTTTTTTAAGCAAGGTTTCGGTTTTTATGTGAGGATATTAAACAAATTTAAAATTGAGCAAATAAATTACATCTGGAAACAAATTAAAATATTTTAACTCTGAATTTTTTTACTAAACAGTTAAAAAACGTTCTTTTGGAACTGAACTAGTTCATTGAATTAACTACATCTTATTTGTGCAATACATTCCAAAAACAGTTTTCCCGCATTACAGCAGCGTTGAAATATTAAAACACAATCGCCTCAACACTCGCGGGAAATCTTGGAAATAATATGAAATAAATCCTTGGGTTTTTCTTTTTGTGAGAATATATCAATCAAAATAATTGCTCTCCATTAACCCTCCATATGACGAGGGGCCAACGAAAAGCAGTGCACTCAAATCACCAATACGATAGGATCGATACGATGTAATTCCTTTGGGCTTTGTTTGTTATAAGTTTATTCGTATTTTAGTTATGGGTAAATAAAGTAACGAACAAAATAATTAATTCGCATCATGATCAGATTAAACCCCTTAGGTTTCCCCGTTCCTAAGTCTTGTAGTTTATCCAAGTGCATTTAACATTACAGCTTCCACCTGGTTGTATGCAACTGATTAAATAATTTTCTGCTTCAAACATTTTTTGTAAAAGTTAGTATACCTAGTTTTTAATTATTTGTATATATATATCTATATATATATTGTTTCTCATCCTTGTGCAAATACTGTCATTTTATTAAAAAGGAACATTTTACAATAATGAGTTACTTATCAGTTGCATTCGTCTCTCATACAAGTAATCAGTTTAAACATTGTTTGCAGTGAACTAGCTAAACTCTAAAATTAACCGGGATTTTTGAAAATCTGAAATATTTTTCAATTGTATTTTCCAGAGAATAAATTTACACGAGTTTGCACGCAGCACGCTGACGTGAGGGAAGTGAATTTCCATATAAAAACTTGTAAAACTCAAAATAAGTGTAAAAACATATATTTGTCCAATTTTTATTGAAATCTGAAAACATTGATTTTTTGGCTGTTCTGATACTCCTGGTTTCATTGACTTGCAAAGCTGGGAATACAATTTTGCGCATTATAAGGTTAGAAGAAGGTCCACACAGGCTTGAAAGTAGGCGTGAGGTTGCTGGGGATGATAAAAGTACTCTAACAAAGGAATAACAGGATTTTCTTTTCAGGATGGGGGTTTAAGTGTAAAACCCCCATAAGACAACGTACTGTGTTTAGTCGATACACATTTTCTTTAATAACTCAGTAAATAGCTATGCTAGAATGACGAGAGGGGGCTTAAAACTTTCGCCTCACTAATTCCCATCTTTTTACATGCATTGATTTAACATCTGGGGCTTTTATGATCCTTTTTCGGCCCAAAAACCCGAAATTTGAAATATTAATCCCCCAAAAAATGGGTTTAGAGTTTTCCGATCGTTTTGCCCAACGACCTTGTCCAACTGATTACAGGAAGGAACGTCCCTACCAAATTTGAAGTAAATCGGACAGAAAATGCGACCGCTAGAGTGCAAACACTTATATATATATATATAGATATATATATATATATATATATATATATATATATGTCTATATATATATATATATACATATCTATATAAAACTTTGAACGACCCCCCAAAACGTGTTCAGGGGTCACGTTAGGAACTTCTATGGTGGTCCCAGGCTTAAGTTTCACCGTGCTAATAGTTAAGTTAATGCTAATAGTTCACTTTCCAAAGGAAATTCACTAATAAATTACATCTCGATATTTAATAAGTAGTGGATAAAGACAATAGTACATTTGATCACAAGAGTGGAATGTGGCTGATTCCGGGCCGAGATCGAGTTTACGCGCGAGGCTTTAGCCGAGCGCAGAATTTCGATCAAGGCACGGAATAACACTTTCTACTCGAGTTATGAACGTTTTTTTCATCACACTGTAGTTAATTAATAATAATAATGAATTAAATAATAAAGTTTAAGAAATAACCTGTAGGTGCTCAATTGATTTCCGCAGTACAATGAAAACAGTGATACTGTTTACACAGCTGATTAAGTTATTGAGAACAGCTGATTTATGATGAACATACTCTTAGCGCTACTAGCGCTACTTGTGTCAGGAATCATAACTAAATACTAGTGTGGAAAATCAACAGCTGATTTTCCCACTCTAGAACGGGAAAACGTTATTTTTTGCACTCGCAGCTGATGTTCAAAACAGCTGTTTTCCGTACAATGTGATGAAATAGTATATTTCGTTACTAGTCCGGAAAAACGCTCTTTGTCAGTGATCGTGAATTTAGATCAAGCACTGGCAAAGAGCTTTTCGGACGAGTATTGAACGATACTTTTCGTCATACTACAAAAAATTCATATAAATGACAAAAACACAATGCTATAATATGC
Organism: Allygus modestus; assembly: GCA_963675035.1. Lineage (NCBI taxonomy): Eukaryota > Metazoa > Arthropoda > Insecta > Hemiptera > Cicadellidae > Allygus > Allygus modestus. The sequence continues at coordinate 2,577,326 of OY776115.1, forward strand.
TTCACACGTGTAACATCAATGAGAGGTTAACTGTGGCCAATGATTTGACAACAATGAAAGTCAGCTGTTGCGTAGCGTTTGTAACTTGTAAAACTGATCGGAAAAGAACTGTCCGGCAAAAATAGGCTTTCACCATAAGATTAACATGTAGAGTATTGTAGTGATCGGAAAAGAAGTGATCGGAAAATACAACAAAGGAACATATGTTATTTTAAATGAAAGCAGTAAGTTTCCAGCCGCATTTTAGTATTGAAAGTCATATGTTCCCGCGTAGTATGACGAAAAATACTTTCAAGAGATTTGATTATATCGTCTAATTTTGAAAAAAAAAGGTTTTTTATATTTTCAACGAGTTTAAATGTATAACCGACTTATTTTGTGTTGGAAGTAACACGGTTTTCTCCCTTAAACTTAATAATATCAATCCTTAAAGAAATCTAATTTTGTTCTATTTGTATGTAGGAATGTCTTATATCTACTTAACCAACCTTGGTTGAATATATTTCTGAATAAATTTACTAAGTAATTTTTCACAAAGTTTTCATTACAATATGTTATTCATATTACAGTTTTATTTTACAACCCAAGACATCACTTTATATATTACTATGTTATAGATCGTCTTTGAACAACACCATCGTTGACAAATATGTTATAAATATTTATGGAATATGAAGATAAAATAACAAGACACCAAAACATGATCAACATGCAGCCTAGAAGGACAGGCATGAACGACAAGGAATGTTGAATATTTGTACCACCGCGACACAGTGCAGACAACATTGGACCGTGTGTTGACGTCACGCAAGGACCAAATTTAAAATTAAAACTAAAAAATAATTTGTTTTGCAGGAAAGCTAGTATATATTAAAAGTTTGTCTGCCTAAGATTTATTTATTTTTTATCAACACGAGCACATTTATTTTGTAATGTGTGGTTACTGAACGAACTCACCTTGGGTTACGTTTACCTTGGCCAAGCTTGCCTGGTCGTTTGGTGTGGTTTCACTAGAACCAAGCAATTTCAAGTGATCGCTCCCAGTTGATCAGTTAACATGGAACTGTTATACAATAAAGGCATTGCGCTTGAAAATGCCATTTTGAATTTTTATTGTTGGATTTGGAATAATTTAGGAAGGAGTCGGCAAATGAACATGTTATGGACCGAGAGGTCGGAGAGTACGCTAGCGTTTCCCTTGATCTGCTTAAACAATTGGATGATCTCCGTTATTTCAAATTCATGCCAGGTACATTTATAATGGTTTAGTTGGCGGCCAGGGATTGCTTTAGTAAACTGCAAAGGACTCACCGTCTTGAGCAATCCAACCACTTGTTTTGTCAGTGGACAGTTGTTTCGCCTCCGTGTCCTGTGGGCACGAGTTAAACCATTTAGTAGCGAACTGGTAGTTGCTCTAGTCGAAACATAAAGTACACAAACTAATAATACCCCCGTAGCAGCAAACCTGCGTACTCAGCGAATTTCCAATGCATATATATGTATCTTAATACCACATAAAGCCACATACCAAGTTTCATCAATATACATTCATAAATAAACTATTTGTGACATTTTAATTATTCTCCATAAGAATAACATGGCGGCTGAGTATGTAGGTTTGCTGAAGGAAGGAAAACAAAAAATGGGGTTTTATACAAATATCAATATAACTCATTTAGGTAAAGCCACATGCCAAATTTCATTAATTTATTTTCATAATTAAGGGAGATAACACGTTACTTATTCTCCATAAGAATAACATGGGGCTGAGTACGCAGGTTTGCTGCTACGGGAGCCTTTGGCAAAAAATTGTTTTTTTGAGCAAATATCAATGGTCCACAACTAGATGAAGTCATATACCAAGTTTTGTCAGTATACGTTCATAAATAAGCGAGATATAAAATTTTTCTTTTCCTCCATAAGAATAACATTAGACAACGTACTGTGTTTAGCACTTTCAATATCTCGGTAACCAATCGACGTAGAGAAATGATCAAAATACCAAATTGTGTGTTTTTTTAAGCTGAATCCAATGGTAAAAACTAAAATTTGACTATTTCCAAAATTATATGTAAAAAATTCAAAAAACCCATTTTTGGGGTACAAAACCCCCCCAAAATACCCCTTCGGATAAAGCGATCTGGCTGGTTTTCGAACTTAAAGTCATAAATGCTGCTTTACACGTTTATACCAAATTTCATCAAAATCGGATAATTTTTACGAGAGTTATCGTGCTCACGGACACATATATATATATATATATATATATATAGATATATATATATATATATACAGTTTCGAACGAATGGTGTTTTTGGGGTCTGGGGACCTCAAAACGAAAAGTTATCATGGTCCCGGGCCTAGGTCTTACCATGCCGACTACGGTAATAGCTTCTTCCCTATAGGGGAAATTCGCTAAAACACACACACATTGCGCCACGCACACGAATAAAACATTTAAAGGCTTGAAAACTGACCCTAACCTCACTTTTTACTTTTTCACGCTACGAGTTTTGCCAGCCGACTGGCCCTGACTTGAGGAAGTCAAGGCCTCCTCGATTGACTTTCTTCGTCACTACTTTTTCACTTTCTCGTGTATATTGGATTGGCGGTGAATCTTGTCTGTATATTCATTAAGAGGTGAGGTTCAGTTTTTTGAGAATGGTATATCTCCAATTCCTCCAACCTGTCGAGCCTCTGTGATATTTTACATAAGTGGAGGACTTTTAAACCTTTATCCATGAACTGATAAGCGTGGCCTTTATCTCTTATATGTGCAGCAAAGTTTGAATTGTGCGTTTGAATTTGTACGTCTTGTTTTCCGCTCAGTTCTTTAACTTTGTTGTCTTTGGAGGATTTTGGACAGTTTATTATTTGTCCTAAAGGCAATAGACAACGGGGCATTCTTAAACATGGATTTTGCTACTCTTTCGGCTGTTTGACTGTAATCAATCGCTACATATCTCTTATCTCTTATCTATTGCCTTTAGGACAAACATTTAAGTTTAAAGTTGGTCAGAGAGATCAACTCCAAAAATACTAAAACATTCCAATGTTCGGCATTACAAATATCATCTGAAAAATGCTTATGGTTACGTATTGGGTAAATGTTAGGAAAATAATACTACCATCACAGCAAACCTGCGTACTCAGTGAATTTCTTAATCATATATATGCTGGCACTACGACATAAAGCCAATTACAGAATTGTAGAAAAATATTCTACACCTATAAAAGGCAAAGTCCTCATTCACTCATAACTAATCCTCCAACTTCCCGCCATGCTATATAGTGGTGAAATTTGGTACATTGATTCTTTAGGTCTAAAATAGGAAAGTTAAAGGGTTTTTGTACCGATTCAACTATAGGGCTTTGCCTCACGAGGCTTCAAAGTTACCATGTATCCTTTGACATTCACTTTGGCTTAACTGATGAAAATTCAAAGAGTTGATTTTGATTCGTAGTATTTCCACGGGCTAGCCACGGAATGCAGCACACACAACTGTCATAGTTTACGAAGGCGAAACTGCAACAGGTCTGCAAGTATATTTTTAAATAATTGACATACAAATTTATTTATTCTCTATAATTAGGGCTGTGTTCGCAGGTTTCCTGCAACAAAGAAGATAATAAAAAGTGGTGTATGAAAATATCAATATAACAGAACCAGGTGAAGCTACATACCAAGTTGTATTAATTTAGGTTCATAATTAAAGGACATATCAAACTTTATTTTATTCCATAAGAGTAACATTAGGTCTGAGGATGTAGTTTAACTGATATGGGAACAATCGACACAAATTTTGGTTGGTAAGTAAATATTAATATACGACAACTAGGTGAAGCCACATACCAAATTTCATGAATATACGTTCATAAATAATCGAGATATCACACTTTACTTATTATCCAAAAGAATAACAATGAAATTAAAGGGAACTGACAACTAAAATGAATGAAATTAAAGAGAACTGATAAATCAGTTAATTCTGGGAAATAAGAATGAATGGAGCGATAAAATAAAGATAACGCCGGCCCAGGCGCCAGGGTGGCAGGGGGGGAAGGTCAGACCCAAGGTCGTCGGCGTCGGAGCATTCTAGGCATTTAAACAGCGCCTGCAAAATTTAATAAAAACCTGCAATACACACGTGTACTGCCGTCAACATTAACTAAAATAGAAGGCGCTGTCAGAAAAACGAGCCGCTGAACGAGTCAGTTCAACTCCTACATGTAATTTTGACTAAGGAACTGTCTTGAAAAGTGAAGCATGGTCCACTCGCAGTCAATGAAATGTTCCAGATGCTGCAGCATGGATGGGGAGAGAGGAGAACAGAGATTGTTATAAGCGTCGGCATGTTGAAATGCTACAAATAAAGGTGAAATACCCACTCGTAGAGAGTGTACTCCCGAAATAGAAAGGTTTGTGTGTGGCGCAATGAAATCCCCGCCATAAGATATCAGGGGAACTTTTACAGGAAGTCCCAGGAGTAAATAGTCTAAAGTCATAAACTAGGTGTACGCTCATTCTTCCCGTAAGAGGATGAACGAAGACTGAATTTTTAAAGATATGTATGCAGGTACTGGATTGGTAACACTCTTCTGTTATCCGTTTTAACTCCACAACAGCAAGAAAAGATAATTAATAAGCCAAACATTTTACTAATGGAATGGTAACACCATTCCCATATCCGTTTTAACTCCACAACGGCAAGAACAGATAATTTAGGACTAATGTAAATAAAAAATACTACTGACTACTGGAGTGGTAACACCCTTCTCATATCCGTTTTAACACGACAGTACCTGGGGGGCCCAGCTTTGCTCGGGGGAGGGCCAGTCAGTCAGTTTAGATGACTTGGAGTAATATTTCATCACTTTCCCCTACTGATAATCAGATTTGTATAACTCATTTGCCTCTTTTCTACATTTTTAAGGTTCCTCCAGTTGTTATTTATAGCTCAATGTCCCTTTCATTTATTTTACTACTCTATATATATAAAATTTTCACTCAAATCTTTTAATCTCTGTTCTCAGGAAACCACATGTTAATAATCATAAAAAAATGAGTATTACTTTGACAATTACCTGGTTGATTATGAACAGCTGATAAAATTCTTTTGTGTTGATTTAAAACTCCATAAGCCGAATGTTCATTTTTTTAACCTATCATTTTAGTTTTTAGTGAATTTCCTTTGGAAAGTGAACTATTAGCATGACCCGCACGGTGAAACTTAAGCCCGGGACCACCATAGAAGTTCCTAACGTGACCCCCTGAACACGTTTTGGGGGGTCGTTCAAAATTTACGAACGACCCCCCAAACAACACACCATATATATTGTGTATATATATATATATATATATATATATATATATATATATATATATATATATGTGTTTGCACTCTAGCGGTCGCATTTTTTGTCCGATTTACTTCAAATTTGGTAGGGACGTTCCTTTCTGTAATCAATTGGACAAGTTCGTTGGGCAAAACAATCGGGAAACTCTAAACCCCTTTTTTGGGGATTAATCTTTCAAATTTTGAGTTTTTGGGCCCAAAAAGGGTTATTAAAGCCCCAGATGTAAAATCAATGCATGTAAAAAGATGGGAATTAGAGAGGCGAAAGTTTTAAGCCCTCTCTCGTCATTCTAGCATAAATATTTATAGAGTTATTAATGAAAATGTGTATCGACTAAACGCAGTACGTTGTCTTATGGGGGTTTTACACTAAAAAAGCCTATTATTCCTTTGTTAGAGTACTTTTATCATCCCCAGCAACCTCAGGCCTACTTTCAAGCCTGTCTGGAACTTCTACTAACCTTATAATGTGCAAAATTGTATTCCCAGCTTTTCAAGTAAATGAAACCAGGAGTATCAGAACAGCCAAAAAATCGATGTTTTAAGATTTCAATAAAAATTGGACAAATGTATTTTTTTCCACTGATTTTGAGTTTTAAAAGTTTTTATGTGGAAATTCACTTCCCTCACGTCAGCGTGCTGCGTACGAACTCGTTTTACATTGAATGATATTTCCTGGGAATGAGGCCTGTCTAGAACTTATTTTTATCCCAGAAATTAGTTATTTTGAACATTTGAAGGAAATCGTTGGAGCCGTTTTTGAGATCAGTGTCGCAAGCAAGCAAACATACAAGCACACCTTACTCATATTAGAGTATATGATACCTGGGGGCCGAACTTTGCTCGGGGGAAGGCCAGTCAGTTTGTTTAGATGACTTGGAGCATATTTCACCACTTCCCCCTACTGATAATCAGATTTGTATAACTCATTTGCCTCTTTTCTACATTTTTAAGGTCACTCCAGTTGTTATTTATAGCTCAGTATCCCTTTAATTTATTTTACTACTCTATATATGTAATCTTCTCTCAAATCTTTTAATCTCTGCTCTCAGGAAACCACATGTTAATAATCATAAACAACATGAGTTCCATGTGGTTCCATAAAATCAGATAATAAATCCTTTGAATGAAGATTACATGTAGAGTGGTCATATCCAGAATGACTCAAAGGTGCATTATAATAACAACTAGTGTGACCTCAAAAATGCTCGTTAGTAGGGTACATAGTGAAAAACAACTCCAAGTCATAAACAAGATTGACCTTTCCCTAGCAAAGCTCAGCCCCAGGTAGTACTTAAACTATATGAGTATAACTTTGAGAGTTCACTGAAAGATTCTGAACAGCTGTTATGACTCTTTTGCTTTTATTTTGATCTCTAAAAGCCCAATGTGATTTTTTCCATTTTCCATAGCGGCTTTTTACATTATTTGATTTTTTTGGGGATGGGACATGTCTAGAACTTATTTTTAACCCAGATATCAGATTTTACAAAACAAGTAGTTGGAAGGACACATTAGTTATTTTTCAAGAAAATCGTTGGAGCCGTTTTTGAGATCAGAGTTGCAAGCAATCAACCAAGCAAGCGAGCATGCAAACCTTACTCATATTATAGTGTAGAATAGGATTGAGTCAAAATAATTCAGCATTTGTATTGATTGGCTATAACATATTTTTACTCTTAGGCACATAGAATGTACACGAGACAGGGACAATGATTCTGGATTCTAGCATGTTTGAAGTTCTGCATACAGACGGCCAGGGCTGAATTTAGGTCTGTACAGGCTCTGGTCTACACCCTAAATGCAAGTGAGGGCCCTTACCAGCCCGGCCAACTTTCCTGTTTGATTTATATAATATAACCTACGCTTATATCAGGCTCTACAGATGGCGTTGTGCAATTACTTAAATTTCGAATTGCTAAAATCCGTATTTCTGCCTAGTGTATATTAACGTTGTCATGGCAAGATATTATTAAGTGATTTTCATTATCTAAATACATAAAACAAAGTCGGGATTGTATGTTAGTTATTTAGTTTCATCAAACAGCTGTTATAAGGATGATATCTAAACATACTTGAAAAGCATATAAACATATGTTTATTATAGAAATAATAAATCTATTTGAATAGCAACTTATTTTCAATACCGAAGCAAGCTCTATATAAACATAGGCAAGTGAGCGTAGCTAACGAGCTCATCATAAAAAAGAACGAGAATTTTTGACATAAAACAAATTCAGTGACATTAGGACAGAATAATGTCTGTCTGACCAGCTAGCAGTACTCAACCCGAACGCTGACCCGAACTCCCGAACGCTTACCCAAGGATCATCTTTCCTCTATAAATTTAACAAGGCAACTTTTAAAGCCAGCGAGGCGGAGCTCTAAGGTCGGGGTTAAAAGAAAACAACAACAATTTTTTGTATAATTGAAAATTTTCTAAAATTACTAAAAAAGGCGTAAATAATAACATAGAAAATTTTCCTGTGCGGTGGAGGTCTATCGTTGAGTAGGGCGGCGTATCAAACGTGGGGACATCTTTCAGGAGATGCTGCTTTAACAAAATAAATCCAACGAATCATACGTTAAAATTAAAAGTTGGGAGTGATAGTAAAGGCAGAGCCCTGAGGGAAGAACAAAGAGGTATCCATAATATTTTGGTACCCAACAACGTAGTATATAGGTCTGGAGCAGTTTTGAGGAGCCGCTTTCGAAATCTTTGGATTTTTTATTTGGTGGTTTATATTAGGTTTCTAATAAAATATACCACCTGATTTTTTAGAAAAATTTGGGTTCAGAAATTACAGGGTTTAAGAGATCCCAAACTTCAGTTTTTTTACCTTTCTTGGTACCATAAACTTTAAATATTTTTAGCAGGTTTCAACAGTTTTATCTCATTGCCATAAAAAGCTCTAAAAGATGAAAAATTAGTACTCCAATCCACACACGGTTAAATTAGTATTTCGTTAGTAGGCTATTCGGCTAATGGTTGTGGAGAATATTTCAATTTCCATTCAGCAGTAAACTAAGTATATTGTCCGATGTTATTCTTATAAGAAATAAAAAACATATATCTCTTGTATACTGATTAATTTTATTAAAACTTGGTGGGTTAGCATTGACCAATAGAGAATATTCGTCCTAGGACAACCTTAAAACTGGTCTATACCAGTTTGGATGCTGACATTGGGTACAGCAAATGAAATTGTCATTACATATGAAGTTTTTTGGATGTCCATTATGACAAACTTCCCTTTCACCTTTGGTCCCTCCACTTGCAGCGGCTCGGGGCGGAAACTCAAGGGTTGGTCCCCAACCTGAGAATGTATGGTCCCTGGCTATTGTACATGGATACCCCATCCGTTGAGTTGGCCAGTTGGAGGGCAGAGCGGGTCCACATTGAGCCTGATCACAGCTGTCACAAGGCACGGGAGTTGGTACACTGAAAGGCCAATTTGGCTGCCTGTCCCATCCCACTTTTTCCTTTCCTGCTATATCCTAACCTTCTGGTAACCTGCGCAAAATTCCCGCTTGTGGAAAACGTGCCTATAGCAGCTATGCTGGGGTTTCCTAATCTAGCAACAATGAATAGAGAATATGCGGAATACGTTTCCATCTAACCCTGGAGGGTGAGGTGGAGCAATTAACCTCTTAAAACCACTGTGTGTACCTAGCAAATTAGATTAAACTGATTGCGTTTATTTGGTCACAGGTCCTAGCTCCTGTTCACGCTTTTTTATGACTCGGCCAATGACTAATATATTTTTGACACCGGATGGTTTTCGACGAGTTTTAAATATATAACCTGTGGGAAAAGTTGCCAATTATTATTACACCTATTAATTTACAGCTCCAAAATTAGGGGGTTAAACATACAGAAATATACTTGTTTTAAACCCATTTAATGTAAACAAATGTATTCAATGATTTATTTATATAACAGTATCTTATAAAATTCATACCTTAAATTTAAAAATGTTTACATCATTAATATATGTTAGTTTGGATTTAAATACACAAGCTACTGAAATCGCAGCACGAGATATTTAAGAGCAAAATCCAACATCTACATTAATGACAATTTTTCAGGAGGGCAATCTGTCTACATCGTAATTAGTTGAACAATGTAGACGGTGGGACTAAGGAGTTTTGGACATCTTGATTTTTTATGAAAATCAATATTAACCACAGAAAATGCAAACAAATATAAACTGTAACCAGACTATTTTACTGACCGGTAGATTACAAAACTTTAATCCTATGTCATTAGGTGACAGTGAGGCTTATTTGGTACATTACATGTAATAAAGATAGTTTGCACGTATGATCGTTTAGTAAGTCTGCCATCAAGTAATTTGTTCACAATGTAAAGAAATTACTATAGGTCTACAACACGCTTTATTATCAATCATAGTCAGTCGTGTTACAGAGTTATACTGTCCGAGTAATTCAAAAATTCCAAAACCTATTGTATTAATTTATCATCACTAGTCCAAACACTTAGCTTTTACATCGAAGTTTTCCAGTAAAAAATAAACTAATAATAAATCTAAATAGATATAGGCTAAGTATTGTTTTAAACACGACAAAACACTATCAATTTACATAACACTCACATTTTAAATTATTTCAAAATAACAAAATGTATGGAAAAAAACATAACCTAACTTCATAGTTGAAAACGTGTTTACATTTTTTGTGATTTATAAAAAAATATGCAGTGTTTCCACTCTACGGTAAAAATATGCCACGCACTGATACAAAAATCCCACTTTATCACAGACTCTCCCTTATAGTATCCCTCGTCATATCCCACACTTTCCCACTGATTTGTTAAACATTGCAACACAATTAATGTTAAATATTATATGATTATTGAATAATGTATTAGTACAATATTTATACCGTTAGATAGAGCTTATTTAGATCTACTAATTACCTATAGGTATTTTACATTTTAGTACCTCAAAGGATTTTGAGGAATGCGACATAGGTTAAATGATACGGTGAATTAAATAAATTAAATAATTTATTTACGTGAGAGGTACTAATATTTTTAATGGTAGTACTAAAGAGTACGAAGTAGGTACTAAATAATGGCAAATAGTTTGCTTGTTAATTCCAACATGGCTCGGCCAGCGAAATTGACATGATTCAGTGTTCGTTCTGTGACGTTTATAAAATCATAATAGGTGCGGACAGCGAGGTTAAAAAATGGGAAACCCCGCAACTGCCAGTACGGCGAGAAAATCCACTAGAAGTGCTACTGCTAAGGTGCTCTGGTCTAAGTTGTAAGCAAACTAGCAGACGTAATGCCGATTTCAAAAAAATCCCACTTTATCCCACAATCCCATTTCATCCCACAAGCAGTCAAAATATCCCATATAGGGGATAAAAATCCCTCAAGTGAAACACAGATAAATCCCAGCTGACATTTTAAAGACAACCATAGTCAATAGCTTACTACGAAAACCAATTCAACTACTGAATATCAAACATTAAAATTAGTTTTAATAATTATTAATAATCCAAAATAAAATACAAATGCTGTAATAAAACATCCCTTTGGAATCCCAAATGACTCCTTCAAAATTTCATTAAGAAATGTTTTACGGTTATTTAGTATTTCGATAACACACCCACCCACACACACACACACCCACACACGGCCACTGAAACTTCTTCATCAATACAGTGATTCACTTCGTTCATCAATTAACTATAAATACCTAACAAACAAAAGAAAAGATATAAAATTTATATTTGTTTTAAATTTAAATATCAATGCAATTGCTGGCGAATGTAATATAGCGAATACAGTATTTTGTGATAAAGCCTTACTAACGTAAATATTAGGCATACTCTTTTTGACTAAACTCATCAAATTTTGGCTTAAGTTTACAAATAACCAGTTTAGACATATTTCACTTTCTCTCACCTATTTAAAACTTGTTATAATCACTTCATGTTTATCCAAGGAGCTTTTACAGTTATGGCAATATCATTGGCATGGTACCTCTGGAACAGAGCTGTGTGCTTGCTTCAGACATCAGACACCAATTGGCAAATTTGCAAAAAAATAGACACCATCTATCTCTCTGTAAAAAATAGATTTGCATTATATAGTACATTTAAAGCAAGTTTACACTCCTTAAGAGAAAAGCCAGACATTTCTGTATTGTAATGAGACATAATTATTGTTTCTTGTTTAGCTAGGGATTTCATCCCAAAGTTTCTTGACATAATCTGTGTTACTGTACAGCCTCAGAGACGCATCCCAAAATGGGTCTTCTCTAACAACCTGGATCAATTATACATTTCAATCCCCAAAGTTATACAAACTCAATACAGGAGTGTCCATGTTATTCGGCCAATGGTCTACAACTAGAGGCAAGCCTGGAAGACAAAACAAACTAATTTGATTCCCGACTGGGGACCGGCATGGACAAGTTGCCACTTTTTTCAACGCTCTCCAGCAAATTCGCTTCCACAGGCAAGCTTACACGTAACACGTAACACCGTGTTACTTGCTCAAGCGTGCCTCCAATGTAAAGGCATGCAAACAGTGACGGTTACTCCTGCAGACTATTGTTGATGCGAATACAACTAATCAATAGGATCCTGAATAGTGAACCACTGAATTATGTGAACAGCATTTGGTTATTATTCAACTTTCCCCCAATACACATAAAGAGCGAAAGACTAAATCCTACAACTTTACCCCGGATTTAGCCCCTGTAATATTAAAGGCTCACGATGTAATAACGCTTTGTCATTCGAACACTGTGAATTATTAAGCCACAGTAACTTCGCACCCACGGGAAATCTTGTCGATAATCTGACGTAAATCTTTAAATCCCCGGTGTTTCCATTTGTGGTAGCGACATTAAACAAGGTAGGCCTAATCTTGTATACATCTTCCGATTTGTGAAAAATTATAATCTTGCTGAGTAATTTTATCTTTTTAGGTTTTATTTCACTGGATTTTTTGTATTATAATTCCTAACAACACAACAAAAATAAGCCATCAAGCATCAAATGGCTTTTTTTATTATTACCATTTATTAAATAATAATTCCCATGTTCAATGTATGTTTATTAAATAACTTGTGAGTACTTTATGAACTTTTCAAAATATAAAATTAACAAATATCATGAACTGGAGAATATTTTTATTTACAAAATAAATCCCAGTACATTACTGAACATATAAAACACCTCAAACAACTTCAAGAAAGTTTTTTATCAAAAGAATGATTAAAGAGAACATCAAAGCGATTATTGAATTGAGAAAGAGAATTGAGTTGTAGTGATTTGGAGATCTTTAAAGTGGATTAATCAAAATATAATGCTGTCCTCTATACACTAACATTATATTTGATTATCTTCTGTTAAAACACAAGGAATATATATCAAAGCAAATAGGAGGATGAACAAATACTTGTTTGGGAATATTAGAGCTTTTCAGTATTTTATAAAAGCTCCGGTGGAGTGGGGGAGGGGGAGGGCGAGGGGAGGGGGAAGGGGAAGGAGAGGGGGATCACCTGACTCAACACACCGCTGGGAGTCATTAGCTTGATGGCCCGATGTTTTTCAACTTTCGGCTGAAAAAGTATAATCAAAAGACTTCCAAAGATATATAAATTTCACCCGCTGCATTTCCAGGGTCAACATTCCTAGGTAATACACTAAGAAAATGAAAATTTACAGTATTATGTTGAACTGTATCTATATTTATAAAAAATTATGTTGGTTTGTTTGTTTATATAAATATTTGAAGTTTATGGACTCGGACACCGTTGGACCACTTGCCATAAAACTTTGTAAATATATGTGAAATTTTATGTAGGTTTTTAAACCATCCATTACGTCATAACTCAATTGGGTTCCATCCAAGAGGCCCAAAAGGGTTCCCATATAAACCTTATGGAAAGATATTGTTGTTTACATAAAAGCTAATGATGTGTTTGCTTGAACAGATGATCATGGTGATATTGGTTTTAGTTGGTAATAGTCAAAGGCATGACATCTAACAGCACGACGGGTAACAGCTAGTTAAGTATATTTTCTGTGTTATGTTTCTAAATTTTATGTTGGCTGAAAATCTAGTCGACCCTTTGAGAATTACTACTATATAATAACGAACTATGTTTAGATAATTTTGATCCTTTCCCAGAAATAAGAATAAACATGTTAACGCCCAGAAATAAAACTGTTGCAACGCTGCATTCTAGGGTGAACCCAACTCTCTCAGTTGCTGACCATGGGTTGAAGTAATCATGGATCACATCACAAGGCATATCACTCATTCTAGGGTGAACCCGACTCTCTCAGTTGCTGACCATGGGTTGAAGTAATCATGGATCACATCACAAGGCATATCACTCATTCTAGGGTGAACCCGACTCTCTCAGTTGCTGACCATGGGTTGAAGTAATCATGGATCACATCACAAGGCATATCACTCATTCTAGGGTGAACCCAACTCTCTCAGTTGCTGACCATGTGTTGAAGTAATCATGGATCACATCACAAGGCATATCACTCATTCTAGGGTGAACCCAACTCTCTCAGTTGCTGACCATGTGTTGAAGTAATCATGGATCACATCACAAGGCATATCACTCATTCTAGGGTGAACCCAACTCTCTCAGTTGCTGACCATGGGTTGAAGTAATCATGGATCACATCACAAGGCATATCACTCATTCTAGGGTGAACCCAACTCTCTCAGTTGCTGACCATGGGTTGAAGTAATCATGGATCACATCACAAGGCATATCACTCATTCTACACGTGCAATTAATTCATATTTCCCTTAAAATATGTACGAGTCTGTGATTTAATCTCTGTACAGGCTATGGAACAGAGCCCTAAAGAAAAACTGATGATCTAATTGTGTGTAGGCATACAGTGTGTTAAATCCTATCATTTAAAATATATGAATAAATTTAATGGGCTACCCATGATGGGGCTACCGTAGTGAAAATAATAATAGGCAGCCTGACTTGCACTAGGTCTTGCAGTTATTCGCCAGATGATTAAACAATTTACATTTCACCTACTGTTACGATTAAGCCCGATTGGAGCTATGAACGACTATATATTTAGGTTTATGTTATTCCTAAGTTCTGCATAAACTATTGTTAAAATTATACAAACCAAATCATATGGTATATATTTTAAATATTAGTTTTGATTGATACTTTTTTCAACATTTTAAATTTAGCTGCATACCTTACGGTGGTTTTAAATCAAAATAAATGTAATTCCAAACATTTATACCCCCTAAAACTACATGTGCTGAAGGGTTTTGTAACAACATTCACTGAGAAATTGTTTGCCTAGATCGAGTGAAATCTTTATCAGTACCTAGCATATGCTGTCTTAATGGATAGCAAAAGAAATCTTTAGGTATTATCAAACATTTGTAGACCTTTTACAGCATTGAAATAAGTGATAAATCAGATAATAAAGGTTAGGCAATTACTTTGATCACAGATTTTATGTATAGGTACTCTAACTAAACATTAATTTCTACTCCCGCTTCTGCTGTGGCTGGAGGGATGATCGGGCTTTGAGGGTGATAAATGCTGCATAAAGGAGGTCGCCTTTGCATCCTGCTTAATCAAACCTTTCTGTCCAACATTTTGAGGGATTGTCTGCTATAAAATACCCTTCTCACAACAAGTTTTCTATCTACTAAAAAGCTTAAAGTGTATTATATATCTAATATATAAAAATCAATGTTTGTTCGTCTGTCCGTTCGTATTTTATGCGCTGCGATACTGTTCATCTGATTGCTTTGAAATTTTGCATAGTAACACAGGTTAACCCTGGGAAGGTTGTAACCAAAGTCCTAGGACATTAGGGCTTTGCCCCACTGGACTTCAAAGTTTCATCGTTAATCTTATGGAAGAAAGATTTATTTTGATTTTATCAGATGATATCTATAACTTAAAATATTGTAAACAGATGTTTATCATTATGGAAATAAAAAACCTACTTGAATGGCAACTCTCATAGTGGAAACACTTTTTTCGAAAGGCGAGTGAGCGAAGCGAACGAGCTCATATTGAAAATGAACGAGTATTTGACATCAAACAAATTCAGTGCCTCTTCTGCGGCAGCAACGCGCCGGGTACCAGCTAGTTAGTGATAAATATCTGGTATTTCAATTTATCACAACTTGACAAACTCCAAAAGGCCTAACTCTTGTATACTCCCAGTATGGTTAGGAAAGGATAATTTTTAAACTTAACATTTATAGTTATAACTTTGTTATTTTTAAACAAAGGGCTCCTGCAAAAAAGTATGTGAGGCAATTTATGACTGAGTGTATTGTTATGTTATGGGGTACTCAGTTATTATTTATTACATAGTATTTAACCTTTATTTTGATTCATTCAATAATTTCTTTAGTAGGTACCATAAAAAACGTGTTGTTAAAATTAAACAAGATAAATAAACTGTGTCTCACAACACTACCAAGTATATTTACACTTATACTGTACTTACATACAAGACGGTAAACATACTCAAAAGATTCTCTGATTGAGGCTGATGATGACCGGTGTAACCGGTTGAAATCGATCGCCTTGCACCATCTTGTATGTAAGTGTAGTATAAGTGTAAATATAATTTGTAGTTCTGTGAGACGTAGTTTACTTCACCTGTTTGATTCGTTACAAACATGTTTAGTGAGTCAGTCCCACTTGATGTGGTTCGTTCCTGCAGCCGGCTGGCTATTGTGGGCCCGGAGTGAATGAGACATATTGCGACTTGTACGCTTGCCCTCAGGCTTGTAAAGACTTCTCAGAAAGCGATTTTTGAGTAAACCTGGCACAATATTAAACCCTAGAGGTAAAAGACTCTGCAAAAAAATTCTACAAATTGAATTTCTGTATCTTTTATACAGCATAATGGTAAATTTATATTACTCCAGTTAAATTACTGATAATATCAAGATTAAAACAAATCAAAATGTGATTATGGTTTATGGGATTTTACTATCAGTAAAACACGTTATTATTAGTGAATTTCCTTTGGAAAGTGAACTATTAGCATGACCCGCACGGTGAAACTTAAGCCCGGGACCACCATAGAAGTTCCTAACGTGACCCCCTGAACACGTTTTGGGGGGTCGTTCAAAATGTTATATATATATATATATATATATATATGTGTGTTTGCACTCTAGCGGTCGCATTTTTTGTCCGATTTACTTCAAATTTGATAGGGACGTTCCTTTCTGAATCAGTTGGACAAGTTCGTTGGGCAAAACAATCGGAAAACTTTAAACCCCTTTTTCAGGGGATTAATCTTTCAAATTTCGAGTTTTTGGGCCCAAAAAGGGTCAGAAAAGCCCCAGATGTAAAATCAAAGCATGGAACAAGATGGGAATTAGAGAGGCGAAAGTTTTAAGCCCTCTCTCGTCATTCTAGCATAAATATTTACTGAGTTATTAAAAAGTTTTTATGTGGAAATTCACTTCCCTCACGTCAGCGTGCTGCGTGCAAACTCGTTTTTGAGTGGCCAGCACTTGGAAATACAAAGTGTATTTTACTATAAGATTTTGTTTAATTTCAAATGACAAGTCTTATATATCACATATCCATAATTCATATTAAAAAAAGTGAAGACAGAAACAAGAGAAAGCAAAAGTTTTCTTCAAGGAAGACACTGCCCTTACCGAGTAACGCGATCTGCCTTGCCTACTCAAAAGTTATGTGTCTCTGCCTCTTATTTAAAGTTTGCAAAAGTATAATTCAAAAAATACAAACTAAAGTTATGCCTGACAATTCATTTACATCCAGTTCCAAATATTAATCCCATTATGATGTTGACACTTTACTGCTTAACCGCATTAGTAGTTATTATTTGTTTATGTGGTTTTCCATCAAGGAAAGATTGAAATTGATCTCTTTGCTTTCCAAGAAATCAATGAAAATCCCACTAAATATTTATGATTTGATGAATAAATATTATGAAGTTTTTCCATTAAACAATTAAAACTATCTTAGCAATATTAAACGAAACTCAGTAAAAGTTTTATATTAAAGGGCCTTTTTTTAGTGTGTGGTTTTCTGTCAAGGGAAGATTAAAATTTAACCTGTGTGCTTACCAAGAAATCAATGAAAATCAGAACATCACACTAAATATTATGATTCGATGAATAAATATTTAATATTATGAAGTTTTCTATTCAAACTATAATCTTGGAAATTTTAACTGAAACTCAGTATAAGTTTTATATTAAAGCGCTTTAAATTTAAGAATCTTGATTATTAAAAATATTAGGGTACATCTAAGATATAAAACGAAAACATCATTCAAATATATTTGATAAGCGGACAAATTATACAGTTATGGTAGCTTTTTTAAAAATAAAGATCAAATTTACATTAGTGTTATTGACTCATTGTCAAGTTTATGGATGTAAACAAATTAAATTTAAAGTAATTCTAACGTGTTACAGAAGGGCCAAAAAGCTTTTACAAAATCACTGAAATTCATTAAACGAAATAACAAGATTGAGGGAAACGAGGCTTGAAATTGAATTAACCTTTGGCTCTGAAACAAACGGAGCAAAAGCTGCTCCTTGGACATCTTCCTCGAGAAAACATCTCAGATAATATCTGAAAATAAGTTTTGACTTTAATACTTCATAATTAACACTTAGACATAAATACACAGATAATAATACATCAAAAGGAACACATAAGTCTCAAGTCAATTGCTCTTTTCAACTGAAATTAAATAGTGTTTAAAAGCTTATAATTATATAAACAAAGTTGAGTCTGTACATTTCTTTGTTTATTGTTTGATGGAATTTTAATGTCACGTGCATTAAATAAGTGAAATTGCTATAATCTGACTTCTCTATATTATTGCCTATTGCTCGGACGATCCATACTTTTTCAACAGGGTAACAGCTTTAGTTATTTGTATGAACTCGGTTTATATTGTCATATAGAGCGTTATATGAAGGCTCTGTCCCAAAACCCATCTACATCTACAATACACTATGGTGATTTTTTTAACACGTTTAACGAAACATCGGTCTGTGAGGCCGGTAGACATTTGGTTTTTTTAATCATGTCGATCCTGAATCAGTTAAAACTATCATCTCCACAGTACCTTTCTAAAATCCTCTTATAAGCTACATATTCAATTTATGTTGACATTTCTTTGTAGGTTTTTTTGCAAGTATTTTGTTTGTTATGTCAGCTTGACAGACAGACATTTCACAAGCTTTATACATTGAGTGTATGGAAAGAGACCGACGTTTCGGTTCATGTAACTCCAGACTTTACTTCTTTTTATTAATCAATGTATAATCAAATATAATTCAACAATAAAGTTATGTTTTGCTTTAACATTTAAATAGTATTATTGGAAAGATTTGATTTTCACACAGAGTTAAATAAAGTGGAGAAATAATAAAAGGACTGACAGACTGACGTTTCGGTTTATGTTATAAAAGTAATGTTTCGTTGCAAGTACTAAGCAGAACTCCCTATCACAATGACAGAAGTATCAAAAGAACAACCCCAATCCCAGAGCTGTGCAAAGTAGTTTTCAGTTTTAGATACTGCATGTATCCTTTACTCTAGTAGCTCACAGACATTTCTAGGATTCAAGTCGTGCTTGGTAAATTCGTTGGAGTCACCTAATTCAAAATTTTTAAGGAACCTGCAGTGAAAGTTCTAGTGGTAGCAATAAAGTCCCTTCTAACTTATTTTTCCTTTTACTCTGGTGGCTTTGCAAAATAAATAATTTCTGTGGTTTAAATTGTGCTGAAGGTGATTTAGTTGGTAATTTATAATTGGATGAACATCAATATCTACTATCACAGAGGATGTAATCAAGGCAGACATTGAGACTAGTCAGTGAGGCATTAGTAATGTAGTTATTAGCTTCAGATTTGCATACACAACTTCTGGTTGAAAAATGGGAAATTGAATAATCCTTTAGCCACTTTTAGATCTCTCAAAAAGTTTGATTTTAGAAAATTCTGTGAATTACTTAAATGAGACAATTAATTGAGAAGCATTATGAATTAATTCAATCTTTTAATCCTAAGGCTTTTTGTTTTGCCCTCTTTGTCACTGTGAACATTGCCTTTAGCATACCAAAGAAGGCAGATATGACTGCCAGTTTGAAGTGCCGGCATACTGTAAGACAATAAAAACTAAAAAACTATAAACTTACTACTTTTAAGTTAAACCAAATTGTCATAAAAAAAATTAAGTGTGAAAAACATTTTATACTTCTCAACAATTTCATCACTTGACCAAGTAATTATAAATACCCCCGTCGCAGCAAACCTGGGTACTCAGCGAATTTCCAATGCATAATATTTGTCTGAATTCCACATAAAGCCGCGTACCAAGTTTCATAAAAATATATTCACATATAAGCGATTTTAATTATTCTCCATAAGAATAACATTGGTAATGAGTACGTAGGTTTGCTGAAACAAGGAACACTAACAATTGTTTTTTACGCTAATATAAATATAATTTAACTAGGCGAAGCCACATACCAAGTTTCATCAATATTCAATCATAAATAAGCGCTATATAACATTTTAGTTATTCTCCATAAGAATAACATGGGGGCTGAGTAAGCAGGTATGCTGCTACAGGAATAACCAACAAAAAGTCAATTTTTTGTGCAAATATCAATATACCAGTACTATTTGAAGCCACATACCAAGTTTCATCAACATACATTCATAAATAATCGAGATATCAAATTTTATTTATTCTCCATAAGGATAACATTGGACAACGTACTGTGTTTAGCACTTTGAATATCTCAGCAACGGTTGGGCGTAGAATCACAATTTAAACACCAAAATGATTGTTTTGTGGAACTGAACAGATTTCTAAAAGCAAATGTGAAGTTTAAATTAAAATAAACTGAGGAAATGCCAAAAACCTTTTTCCCATAAGATTAACATGGGAGATTTTATGAGTGGGTTTTTTTGGATTTTCTCCGCAACCACTTAACCTAGGTTGATAATTCAACATACTATATTATTTGTTTTTTTAAGCTCTAGGCTATAACATGGTCAAAACCAAAATTAAGTTTTAAAAAAATTGTAGGGTGAAAAATGCAAAAAACTGATTTTTGGAAAATTTAAAACCCCCATAAACCCCCCTTCCCATGGTCCGATTTTTCTGGTTTTCGAACTTAAAGTCATGAATGTCATTTTACACATTTGAGCCAAATTTCTTTGAAATCGGACGTTTTTTACTCAAGTTATCGCATTCACAGACACACATATATATATATATATATATATGTATATATATATATATATATATATATATATATATATATACATATATATAAATTTGAACGAATAGTGTTTTTGTCATCTGGGGACCTCAAAACAAAAAATTATCATGGTCTCGGACTTAAGTCTTACCATGAGACCTACGGTAATAGCTTCTTCCCTATAGGGGAAATTCGCTAAAAAGAGCCATATCACTTTTCAATTTTAACTTTTACTTTCTCACAATTAGCAATATTTTATATTCATTTCCTACACGGTTATATTGACCAAACAAAACTTAGAGCTTGAACTTTGAAATTACAAAATATATTAAAAAAACTAAAGTTGTTTCAGAATAACTGTTGAGTTACCCGACAGATGTATTGAAAGAAATGTGTAAGTGGTAGAGGGATGATAGGAGTGGAGACGAGAAACCGACCGAAATATTGGTTTACACCCGACAGACCTCCTGTCGTCCCCTCTTTGACTTTTCCTTTTCACACAACTTTAATTCTGTATCAGTACAGAAGACTTTCATACATACAGTCAACATATATATATAAAAAAATGAGATTGGGAGGAAAGTGAAGTATGGAATATATATAAATAAATATATATATATATATAAATATACATATATATATATATATATATATATATTCCATTCTTTACTTTCCTCCCAATCTCATTTTTGTTTATCTTTTAAAATTATATTTTGCTTTCCATGAAGATTTGCCTACTTAAGAGTAAATTTAATGATATAATGTAGTAACCTTAATTATTAAACAGTGATTAATCCAGGTTTAGTGTTAACCAATTTACGTGGAGTGAATTATGGACATTTTAAACTTGCTTGCACTGTTTCAATGCTATTAGGGTTTATTCCTGTAAATACAAACGTAATGAACATAATCCTACCAAGAGGGAAAACTTTAATTCAATTTTAAAGTTTACAGAATATTTTGCTTGTTCAGAGGTAAAAAATCAACTAAAAGTTAAGTTCATATCTGTAATTGTTAATTCAGTAACAATGGAATAATAGGTGTTATTGAATAAATTGCATCAACCTTAAATTTCGTCAAGTTCATTTATTGAAACATTAAAATGTTACAATTGTTTTAAAATCTATTCATTTTCATTTACAGGGAAAATAGACACAAAATATTTTACAATGTAGTTTTAAACTACTATTTATAAATTGAATTTAACACAAATAAATTTGTTTCTATGGTAAACACAAACACCTATCAATATTTTCATTACATTTAGTAGCACAAACACTTCTTGCAATAAATTAGTAAGTAAAATTAAAAATTACTTGTTTTATGTAAACTTAAACATTTTCTATGAACACTCGAGATATTTGTCAACTTACTTCTATGTAATTGAAGTAAATATTCTAAGTTATGACAGACTATTGCAGACGTAATAATAGTTTCAGAAAATAAAAAAATAAAAATGATCTACCTTTTTTAAATAGTCTCATTTATATTTAATTTTGCAGTTCAAATAAGAAGACTACCCAAATTATAAAAGAAAGAAGACAAATTGAACTATGGTAAGCCATTGACTTTTCCGACATGTCAAATTAGCAATCAAAGAAGTGTATTTTTTTAACATGTGTTTTTTAAACCGTTTACTAACTACAACAAACGTCACTTTTTACATGTAAATTAATTTTAGTCAAATCTCATACTACACCTCCGTGAATAAGGGAATTATTTTTGCTACAGTCACTATAACACGTTACACCTCCCTACATGAAATTATATACAAAATATAAATTGGTGCAATCAAAATCAAAATGAAACTCCGTTGGTGAGCGCTCAAGTGTTGAGTGCGGCCACATGTTTCAGCGTGGACAGGTCTCTCAGCAACATCTGCATCGTCTGCTTGAGACGAGCGTCCGACACTTCGCTGGAGAGGTCCGGGTCCTCCACCTCCAGAGCTGGGACAGACAACGACACACTGTCAGTTTGGACATTTTTAAATGTTCATCAAAATAGATAAACAATGTAGATATTACAGCGTTTCATAAGAAAAAAGGACCTGCTATCTACATTTTTCAATCCACTGTGTTACCGTTTGTCAACTTAGTTTACAAAAAAGGCATTTTTTTTTCGTTTGACCAATCTGTTAACACATTCGCTGCGTATGTTCCCATATCGGACATCCTTGCATATTTTCGCACGCTCGTGTGCGTATATCGGGACATGCCTCTTTTTAAACTAAACCATTCAGTCTGAGCTGAGCACCTGGTCGATTCACATGATATGTTGTGAGCGTGTAGGAGGGGTCCCGTAGTGTTGCCGGGCGGCGTCAGTTTCCAGAATAGCAAAGTAGTGTTTTAAAAATGATTAAAGACTATAAGTTAGTCAGTAATTGATTTTTATTTAAGAAATTGAGACAATCAGTTGGTGATTATTTTTCATTAATAAAATAAACTTACAAAAATAAATAATGAAAAAACTATTATAAAACAAATACTTTGGATGTTAACTAACTAATCTTGATCGATAAAAATACATTTGTAATGTTAATGTTAAATTTAGGGTTTTAATTTTTGTATAAAAGTTCAAAAGCAATTTGTGTAAATAACTTTCAATGATTGTAGATCAACGTTTTTAAATACTGTATACTGTAATGTAGGGTTGAGTTGATACCGAAATTTATCGATTCTCGATACCGCTACCAATACCAGAAAAATCGATTCCCGATTCTCGATACCGATACCATCGATACCTACATAAAACCAATAGGGTGGTTTGGGTGGTTTGTAGGTATTCAGTACCTATAGTTTTTAAAACTTTGTTAAAAACAGTTACAAATTTATTATACCATTTAAAATTATTTTCTAGTATTTTGTAGTTAATCATCAAATGTTAATTTCACTAGAATGCTATAGTAATGTAGAAAAACAAAAACTATTTATTTTAAATTTATAATAGGGAAAAACTTGGGTTGTAAGATAATGACTCAAAGAAATAATGTTGGTCAGCCGACTGGTTTATTGCTTTCAACCAGACCCCTCCCATCCCTCTTCCTTCCTTATCTTCAAGGTAAGATTTTTGCTGCCGACCCAAACACTTCTCGTGCCTTTTGTAGAGCGGGTAAATGGCGGGAGTATCTCTTTCCGTGCACTTCGTAGCGCAGGTAAACGGCAGGGGTATCGATGGTATCGGTATCGATAATGAACAAATGAATCTCGATACCGATACCAATGTCCAAGAATCGGTGGTATCGAGAATCGACTCATCCCTACTGTAATGTCATTTAGCAGCTTTTTGTAGTTAATTATCAAACTAATTTTTAAAGCAATTTTTACATAATTTAATGTTAATTTCACTAGTATACTGTAGTAATATAGAAAAAGAAAGTCTGTTTAATATTTAATATAAATTCATAATTTATGGGGAAAAACGTGGTTGTAAGATAATGACTCAAAGAAATAATGTTGGTCAGCCGACTGATTTATTGCTTTCAACCGGACCCCACTCTTCCTGTCCCATTCCAGCTTCCTTCCTTATCTCCAAGGACAGATTTTTCCCCCGACCCAAACACTCCCTGTGCCCTTCTCTTACACTCCCAGTGCCCTTCTCTTACTTAATTCACAGGTATACATAAACAACTCACCTGTCATTGTCTCCTTTCATATGAGCTAAACATCGATTTTAGGCTTATTTTTCTTTATTTCAGTCATATATTTTGTTCAAGACTAGTTAGCGGCATAAATCTGGGTAAAAGGCGGGAGTATCATTACAATTTTCAACAACTCGACTCAAATTTTTGTTGGTCAGCGGCGTGAACGGTCAGCGGCTCTGAGTAAACGGCGGGAGTAGATATGCTATTTTCAACTACTCGACTCGAATTTTAGATGGTTAGCGGCTTAAATCTTGGTAAACACCGGGAGTATCAACGGCCTGGAATCGATAGAATCGGAATCGACTTTGGGGCCATCGATTCTTGATTCCGATTGTAAGCCTGAGAATCAGTGGAATCGAGAATCGACGATTGGAATCAACTCATTACTAAACTTTTCAAATGGCATCAATGATGACAAAGCACAAGTGAATCATCTTGATTTTCCTAATGAATTTAAGTCAGTTATAAGATATCTAACCTTTTTTATTTACTGTGTCAATTCAGGTGGTATACAAATTACTAAAAATATTTAATTATTTAGATTCATACCCAGTGCTTGTGAGAGTAGCCACTGCTTCCTACCTGATATCTGAGCGTCTATGGAGGTGAGTCTGTCCTCCACCCGGGTCTGGTAGTCCTCTATGTGCTCCAGCAGTCTCAGCCGGCACTCCTTGGAGTCAATGGCCGCCTCTGGCTGCGGACCGACTCCTTCTGGACAAACAGAACATTGCAGAGCAGGTCATAAAACTAGGGGTTTTGCTGAGGTGTGGTTGGAATGCTGTAGAGACGATTTTCGTGGCACAAACTATTTAGGATTGCCAGGCTGCACAAAAGTCATCATGTAGACTGACAGATGCAATGATACTATGGATTTCAAATATAAAATCAAAACAACTTCCTTAAGTATTACTTCCCCAGACTCTACGTGATACTTCCAGAAATCATTATATGTGACCAGCGAGTTGCTTAACTTTGCTCCTTAAGATCGCAAGGCTCAGAGTAAGAAGCTCTCTCAACATTACAGTCAGATGGCTCAATAGTGAACCATTCTGCAGCCTAAGAGAGTTTTTGAACTGGACAGTAAAACAACAAAACATTATGTAACTATTAAACAAAAAAAATTGATTTTGTTGTCTAAATGGATAAGATATTTTATGTTAAGCCAGGAGCACTAAAAACTCAAAAAAGTCATATTTTTTTTAAGCGAGAAGAAAACTAAATTGGATAGCCATAGTGGTTTTCCAAACTCGACTTGCTTGCATACATAAACAAATTAGTTAATCCAATTTAATTTTTTCAGGGTAAAAACATATTTTGTTTAAACAGTTTGAGGTTCTCACTTATCCTCCTTTTTTTACTAAATTCAAAGTTCATTATTAGACAATTTATGAATTTACATATTTTCCAATCATTTAACACACCTTCCTTGCTCTTATCTTCTTCGCTTTCATTTTTCGCTTCAGGACTCCCATCTTTCCAACTCTTGGCCCACAGATACAGCTTTGGATGGTCTTGCTTCATTCTGTAAAATATCAGAATATGTAAGTCGCTATATTACTTGTTGATTAAAAAACAAACAAGTATCAGATATAAAAAAAATATACTTATAAACATTCTACAGTCAACTCCCGATTATCCGGGTGCAGGTTAATCGGGTTGCGGTTTAACCGGGCTCAGGGCACCTACTAAAACGTGTTAGTGTACCACAGTTGGCTCCGACTGTATCTCTCACATTCCATGAGATCAAATCGTTAATAACTTTAAAACAACTCGAGACACTCACGTTGCGATGTGTGTTTTGACGTTGAGGCTGTGAATGACCGTCTCCAGTTGCATCACTGTGGCACACAGATCGTGGGACTTCTTCAACATCTTCTCCCTCTGTTCAGTAACCTCAGGGTCCTTCTGGCTGAACGAGAAACTGCAACACGAGACAATTTACATTGGCCAAATGTTTCTCCCGGAATCAGAGTATGAGATATGTTTGAAAATATAACCCTGGAGTCTAATATGTGTATAGCTATTCAATCCATACATTATCACAATTAAGAACATTCCCTCGCATAATAACTAGCTGGTCCAACAGCTCCGTTTATTCAACTGATATCGCTTTCATAGTCTACATCAAATTACTCAGCTGATCAAATTCAAATATTTAAAGGTTTTTTAGTTTGAAATTTTTATTTAACTAGTGGTCCTAGGAAAGAAAAGCACTTGTCGAAAAATAAATGTTACATTGTAAAATATGATTTAGCATCATGCTGAATAAAAATATGATTTAGCATCATGCTGAATAAATTTGATTCCATCAATTAATCATTGTTGCATGCAATAACTCATGTTTTTTTTCTTAATTCTAGCTTAAACCTGTGCAGACAGCTGGACCTGACCTCGGCAGCTTGCCCTCCTTGAGCCAGTCCTGGTTGTGGCGGTGGCGCATGGACTCCCTCTGGCGGGCGGGGTGGAGGCAGATGTGGCAGACGTACTTCTCTGGCACCTCCGACTCCTTGTTGATGTTGTTGCAGTAGCCGTGCTGCCAGCACAGGCACAGGTCGCACTGCAACATACAAACAACGTGACCTCTCTGAGCCACGGAGTGGTTCAATATTGTTCAATTTTGTTAATTTTATAACTATATGGACACCTGAACCCCTGGATTGTAAAAAAAGTGCTTCTGGTAGACACACACACACGTAAAGATAAGTGAAAAGTAGCAAAATAGCTGATCGGATGAGCGACTCACAAATAATAAACCCATTCCGTCAGCTTGGACTGCTGCCGTCCACCATTCGCTTAAGGTCCACCCTCATCTTCAACTCTACCACAGACAGGTCAACTCTCCTTAAGTTGCATATGAAAACCACTGATTGAGATGGGATTTGAACCCTCGTTCAAAGCATGCCCCGCCCCCTGGGGTACCTGATCGGCTAGCAGTAGTTTCAGACTGTGCACTACAAGTAGGGGTGTGCGAGTAGTGATTTTTTTAATCGAGTCGAGTATTGAGAATTATTTTCGAGTTTCAAGTATTTTCGAGCGAGTATTTGCCATCAGTTGGTAGTTTAAAATATTATAATGGGATTTGGATACCACCCTAGATTTAATAATCTAAACATGGTTTATAACTAATACATGAGTAGCAATACAAAGTTTTGGCCAGTAAAATCAAACTGGATTACGTATTGACAAACAAAACACGGATTAACTTTCGTTTCTGGCCGATAAACCACAGTGTGGTTGTCATTTGGCCAATATCATCTGGTCCACACATCGTTTATAATCAATATTAGATTACGAAATCGTTAATTAAGGCCGATATTAAGTGGCCCGGTTGCCACTTTTGCCGATATTATGTTTTCCGTCATCATTTACGGCCGAAATTACGCGGTCCAATCGTAATTTTCGGCCGATTCTATGTGATACGATCGCCTTTTGCGGCCGTTACTACGCATTTTGGTCGGTTGTTCTCGTTAGCGATCGTCATTTTCGGACAAATTTTATGTGATGCGATCGCCTTTTGCGGCCGTTACCACGCGTTTTGGCCGGTCGCAATCGTTAGCGATCGTCATTTTTGGCCGATTTTACGTGATGCGATTGCCTTTTGCGGTCGTTACTACTCGTTTTGACCGGTCAAAATCGTTAGCGATTGTTATTTTCGGTCAATTTTACGTGATTCGATCGTCTATTGCGGCCGTTACTACGCATTTTGGCCGGTCGCAATCGTTAGCGATTGTCTGGAAATCGGCCGGAAATACTCAAATTTTCGAGTATTTTTTAAAACTTTGACTTGGACTTGGACTTGGTGAGTCGAGTTCGAGTATTAAAATACCAGGCCGAAAACTCAAAAGTTTCGAGTACTTGCACACCCCTAACTACAAGATAGGCGGTAGTCGTCTTAAATCCCCGTTCATGGTATTGCTTATACCCTAACTAACTGTGTTTCTACGTATCAGATTCAAATGCCGATATATTGGCTATTAAGGGGGGACTCAGAAGGTTTAAGTATTAGTCATTAATTTACTATAAAGTAAAATTAGCTAGACCTAATTATTAGTTTCTATTTAATACAATGTATTGGTTTAGTGGTCTAATCCAAGTTTAGTACATTAATTTGTACATTTCTGCAAAATGAGTTTCAAACAACAAAGAAGTACATTAGCATTAGATACAATAAACATTTATAGGAACTGACTTTATTTAATGCCCCAGAGTATGGTTACTGACAGTAAGAGTAGTTCCATAATTGTTGGTTGTTGTTAACAGTGAAGAAAAACGGTGCAAGTTTGGTGGTACAATAAATTCCCAAAACTGAAGTGAATATAAAGTTAAATAATCTGATCTCTTCATAGTTGAAATCTGAGTAAAATGATGTTGTGATGGTTCCAATTTTCATCAGTTTCATTGTGGTTTGTGGTTTGTGGTTTGTGGTTTGTGGTTTGTGGTTTGATTTTAATAAAAATTTGCTCTCAGTTACCATTTTTAGAGAACTAAAAACATTACTAGTCTATTTTTAAAATCAGATAGGCCTAATTAATTAAATTCACCAGTATTAATAAACTGCAGTCCAGTAACTTGGGTGTTGTAAATTTATGAATTTTATTCCTTTTTGCATCAACAAAAGTTATAAATAAAAAGCAATTGTTTGATTAATTTCAAAATGCAGTGTTTTCATGTGCTATAGTTTTCATACAGGCCAAACATCTTAACATCGTAGAATCTCAGATCAATCCCACTATAAATAAAAACACTAAAAAAGTTTAAAAAAATTGTTTTAAAAAAGTTTAGCAATGCATTAAAAGGGGTTAAAATCTGATTTGACTGAAGACAGCAGAGTCTGGGGTCCAGCCACAGCCTGTACCTGTATCATGAGGCCGTCCTCCTCCGTGAAGCCGCAGGTGCAGTTGATGATCTCCTCCTTGCGCAGGTTCTCGTACACCTCACTCTCCGCTGCTGCTGCTGCTGCTGCTGCGGTTGCTGCGGTCTCCTCCACCGGCTCAGACTGGGCTGCGGTCTCTTCCCCTCCCGCAGCGCCTGGCAACAACGCTCTCACTAGCAGCAAAGTCTATCATTATGGTTTGTCAACGTACCTTTTTTTTGTTTTTTAATCACCACTGTAAACTGTTTTTTTTCTTCAACAATAGCATTTTGAATTTAACATTGTCAGAGGGCATCGGACCAAACCTCAAAGTCATGTGGGTGCCCCGGGATTCGAACCCGTGACCTCTTGCACCAAAAACCAAAGCCACTATCCGTTAAGGCAAGCGAGGCGTCTAGTATTAAATATACAAGTTGCAGTAGACCTGAGCAGTAAGTGAACTTCCCTTTTTAAACTTTCTTTAAAAGCACAAGTTACTTTTCAGCTAGTAAAAAATACACCTGTTGCAGTAGCATAGCACATTAATTCAACTTCCCTTAACTATTTTTGTTTGTTTATAATTAAATAAATATAACAAAAATAATAAACTATCTCCCTCCCAACCGACACTTACTCTTCCCATTTCCATTCTACAAATTCACCTACAAAGACAAAGCGGTTGACGGGTCTACAATAAATTTTATAAAAATTAATTAATTTATATATTTAAAAATATAAGGAAACTTGGGGCAGTACATCGGACTGCTCCATCTGGCCAACTATTAAATTTCTTTTTATAAGATATTGGTAAACTAAAATTTGTCCTGAGGCTCTGCCCCACCGGCCTTCAATGTTCCTATGTTAATCTCATGGAGATTATTTGAACTCAATGACTACTCCACTGATAGTCCGCAGTGGACAATGTAGAAAACAAATTTAAATAAAAGACGTTTTTGATATCTAGGTATAGGAAGATGAGAAATTAGTATGCCAAAACCTTAAAACTTAGCATATTTTGTAAGACAATTCTTAAGTTAGCAATCACTTTTGTATTTCTAACCAATCAATATGCTTAGCTCCAGAATATTAAAGCAATTCAATTTTTGAATCTAAAAATTAAACAGCTCTGGCTGGTTGAATTACTTTTACTATTACTTTCATAGTAAAAATAACATAACTGACTTGTGTAGGGTAAACTGTAGGCAAGAAATTAATGGATTTTTAAAACAGGAGGGAAGAAGTATACAGAAGTATGTTCTGTGTATCTGCTGTGCCACTTCTGTTATGTGTTATAAAACTTCTTTGCATCATTGTTTAAGTTATTGATTTGTTTTGATATCATAATACAGATTTTTATTTGGCTAGTATTTTATAACTGAAAGGTAGCCCTCAAAATTAAAAAAATATAAAATTACAGGTTCCATTGTCATGTTGTACAAAAACATAAATACAAATTCACTTGAATATCTTGAAACAAGCAAAATAAATCAATAAAATAGAGAAATTGGTGTGATCTTAACACTATAATACTACCTTTGGGTTTTCTACTAATGCTATTTGTTGATTTAAATTTCTTAAACTGTCTTCTACCCTCGGTACCGGTATTGTGAGTTTTATCTTTTTCCTCGACTGGTGCAACAACAACGCGTCCTGGAGAAAAAAATAAAAAGTTTATGTTAATAAGGCAACAAAAATAAGAAAGTATAAATGAAAAAAACTGAAAAATTTTTGAACTTAGTGTTGTAAAATTAAGGAATGCATCAAAGAGGATTTTTTTATGTTTAAGAAAATGGCTATAAACTACATTTGTGAGCAATCAAATATTCAGTCAGTATAAAGGGTGAGCACTATTAAGTTTCAGTCAAAAGTCAATGTCAATTTATAAAAAAACTGAAGAGGCAAAGTTGTAATCAATTTCAAAATTTTGGAAGATCCATAATTTGAGTATGGCTTTATGAGAAATTCCCTAGAACAAGTGACAGGGTGATAAGCTGTTTATCACTTTTGTTCTGACAATATGTGGCATTCCATAGAGGCCAAAACTGACTTTAACCGCCCACCAGCATAAATGACCGCCACAACTAAAATAATTATAAAAACCACGCTGAACAAAGTGAATTTAATTTTAAAAGCACACTCCTTCAAAAACACACACGTTAATCAAATACCTTTTCTGCACGCCTTCTTTCATGTGCAGAACCTTGCTGTCACGGTTCATTTTGTGATTTACATACAAATACTGCCGCACAGTAAGAGGCTAAAATAGAATTTTTGTTTGTTGGCCTCCGGATTACCAAGATATACTAATAGTGGTTTAAATACCTGCTTATTGTTAATATATATTATTGTAATGGCTGGCAACTAGTTTTGACTTGTTATGAAGTCATCATCAGACTGATGGGCTTCATCATCCGGATGTTGTTATCTTCATTATAAAAAGAACGTAGAATTAATCAAAAACAGAAACAGTTAAACATAAAGTACAGACACGACGGGTACAAACATTACACAAACATGCAACATTTACCGATTTTTATCAAGGGCGGCGCAATCCCGGCGAAAGTAGAGTCCAGAATGCCGGTCAATGTGGACTCTACTTCCACTGGGATTGTGTTGCCCTTGATGAAAATTGGCTGTAAATGTTTCGTGTTTGTGTCTGTCGTGTCTGTGCTTTGTGTTTAAATGTTCGTTTTGATTAATTCTACGTTCTACTAAATGAAGAGAACAGCATTCTTGGACGGCCTGATGATGACTTCGGAAGAAGTCTTAACTAGTTGCCATTGCAACAATTTGGATTACCAATAAGCAGGTATTTAAACTAATATTACTAAAATAGCAGTTTCTCTTTGTTCTGGATCATTTCCTTAACTGTTTGATTAAATTCCCTTACTTTTCCTCAAGTTAACCACTCCCTGCTGTGTCGCGCGACCACACTCACCGTTGCTGTCGTGTGTGACGTTGAGTTTCTCTAGTGCGACGCGAGGCACCTGGGACCGGTTGCGGGAGAACCGGTAGCCCGAGCCGGTGCCAGAGCTGGTGGAGGGGGTGGGCTCCGGGGCGGCTACGGCGTCATCCTCCAGCGAACCTGAGGGAGCAGTGGGGAACCGGTTACAAGAGTGACAGAGACAGCTTGGTAGATCTCACTGTGGATAAACCGGTTTACAAGAGTGAAAGGCACAGCTTGGTAGATCTCACTGTGAATAAACCGGTTTACAAGTGTGAAAGAGACAGCCTGGTAGATCTCACTGTGGATAAACCGGTTTGCACGAGTGAAAGGCACAGCTTGGTAGATCTCAGTGTGGATAAACCGGTTTGCGAGAGTGAAAGGCACAGCTTGGTAGATCTCAGTGTGGATAAACCGGTTTGCAAGAGTGAAAGGCACAGCCTGGTAGATCTCAGTGTGGATAAACCAGTTTGTAAGAGTGAAAGGCACAGCCTGGTAGATCTCACTGTGAGTAAACCGGTTTACAAGAGTGAAAGAGACAGATTGGTAATATTACTGTGGGCAAGCTGGTTTACAAATGTAAAAGAGACAGTCATGCAAATAAATCTAAGGATCCACTGCCTAATCAATTCATATTACTGTAACCAATGTTGACCTCCAAGCTGAAATGAACTAGTCTGAAAATGCTACAAAATAAAAGTATTTTTACTATCAATATATATTGCGTAAGGCAAATTAATTGTGTCAAAATTTCAAGCGCTACGCTTCACCTTTTTCTTGCCTTCGGCAATGGCTTATTTCAAAGCTTGAGGGCCAAGGACAAAAGGAAAAATATCATAAATGTCAAAAATTGCCTGGGTTTCAAAGATCCAATCATTTTCTTATGGAAATATCACTACAGAGAAAATGAGCTAATGATCGGCTGTGATTATTTTAATTGTGACTTAAGCTTCTGCTTTATTTATGTGTTGACATGTCTTCATACTCCCCTAAAGATTTACTTTCGTTAGGATGCAAACAGTAAATTAAAACAAAGTTGTAGGGCTATAGCTCCTACAAGCCACTAGTTTGTTATTTCATTATTAAAGGCACACAAGAAAATAAAAGTTTTTTAAACGTAAAAAATAAATGATTCCTTGATCATCATGTTAAAGGATGCCACGTAAGTCTATAAGCACAAGACAGGAACATTTCCAGATAAGCTGTTAGAGTAAAATTAGATGACACTTTTAGCTACAATACTACTGATGGTAACGTTAGATAGGACTGACAAAAACTACTTATCGAGACTGATTAGAACCAACTGGGGTTTGCCCTGTCCCGCCTTAGCCTGACTGTCAAGATATACTTATGTTCATCGAAGCTGAAACGAACTAGTCTGAAAGTCCTTCTGCTACGACTTGCTCCAAGCCAACTATCTGTTATGCAAGAAATATTCAGGTGTTGTGGGTCAACTGAAAATCTGATGCTGACAACTAGAGCAACCGTATTTATTTACACAACTAAAATAAGAAAACATAAGTTTGATTTTCCTTTTCAGCTTAACGAGGCTGGTAAGCGCATCCTTAGTATTGAGACTTCTCACTACCATTTGTTTATCGTTACTGTCACACTTGTTACTTGTTACTGTCACACCACGTATCATCCTCATACTACCCCCAGCGCCCAGACACAGACCTGTGGTGGCTTTGGAGAGCTTGGGCTTCTTCAGCACAGGCTCCGACACGGCTCGTTTCCGAGGCCGCGACTTTGTACTTTGAGCTTCATCCTCGGAATCTTCATTTATTCTAGGAAAAAGCATTTAAATCGCATATAAATACTCAATTCCAAACTCAACTGAGTATTAACTATTAATTATTAATTAATAATAATAAGTATTCATTATTTAAAAAAACATATATAACTGCCGAACCTGCATACTCAGTGATTTCTGAATGCAATTTTATTTATAAAGAAATGAAACTTTAACAAATAAAGCAGTGTACTCTTGTTGATGAGTCAGCACAATGATTAGTTAATAGTTATACAGTAAAAATATATTATTTCATTATTTCTTCACAGAGGGTTTAATCACCTGTTATTTGACAAAATGGATCAACTTGAAATTAGATTTAGTGAAGATTATTTGCATAATATCTTATAATCTTACAATAAAACATTTATTCATAACACAGAAACGTAAATACCAAATTAATAAAAGAAAAATCGCTATGAAAATGATGTTAATAAAACTTCTTTACCATTTTATTCTGGACTTTTCTTTAAACAATCCACAATTCAATTTTTTTCTTTTATTTATTGATTTTGTTTCCTCTATTGCTTATTTCTACGGCCAACAGGCCTGTTAGCGATCTAAAGACAGTTCAGGTTGTAACGGTATTTGTCAGATAGGCGAGCCAGTAGTGATTGCTAATGAAAAGATGATTCACATGTCCACCAACATTGAAGCTGCACCTGACTCGTGAGGGCCAACCCCTCTGTTACACCGAGTTGATGACAACAATTATGTCACCCCTCATATATCATCTGCCTTGTTAAACTCGGTGTTTTAACAATAAACAAGTGCAACTTGAAGGTATAACTTGTGTCACAATTCGTCACTCACTTGGCCTCCTTGGGCTTCTGATGGTCGGCGGCCACTGCAGGCGCGGCGGGGGCAGGCGGGGCGGTGGCGGGGGCAGGCACAGGAGCGGGGGGCCGCACTGGCAGCAAGGTCTTGATGGTGGGCTTGCCTTCCTTGTCTGATGATATCGTCACCTGCAATGCAACCGCTTGAGAGTCAATGTAATAGCTTATGTACCTTAACCGTTGTCAATACTGAATTATTAGTAATCACGATTTATAGACCTACATAAATATAAGGAATGTCCACAAAAACAACACAACACATTTGAACCGGAAAAATGCAGTTTTTCAAAAGTTATTTGGTTTAACCCTTTGAGCGCCAGGCGGTTGCCGCCTACCTACACAAGAAGAGGGCCAGGCACTGCGGAGGTCTGTGTGACCTTGGCCGCTGCCGCCGCCCGGCGGAGAAGCGCGTTTTTATGTAACCATTATATATTTTAAAAATTTATTTTACCATGATTATTATCTAAGAATTGTATTAATTTCTGTAATAAATAACAGTGCTATGATTGTTTTGGTAATTCACGGAGCCACGGCCATCTAAATAATACAAAATTTGAAAGTATATACTATATAAAATATTCATCAATAAAAAGGAACATACATATATTTAAACGCCATTTCATTGCGCATTCAACGGTGCTGATTTTGTTAGACTCAAGTAATAATCATAAAAATTACAAAATTGCCGGATGCCGATATATCGGCTTGTGGCAGCAAATGTTCCACAGCGCTCACGCCGATATATCGGCTCATGGCAGTGAACGTGTCACACTACTCCCGCCGATATATCGACTAGCGGCAGTTTATGAAACATATTGCAAATCCGGTAGATCGACTTTTGGCAGTGAAAGGGTTAAAAGTCTTAACAAGCAGATAGAATTAAACTTAACTATGAGGTAAAAGAAACAGATTAAAACACGTGATATTTTTGTACTGTCTTTAAGATTCACTCCATACGACATTAACCATATTTTTTATGTTTTTTTTAGTCGATGTAGTTATTAGCAACCCACTCAAAGTTTATTAATAGGTTAGTAGTAGTTAGGTTAGGTTATTAGTATTCTGACTCGAAAAGGTCCTAAGAGCCGAAACTAGTCATCACTACATAATGTAAAAAAAGTGGAATTAGTTACAATAATGACTGAACAAATACATACATACACATTTATATGTCATAATATGTGAAACCCCAGCTTTATAAGCCAATACAACCACTAGACAAATACTAAAACTCAACATCAAGGAAATGTTTCAATCAATTTTTGATAGTTGACGTACCTTGAGAGGTTTGTTCTCTGCTGCGGGTTTGTTGTGGCCAGGAGGCACGTACTTGGTGATGGTGACGGGGGTGCGGGGGGAGGAGGTGGTCTGGACGATGACGGCCTCCGTTGAGCCCACCTGGGGACAGGAGAGGTACAGACATCACTGGTGGACAGGCAGAACACTATAGTGACCTCATACAACATGATGTGACATTTCAGCTACATTATCAAACGATTTTATATCTAAAGTATCCTAAGCTAACCACCGCAGTGTACTGTACAAGTTGGTACTCCACATCAAGAATTATTCCTCAAAATGTTAAATTCATATATCTTCTTGTCAGACTGAATGTTTTATAGCCTACGGTGTGGTTAAGAAAGTCCTATAATGCAATCGTCTAAAATTTAAAACGAGTTCGCACGCAGCACGCTGACGTGAGGGAAGTGAATTTCCACAAAAAAAGTTTAAAACTCAAAATATGTGTAAAAACATACATGTATTCCAATTTTTATTGAAATCTGAAAAAAAATTATTTTTGGCTGTTCTGATGCTCCTGGTTTCATTTACCAGCTGGGAATACAATTTTGCGCATTATAAGGTTAGGAGAATGTCCAGGCAGGCTTGAGAGTAGGCGTGAGTTGCTGGGGATGTTAAAAGTACTCTAACAAAGGAATAACAGGCTTTTCTAGTGTAAAATCCCTATAAGACAACGTACTGTGTTTAGTCAAAACACATTTTCTTTAATAACTCGGTAAATATTTATGCTAGAATGACGAGAGAGAGCTTAAAACTTTCGCCTCACTAATTCCCATCCTTTAACATGCAATAATTTTACATCCGGGGCTTTTCTGACCCTTTTTGGGCCCAAAAACTCCAAATTTGAAAGATTAATCCCCAAAAAAAGGGTTTAGAGTTTTCCGATTGTTTTGCCCAACGAACTTGTTCAACTGATCACAGAAAGGAACGTCCCTACTAAATTTGAAGTTAATCGGACAAAAAATGCGACCGCTAGAGTGCATACACATATATATATATATGTCTATGTATATATATATATGCATATATATATATATGCATATATATATATATATATATATAAAATTTTGAACGACCCCCCAAAACGTATTCAGGGGGTCACGTTAGGAACTTCTATGGTAGTCCCGGGCTTAAGTTTCACCGTGCAGGTCATGCTAATAGTTCACTTTCCAAAGAAAATTCATTAATAAGCTTAATAACTTCAAATTATATCTAAATGGGAGTTAATGATGATTTATTAAATATATCTCCAGTGATTAGCTTTAATATTTATTCGAAACTATTTAAAATCAGCATATTACCAATATTTGTGTCATCCAGGCATGATCCAAAAACTTTAATCAACAAAAAAATTCAATCTCACTCTTATTACAAACAATAAAAACTAAATTAAAACTAAATAAACGGTATCAGGAAACTGACACATACTTTCTCCCTTTTAGCCAAACTTTAATGACAAAAATATTTGTTATTTACTAAATATAGAATATGAAGTATAGATAAATGTACAGAAAATTGTCTAAAATAGTTGTTTTCAGAAATATCCACCCAAATCCCTTTTTGGGAGGCACTATAGAGTCCGTTGCTACACACAGTGGTTTTGAGAGGGGAAATGCCCCCTTGCCCCCCCATGGTTAAATAGCAACACATTTTGAACATCATCTGTTGGTCAATGCTAACTTGACCTGCATATCAAATTTTAATGAAATTGATCAGTAAATAAGAGAGAAATAGTTATTTTTGTATTCCCCATAAGAATAACATTGGACAACGTACTGTGTTTACCGCTAAATGAAAATTTCAATTTTCTCCGCAACTAGCAATCGTAGAATAGTAATTTAAAATACTAATTTATTTAGTTTTTTGAGCTCTTTTTAATGGTGAATAGTAATATTTTTTAACATTTATGATTTTTTAGGAAAAATCCAAAAAACTGAATTTTTGATGTTTTAAGTCCTGTAATTTCTGAACCCGCATTTTTGCAGAAATGCGGGTAGTGTCATTTTGTTGGAAACCTAAAGTTCTACAAACCACGAAAGTTTAATCAAAATCGTTAGAGCCGTTTTTGAGAAATTTGGATTTTTCATGTTTTTTGGCGGTTTTTGGGGGATAATTACCCTTAAAAATCAAAAATTCAAAAAAATGAAAAAAACACCTGGAGATATCGTGGATTAGTACCTACATACCAAATTTCATAAAAATCGGCCCATAGGTTAGGGCTCTAGCTCTGTACACATCCACACAGACACACACACACACACACACACACACACACACACACACACACACACACACACACACGGACACACACACACACACACAGACAGACATCACGTAAAAACCACTTTTTTGGGTTCAGGGAGCACCAAAACGAATATTTCCACTAACAACTCAAATTCGAAAATTTTTACGAAAACAATACTTTCTCCATATACTATGTATAGGGGGAGAAAGTAAAAAGCTGCCTCAATTATGGTTATTTCAAAATGTTTAACATGCAAAATCATCTAAATATTCGTACCTTGGAGATGACTGGCTTGATGACAGGTTTGATGATAGGCTTGGAATGTGTGGCAGGAGAGAGAGCGGGAGGGGGAGGGGGGATGGCAGGGGGGAGGAACGTCTCCTCAGGTGACTCTTTTTCCTTCGTAGAAGTAGTGGGTTCTGTTTTTTCTTCAGATTCTGTCTTCTTTTCTTCATTTGTGACTGGAGAAGGTGCCTGAAATTGTGATGGATATTGTTTTCATTAAAAGTGGTTTATTTATCAGTCCCTAAGTGACAATGGACTTGAAAGACCCAAAAATACATACATATTAATGATTGCAATATATATGAATCACTTACCCATCCAAAACTGAATGATGCCGATATTTTATTTCCATTGTAATTTTGTAATTACCTATTGTCGCTCCAGACTTCTAATAACATCTTTACCAACCTCTTATGAGAAACCCTTATACTTCATACAGTTAAGCTACGGTTAACTTCGGTACCCTTTTTTTAATTGAACCTATTTGTACTCATATCTTAAATAACATCCTTTGTATGGCATTTTTCTAATCTATACTAATTAGTGATGGTCAAAACCAGAAATTTCGAATCTCGAAACCGAAACCGAAACTTACAAAATCGAATCTCGAAACTCAAATCGCGAAACCCTATTTACTTGCCTGGGTATGGTTATGAAAAATAAATCCAGTTACTCCAAATAAACCAGTTAACTTACTGCCATTCTCGAAGTATCCTAGAAAAATATTAGTTTCAGAACTACTAGTGAACCAATTATTTGTAGCTTAATTATAAACTTTGGTTAGAGTTGTTCTTTCACAAATAAAAAACCAATAATCCACAAAAAAGTGAAGGTAGACGACCGATGACAGTAGGCTTTTGACCTTCACATTATTAATCAACACTCGGGCGTGATTTCTGTTAAAAAAACAACAATGACACAAAAAATCTCGGCAGTTTTGAGTTTTGATTCTCGAAACTCGCCGATCGAATCTCGAAACCAAAACTTTTCCAAAGTTTTGGTGGTTTTGAGATTCGAGTTTTGGTTTTGACACATCACTAATACTAATAAAGTAGTAGTGTGTGTGCATATGTCCAAGTTATAGGGCGCTCGGCCTAGACACTATTTACCCAAATGTCATAATTGTAAGAGGCAGTGTGGAAATGACTCAAAACAAAGAGAGCTGGACAGTTGTGAAACACACCTCACTCGCAGGTTCAGGCTGTGTTTCAACCTCTTCTCTTGGGGCATCTTTTTCTTCTTCTTCAGTTTTTTCCTCTTCTAAAATTTCTTCTTTGGGTTCCTCCTCATAACTTGAGTCTTCTTCTTCCTTTACCTCTTCTTTGGGTGTTTCTGACTCCTCCTCAGATTCTGCTTTCACCATGGGAGTTTCATCTTTTAGCTGCTTAACCTTTGACCTGGAATAAAAGAATACAGTAAATATTACTCTCGAACTCAGATTCACTTTCAACTTTCACCTTCCAAATGCTCACAGAGTTCTCCTCAGAAAAAGTTGCTGTAAATTCTGATTACAGCATCCTCAAACTTAATAAGCCTACCTCAAATAAGTTAAATTTAAAAAGTAACCTACATCAAATTGAGTTTTTTTATAAATTTAAATGTTTTTACACGATTTCTTGCGAAGGGGTCGGATGCACTCGGAGATTATCTCCAGGGAAAGTTATGTAACTGGCTGTACAATCTAATAAACATATTATTTCTAGCTATGACTCATAGAATGGTGATGCAAAGGTTCTAAAAGATCATCAACATCAGCGATTAATTGAATATACTTATGTTTAAAAACAAACATCCTGGAGGACATTGATATGTGTTCCAGTCGTTTTTTACAGCCAATATTACGTTATTTGGATGTTCAAAATTGTTATCTATCTTCTGTATTTCAAAGTGAAAACCCGTTTGACTTTGGAGTATTTTTCAAACGTTTAAGTCGAGTTGAGTTTTGAAAACTCAAATTGTCAGAGTACTCGCACAACACTGAAAGTATAATCATGGTTTCATGGATCATCATTGGCTGTAGTGCAATCATGGTTCTAACTTTCTAACCGATATTGAAAGTAGCAATACACATTTTTGGCCAGTACAATCAAACCTTTTTCGACCAATAAAACGTGGTTTGCTGACAGTTTTTGAATGATAACATAAAACACGGTATGATTGAAATGTGATCAAGAACACTTAGTCCAAATTATGTCTTTAAATCGTCATTTATGGTTAATATCACACAGTATAGATGTAATATTTTACTGATTCATATTTATTGCCGTCATTAAATGTGTTCCACTAATCTTCTACACCTGATATTTCGTGATTTGAGCTCAATTTTTAGCTATCCTCCGCAGATCAGCAAGAAAAACTCGCTCGACTTTTATTTTTCAAATTTACAACTTGAGTCGAGTACAATTAAAAATCTTAATCAAACTTTCGAGTGCTCAAATACTCCTACTCTTTACGCTCAATGTCCAGCAGTTAAAGAGCAAATATTCAAACTTATTCAAATCTTTATTATTTTCTGTAACATTTGTAAACTGACATTGCTGTATGCATTTTATCATTAACCGTCAACGATAATATCAAAGAGAAAAGGGCCCTGTAAAAGCAAAAAAGGAGAGTAAATAATATTGTTAAATACAATCTTTTAAACTAAAACGTATACTGAAATCTACTGAATCTCTGGCCAATACTTACACTGGTGTAGTCTCTCCTAAAGGGTCCACAGCTTTCTTTTGCCGGTCAGCTTCATATCTAGAAATGATAACAAATGTACTGTAAATGTTGATATAATTGTTCAAATCACAAGATGTGGCTAGACCGTTTACCTTATTCTAATTGGTCACAAATGGACTTGTCTGCTGACATTTCCTAAAACCTCTGCCAGTAGCTTCCAAACTCTCTCAGTCCGTACTAGTAGTCTCTCCACTCTCCAAGCCAAGTCGCGTCTTAACCCATTGGAAACCAATTTGTGCCTCTCTCTCACATTATTCTTTGCTACAACCTGAGACTTCCCCTAGTTTTTTAGATGTCTGTTTCGCCTCTCTCAATGTGGCAAGTTCCCTCTCTATGCATTGGTATCGTGTTAAACTATTGTGCTCGTTTTTAGCTTTCCTTCCAGTTTAACAATGTCTAAGGCATTGAGACGTTCATAGGTGTGGCTATTTATTAGAGACATTCACTCTTCAGTATGATTGCTAGGGGTATGCGAGTAGTGATTTTTTTAAATCGAGTCGAGTCGAGTCGAGTAGTGCCAATTATTTTCGAGTTTCGAGTATTTTCGAGCGAGTATTTGCCATCAGTTGGTAGTTTAAAATATTGTAATGGGATTTGGATACCACCCTAGATTTGTTAATCTAACCATGGTTCCAACTAATACATGAGTAGCAATACAAATTTTTGGCCAGTACAATTAAACTGGATTACGTATTGACAAACAAAACACGGTTTGGCAGGGTCCGGTTCAGGGAACAGGGAAACAGGGTCCGGTTGTCATTTGACCAATTTCACCTGGTCCAGACATCGCTTATAACCAATATTAAATGACGAAATCGTTAGTCACGGCCAAAATTACGCGGTCCGATCGTCATTTTCGGTCAATTTTACGTGATGTGATCGCCTTTTGCGGCCGTTACTACGCGTTTTGGCCGGTCGAAATCGTTCGCGGTCGTCATTTTCGGCCGATTTAACATGATACAATTGCCTTTTGCGGCCGTTACTACGCTTTTTGGCCGGTCGCAATCGTTAGCGATCGTCCGGAAATACTTGCTCGAACTTTCGAGTAGTTTTCAAAACTTCGAGTCGAGTTCGAGTATTAAAATACTCGGCCAAAAACTCGAAGTTTCGAGTACTCGCACACCCCTTGAGATGCGCGTACACCCAGCTTAGCTCCGCCCGTGTAGTGTAACCGGAGCCCAACTGCACATTAACTGCTGTCATCACCACGGTGCTTCAGCACGATAGCTTGGCTATATTGTGGCTAGGTTCACACGCATCGACTTTAATGATTACTGATTCCCACGTCAAGAGTTTTGGACCTAGTGCAGTTCGTGGCAAGAATTCCGCACATCGCACAAGAAATCAGTGATCAAGATACTCTCCTCTCAGG
Organism: Allygus modestus; assembly: GCA_963675035.1. Taxonomy (NCBI): domain Eukaryota; kingdom Metazoa; phylum Arthropoda; class Insecta; order Hemiptera; family Cicadellidae; genus Allygus; species Allygus modestus. The sequence goes on from OY776115.1 coordinate 2,619,963, forward strand.
AACAAGGTGACTCCCCATCTGTTCTCTCATATCCCCCTTGTCTCTTGTGTTTAATTGGTATAAAAAGCTTGACCATTTATCTTCTGAACTAATAAAAATTTACAGCAGTTATAATATTATAGATTCTCCCCCTTCGGTAATGATTTGTATAAACTAATATAAATTGACGTCTACTCTAAAGACAGGCTGTTTGCTAGCAAAGATAGCTTGTGTGCTACTGCAGATACTAGGCTAAACAACCTGTCTGCCCATGAAAACAAACAAATAGCTGGTCAAGAACATAGTGTTAAGGTGGTCCTCCACATTTTAATCAAATGCCTCTGTCAAATGATACTACTTACATACTCCCGTGACCACACAAATCCCAAGTGATTTTCAGTCTCACCTACCTACTTATATTTGCCTCCACATCTGTCTGTCCTCTACCAGCTCCAGACTTGCTCCTAGCCTCCTAAGATCCTGCTTCACTTGATCATTCCATCTGAGTTGTGGTATTCCCAGCGGTCATTTTCCCCCTGGTTGCCCCATCCACACTTTTTAGCACCTGCTCCGGGCCTCTCTTCTTTGCCCGATTTTCAACTACCTTAATCTCCTGCTCTTCAGCAGTGCTACAATGTCAGGATCTTTATATAAAAATCAAATGATTTGATGTAACATAAAACACGGCTTTATTCCGACCCCCAACATTCAGATTGTCAAAATTTTCCGTTAAAAGCACTATAATCGTACTCTTCTGTAATCGGACAAGGGTAATGGTATTTTGTAACTGACACCTCTTTGTCACTGACCTGGACACCCGCTCCATGAGTGTGTTGCGTGGCGTCATCGCCTCGGCCCGGGAGTCCTCCAGTGGCTCGCCCACCGTCCGTGCATACGCGAGGTCCGCCACGTTTGGCGTCGAGCCAAACAGGTTGTTGTACTCCGGGTGGTAGTGCTTCATGTGCATCTGCAACACAAACACTATATATCACACAATCATTCTATACCAGACAATCATTTGATACTTGACAATCATCTATATCACACAATCATTTGATAGCACACAATCATTCTATATCACACAATCACACAATCGTTCTATATCACACAATCGTTCTATATCTCACAATTGTTCTATATCACACAATCGTTCTATATCACACAATCGTTCTGTATCACACAATTTTTCTATACCACACAATCGTTCTATATCACACAATCGTTCTATACCATGCAATCATTCCATATCAAACCGATCATTTTCACAGCTTCCTTGGCTTTTCTTTTTTAGTTTTATGGGAATATTTCTTTCACACAAAAACGTTGTCAGTCACTTTGAAAATTTACAAGTTCAAAAACTAATAATTTAGTACTTTTTATTACTCATTATTTATTTGAGGAGGAAAGATATAGTTGACAGCTAACTCACTTTGTGAAGGAATGAAGAGTAGAGCAGAACAAAAAACACACTTAAATCAGTAATATTTCGGGTAGCTGTGTAGCCGTTTTCAAACTTCAGAAGAGACTGTCCTTTCAAATTGAGAGTATTGAAACTGGATCTGCAGCTACTCACTGGCCACTGAAATGTCTTAAGCCCAATGTTTTTTTTTTCTATAAAATCGTTCCCCATTGTTAATGTTTTTTTTCCATAAAATCATTCCCCACTGTTAAATAATTTAGGATAAAATCTATACAAAGAACATTCATCATTTCCTTGTGTTGGTAAAACTCAATCATTTTATAAAACAAGTAGGAACATTTGAAATATGGTAAGATTGTTATACTCTGAGTGTCAATGCTTCAAATGCATCTAACAAAACAAACAAACAAACAACAATCTTTCTCACGGGGATTTCTACAGCAATACTTCTTTGACTTTATGGGAATATCTCTTTCCTCAAAAATATGTTTCTAGACTCTCTTTGAACTTGGACTATTTAAAAGCTCAAGCTACTAGTAAATTAGTATTTTGAATAAATCATTTAACTATCACACGGTTCATTGCAGCAACCGAATCAAACTTATTATTAATATTTACACGCTAATAATTTTGTACCTTCATCACTCATTCCAAAAGTGATCTTTTTGGAACGCTTTTCAGAACCCGATTGTGTTTTCCGGGCGAAACGACAGCCGAACTTCAATCAAGTATTATTTATTTTTGTACTAAGACAATTTTCTAACTTAACTTACTTGAAAAAGGTTTTCTTTTCTAAATGATTTCCCACAGCACGTATAGCCAGCATCAGGAGTCCAAGTCCGTCGCTCTAAAACAAAAAATGACGTTATTGTAAAAACCTCATTGGTTAATCTTCATGAAAAATACAAAACTGAAAACAGTACTAAAACATAGTACAAAGTCCAACTTATACAATCGGATCTTCTACCCAATATATCGGATAATTCCTAACAAAGTACACAGCTGAACTCACAAATACAATGCACTATAATTAGAGTAATAAATTTGAACAGTTAAAAATGTGAAAGTGAAATGAAAGTGAAAGTGAAAGTGAATCACTATGTCAAAACATGTTCCTATTTATACAAAATAAAAAACCTGTTTTTTAATTAGTTAGCAATTTTAAATGTCCATCATTAGTAAAGTGCTAACATCAGTGAACTAGAGAAGGGGAGCTTGGACATTTTGAAAAAAGTTTTCAGGTGGCATAGTCAAACCATGTGACTTGTGATTAACATATAGTTTGATGAAACTCCAGAATTGCAATAACGCAAGAGGTAAATATTCTTTTGTTTCCTCTGTAAGGATATACAAATTTAAACTAATAAAATACCCCCGTAGCAGCAAACCTGCGTACTCAGCGAATTTCCAATGCATATATATGTATCTTAATACCACATAAAGCCACATATCAAGTTTCATCAATATACATTCATAAATAAACGATTTATGACATTTTAATTATTCTCCATAAGAATAACATGGCGGCTGAGTATGCAGGTTTGCTGAAGCAAGGAACACAACAAAATGGGGTTTTATACAAATATCAATATAACTTATGTAGGTAAAGCCACGTACCAAATTTCATTAATTTATTTTCATAATGAAGGGAGATAACACGTTACTTATTCTCCATAAGAATAACATGGGGCGAAGTACGCAGGTTTGCTGCTACGGGAGCCTTTGGTAAAAAATTGTTTTTTTGAGCAAATATCAATGGTCCACAACCAGATGAAGCCGTATAACAAGTTTCGTTAGTATACGTTCATAAATAAGCGAGATATAAAATTTTTCTTTTCCTCCATAAGAATAACATTAGACAACGTACTGTGTTTAGCACTTTCGATATCTCGGTAACCAATTGACGTAGAGAAATTATCAAAATACCAAATTGTGTGTTTTTTTAAGCTGAATCCAATGGTAAAAACTAAAATTTGACTATCTCCCAAATTATATGTAAAAAATTCGAAAAACCCATTTTTGGGGTACAAAACCCCCCCAAAATACCCCTTCGGATAGAGCGATCTGGCTGGTTTTCGAACTTAAAGTCATAAATGTTGCTTTACATGTTTATACCAAATTTCATCAAAATCGGATAATTTTTACGAGAGTTATCGTGCTTACGGACACATATATATATATATATATATATATATATATATATATATATATACAGTTTCGAACGAATGGTGTTTTTGGGGTCTGGGGACCTCAAAACGAAAAGTTATCATGGTCCCGGGCCTAGGTCTTACCATGCCGACTACGGTAATAGCTTCTTCCCTATAGGGGAAATTCGCTAATAATGACTTTAAACACTCCCGAGTTAGTCCTAGCCAGATAAATAAAACATGAGTTTAGCAGTGAATAGACAAATTAGAGAAACGACCAACAATGTTCTACCACATTACCATCTACAGCGAACGGCAAGGAAGGAGAACTCTCTTCAACTGAAGGTTTCGGGGACTGATCCGGCTTGCCTTCATCCCCGGAATCCACATTTCGCCCCTTGGGCAGCATCGTTTTGACCCTCTTCAGGTCTGGAGTTGACTCGCTTTTTGACTCGGCTTTCCTGCAAACATAGCATCAGAGGTGAATTTTTAATGTTATCTTAATCTTACTTTTTATAGTTCTATTGTATTGTGCCCTTTTGAATGTTTTGGGTATACACTAGAACCCCGTTAATCCAAACTAATTGGAACCAGGCCCCGTTCAGATTATTCGGAAAAACAAAAGTATAGCTGTGAAAATATATTTAAATCACTTAAATCAAATCAAATCAAATCAAATAATTCTTTATTCGTCAACTGTACAATTGTTACAGATGAATAGTGTCAAAATCGTTTTAAAAATATACTTATAAACTACTTATTTAATTTACATGTCATTATTTATCGTAGCTAATTCTTCAAAGGAGTATAGGGGTTGCTCAATCAAAAACTGCTTTAGTTTTTTGACAAATTCTGAAAGATTTTGGACTGTCTTTATGTCATCTGGAATGTGCTTAAAAAATTGTATGCCTCTATAATTAACTTTTTTTTAAACAACTCAAGTCTATGGGAATCAAAAGTTAAATAACTTCTTGTGTTGTATTGTCGATTTCTAGCTTCCATCTGAGGGATGTTGTGTAGGTCAACAAAAAAAAAAACAAATATCAAATATGTTTATAGGTCAGGAGCATTGTACAGTTTTATAATTCATTACACCCCACTGTGAAGGGAATTGTTCAGTATATAACGCATGTTTGTATTCTACTGTGATACATTTCTTGAGCTCTGTAAATAAAAAGACTTGTGGGATAAGGTTTCCCAACCCCACCAACGTCCATCCCTCCGTCCATCTATTGCTCAACAACGCTAAACATTCAAAGCCCCTCACCCTTGAGTCGCTATTACCGCTACATGTACATGTGAGTGATAAGTGAGTTACTTACATCTCACACATGGCTGAGTGACATCTTTGAAACGAGTTAACTGATGTCTTTAACGGTTATAAGTAAGCTTTGCAATTAGTTTTTTTACCCTTCACAAATATATTACCGTTTATTTTTGCAGTGTAGCCTCTACAAGTATTTTTATTTTTAAAGGAGAAAATATTTGAAAATATTGTTTTACACCATATTACAGTACTATAAACTATTTCAAAATATGAATAAAACATTGTTTATGTAATCTGTGTTCATTTTTTTCGCTTATACTTATAACTTATAAATATCTTTAAACTTGACTTATAAATACAATTTTGCTCATATCCGGGAATTGTGTTGGGATTAAGCGGATTTTTTAACTAGCAGGGTTTGGATTAGCGCGGTTCCACAATATTTATTTAACTATTGTGCCAGTGTTGAGACTTTTCAGCTGAAAGAAACTTCCTTCTCAAAGAGGATGTTTTCTAAGACCTGTTCCTTTCATAATTTTTTTATATTTTACGGCTTAGTGAATACTTTGATTACATTTATTTTTCTTACATTCACTCAATAATATCCCTTGGAATTTCACTACATGGTGCTACAGCTCAGTCCAATTTAAATTCTATTCTAAAAATGCAAAAAACCCGTTAGATTAATTTGTAATCTTGAACCCAGAACTTCAGTTAAAGAATATTTCAAATCCGAATAAATAATGACAGTTTATAGAATGTAGATTTTTGAAACCACTTATTAATCATCAAAAACAGACCGTAGGAACTGGAGCTAGTTGGGGATAATCATAACTACTTAACCAGAAATCGAGAAAACTTAGCAACAAGTCCCCACACCTTACAACGTTAATAAAAAACCTAAATATACTGTATGCTGGATCAAAATGTTACAATAAACTCCCTTTAAAAATTCGATCAGTTTCCTACAGAAAATGTAAAACAAAATTAAAAACCATTCTCATCAACAAAGCTATAACACGAGGAATTCACTGTTTAGTCTGTAAACATGTTATGCTGGCACAGAGTACTTTTAGTTTATAGTTTTATCCACTGTTGAAGAAAACCTGTTACTAAACGGATGAACAATATATTTTATTTAACATTTGAATGTAACATAACCTTACGACACTATTTCTTGTACAGTATGTACTTATATTACAACTAAGAGATTTTGATTTGAGTTCAGTTACTTGTCAGCCTTCTTGTGAGCGGGGGAGGCCTTCACTGCTGTGACGGGGTAGTCGATCGGCTTCCTGCGACCGTCCGTCTGCGAGCGGATCATCTCCATCTTGCGGCCGACCATGAAGTCGAAGCTGTCCTCGGGGAATGGGACCTTCATCTCGGCAAAGTGGTTGCGCAGCTCGTTGCGAGAGCGGAACTTGCGGCCCTCCTCACTGCGACCGACACAAGCGCCGTTACAACTCAGTTACAAGACACGAGCCGTTACAACTCAGTTACAAGAAACAAGCCGTTACAACTCAGTTACAAGACACAAGCGCCGTTACAACTCAGTTACAAGACACAAGCCGTTACAACTCAGTTACAAGACACAAGCCGTTACAACTCAGTTACAAGACACAAGCCGTTACAACTCAGTTACAAGACACAAGCCGTTACAACTCAGTCACAAGTTGAATAAAACCCCAACATACTACAGAAACTAATCAGGCAAATGGCTAGGACAAGCAGGCTTACATTGGAAAGTAAATAGGCATCTTACTGATCTTACGAAACCCAGGTATCCTACTGATCCTACGAAACCCACATAAAAGATTATTTCAAGGCTCCTGGCCTCTTTGTGAACTTGGAGAAGAATCCAAGTTGACAGAAGTTGAAAAAGAATCCAATCCTTTTGCAAGTTGACAAAGAGGCCAGTGGCCCTGAAATATTATTTTATGTGTGTTTTGTGGTGTTATCAGTGTTTGTTAAAGTATTTTGCGCTATCAGTAGGATGCCTAGACTTTCCAAGGTAAGCTTACGTGTCCTATCCATATTTTTGTGATAAACTGGCAAAAAGCCCTATCCAAAACCATCCTCTAACTATTACAGAAACTGTTACTCCTTCGAGTGTTGATTATTTTTGCCACTAAACCGAGTAGCTGCAAGTTTGAAGAGCAATGTTTGGTTTCAATTTTAATTTGAAGAGTAATGTTTGGTTTTCAATTTTAATTTTACATTTTGGCAGGTGCACAGTGAATTGATGTACCTCACAAAATAAAATTATAACAACCCTCAAAAAAATCACTTTCAAACCTCGGTTTAAAACATAAAACAAATTAAACATAGTTTATTGCGAGTGACAGTTTTTTTCGATGGTTCTGTACTTGAAACAGTGTAACTGTTATTGACTGTTGTTTATAATGTGTCAAAGCTAAACCAGTTAAAAAAGAAATGGTGCGAGGGTACGAGTAACTAAGTTGCAATAACAGTTATTACTATTTTTGAAAGACAACGTGTTACCCTCCCACTACGCACTACATTTTCCCCACCAACGGTCATGTAGGGTAACACTTCCCCAACGGCTCTCTTCACTTCAATGGGGCCTGTCTCTCCCTTGCTTTCATGGGCAAGATTTTTTTCAAGTAGGACACCATCAAGAAAATTTAGTGATTCACAGTTCACACTTTCATTTAGTTAATGATTTCTCTAACCAAAAAAGTTAATTTTCCCTGACTGTTGACTCGGAAAGCACACTTAATTTACCAATAGGTAATATTTTTGTATAAATCTCCGCCCTCCCCATAGCCGCCCAACACTCTCCTGTTTATTTTTAATTTAATTTTTACAGTTTGTTGTTATACAACACATTTATTTACCAGTTACGGTTCACTCCCTCTTCGTTACACTATAAAAACCAATCTTTATATACAAAAGCCAAAGCCCTCACTCACTCGTAATCACTAATTCTCCCACTTCCCAGCATGCTACAGTGGTGAAATTCAGTACAGTAGTCTCTCAGAAATCCGGATTGCACTTATCCGGACTCACGGTTATCCGGACCAATGGTCTTGATTTTTTTTAATTTTTTAGTTGTAAATTAAAATTAAAAAACTAACTTTACAGTTCAACGCCATCAGTATTCACACGATTATCCCTCATTACACAAATTCCGTGTAGTTTGCATCGTGAGGCGCACTAAACTAACCTCGGATGCTCCGAATCCTTGCTTGTGTTTTTATTGTTTACGTGTCGGTGCGCTGCTCCGTTCAGGTCTTCTTCTGTAGACGACTCATCACTTTCTTCTGGAAGCTCACTCTTGTATTAGCACATAAATGTAAACGCGTATTGTCATAATTGTTCACTATAAAGGGGAACTGATGATTCATGTCCACCTCCTGGACATCCTGATTTTTTAAAATCCGGACATGCCGTCCGCCACAATAGTAGGGATTTCTGAGAGTTTAGTGTAAATTGATTTTATTAGGTCTAAAATAGGAAAGTTAAAGTGTTTTCATACCGATTCAACTTTAGGGCTTGACCCCACGGCGCTTCCAAGTTACCGAGTATTCCTTATACATTCAAAAATTAAACAACTTTTTTATTAGCATATAACGTGTTGTTATTACTTACGGGATGTAATAAAAGACGTCTTACAACACTTAAGATATATTTAAACTTATACTGATTCACATACAGACGGTAAACATATATAAAACTATGCCTAGTACCATCTTTTAAATATGTTTACCGTCTGTATGTGAATCAGTATAAGTGTAAATATATCTCAAGTGTTGTAAGACGTCTTTTATTACATCTCATATTCAAAAATTCAAACAGCTGATCTTGATTCGTAGTAGTTTAGGCTAACCATAGAATGCAGCACACACAACTGTCACAGTTTACGCGGGTGAATCCGCAACGGGTCTGCTAATTTAACATTTGATTTTTTTCACCGTATTGCTTTGTGTTTACCAGTAAATAAAAAACTTTTAGACTTGTATAAAATGTCAAGCATTCCCCGACTCTCCAGAGTTATTGCTAATTGCAGCCACTCACTTGACCAGGAAGACGTCCCACTTGGCCCCGGTCTTGCGCTTCATCGTGTGCTTGGTCCAGCCCGGCGGCAGCTTCTTGTCAGGGATGATGATGGACTCCCGGTAGTAGCCTGGGACAACATCCTCACAATTACACGACATTCCATCCAATTAGAATATCTTTATTCATTTAGTATATGAAAAGTTACAATGAATAGTGTCACGACAGAAGGATTACTTAACTCTAGATAGTAATCATATATTTTCAAAACAATTAACAACAAAAATTCATTTGTTTGTTTGAACAAATAAATTGAACATTAAAAGAAATCATCAAAGGAGTACAAAGCCTTGTTAATTAAATGATCCTTCAGTTTTCTTTTGAAGGTGTTCAAATTTGGTTCAAACTTAATGTTTTGAGGAAGATATGTGAAAAATGTTGATCCTGCATATTGAGGTTTCATACAATAATTGGTTAAATTGTGAGCAGGTAGAGCCAACTCGTTGCAGCACCTGGTATTATAATTATGGAAGTCTCCTAGTAATTGTACGTAGTTTCGTTACTTAAGTTTTGTTTGACACCCAGCACTGTTTCATAAACATCCCAAACACAGTTAATGTATTTAATGAAAGAAAAGTTGCTTGACTGAGGCTATGTTGTTGAGGTTTGAAATTATTCTTATTGATTTTTTCTGAGCTTGTAGAACAGATGAATTTTCAAATCACTATCATCAACATAAATTTTATTTTAGACCATGATTTATGATAGGCCTAATAAAATAGCTTTGAGGAGTTGTAGTTAAGATTTATATTCAGTTATGTTCTTTAGTCAAAATCTTGTTCCAACTAATACAAAAAATACGAGTTAAATTTGTTTACTAAACACTTTGGTATTACTAATCTGCAAACCTAAAAATGTGAATGTGTCTGTAGCATGTCTGGGTCTTGTGAAAACTACATAATAAATTATCCAGTTAAAAAAATACTGCATAGACTATATTTTACTTTTAATTAAGAACTGGCTTAACAATTATAATATGGGCAGAGTTTTTCTCATCATAGTCACGTTTTTATTTGTCCAGTAACCAATTGATGTTGGGCAACAATTCAAAATACTTTTGTTTTCTCAAGGTATGTCCAATGGTGCAAACTAAAATTCAATTATTTAAAAGATTCCTCATACAAATTTCTAAATATGAATTGTCCGTGTCCAGAACCCCATTTGGAAAGGGCGACCCGTCTAGTTTTTTAACTGTAAGTCATAAATTTTGTTTTCCCTGTTTTTACCAAATCTCATCCCATGCCTTTCTCATCCCATGCCTTTCTCATCCCAAGCCTTTCTCATTCCATGCCTTTATGTGTCCATGGACACATAGATATAACTTTGAACTAACGGTTTTTGGCAGGCTGGAGTTATACTATTTATCTTTCTAATGCAAAACAACTCATACTCATCTGAAAATACACAATAGACATAACTAGCCACTCGCAACCAGGGTTGAACTGATTGATTCCAACAGGGGTCACAGGGTAACAGTAATTAATCATTCAAGATAAACCAGGTTAATTTTAGAGTTGTATAAAGGGCAACAGACGACGGAAACATCAGTTTGTTCCGAGCAATTTGGAAACATCAGTTTGTTCCGAGCAATTTGGAAACATCAGCTTGTTCTGAGCAATTTGGAAACATCAGTTTGTTCCGAGCAATTTGGAAACATCAGTTTGTTCCGAGCAATTTGGAAACATCAGTTTGTTCCGAGCAATTTGGAAACATCAGCTTGTTCCAAGCAATATAGAAACATCAGTTTGTTCCGAGCAATTTGGAAACATCAGTTTGTTCCGAGCAATAATTCTACTGAACAGTTATTGTTCATCCTTATCTAGTAGCCTATTTCTTAAATTTGGTTACTTTTTAAAAGCAATTATTTGAAAGAGATTATCATAAATTCAACAGAAGCTTCCAGTTGAATTTTTCCTGCCAAATATGAAATTGAATCTAGTATAATTCCTGTACTGCCTGGCAATGAGGAGAAAGGAATCCCCCCGCTTCCTCACCCCGCCAATATTGCTCCAGATATCGCGACATCCAAAAAACATCAAAACATCAGGTAGAGTATTTATAATTATATAAATTTTATTTCAATGCAATCTGTTTGTTATCTTTCGTTCAGTTTTGTTTGTATGTGAGTCAGCTTAACCCATTAAGGTAGTAATTTTATCTGAATTGCTATAGTCTACAATGGGATCCGATTGGTGCTCAAGTCTACTAACAAAATCTGTAACTTATGACTGTGTGCAACTACGGTTCTCTCCGCTAGGGGCGTGGACGGACTATACACCTATCTAACGGTGCTAGGCCACTGGTCATGATAGCTGTGTGGGCTAAATCGTGGAAACACCTTGGCCAGGTGTTCTTATAAAGTTTGTGGGTTTGAATCCCGCTCACGACTAAATCTGGCTAGTCGTGCAACACTCGATGAGTTAACCGATCTGTGGCACGTAGGTGGGAGGGCCCAAATGAAATAAACGGTGGAAGGCTTGCTTGGAAGTTGTCGGGGATAGGTTAATTCTTTGTAAGTTGCACATGGTCAACAATGATTTTCCTACTTTCTACTTATTTCTACTGTGTTTGTGCCAATGTGACTTTTAAAAATTAAAGAATACTATATGTTAATTAAAATATGCCATTAATCCATTTAAAAACCCCAATTTTCTATTCCAATTGGTTGTAAGTGTACGCCACCTTCCGTGTCCTTGATTTGCACTGGCACCACTCCATCCGGGATCTCCATGTTCCACCGCTCGGGATCCTCCTCCACTCCGTGTCGCGAGGCTCGCGAATGCTTGGGGTCACTGGCATCCAACATCTTCTGTAACACACCAGATCATAACACTAAGTCAAGTTGGTCAGACATTTGTGTATCATAAACAATAGGCTCCAAAAGAAAGTTATTTTAACCCCCGAGTATCATCTTGTTAAACAAATAAGGCGACTTTTGCGAAACTATTAGGTTTAAAATCTCGGTTGGTAAGGTATTTGAAAGCCCTTGTCGTCTAAATGTGCCCTCAGGATTCTGCCCCTAGGCTTTTAAAGTTCAAATGTTAATCTTATGGAAGAATATAAATAAATGTAATTGAACATTTAACAGCAGCTGTTGACACTAAGAACAGTACAGCAGCAAGATCAGCTGTTTCAAGAAAACTTCTGGAATGGCATATCAATTTAAACTAATAAGACGCTGGATAATAATATGAGCTAGTCTGACTTCAAGGTGGAGAGTGGCCATATTGGTTTTATTGCTCCATAGTAACAGTTTTAAACTGAAAGCACGATATCCTTGAATATTAATTCTCAAGGATTTTTTTGTCAGTTGGCCAAATACTAAAATAATCAAACAATTCATCACCGTAAAAAAACATAATTTACTGGGCAATTCTCATTAGTCAACGTACTGGTGGCCCGAACGTCCACGCGACAGAGATTTTGAAAAGTGGTTTTTAAGTACAGGTGTTTCAATGCAAAGCAACACATGGGACATCTAGAATCAGATATTTGACCAAACAGTTCTGATCTGTGTCTCTTACTCCAGTCCCAACAAAAAAAAAGTCGGTTGTGCATGACTTTTTAACAACATTTCAAAAAAAGAGAACGTTTCCCTTCAACACGCCCGCCCCACACTCACCTTCTTCTTACTGCGCCTCCTCCTAGCCTCCACCTCCGCCCCCGGCCCCTGGTCAGAGTCCTCGTTGTCTTCGCCCCAGCCGTCGTCCTCGTCCTCAGAGTCCTCCTCACTATGCCCCCCACGCCCCTTCAACACCACCCGGAACGACTCCTTGGGCTTGGACGGGGGAGGGCGAGTGGGCGATGGTGACGCAGACCTGGGCTCAGCTTTGATCTCAACTGCCTCCGGATTGTCAGACCTGCAATTGTTCATTTTTTCATGATAGACATACACTGAAAGATAAGTACTTATTTTCTTTCGTTCATATGCAACAGAACTAAGGGTTTGCGAGTACTCAAAACTTTGAGTTTTCGGCCGAGTATTTTAATACTCAAACTCGACTCGAAGTTTTGAAAAATACTCAAAAGTTCGGGCGAGTATTTCCCACCGATTTCCGGACGATCGCTAACGATCGTGACCGGCCAAAACGCGTAGTCACGGCCACAAAAGGCGAACGCTTCACGTGAAATCGGCCGAAAATGACGATCGCTAACGATTGCAACTGGCCAAAACGTGTAGAAACGGCTGCAAAAGTCGATCGCATCATGTAAAATCGGCCGAAAATGACGATCGGACCGCGTTATTTCGGCGGCCGTAATGGACGATTTCGTCATCTATTATTGATTATAGGAGATGTATTATAGGACCAGGTGATATTGGCCAAATGACAACCGGACTGTGTTTTATCGTCCGGAAACGAATGTCAAACCGCGTTTTGTTTGTCAATACGTAATCCAGTTTGATTGTACTGACTAAAATTTTGTATTGCTACTGATGTATTAGTTAGAAACCATGTTTAGATTATAAAATCTAGGGTAGTATTCAAATCCCATTACTCTATTTTAAACTACCAACTGATGGCAAATACTCGCTCGAAAATACTCGAAACTCGAAAATAATCGACTCGATTAAAAACATCACTAATCGCACACCCCTAACCAGAACCTTCTATGCTTGGTAGTGTAAAGGTTAAATCGCTCATTCACAATCCGAGGTTCGCCAGGCTGATCGCGCAGCCATCGGTTTCAAAGTTATCAATTAATTCGGGCTATTAATCAGAACTGATACTTAGTAACTCTGGTACACAGGGCGGCACCTCATTCTTCCTACGACCATGATTCGACGATTCATTCATATTCGACAAGACGTGTGATATTGTGTTTATGGTATATCAGGCATATTGCTAGCCTAGCCTAATAGACTCTAAGAGGGCGCAGGTTTGACTCCTAGAGTCTGGACCACAACACACAAACCGAAACCCTTTTTTGAAACATTGACTGAAACCACTGACCTCTGAAACCGTTTTATAAATAATTTCCGACTGATTTATTGCTTTCAACAGGACCCTACCCCTCCCCTCCCGTCCCGTCTTCCTTCCTTATTTCCAAGGTCAGATTTTTTGCCGCCAACCCAAACACTCCCTATGCCCCTCTCTTACTTATCTTACTTCACAGTTATCCCTAAATAACTCACCTGTCATTGTTTCCTTTCATTTGAGATAAAAATAGATTTTAGGCTTATTTTTCTTTATTTTAGTCACTTATCTTACTAAACATTGGTTAGCGGCGTAAATCCGGGTAAACGGCGGGAGTAACTATAAAATTTTTAACAACTCGACTCGAATTTTCGAGTTGTCTCTAATACTCGCCCGGCCTTCGAGTACCCGGTATTAGAAAATACTCGACAGGTACTCGAAAACTCGAGTACTCGCCCAAGCCTAAAAATCTGAGAAACACTGGTTTAACTGGCAAAATCATTATCCGGCTAGGTTCCCAGTCTGTAAGTGGCTCGTTAAGAGAGAGGTACAACATATTCAAACTGGAAAGCGTGAGATGTTTCCTTCTACAAATACCTGTTCTTTTTCTGAGGACGCAAAGCTTCATAGACGTCCATTCTGCGTTTCTTTAGCCGCCTCTCTTCTTTGGGCCCCAAATCTGGGTCCAAGGGATCAGCCCCCATCGGTGGTGCAGGCTTTTTGGGGGGCGGGAGCTAAAGTGTTACACAAAAAAATCAGAGAAAAGTAGAAAAATAGTGAGATGAGATTTTGAGATCAAAGTTATGTTTAACCATTACAAATTTAAAACAAAAATAAGTTTTTAACTGAACTGTTTTGACCCTTTAAAAGTTAAAATTTTAACCCAAAACCATTTTTGAGTGAAAATATTTATACTGGACTCAACTAATCAATTAACAAAACTCAATAATTAAACCCCAGCTAAATTTAAGAGTCAATGTGTTTTAGCCCAATTAGCATGTAATTAATATCAGTTATAACTGTTTTTAATCCAAATTCAAGAATGCAGTTACCGCTCTAGACAGGTTAAAATTGTCAGGCAGCCAGTGTTGACATTTTTACTGTACAATAAAACAAACTAGGCCTACTTCAATTTGAAGAACAAAATATCATTACAAAACAAATATCCCTTTAGTAAAAATGTATTAATGTTAAATTATGTTAAGCATTTAATGTTAAAAAGGAATTGAACTTTTAAGTCAATGTAAAGTGAGAAGGGAATCATGAATTCTCAAATTTTATTAGCAATTATGATGAAGATCATGTCATAAACTGAGCGAGAGGTATGCAGACCTGAATGTTCTTCAGATCCTCCTCTGTCGCCTTGAACAGCTTGCAGCCTCTCAAGATCTTGGCGTAGCCGTCACAAAACAGGACCTCGTACTTGTCTGGAATGATAAATATCAGTGGTCAAAAGAGACAGCTATGCTAGGAACTTCCGCAAGAGTACCACAATCAGGATGATTAGAACTCAAATTAATAATTTAAATTGTTATTAAGTGTTGTTATATTCTTGATTGTTCTGCACCTAAATGAGTTTTCCTCACAATATTAATAGTTAATACAAATGGAAATTTTAATGTTTTAATCAGTTGTTGGAACATTTTTTTACTTGAAATACAAACGTTCGGATTAGGTAAAACTCTGCTTTGCTGAACGAAGAATCAACTTCTCCATCGAGGCAGTCAGTTCTCTCAGCTGCTTGGTTAAGGGGCTCCAGTTACCTGCTTCTATCTGATCCACCCGAAATACCAGAGTTACCTTTTCAATTCTTCTCTCCTCATCAGATTACTCAATATTGTTGATTTATGGCTCATTTTATTAGGAGTGGGCGAATAGTGTTTTTTTAAATCGAGTCGAGTCGAGTATTGAACCAACTACTCGTGTATCGAGTCGAGTCGAGCCGAGTAGTTCTTTAATAAGTCAAAAAACTATTTTTTTTTTTATTGAAAACAATGTTTTTTACAAATTAAACATTAATTATAAACCTAAACTTTTACTGAATTATTAATGTTATTATTTATTTTATTTTAACCTTTATTTTACCATGAATTAATAATGATTTAAATGAAAAAAAATATATATAAATAGGCTATACTGTTTTCAACAACCATAAAAAACAAAAAACAAGTATTACAAATATATATTCATACAAAGATTTTGGGTTAGTTTATCAAAACCAGAACATTTTAACAAGAAAGTGATTTTTTGACCCCAACCCAAACACTCCCTGTGCCCCTCCCTTACTTATCTTAACTCACAGGTATCCATAAATAACCCACCTGTCAATTGTTCCTTTCACATTAGCTAAAGATAGATTTTAAGCTTACTGTATTTTTCATTATTTCAGTCACAAATTTTGTTAAACATTGGTTAGCGGCGTAAACGTGGGTAAACGGCGGGGGCAACTACGCATTTACAACTATTTGGGGTAAACGGCGGGAGTAGTCAACTACTCGACTCGAATTTTCGAGTAATCTCTAATACTCGCTCGGCCTTCGAGTATTAGAAAATACTCGACAGGTACTCGAAAACTCGAGTACTCGCCCACCCCTACATTTTATACAGAAAAAATCCAAGGTGGTTTCAAAGCAAAGTTTTGATACCACAAGTAGTAAACCCATAACAAAAATCGCAACTAGCCTATTGAATATTTTGGAATTTGACTAAACGATTGTTATTTATGAAACCAACATACAGCTCTATGATATCGCTAGGTTTTTTTTGCTCTTTAATGCCACGAACCAGCAATGTTGGAGGAGGGATGGGGTTTAAACATTAACATTGGACTTACAGGAGAAGCAGGTAGTATCATGAAATGTTATGTGACTCAAAAGCCCACTTACGAGCCCACTCTTAAGGACATTTTTGCTATTTAAAAACACGGAGCCATACAAATTATGTATAAATCCTTCAAAATACAAATAAAATTACATATTAATTCAAAATAAATGTAAAATCAATTCCGAATAAAATGTATTTACATAATTATTTTACTGTATCGAATTAACAGTAAATAGTACATAGTAAATAGTACGGTGTCTTATTTAGGACACTGTTGTCTAAAAAAAAAAGGTCAACTAGGATCCGGACAGGAACAAGGGCCATGCCAGGCCAGACCGTGAAAGCTGAGTACGGCCCTGGCACCATGCTACTGTTGCAGTTGCATTGAACAGTCTATGAATGAACGATCATAGGGCAATGGGTAAGCGTAATTTGTTGTACGAAGCCTACTAAATAGCGAGTCTGCTTTCGCAACTATCACCATGAACAGTTGACGAGTAAAATAGAAAGCCCAATGAGCTACTACGAAGCCTACCAAATAGCGAGTCTGCTTTCGCAACTATCGCCATGAACAGTTTACGAGTAAAATAGAAAGCCCAATGAGCTACTACGAAGCCTACCAAATAGCGAGTCTGCTTTCGCAACTATCGCCATGAACAGTTTACGAGTAAAATAGAAAGCCCAATGAGCTACTACTTCAAAAACCAATCTTTCAAAGCTAGTATTTAATTGGTCTCATGTCTTTTCTAGTGGTGCTGGGTGTAGCTTTCTAAACCACATATTATATATGCCAGCTGACATTTAAAAAATATGAACTGCTTAAAATTACACCACACAACACAGTATAGCAGAAGGCCATCTTATACGGGGTGCAAACTCTACAATGCACTGCCTACCACACTGAAGAACCTGGAAGCACTACAACTCGAGACAAAACTGCATGACTGGCTAGTGGAGCGACCTCTATTCTTTGGACGAATATTTTACAATAGAGAACTGTAATTTATTTGTATTTTGGCACCATTACATTTCTTAATGAAATTATAAATAACGAATTTTGATTGATTGATTAAGTAATCTTAAGTGCACTGATATAGGTACCTATTCAATTTACAGAGGAAACAATTTTTGAATGTGTTGAAACTAACTTTTCAGTTGGAAAAGCTCATTTCACAGTAGCTTCTATGTACAGATCACCATATGGCAACAACTTGGATCATTATTTCAAAAAATGTATATATTTTGTCAAATTATATATTAAGAACAAATATTTAGTAATAGGCTCCGATTTCAATATCGACATACTTAAAAAAGACCACATTTACCACGGATTCATATCGTTGACTGATTCAAACTAGAGCCAAATATTTTCAAGCCAACCATCACTTACACTTACACTTATTACAAAGGCAACCATCACTTGAATGGTTAGTTTCTTGTTAGTTTTCTTACTAACTTTGAAGTACAATCTTGTTCAGTAATAGAACCTCACATTTCAGATCATTTTGCAATCTCAATTTAAATAGGCCTGACTAAAAATCTGTGCAACAACACAACCAATAGTAAAACAATAGAAAAGAGAATCATTACTAAAGAAAATCTTCATTAACTTAAAATAAGGCCATTCAGAAAACTGGTAAACAGTTTATGATGCCATCGATATAGATTATAGGTACAATATTTTCATTGACACATTTAAATATTATTCAGATATTAGCTGTCCAAACAAAAGATCCGAGATAAAACAAGGTAATGTGGAAAATAACATATGGATGAGTGATGAAATATGAGATGCTAAAGAAAAATGTTTCAACAATGTTCAACTTGGAAGCTGACAGGAATAATCGCTGATAAAAATAAATATTTAGATTATAGGGAGCAATATACAATTAAAATTCAACAAATTAAGATTAAATGTCCCATGATTACATACCGCTATCTCAATAGAAGAATAAATCCAAGGACTCTTGGAAAGTTATAAATAGTATTAGGCCTAACGAATCGACTGAATGTATAATATTGAATACTGATGGGTAAATGGTGGAAAATCCAACAGAAGTTATGAAACATTTAATTATTTCTTAAAGTCCAAACACTTTGAACAAAAATAATGACAAGTAAATGTTATCTTGATTTTCGGTATAGGGGCAGAGTTGAAGCAATTTCATCTTACGGGTAAATGTCAAATTGAGGCACAAGTTAAAGATTTTTTTTAAATAAAAAAATTTGATTATTTACTTTACAGATTTAGTATCGGGGACAAAATATGTTGTTCTATACCATCCAATTCCAATAAACGGTTGAGCTTAATCAAGTTTTTGTACATCATTTTGACATTTATAAGTAAAGTACAGGAAAAATGCCTAACCGCCCACCCTTGACAACAAAGTCACTTTTCACCTTATATAATTAAAATAAACTTATCTTATAATAAGTTGCAATCACACATTACTAAAAACCAACTTGTACTTTGTAAATATTTCATAGCACTTTTTAAGTAAAATTGATGTTTTAAAAAATAACAGGATCCATTCCTTTTTCGATCAGTCTAATGTTTTTAAAAATTAATATTATTACTCTGTTTAAGTTATTAAATAAATGATACGTGTTGAAAGAACAACCGGAATTTTAATTGTTTTTATGCAATTTCCATCAAAATCATGAAGCAAATGTTGGCATGAGTGATGAGACATCACGTGAGCGACAGGACATCACGTGAGCGACGGGACATCACGTGAGCGACGGGACATCACGTGAGCAACGGGACATCACGTGAGGATGGGGATGCGGCCGCAAGAAATCAATGTGGCAGTGTGAAACAAGACTTGAAAATTGCATATAAAGAGCAATTATTGTGACCTATATCAGCCAAAAGTCAGTCGGACCGTTAAAATCAGCTGAAACAAAGATCAGACCCTGTTATAACTGGCCAAAAACGATGACACCACCCGTTAACTCAGCCGAACAATGAATAGAAACCATTAAATCAGCTCCAAATGTGTATCAGTGGTATTTATTTAACATTCTGATACATACATTAGAACAACCATTATATTTAAACATAAAATTAGATTAACATAAACATAAGATCTCCATATTGCAGCACTGACACAAAAGTTATAAGTTTAATATTACAAAAAAGTTTCACCGTATTTACAATATGTTCAAGTCTATTTAATTTACTCTTTTAGCACAAAGGAATAGGCCCTGGAAATTTGTAGTATAGTCTTTATAGTATTTTAACAATACTGTAAGCAAAATGTCTTTTATTCAATCAACTGAAATGTACGATTCGTCACTTTCGTCAGATAAGAAACGTGTGCCATCATTGCCGCATCTTTAAAAAAACTTTACATTGACTTCTCTGCCATAAAGTTGTCTATACTTTGCATTACAGCTGCATAGCCTTTGATGTTGATTTTTTCCCAAAGTTAAAGGTCACAACAATAAATGTCCCAGACTCTAAATCATCAACGTCAAAATTCTCGTTTAATATAACAGATTTTTTAGGATCGTCCGCTTCATCTCGTCGCTATGAACGTCTGACACTTTTAAAACTTTTTCTTTTGGATTGGTACTTTGTTTTCTTGACTTTTTTCCATCTGCTCCAACAGAAAGCAAATGGTGGTGTTTGCATTTCTCGCCAGGTAGACACTCGGTACAGGAAAATTTACGAAACTGTAGTTCTCCTGTGTGTTTGGACTAGGTAATTTGTCCAACAGCCAAGATCAATCGATTGGACTAGTTTTGGGGGAACGACTGATTTAATTTCCTCAAATTCTTCTAAAATTACCTCACAAACTTGAGTCTTGCTATTCGAAAACATATTTACTAAATCCTTTGCGTGTGTTGCATGATAAAAATCTGAGTTCCTATCAATGGAGCCCCGAACACCATCCATTACGCCCTTTCCAAGTTCTGGTTCTCAATAGTTCCACGAAAATGACTAAGGTTTTGAAAAATTGAGGGAGGAGTAATTTCATTAGAAAAACGTTTGTCTTATTCTTATACTGGGATGATGTGAGAAGAAGTGAATTGATTCTGTGTTAGGAGACACAGTTTTGGCTCGGTTCAAAACAGATTTCAAGTGACTCCACACGCCAAGTGCGTGATGGTCAAGCCTGTCAGAAGCTGTACAATATGCAGGGCAGATGGCCTTATCTAGCACCAGTGTGGAGAGAGATTTGTTTTTGAGAAGCTCCAAAGTGTTCACTCTGTATTTAGGAAGTTTTTTCAAGGTTGTATATTGTTTTCTGTCATACTGTAATGAGGGTTTGTGTTTTTAAAAAACTCTGTTGTATTTGTAAGGAAAAATGAAGTAGAAACGATTTTGTAATCTATATATATTTTTTGTAAGTTCAATGCCAACGACCTTAGTCATTTGCTGCCTGAGTTTTGGAGTTAGAGCTCACTGATTTGACTTCTTTTTGATCTGACTTTCAAGACAATGTCTGAGAACAACTGTTTTAGCGAATTTCCCCTATAGGGAAGAAGCTATTACCGTAGTCGGCATGGTAAGACCTAGGCCCGGGACCATGATAACTTTTTGTTTTGAGGTCTCCAGACCCCAAAAACACCATTCGTTTGAAACTGTATATATATATATATATATGTGTCCGTGGGTGCGATAACTCTCGTAAAAAAGGTCCGATTTTGATGAAATTTGGTACAAACGTGTAAAGCAGAATTTATGACTTTAAGTTCGAAAACCAGACGGATCGACCTATCCGAAGGGGTATTTTGGGGGGGTTTTGTACCCCAAAAATGGTTTTTTTGAGTTTTTTACATACAATTTTTGAAAAAGTTAAATTTTATTTTTTCCCATTGGAATCAGCGTAAAAAGACGCACAATTTGATGTTTTAATCATTGCTCTACGTCAATTTGTTACTGAGATATTGAAAGTGCAAACACAGTACGTTGTCCAATGTTATTCTTATGGAGGATAAGAAAAATTGTATATCTCGCTTATTTATCAACTTATCCTGACGAAACTTGGTATATTGGTTCATTTCATTGTGGTCTATTGATATTTGCACAAAAACCCATTTTTTGCCCGATAGTTCCCGTAGCAGCAAACCTGCATACTCAGCCCCATGTTATTCTTATGGAGAATAATTAACGTGTTATCTCCTTTAATTATGAACATAAATTAATAGAACTTGGTATGTGGCTTTACCTAGTTGAGTTATATTGATATTTGTATAAAAGCCCATTTTTAGTGTTCCTTATTTCAGCAAACCTGCATACTCAGCCGCCATGTTATTCTTATGGAGAATAATTAAAATGTCATAAATCGTTTATTTATGAATGTATATTGATGAAACTTGGTATGTGGCTTTATGTGGTATTAAGATAAATTAATATGCATTGGAAATTTGCTGAGTATGCAGGTTTGCTGCTACGGGGGTATTTTAGCTTTCGGCGATACTTTCTCTGAACCTAATATTCGTTTTAGTTCTTTACAGGCGAAGGAGATACTACCGTAGAAGATTTATTTTTCTTGTTTACTCTTTGCTGTCTCTTTTTATATTTCTCTAATTTCCTCGCTATATTTTGCTCCCTTCCTTGGCGTCTTTTAGTTCTTTAACAATCTCTACTCGGTTTCGCCTTGAACTTCTTATTCCTGCTTCACTTTGTTGTGATTGTTGATGAAGTGGTGGTGGATTACAGTCATCTTCACTGGTAGGCGGAGTGTTTTGCAACATTTCTTCTCTTTCTTTTTGCCTTTTCCGTAGATCACGTTTTCTATCTCTCCACACTTTTCTTGCAGCTTTCTTTTCCTTTTCAGTCATGTCTTTCACATTTTTTCTTCTCGCTTTAGCACTCTTACGATCTTGTTCCTTTTTCTTCTCTAGCTCAACTTGTGTTTTTCTAGCCTTGTATCTGCGTGCTCTTTCATTTGCAAGCATTTTCGCTCTTTCGTATTTCTTAGCCTTTCCTCTAACCTCTCTACTAGATTTTGGTATTTTTTCTTCAGGAGGTACTGAAAAGAAATAAATAACAATGTATCAGACGGAAACGACCTAGTTACAGGTTGTACCAGTAACTTTAAAAGATTAACAAAATTGTTGGATCATAAATGATTGAACATAATAAATATTGAATGATTAATTTGAATTGAGTTTAGCTAACTATTGTTACGTTAAACAATTTAAATTAATTTTACAATAATTACCATTAATATAAGGGGATGTGTGAGGTGAATTAGTTTCAACCAATAATCAAGATCTTTAAATTATTTAATTTCCCAAAAGTATTTAAAATACTTTGGGTTCAATAAGTTGATTCAGGAAATAATTTGGTAACAATAATTTTTAAATATAAAAAGTAAGTTTATTTAAATGGTAAAAGTATGTTTTAATGAGTTTTTAGTCATTTTATGTCTTGTATCTCATGTTTTATGACCCGTTGCCCACGTTAATGATGAGACCCGTTGGCGATGAGACATTTTGTACTTTTTGGGCTCCGGCGTTAATCGGGAACTGGAATGAACCGAAACTCTTTGAGGTTGTTTGTCGTAAATCTTTTCAACATGAGACAAAAATTATTGTGTTATGCATTTATTAAAAAACTTTGTCATACCGCTTGGAAAACAGTACGCTTGGTACGGTTTTCAATACATACGTTGCGGGACGAAAGTAGTTCTTTTCAGTCCTAGGATGGAAAAGAATCAGCTGGTGTCAAGGTCATCTGCTGTTCCGTTTCTGTCATTTATAAATATCAATGTAGTGAATCTGCAAACCTGTGTACGTCGATTGAAAGTAATCGATTGCATCGAGAGTTGTAATCAATTATTTTATCTATTGTAATTCATTGTTGCATTGTTATTCTACAGGTTAAAAATAAATATATCAATAAATGGTTGCTTATAAAGTCAATTTTTATTACTTTTTAATTACTTGTATTTAGATTAGGCTACATATTGTAGTAACAGATATTTTCGGTTGTGTATCGACAATCTAACAAAACATTTTACTACACCTGAGGCAAAAATAATAATCTATTAAAAATGAACGATATTAAACTAAACTATGTCAAGAAGGTGAATAAATATTTAATTTTGCCTCAGGGAGAAGATAAGCTAAGCGATAACGCTGTTCGCAGCGAGGCTGATTCCTGATA
Source organism: Allygus modestus (assembly GCA_963675035.1). Classification (NCBI taxonomy): domain Eukaryota; kingdom Metazoa; phylum Arthropoda; class Insecta; order Hemiptera; family Cicadellidae; genus Allygus; species Allygus modestus. Next base: position 2,643,715 of record OY776115.1, read on the forward strand.
TAGCTCGAAACGGTTGACTAAAGTATTCCTTCTTGCAATCGATAGTCCAGAGCATTCGATATACCTATCGTTATAGTTAGTCTAACCTAACAATAACACAAACGTAACAGACAACAGTTGAATACATCTGTAGTAACAGCTGTTTGTTTTAAATAGCAAGAACAAGGTGGAAGCCATTTTGGGAGCAAGATTTTAAAGGTAAACAATTTGTAAAATAATAGGTTTTGAGAAAGCAGTTAGCTTAATATATTGTGCAGTAAAACGAAAAATATAGTTCATCACATGGGCCAAAAGTGGCTTTTCGATCCTCGCTCATTTTCCTTGAGTTAAACTTGAGCTCGTATCGAAAAGCGTCACTTTCGGCCCTAGTGATGAAATATACTATTACCATAATAAATATACAAGTGGGCGACAAGACATAGTATGCTGTACTTACATTTCAATATCGGCTATTTCATTTAATAACTTTCAAACACTGATTAACTTGATAACAATTGACAGGACACTCATAACTTTGTTTATCCTCTGACTCAATAAGACATTTCACAGGAGTGTAGGAGCAGTTCTGCCAGTATTAGCGGGAAACTAAACATTTACCACAAACTCAAATGCAGACCTAAGGACCAATTGAAGACGTAACTTTTTAATGATTCAAAAACCAATTTTAAATATTTGATTTTATGTAAATTCTATTACAACAATAGAGAAATAATAGTGGCTTGAGGGGCAACAGTCCCTAACCCTGCTCCAAGTAGGAACACATGTCAGATCGTAAACAAAGTATAGACACTAATCACATGTGTTATTGTAAACAAAGCAGGCGTTTTTAAATTTCCGTGCTTTTTTATGGGGCATGTTTTACGTTATTTATTGTTTGCTGGTAACTTTTTGGAAATACTGCTATTTTTCCCCGAGTCCCTGTGATCAAGACCTTTAATTTAAGCCGTCTCCCATCATCATGTGATTTGTCAAACTCCCACAATTTTGACTTAAAAATTTGGCTTACAGAATTATATATAAAGATAATGTCAATAATAACACAGGGTTATAATTTTGAATTCATCAAATAGCCCTGCTGTTAAATAGAACATAAAGGTTTAAGGACAGTGGGCGACTGAACAAATGAGCCACTTTTTGATTTTTGAAAACCCTTTAATATGCTTTTATTTATATATTTTTGTTTGCACATACTAATACAATGTTTATCAAAGAATATCTTGTTTCTTAGGAAATATTTTAATTTGAACCCCTGTTTCAGAGCAGGGACTTTAATTCTCCCTCAATATGACATTCACCTTTATCACACCAGCTAAAAGTTTGTGGGTTTGTTTGTCTGTGGCTCAATCACGCTTAACTACTGAACCAATTGAGCTGATATTTGGTAGGAAGGTAGCTAATATCCTAAAGTAACATAAATGTGTATTCACGTTTTAAAATTCTTTTAGGGCTTTGCCCCAGTGGCCACTAAACTCCCCATGTTAATCTAATGGGTATTAACAATTACTGGACCAGATGATAACTAAAAGAGGTGCTCTGCATTTGATTTTTAACAAGATTTTCAGTTCATTTATTTGTTTATATTTTGGTTTACACTTTTGTTGTAGGCTCAACCTAAAAGGGACCTATATCATAATAATGCCAGGGAAACGTAAATCAAATTCATCTCGATTCGAAAAAGCCCGATTTAATTAAGTGGATAGAAGTCAGGAAATTTTAGCACAAATGGAAATTAGAAGACTTCAACAAGCTATAACGGCAGGCAGCACACAGAGCAGAAGAAACTTTAGAATAACAGCAACTTCGACGTGAATAGCAAAGTCAGCGGCAGGTCAGTTTGAGAACAACTGAAGTGGCACTATGCCAGAGCAGTCATCTAGAGAAACTAACTGCTGAGGAAGCTGAACCTCACAGACGAGCTATTGCTCTAAGGGCTACCCAGCGGAGGCAAACATTCACCAGAAATACATGGCGTGTCTTTGAAATTGCTACCTTGGAATTCAATGCGACTAAGTTGTGACGGCCCAAAAATCCCTAGACTAATAAAAGCCATTATTAAAACACTGGAATTAAATAATTGCAGTTTGCCGTTCCTATTTAATTAAATGTCTACTGTCACTAAAACTTAATAACTGAAGAAAGGAATGGCGCTCCTAACATTATTTTCATTATTTCATTATACGGAGTTGGTAGGTACAAAGTCAACCATCAGAAGGTAAAAAATTTACTCCAAGCTGATCTCAACTATCAGACGCTCCCACGGGCCTGGCCGTACGTTGATATCAGCAGTAATGCGCGGCGTCAACAACTTGATGCTCAGCATCGGCCCTAAGTGCCCGATTCCTGTGCCTCTTAGTTTGAGTAATGGCATAAGTGATCGTCGGGGGCAGCACTGAACGGCGGAGTGTTCCCGTGACGTCACGTGCGTAACCGTTTCTGATTGGCCGGTTTGGTTCAGCACCGGAAAGGAAGACGGAGGCCTCGCCCCAGTCCCTAGGAAGTCACGATGTAATTAACACGCATCGCGCCGCCTCTCCCTGTTAAATTATTAATTCGTGTTTTTAGCGAATTTCCCCTACAGGGAAAAAGCTATTACCGTAGGTCTCATGGTAAGACTTAAGCCCGAGACCATGATAACTTTTCATTTTGAGGTCCCCAGATGCCAAAAACACCATTCGTTCAAATTTTTATATATTTATATATATAAATATATATATATTTATATATAAATATATATATATTTATATATATATATAAATATATATATATTTATATATATATTTATTGATATTTTCAGTTAATTAATAGGGCTACTATAATTATAATTCTAAATAGATTTAAAATACCTGATTACCCTTTTAATTTCATTTTATTTTGCTGACACGTGTTTCGGCTATAATGCCATGTTCACAGCGTCTTAACTTTTTTTTTTTTTTATATACTTAACCTATTATATAGGTTAAGTATATAAAAAAATTAAGACGCTGTGAACTTTTTTTTTTTTTTTTATATACTTAACCTATTATATAGGTTAAGTATATAAAAAAGTTAAGACGCTGTGAACATGGCATTATAGCCGAAACACGTGTCAGCAAAATAAAATGAAATTAAAAGGGTACTCAGGTATTTTAAATCTATTTAGAATTATATATATATATATATGTGTCCGTAAGCACGATAACTCTCGTAAAAAAGGTCCGATCTTCATGAAATTTGGTACAAATGATTAAAGTACCATTTATTTAAACGAGTTCGAAAACCAGATGAATCGCACCATCCGAAGGGGGGTTTTGGGGGGGTTTTGTACCCCAAAAATGTGTTTTTTGGGGTTTTCACATGTAATTTTAATTTAAATCAAATTTTATTTTATACCATTGAATTCAGCTTAAAAAAACAAACAATTTGGTATTTTGATCATTGCTCTACGTCAATTGGTTACCGAGATATTGAAAGTGCTAAACACAGTACGTTGTCTAATGTTATTCTTATGGAGAAAAAGAAAAATTGCATATCTCGTTTATTTATAAACATAAACTGGCGAAATTTGGTATATGGCTGGTTTTGGTTTATTGTTGTTAGCACAAAAAAACATTTTTTCGCTTATGGCTCCTGTAGCAGAAAACCTAGGTACTTGGTCCCCATGTTATTCTTATGGAAAATGTTTAAAATGTTATATATCGCTTATTTATGAATGTATATGGATGAAACTTGGTATGTGACTTCACTAAGATGACTTCTATTGATATTTGCATAAAAACCCATAATTTTGTGTGCCTTGTTGCAGCAAACCTGCGTACTCATCCCCAATGTTATTCTTATGGAGAATAATTAATATTTTAAATATCGCTTGTTTGTGAATACATTTCTTATGAATCCTGTTAAGTTTTTTAATGTGTTATGTTATATATTCATTGGAAATTCGCTGAGTATGCAGGTTTGCTGCAACGGGGGTATTTTCTAAATTTAATGTAACCATAATTAAATGTTGACTGCGGATATACCTATTGTTAACAACGTAAAAATTGGTTTTAGATCAGTTGTTGTAAAGTTGTAAAGTTTATTATGCGAATTAACAGAATTTAATAAATAATAATTTTGTTTCCCAACCGGCATTTTTATTATTTGAACTCCCGAAATCAGCCAGGAACTTACAAAGATAATCAACATATATCTAACTAACGCTATGTAGTGAGCATGGGCGAAGCCACGACGAGTAATGGTTAGTTTTACAATATTTTACATAATTATCATATTTGTTACTTCCAGCTCATTTCTTATGTCAAAATTAAAATGTTGTTTCTGTTGTTGCTCTAACCTGACAAAGGTATCTTTGATACGCAAGACATAGTCAATTTAAAGTTAATTTGTTATCGGATTGTTTTTTAATTTAAAAATGTAAACTCTATAATAAGCTTTAAATATATGCTGATCATGTAATTGTAAATAGTGTTAGTTTGAACTCACCGTTTGGCAACACCTTTCTGACAGTAGCCGGGTACTTGTGGTTGTACGCCCACACTGCGATCACCTTCTCATTCTCCACAAACACCTTCTTGGAAGAGTTACTGAAACAACAAAAATTGTTACTTTTGAAGCTAACTGAAATAATACAATTGTTAGGAAACACATAAGAACAAATTCCCATATTTTTATTAGACAGTCAATTTTAGGCCATCTTTTGTAATCTGTGCATCACAACTATTCAAATCCTATTTTACATCTAACCACATATGTATTGAGTAACATGCTATTTAGAATGATGCTACGTGGTCTCTGTAACTAAAAACTTCTGTAGTGAACGTAGTAGAGAATTAAAGACTCTCTTTAGTGATCATGTTGTAGAGTAGGGAAGATAAACAAACAAGTGACCCACAGTTGGGCAGTTTGGTCATATTATAGTCATTCTGACTACTTCCTTTCATTTGTTAGAATAATTGTTGTTCCCATGTTATCACCTTGACCTAAGGCACACTAACCATGCCCCATTGAAGCGACATCAGTTATGACAAACTACGGATCAGTTTTATAAACACAACTTGAAAGCAAAGTTTCATATTTCCCCGCAAACTTTCAATTCTGACTAACTAATGACACTTTAAGAGTGGTGGGAAGAAGGGAGTTTCCATTTGCAACATAAATGATAAATGCTTATAGGCCCTATACAGTAACTGAGAAGTTGGGATTTTAAATAACAATTTACAGCTTCAATTGACTTGTAGCTTAAAATATATAGTTTTCCAGTTAACACCTCAAGTTATAGAGGTGTGCCAGTAGGCTGAGCACAAAACCTTGTTGAGATGTTCCACCAACCCTTTGATTTATCGAGGTTCCACTGTATTATTCGAAACAAAATTAAATAAATTGCATACCCTCGAGTTTAAAAATCAAACTATATGGACTATATAGATATAACATCAGTAAACGTATTCTGAAAATGTATGTTCCCTTCCCAAATTATTATATTACTGTGAATCAGGCTTAACCCGGACACTTGTATACTATTTTCAGGTTATAGTGCCATTCCACCAACGATATCATCAATAAAACCATACCATTAGTGTAACTCTAAATACGTTGGATGTTATTATAAAAAAAATCAATAGAAGAGTCCGGGTCAACCTCCACAATAGGTCTTGACCCGGGCACCCACTTAAACAACACTATAACGCATAAACTAACCTTCTCCTGTCCGGAGTCGGACGGTGTTTGAGGTCTGCCTTTGCAGCAGTCAAAGGTTTAAAAATATCAAAAATAATAAATGTAATGGGTTGGGGAGGAAAAAAGAGTATTCTTGCATCTTGTTTTCAACTGTTTTTATTTTATTTATTTTTACAATGGTCACATAACCACACACGAGGCATATTTTAAAAGTAAGTACCACTTTTGAATTTCGCCATAGTAGTGCTGCGGTTGACATTCCTGAATGTTGCGCTGTGTACCTGCATCTATTGGCAAGCCTGGGACGCCACTTCGGCAAAAATCAACCGGATTTTCATTTGCTTGTGAGCAATTAAAATGGCGCCGACTATTGAGGTCCCTGCCAACACTGAAGTCACGCTGCGATTCATTTCTAAGTGTTAACGGTGTGAAAGAGGCTGAAATTCAACTTCAGATTAGTGACGTATTTGGAAAAAACAAAATAAGCAATAGAAAGGCACACAAATGGGTTAGAAAATTTCAAGATGGCCACATGAATGTTCATGACTAGGAACGAAGTTGGCGACCCTCCGTCATTACTAAAGTTGATCAAAGCATAAATTTGATCAAAACGTGAGTGAACACTGACGGTTTATGATTTCTTCGCTATGTTAAGAGTTTCCTTTAGTTTTAAGAAGTGTTTTTAATGTAATTGTTACTGAACGAATAAATTATTGAAAGCTGTGTTCACGCTTCAAAAATGTTGACAAAGGTGTAAAAATCCAAGCATTTGGGAAGTGCGTTGACTTCTCTTGAGCGGTACGAGGAGGAAGGTGATAATTTGTTTAAGCTAATCCGTCACAGGTGTCGAATCACTGCTGGACACCATGGGTGTTGAACACTTCGCTAATCTCCTCATGAATTTCAGCCACTTTCACAACGTTAACACTTACAAATTAAATCGTACCGCAACTTCAAATTTGGCGGGGACCTTAATTGTCTGCGCCATTTTGATTACTCACAAACAAATGAACATCCGGTTGATTTTTGCCAAAGTGGCGCCCCAGGCTTGCCAATAGATGCAGGTACAAATCACAGTATGCAGGAATGCCAACCTCAGCGCTACAACAGCGAAATTCAAAAATGGTACTTACTTTTAAAATATGCCTTGAACATTAGTGATAATACACTCACTTGATAGATGACTCGCCAATCTTTAAACTAACTTAAAATCAAAATTAAATTGTAATCATTGCGATTAATATACAAAAATATAAAAACCATTATCTTCAGTCACATTTTCTCTTCTTATAACCTAGTTTAAATGATTTTCAACACTTAAAAAACATTTTTTAATTAATAAAGATTGAATTTGTTTGCAAACAATGTGTCAGTTTTAGATTTTCTTGTATAACCAGGAAGTTTTTTATACAATCTCTTCCCCATATAATGTAAATTATTTGCCAAAAGACTTGTACCTTGAATTGGATAATGTTGTATATCATTATTTATAAAGTTATATATATATATGCACAGTAAAATCTATTAAGAAATTTATTAAAATGTTTTCTTACAAAAACTAATGATCTATAGATATAAACACATGGAACCGTTAAGATATTATATTTTATAAATACATTTCTACAGATATTTTTTGTTTACATTGGCGATAACTCGTATTTTTTATACAAAATATTTTGATAATGTCTTTAGTGTTTCCCCAGAATACAATGCCATATAAGAGATTAGAGTAGAAGTAGGCATAGTAAATCATTTTGAGGGTGCTGAAGTCTACTATTTTTGAAAGAGTCAGAATTACATAAAAGGCCTTATTCAGTTTTCAATCAACTGTTCAATGTGCAACTTCCAAGAACACGAGGAGTCTAATTTTATTGCAAGAAAATTACATCCACATGACTGTGGAATCACCCCACTAAATGGTTGAAAGTTGGATTTTCTAATATTTTTGTAATTGGTGGGAAAGTTCAGAATTTGAGTTTTACTTTGGTTAAGGTTGATTGTTAACTAAAAACCAGTTCTTCCGTATTTTGATATCACCTAAAGTATTAGATTCTAAGGAATTGGAATCAGTGTTGTGGATAATGGCCGCCGTATCATCAGCATACATGAGAAGTCTCGAGTTTACATTGTCTTGAGCAAGTCATTGACGTAAATTATAAAAAAGAAGAGGGCCAAGGATGGATCCCTGTGGAACTCCTTCCAGAACCATCTCAAAAACAGAATCTACATTTTGAGCAGAGATTCAAACTCTTTGCTTCCTGCCTGTGATAAAAGATTTGATTAAATTTAAACTTTTTCCTTTGAATCCATAAAATGAAAGCTTTTCCAATTTACCCAATCGAGAGCCTTCGACAGGTCACAAAAAAGGCCAGCTATATAATGTGACCCATCAACCGCAACAGTTAAGAGTCATTACAAACTCATAAATTGCATCAGAAGTGCTTTTTTAGAAATCCAAACTGTGCATCACTCAAAATTTTGTTACTATCCAGGTACTTACTTAATAATTTGGTTATGTATTGCTTTTTACAAAATATTTGGGAATGCAGGTAGTATAGATATTTGACGGTAGTTTTCAGGGTGAGTTTGGTCTCCTTTTTTTAAAAATCGGCCCTACAATGCTGTATTTCAGAAGTTATGGGAATATTCCTGTTTTAAATTACATATTATTTAAAAATGCAAGTGGGCAGGTCAATGATAATGAACATTTTCTCTATAAAAGGTGGTATGTCATTGTTTGTTTTTATTTTGTCTTTACTGTTGGGCAACTCTTTTTTATCAGACTCTAATTAAACAATTTGCCAAAATGTTAAAACTTAAGAGTCAAATTTTGTTACTCGAGTGTAACGAATTTTGAGTTACTAAGTATTTTTGTTGCCTTAACTACTTTCTTAAAAATAAATTTGTATCGTTAAGATAATTTATAACCTTTTTATCACTAATTTGCTAAACGGTGAAGCTCCTTCTTTTTGATAATTGAAACCACAATATCCAATCCTTGTTTGCAATTAAATTTTACTTTTCTTATCTCAATAGGAAAGGCAGAGTCAAAACATGGTGTACAAAGTATTAGGATCACTATTTGTGGTGTGGTACAACAAGCCACAAGTCTCATTAATTAGGGTGTTTAAAAACTCTGTTATATTTGTTTAACTGTATTTTTTTTTTCTTTAGTTTTGTTTTGATCCCAGTGCTGCAAGGCCATATAATAAAAAATGGCATGTACGGTCAGAGATATCAACATCAAGAACATTGGTTAAGCACTGCTTAAGATCAGCATTTGCAAATACAGGTTTTGGCTACATTCTGGTAGGTTTAGTTATTGAAATATTCAATTTAATATTTTCCAGACATGCTCTTAATTTAAATGTGTATGGCTCGTATTTTAAAAGGTCACAACTGCAGTCTGCAGCATTAAAAAAATGTATGCTTAGGGAATTTAAGTATAAAATTGGACGAATTTAAAAAATATATATATTTAACTTTTTTTGTCATTGTGGGGAGGTCTACAAATACATAAAACTAATACAGAACATCCAACTCACAAAATTCAACAATGGATTCAACAGTGAATGAAGCAATATCAATTTTGTTTTTAACTGGGAGGTTTGTTGACACACCCTGCCTCTAATCTGTTTTTTCCTTAAATAAACCGAAATCAAGTTATAATCTGATACTCTATGTAGCAAAAATTAATTTTGTGATGTAACCCAGTGTACACTCAGATCAACTGTGGTTTCATTATTAAATGAGACAAGTACAATTTAATTACTCGGCTTTCACAAGACCAGTTAAGCCTTGTATGTTAATGTGCATTACGTTTAACTAATTAATTATACTGTTATTGTTTATTTTTGTAAAAGTTGGGAATCTGCAATTTTACTCTGTACAATAAAATACATAGTTTATTCTGTACAACTAAAATAAAACTAAAAAATTAACAGTAAGGGGAAAAGGCTTTTAAAATAGTTTGAAACCAAGAATAATACAACTTAACTTATATTATGTACAAAATGTTTGGTAGGTATCACAATTTAAAAATGAGGGGAGAATTTCACTGGAGTGTTCACATTTCACAAACTGCAAAAGGGTACCAGAACAAAATAAATGGCTTAGGATACTCTGTAGCCCGCAAAGTCATTTCTGAAGCTAAACGACACAAGCCGGCCATTTTTATAATTACATATTGGGGGTTCCAGCCTTTTTTCGATTTGGTCGTAGTCGATAGTGCATCGATCTTCAGGATTCGGCCACTTAAAATTACAGTTCCCAATGTTCCGGGCACACCTTACTGACAAGTAAACATTTTTTTCCTCGACGACACCAACATAAAAACGCACAGATTTTTTCCTCGGAAACTTTAAAAGCAGATAGTCCCTGATCTCTGGTTCTTTTAAGATGAGATGCTTGTCGTCTTCAGGGGGTTCTTCTGTCCATTCATCTAAAGAGTCGCTGATCTCTGGGTCTTTGAAGATGAGATGCTTGTTGTCTTCAGGGGGTTCTTCTGTCCATTCCTCCAAAGGGTCCCTAATCTCTGGGTCTTTGAAGATGAGATGCTTGTCGCCTTCAGAGGGTTCTTCTGTCCATTCATCCAAAGAGTCCCTGATCTCTGGGTCTTTGAAGATGAGATGGTTGTCGTCTTCAGGGGGCTCATCCGTCGATTCATCCGAAGAGTCTTCGCAATAAAAGGCATCTGACTCTTCTGACTCGTCTGACTCGTCGGAACCAGAGCTGAGCTCAGCTTCCTCCGCTGTCCTCTTTGTTTCTCGCTTAACGGCTCTTTTATTTTTGGTGCCGCTTGTTGAAGGCACAATGGCACACACTTCATCTCCATTCAATGTTGTTCCTGCACCAGGTTTCTTTTGTAGATTGTTTTGAGAACTGCTGGTTCCAGAGGCTCCATTAATTTTCTTCTTCCTCAGAGCTTTTGATGCTGGAGAGTCGTATCGAAGTTGCGACAGCATTTCGATCACTGTCTCACCAACGAGTTGTCGAGCTTTTTCTGTTCGCGAAACCGTAACGTCTGATGCAAAGAGTTTCTTTATAACCTGTTGAGGGTCAAGTGGATGGATTCCACAGGTCCTGAATCCACTCTGTAAATTTTTAGTGGCGTTTTCGCTGATCTCCTCACAAAGTGTTTTCAACAGTCGGGGAAACTGTTTTTTTGGGAGCGTTTTCACCGTTCTATCAGCCCCCATTTTCCATTCGAGTAAAATTTTTCTCCAGGCCTGTTCCAGAGGCCGAAAAAAAGCCACATCCAATGGCTGGAGGAGGTGTGAGTTATTTGGGGGGAGGCATACAAAGCGAATGTCGTTCTGTTGACAAAGTGTAATGACATCTGTTGAGAAGTGCGTCGACAAGTTGTCGCCGATCATCACCTTCGACCCTACCTTTGATTTTGACCAGGGCAAAACAATAGTTTTAAACCAATCGCTAAACGTTGCCTCATCGATCCAGCCAGTTTCTGACCGGTTGTACCTGGCTCCATCAGGGCCTCCTCTCACCCAAGAGTCCCACAGATGCTCTGCTTTGTAGCACACATACGGAGGAAGGACTTCTCCCCCAGCACTACCAGCAAACATGATAGAAATGGTAGTTTTCGAAGAGTTGAGTTCAGGATACTTCGTTCCTCTCTTGCAAATAACATGTTTTGATCCCGGGTCATCAGACAGGTTGATTTCATCATAGTTGATTATGTTTTCTTTAGGTATTTTGTCCAGGGAAACTTTTAAGTTTTCAAAATATGAACTCATGCAAACTGCATCAATCTGAAAACAAAATCACTTTATTATAATTCTGTGAAACTACTATGACCTACTTTATTTACCTAACATTTAGGGGATTTTTAATAAGTTCATTGAAATTCCCATGCAGTAAGGATTATAAAGTAATCATAAGAACTTTTTTGAAGAGTATAACATGGTTACCACAAGCATTTAACTTCTGAACAAGATCGACATAAATTCCCAGGACTGGGTATTTACAACTTTGATGATCTTTTGGAGTGTTTAATACATTTCAAACTTTGTATGAAAAGAATTGAAGTCTAATTACATTGTGATTTTGTTCTGTATTTGTCCAATTACAAAATTACATATTTTTAAATTTGTCTAGAATGTCTCATATTTAACCAGTCCCTTCATAGTTTGGCGGTGGCGTGGTTTGTAAGCTTGACAGGGCTTTTTACAAATCAAATCAAATCAAAATAATCTTTATTCATAAAACAGTACAGTGGTGTACACATGAATAGTGTCAACATCATAATAAATTTTCTATGTTATTCATTAAATTATTATTTTACAATATCATCTTCTTATAAATTAAAGAATTCATCAATAGAATAAAAATAGTGTTTGAGATGATATATTTTTTTAACTTATTCTTAAATTTACTTGTATTTTTTTCTTTTCTCCAGGCAACCTTTTTTAGAACTTTGCACCTGCATATGATGGTTTTTTGGTAGAGAATTGTAACCTATGATGAGTGTGTATGATTTCTGATTTCTTTCTCGTATTGTATGAATATACTCATTGAATTACCCATTGGCGTGTTGTACATATTTAAATTTTTGAATACCATAACAGTGTCAAAAATATATTGACCATAAACTGTTAAAATTTTGAGATTTTTGGAATGTTCCCTACAAGATACATCTTGGTGAAGGTTCTTAATAATTCAAATTGCTTTATTTTGCTGTTTAAGAATTTTATCAAGGTTATCTTTCCTAGTGGATCCGTAAAGACAGATTCCAAATGAAATATGAGAATGTATGTAAGAATGGTATATCAATCTGAGAGTCGATTCACTGCATAAACATGCAATTTTTTTTAAGGCATACAATCCTGAATTAATTTTTGATACAATTTTGCCTACATGTTCATTCCAATTTAGGTTACTATCGATCAGCAGACCACGACATTTAGTGCTGTGAATGAGTTCAATGGGTTTAGAATCAATCAAAACCATGGGTTCTTTAGTGGTTTGACTGAGCTGTTTTAAATTATATGTAATTAGTTTTTTTTCAATGTTCAGCCCTAGATTGTGATTTTGGAAGAATTGGACAATACTTTATAATTCTATGAATGATAAAATTTCAACTTGTTCTATTGTTTTATCCAAAATGTGAAGGTTTGGAGATAGTTTAGCAAAATAAATTGTTATTATTGCTATATTTATGTTTATAAGGATATAAATAAAAATAGGCCTAATCAAAATAAACTTTTCATGACCCCGGTTAAACCGCCACCCGATTAACCTGCTCCCGGATAATCGGGAGTTGACTGTAAATAAATTATCCTCAAATGTTATACATTAATAATAACAAGGGTGGTAAGGGTAGAAGTGAATTACATTGGCGTTTTTATATAAAATATCACAAATACCCAAAATACCCGGGGATTTATAAATGTTGGCTATTTACCAGGAGTTTTAAATACCCGGGTATTTTACACCACTTTTCCCTACTCTGAAAAGGAATATACCATACACTGAATGTTCAATTTATCTAACATAGACTGATAGGATAGGCTATGTAGGTAGGTATGTAACCTCGGCTATGCGGGTAGGTATGTAACCTAGGCTATGCGGGTAGTTATGTAACCTAGGCTATGCGGGTAGGTATGTAAACTAGGCTATGCGGGTAGGTATGTAACCTAGGCTATGCGGGTAGGTATGTAACCTAGGCTATGCAGGTAGGTGTGTAACCTAGGCTATGCGGGTAGGTATGTAACCTAGGCTATGCGGGTAGGTATGTAAACTAGGCTATGCGGGTAGGTATGTAACCTAGGCTATGCAGGTAGGTATGTAACCTAGGCTATGCAGGTAGGTGTGTAACCTAGGCTATGCGGGTAGTTATGTAACCTAGGCTATGCGGGTAGGTATGTAAACTAGGCTATGCGGGTAGGTATGTAACCTAGGCTATGCAGGTAGGTATGTAACCTAGGCTATGCAGGTAGGTGTGTAACCTAGGCTATGCGGGTAGGTATGTAACCTAGGCTATGCGCGTAAGCGTAATTTGAGTATCTTGTTTGGAGAGGCAAAATCGGTTGTGATCGTGATTATTGTAACTTTTCATATATTACAAAAATATTTTCCAAATTATTTGGGGGGGAAACTGCCCCCCCTTGCCCCCCCTAAATTACGCCTATGGCTGTGTGGGTAGGTATGTAACCTAGGCTGTGCGGGTAGGTATGTAACCTAGGCTGTGCGGGTAGGTATGTAACCTAGGCTGTGTGGGTAGGTATGTAAGAATTGATATCAGGTAGGTGAAATAATAGTTTAGGCTGTGAAATTACCTATAAATTTTAATTTAGGTAAGCTATAGAATAATGGTAGTAAAAAAATAACTGACTCTTGATTGAGATTTTTCTCTTACCTTGGTTCGCCGAGCTGTAATATTTCGGCACATCCTCAACCGAAGAGAATTGTTTCTGCTCAAAAACCCATCAACCCACTCTTCACCTGGAAGATTATTTTTGAATATTGGGACAATTCTCCCGTCTTTTTCAAGGTAGCACTTTGCCAGTAGCCTGAGCTCGAATCTTGAGAAGGGGAACCCCCAAGAAGCCACTTGTTCAGCATGAGCAGTGATGACATTTTCTTCCTGTGGGCTGAAAACTGGCGGCTTTCCTGGGGGCCCCTTATACTTTCCACTGACATGATCACCGATGGTCGACTTAGCCAAAGAATATTTGTTCGCCGCTGCCCTTATACTTAACTTCCCTGACTTTACTTCACTCACTGCCCGCTCTAACAGCTTGGCTCTTGAGTCACTCACTGTCTGCTCTAACAGTTTGGCTTTCGAGTCTTTTTCGTTCATCTCGGAAACTGGACTGTAAGTCACAACAAATTTTTCATAAATTAAAGCACAAATTTTAATAACAAACACAGATACCATATCGGGGTTAAACACAACGTTGGTATTAACCTAAAGGCCCAGAGTTATGGCGGGAAAATTGTGTCTGTGCCAGTAACTGCAGACAAGAGTCGCAACGGTCAGCGCGAGTCACATCCACGGAGTATGATTAAAGTGTCCAGGTCAAAACTGGAATATGTACATGTGAAATATGTTTTAACATAATATAGCATGGTATTATCTACAATTAAATTTCAAATAAAAATATAGCTTCACAAAAACAATAAGAATTAGAATGTCTTTATTGTCTTTAACCGTCCACCTTTAGAAGCGATAGGTACAAATAAATCAACAAATAAATTCAAATCCATCGCTATTATGAGTTTCAAAAATTCAGTTGTTTCACAGACCCGGAACCAGACAAAAAATCATAAAATTAGAAAAACTTAAGATTAAACTTACTAAAGAAAATAATCATGTCACGTATTTGACCAAATGTAAAAAAGAAGGTCTCGCTCCCGAAGGTCTCATGTTAAAATCTCCTTACTGTTTGTGTAAATTAAAATGTAAAAGAAAAAGATAAAAAAATCAAAAAAAATTTAGGCTAGTTCGGTGTAAGAACTTGATATTTAGATGTAAGTAGGGTTCACTTGATAACGGGAGGAGTTTCCTTACCTCCCGAAACGTAGTGTAGTTTTAAACACTAGAAGCGATAGGTAAAGTCCAAATAAATCAAAAAATAAATAATTCAGTAGTTATTTCCCTACAAGAAAATATATAGTTATGAATAAAAAGGTATAAAAAAAAAATTGTTATCGAGATTTTGAGACAAGTTGTATTTGTAAGACAGCAGTTACTGGCCTAGGCCTATGATTCACACTGCACAATTTATCACTTTTAGTAATTTTTACACATAAATACTACTATTCAGACAAACATTACATTTCACTACTGTGTGTTCAGTGTTCTTTCCTCTTCAAATTGATATAAGAATATACATGTAATATGTATTTACACTACGTATTATACGTGTTTTGCATATCGTCTCGGAGAGATGATGTTGCCAGTTGTCGAAGACGTAAAATATGACGATTTTATAATTTTGCCACAAGTCTGTCTGAATATAACTCGGCATTATACTGAATACCACCAGAAAGGGAATTCCTTCCTGTTTCCAGTGGTACCACTCGTTTCTGGCTAAAAACAAACTTGACCTCGCTATGATTTTTGGAAACTTACTGTGTCCAGCAATTTCTCAATACATACAAGGCGTAATCGATTTCGCGCAAAACTTTCATTCAAATTTAACTCTCGATTACATTGATCTACTGCTGCTATAACGTTAATTTAAGTAATAAAATGAAAGTTCAGAATGTTATCTTTCGATTGGTATAACAACTATCTGATTCAAGGCGCTTTTTCAATGCTTTTTGCACAGTTGAAAAAAGAATGACTCATATCATGTCCGGGAGACGATTGCCAGTATAGAAAACACTTTGTATTCATCTCTCAGAGATGGAGGGTTAAACAATTACAATTAGGGATGAGTCGATACCAAAATTTATTGATTCTCGATTCCGATACCGATACCAGAAAAATCGATTCTCAATTCTCGATACCAATACCATCGATACCTACGATTTTTCAGTACCTATAGTTGTTAAAACTAAATTTTTGTAACCATTTAAAATTATTTAGTAGTATTTTGTAATTAATTATTAATACAATTTGTTAATGCAATTTTTTACATAATTTAATGTTAATTTCACTAGTGTCCTATAGTAATATAGAAAAACAACAACAATTTATTATAAATTCATAATGGGGAAAAACTTGGTTGTAAGATAATGACTCAAAGAAATAATGTTGGTCAGCCGACTGATTTATTGATTTCAACCGGACCCCACCCCTCCCCTCCCATCCCTCTTCCTTTCTTATCTCCAAGGTAAGATTTTTTGCCGGCGACCCAAACACTCCCCGTGTCTTTTGTAGCGCGGGTAAACAGCGGAAGTATCCCTTCCCGTGCACTTCGTAGCCCGGGTAAACGGCGGGGGTATCGATGGTGTCGGTATCGACATTAAACGAATGAATCTCGATACCGATACCAATGTCCAAGAATCGGTGATATCGAGAATCGGTATCGAGAATCGACTCATCCCTACAATAACAATAATTGCAATTGACATCGTCAAACTAAATCTAAAATTGGCTAAGATGCTACAAACAATAATAACAATCAAGCAAGTCATGAATGGTCATATAACACACTGTAAGAAAAAAAATGATAACATATTGAAAACAGATCAAAAAAGTTTGTACAATAAAAGAACTTTACTTGGTAGAAAGCTTGTGCCACCAGCCACTCATGCAGAATATGTTTACAACTTTCTCTTGGTCTGCTTTTGATACTTTCGGGTAGCATATTAAAATACCTTAGACTGATTTGCGAAAAGTGGTGTTGGGATTTAGTTAATCTTATATGGGGAATATTCAGATTTCTCGTATTTCTTGTGTTGTAGCTGTGAACACTATCCCTGGTGTTATAATTACCCAAATTGTCCTTGGCGTAGAGTAAGCAATGTATGTAAAATAAATAAACAGGGACAGTTAACATGGATAACTCAACAAAATATTTTTTACAAGAGGTAAATTTGTTTAATCCAAGAATGGTTCAGAGCACCCTTATTTGCAAGATAAAACTTCTTTTGCGTCAGAGGAATTGCCCCAAAGAATGATGCCGTAATTTAAATGTGAATAAAAAAGTGCATAATAAGTCATAAGTAAATATTGATGGCTGAGACATATCCTAAGCTTCTGGATCAAGAAAATTACTCTAGATAGTTTTTTGCTGATTAAAGAAGTGTGTTGATTCCAATTGAGCTTACTGTCAAGGTAAGGAGAAGTTTAACGGAATCTAATTCTTTATTATTTAAGGAGGTCAATGAAAAGAGTAGCTGTTCAGTTTTATTGGCATTCATTTTGAGAGAATTGGCTGCAAACCAACAGCTAGAGGCTTCCATCATTGATGCAGTCATAACTTCTAACTCCTGGGAATCTTTATTTGCTGTCAAAAATGTGGTGTCATCAGCGTACAATATTGATTTATAGGGCAAAACACTAGGAAAGTCATTAATGTAGACTATGAAAAGGAAAGGTGTGAAGACCGAACCTTGCGGGATACCACAATCCACCAAAATAGGATTGATTTTAGGTTTGAAGTAGGTTTGATTTTTTATTGTTAGAAATCACAGCTTGGTGTCTGTCACTGAGGTAGGAATGAATTAGTGATAGTTCTAAAAAACTTTTTTTTACTAGCATATTACGTGTTGTTATTACTTACGGGTTGTAATAAAAGACGTCTTACAACACTTAAGATATATTTAAGGCTGTGTCGAAATCGATAGCCTAGTACCATCTTTTATATATGCTTACCGTCTGTATGTGAATCAGTGTAAGTGTAAATATATCTTAAGTGTTGCAAGACGTCTTTCATTGCATCCCGTAAGTGATAGTTCTACTCCATCTATTTTGTAATACCTTAACTTATTCAGAAGTTGCTTGTGGCAAACAGAATCAAAGGCTTTACTAAGATCAACCAGCATGGCATTCGCATAGCATTTGTTTTCAAATGATTCAAGTACAAAAAATACAACTTCTTTGACAGCTTTCATAGTATTCAGACCAAGCCTGAAACCGAATTGAGATGGATTAAGAAGATTGTTTGCTACGAAGTGGCTGTAGCGCTGGCTATGTAAAATTCTTTCAATTATTTTAGAGAAAGAAGATATTATTGAAACGGGTCGGTAATTTTCTACTTTTGTGCGGTCCCCTTTCTTGTAAATGGGTACAATAATGGAGGTCTTTAGACAAGATGTAAATGAGCCCGGTTTCAAAATTATATTTACTAAACAGCAAAGGGGTTCTAAAGTGATATGTATTATTTTTTTCATTACGAAATTTGACAGACCATGATAATCTTCTGCTCTAGAATTGCTCAGTTTATTGACACAATGGAGGATATCTTGTGGTTGTATTTGACTCCACAAACCTCAAGACATGTTCAACATTTAGATTCTGCAAACTATTGTCCTGTGCTACTGACTGATGCGGGCCAGGATGATTTCCGAGGTTTATAAAACCACTATTCACTAGGATCAATTGGGATGGGTGGCTGGTGTATACTATTATCAGAACAACCTTTTATTATTTTCCAAGCTGTACGACATTTTTTTTGTCTTGAAATGGTATTATCATTATAACAAATCTTTGCTTTACATATCCCTTTTCTATATTTAGTTTTCAGGGGATTGTATGTAACTATGTAGGAAGGGTCACTTTTGTTTTTTTCATAAGCAATTAAGAGTAGAATTTTGAAGTTCTTGAGGTATGTTTATGTTCATGTGTTGTTGAAGGGACGGATTCAGAGATCCAAAGATTCAAAGACCCTCACACGTCAACCGAAGCTTATTGTGTGTCCCTAGTACGTTAGTTCGGCAAACCGATGCCTGTACCCTTTACGAGATCCAGGAGTTTTTTACCAATACTAGCGTCCCTTTCATTACCTGGTTGCTTGCAACCAAACAGAGCCCTTCTCCTTGCCCCGAGTCTCGCGCAATCCAGTATGATGTGCTTGGCAGTCTCTTCAGACTGATTGCAAAGCCTACACACCTGACTTTCATTTCTGAGTCCGAGAGTGTGGAGATGTTTCTTGAAGTGGCCGTGTCCAGTTATCAAAGCAATCAACCGCTTAACCCGACCTCTACCCAACCTCACCAACCAGTTAGTGAAGTAAGAGCTAGTGTCTGCTAGCAGCCTTTTGCCAAGTGATTGACCAGTGTAACCTTGCCATTGCTGGCGATGTTCTTGAGGTAAGGATTATACCAGTTACATTTTTTTATTTGAATTATTCCTTTTTTTGTATTAACTCTAGGACAATTTGCATTAAAGCTATTAATGACTGAGTGAAGGAAAGCTTTAAACTTAATTTTTATATTTTCTTCGGAAAAATAATGTTATACCAATCAAGAGCTTCGAGGTTACTTTAGAAATTACTCAGATTACTATCACTAAAAAGCCCAAAAGAAATAAATTCCTCTGATGGATCATCTGGTAAAAAGGTGGAATGGTGATGCTTGCTAGGGATTTCACACAGGATACCCTTATGGTCAGACAAATGGAGTTGGACAACTTGAATTAGAATCTGATTAGTTTTGAAGGGAGACAGTACATTGTTTAGGCAGGCAGAAAGCCTAGTGTTCATAATCATGACATGGAGAGGTTCAGAGCTCTTAACCCATTGAGGTAGTAATTTTATTCTATTTGCAGTAGCCTATAACGGGAATTGATTGGTGCTGCACTCTAGTAGCAAAATATGTAACTAATAACCGCGGGCGTCTAAGGTTCTATCCGCTAGGGGCGCGGACTAACTGAAAAACCTTAATATCGCTAAAAAAAAGACAAACCATCTACAAATAATTTATAAAAACTATTACAGTTGTGTGTGCTGCATTCTGAGGTTAGCCCGTGGAACTACTACGATTCAAGATCAGCTGTTTGTACTTTATCAGCTCAAAACAAGATTGAATGTCCATAAGAAATACATGGGAAATTTGCCTTTGGTCGTGTTAGCTGAGTTGGCTACGTCGTGGAAACACCTTGGCTAGGTGGTGATACGATGTTCGTGGGTTCGATTCCCGCACACGACCAAAACTGACCAGTTGTGCAACTCCCAATGAGTTAACCGGTCTGTGGCAACGTTGGTGGGAGGGCCCAAGTAAAACAAACGGTGGCAGGCTTGCTTGGAAGTTGACGGGATCAGTTAATTCTTTGAGACTTGCACATGGTCAACACTGATTTTCCTAATTTTTACTTATGTCTACTGTGTGTGTGCCAATGCGACTCTCTAAACTGAAAGAAAACAATATTTTAATTAAAATACGCCATTAATACATTTAAAAACACCAATTTTATACTCCAATTCACAGGTTAATAAAATTATAAGTAAGGAACGAGGCCAGCTCGTATGTCTACGCCAATGGGTTAAGCTATTATGAAAAAATGAATTTTTATTAGATTTATTTCTTACTAGCTGATAACCGCAGGCTTCGCCCTGCAAATAATTTATAAAAACTATTACAGTTGTGTGTGCTGCATTCTGAGGTTAGCCCGTGGAACTACTACGATTCAAGATCAGCTGTTTGTACTTTATCAGCTCAAAACAAGATTGAATGTCCATAAGAAATACATGGGAACTTTGTCGGGGTCTCTGGCGGAGCCCTAAGGTCAGATCAGGATGAAAACTATTTAGTTTTCCTATTTTATGCCTAAAGAATCAGAGTACAATTTCAGCTCTCTACCTGCATGGGAAGGTGGAGAATTAGTGATAGTGAGTCAGTGAGTCAGTCAGTCAGTCAGTGAGTCAGTCACCCAGGGCTTTGCCTTTTATAATATAGATTACACAAAGTTCTCACAAACTCGACACACCGGAAAACTCTAGGCTTCTCTGGACAATTTATATTACAACCAAAAGCTTTTGTTTTTAATGCGCGTCTGGTTGGAAGTCAGCAATTTCGTTATTGTAGTACCTCACGCAACTCCAATGATGAACCTCCCTCATGCGTATCCAATTCTTGGAAAGCCCTCTCCTTTTATAATATTTCCTTAGATAAACTGAAAATAAGTCCTCATTGTATCAAGTTTGCTTTGCAACTGAAAATATTGTGACTCAGGTTCAGTAAAATAAATCAATCAAAAATAAAGTCAACCGTGGGAAGGAAGCGCAGCGGAAGTTCGGAGCAATAAGACAAATATTCTGCAAGCCAGGAATCATTCAGGTCCCGATGCGGTCAACTTATTCCTTTAGGAAAAGTTGATATTGTTGAGTTGAGTAGTTTTTATCGATCGTCAAACAATAAATGGAGTTTTAAAATTAAATATTAATGAATTGCCGATCATTAAAATATTAGGGTTTTAAAGTGTTTGAACAAATATTTTTTGTAATTTTCGGTATTAGTTAAGCATCACAAATCTTCAAAACCATACAAATATTTATATTTGACAATCCCGATAATCCCGAGATTGAAGGTTAAAAATCCCGGGGTTTGCAGGTAGGCCTACCCAAAATTGACCTTAAACCCGAATCCCAGGATTGAGAATCCTTGACAAAAAGTAGTCAAAAACAACCAGACTGCAGAAAAATGTAGTAAATAATAACTGCAAGTGAACATTAGGAGTGGTAAGACGCTGGGTTACGCACCTTGAGCTGAGCCGCGGCCGGTGTATCCTGTTTCTGTCCATGCGGACCCATTCGTCGTAGCAGTTGGACCACTTCTTGAAATGTAGTACATAATAACTGCAAGTGAACATTAGGAGTGGTAAGACACTGGGTTACGCACCTTGAGCTGAGCCGCGGCCGGTGTATCCTGTTGCTGTCCATGCGGACCCATTCGTCGTAGCAGTTGGACCACTTCTTGAAATGTAGTAAATAATAACTGCAAGTGAACATTAGGAGTGGCAAGACACTGGGTTACGCACCTAGAGCTGAGCCGCGGCCGGTGTATCCTGTTGCTGTCCATGCGGACCCATTCGTCGTAGCAGTTGGACCACTTCTTGAAATGTAGTAAATAATAACTACAAGTGAACATTAGGAGTGGCAAGACACTGGGTTACGCACCTAGAGCTGAGCCGCGGCCGGCGTATCCTGTTGCTGTCCATGCGGACCCATTCGTCGTAGCAGTTGGACCACTTCTTGAAATGTAGTACATAATAACTGCAAGTGAACATTAGGAGTGGTAAGACACTGGGTTACGCACCTTGAGCTGAGCCGCGGCCGGTGTATCCTGTTGCTGTCCATGCGGACCCATTCGTCGTAGCAGTTGGACCACTTCTTGAAATGTAGTAAATAATAACTGCAAGTGAACATTAGGAGTGGTAAGACACTGGGTTACGCACCTTGAGCTGAGCCGCGGCCGGCGTATCCTGTTGCTGTCCATGCGGACCCACTCGTCGTAGCGGTTGGACCACTTCTTGAAATGTAATAAATAATAACTAAAAGAGAACATTAGGAGTGGTAAGACACTGGGTTATGCACCTAAAGCTGAGCCGCAGCCGGCGTATCCTGTTGCTGTCCACGCGGACCCACTCATCGTAGCGGTTGGACCAAATCTCGAAATGTAGTCAATAATAACTAAAAGTGAACATTACGAGTGGCAAGACACTGGGTTACGCACCTAGAGCTGAGCCGCGGCCGGCGTATCCTGTTGCTGTCCATGCGGACTCATTCGTCGTGGCGGTTGGACCACATCTCGAAATGTAGTAAATAATAACTAAAAGTGAACATTACGAGTGGCAAGACACTGGGTTACGCACCTAGAGCTGAGCCGCAGCCGGCGTATCCTGTTGCTGTCCACGCGGACCCACTCGTCGTAGCGGTTGGACCAAATCTCGAAATGTAGTCAATAATAACTAAAAGTGAACATTACGAGTGGCAAGACACTGGGTTACGCACCTAGAGCTGAGCCGCGGCCGGCGTATCCTGTTGCTGTCCATGCGGACCCATTCGTCGTGGCGGTTGGACCACATCTCAAAATGTAGTAAATAATGACTAAAAGTGAACATTAGGAGTGACAAGGCACTGGGTTACGCACCTAGAGCTGAGCCGCGGCCGGCGTATCCTGTTGCTGTCCATGCGGACCCAATCGTCGTAGCGGTTGGACCACTTCTCAAAATGTAGTAAATAATAACTACAAGTGAACATTACGAGTGGTAAGACACTGGGTTACGCACCTAGAGCTGAGCCGCGGCCGGCGTATCCTGTTGCTGTCCATGCGGACCCACTCGTCGTAGCTGTTGGACCATTTCTCGAAATGTAGTAAATAATAACTACAAGTGAACATTAGGAGTGGCAAGACACTGGGTTACGCACCTAGAGCTGAGCCGCGGCCGGCGTATCCTGTTGCTGTCCATGCGGACCCACTCGTCGTAGCGGTTGGACCACTTCTCAAAATGCACCAACACTTCACCTTCCTCGTAATCCACCTCCACCACCCTCACCGAGTACCTTGAGACAAACAATCACGATACATAATACACGATCGAAATTAATGTCAATCAGTTGCAAAAACGACAATGGAAAATAACATGAATACCAAAAATGAAATACCATAGGCCCTAATGAAATGAAAATAGAATTAGACCCTAATGGTAATGTATATTTTTTGTACCTCCCAGATGTGAATTATGATTGTGTATTGTCCAGTTTCACTACAATTCCAATATAGCTTTTTTTAAATACTTAATATTAAAATACCTTTTTAAAACATTTTACATTTTTTTATCTTGAGTTACCGAAAATATGTTAGCCTAATAATAAGAATATTGAAATAAATATCTTACAAGAATAAAAATGTAATTAGATTATGTCGTTACTTTCAGACTATCTCACATTTATAAGTTTTAAATGTACCATGGTCTCTGGCACATAGGTAATAATAGAATAGGTGTACTATAAATTAGGCTCAAACTCAAACAACATCAATAATTTGTGCTGGACTTTATGTGTTTTCTATTTGACTATTGTTTCATGTAATAATTTCTACACCATATGATACCATGTGTACCTGTTTCAATTAGGCTCTGTTGAATTACTATAACGTGGGCTTGCATAGCTTTAAATATTTCTTATTAGGTAAGGATACGTTAGGTTGAGTTATGCGATATAATTGGACGTAAACAATGCTAACACTTACTAATGTTACAGTAATATAAATTAGGTCACCCCCAAAATAGGTGGAAATCATAGCTGAGAGGGTTGAGTACTGGCCTACCGCTGATAAGACCAGGGTTCAATTCCCGGTAAAATCCATGTGACTTTTAAAAACTCAAGACTGCCACTGTGCTTCGGAAGGCTTGGTCCTGACTACTTAAATAGTTAGTAGGCGAGGCACTAGTAAAACCTGAAAACTCTGACAACTGACCTTGGCCGGAAGGTGTCAAACTTTACTTCTTTACCCCAAACAAATTTTGTTTTTAATTTCATATAAGTATTCTTTTATGATTTCATACAATACTCTCCCAGAAGTTCTGTGTATCATGTCCAGGGAAAACTCAATTCCTTATTCAACCTTATTTAAAGGAAATTATCTTTAATTTGATACTTCAATCTTAGCTTAGTGAACAAAAGGCACCTTAAGGAATTAAGAAGTAAGACTTGTATTCTGACTGATTACTGTGTAATTTCAGTAGGCAGCTAAAATTTAACGAGCCAATATTTATTTTTTATTTTTACTTAAGTGTTCTATATCTGATATTTACGTATCACATACGTTAACAATTTCAAACATTAAATCCTCATCAACCTTCAATAATCTGGTCCTTAATGTAATCTAGCAAGGCAAATTTTCAACTCCTTCATCAACAAACCAATGGTGTTTAAAACTAGCCCACAGAGATTTCATTAAAAATAAGCACCTTGTTGGAATTTCACCAACGAGTATTTCAAATCAAGCATTAGTTTGCTTAACCAAATCTCCCAAGTACCAAGTACCAACCCAAGTAAGCTTAATCAAATCGAGGAAGTATATAAAGAGGGAGTAAATACAGTTCATAAATACAATAATAGATTTAAGAATAGGTTCTCTGAACGCAGATTAAAATTTTATGAAAAAAAAAACAGACTACTTAGGCAGAAAAGTTTTTCAGTTTCTACCAATTAGAATTCAGCAAATCAATAATGCAAACAAATTCAAGAGAGAATTAAAAATGTTTTTAATCCAAAAAAAGTTTTTACAGTTTAAAAGAATTTTTTGAAACAAAACTTGAATAACTTAGTAGAGCCTATTTTTGCCAGACAATTATAATTGATTTCCTTAACATCACATTTTGCAATAGCCTACTAAAACTTGTCCGTTTTTTGCCAAATCCCAAACCTAACCTAACAAATACCTCAAACAACCGCAATGAGATTAGCCTAACAACGAAATGTCCTTCCCCAAATGGAGGATTTTACACTCCCAAAACACCCTTCGAGTCCATGGGATAGAGAAGAAGTATCAAGTAAGTATAACCATAAATATTGATGGAAAATATATCTGTGTGAGCATAACTCTGTTTATTTAATCTTACTAGATAGGCCCCTCAATATTTCTTTCAAGAGTTTAAACTGCTACTGATTTATGATTATAAAGCGAAATAAATAAAGATTTTCACATGGTACAGTAGCAAAAATTGAAAGTGAAAGAATTACTAATAGGCATTGACCTTTGCCACTAGCATTAGGCCCAATATTGTGTTTCTTAAGTAGACAAAAATTAAGAATAACAAATTATTTACTTGTTTATAAAGTAAAACAAATAATTTCTGTAAAGGTAGTTGTTGAAGCCTTGAACACAGATGAAGTAAAAATAAGGTGCTGTCCTGCATGGCAGGGCGAGCGACCGAAGCGATAGGCGAGCGACGCAATGAGAACAACATTTTTGTTTTGATCGCTCCAGTCGCTCCGTCGCATCGCTCGAAGTAGTCCTGTGCAGTCTTTACCGATTTCAACCTGGCTTTTGGTAGATACAGCAAAGCATATGCACGTTCAACATACTTGTGCTTTCGATCTGATAAGTTGTTTTGTTGTTAAATAAGAAGGCCTACCAGTTGTCAGTGAATTGTAAACTTCTGATAATTTTTTTGGGGCAGTTCTTCGTGGTCAGTGATTGACATAACTCGCCTAACAGACCTAACTTTTTTCTTTTATTTTCAAATTCTGTTTACATAAAATATTAACTATTTGAATTTGAATTTGAATTTGAACTATAGAGGTAAGCATAGGTTGCTATTGTAAAAAATACATAAAAAAACATATTAGTCCTATCCTATACTCTAATACGAGCTATGTCTGTTTGTTTGTTTGCAAAATTTATCTCGAGATCCAGCGGAAGGATTTTGCTGAAAGTTTGGGATTAGGGGCTTTTGGGTCTAAACGAGTTCGCACGCAGCACGCTGACGTGAGGGAAGTGAATTTCCACATACAAAACTTTTAAAACTCAAACCCAGTGTAAAAAAACATTTATGCCAATTTTATTGAAATCTGAAAACATTGATTTTTTGGCTGTTCTGATGCTCCTGGTTTAATTTACCTGCAATGTTAGGAATACAATTTTGTTCATTATAAGGTTAGGAGAAGGTCCAGTCAGGCTTAAAAGTAGGCGCGAGGTTGCTGGGGATGAAACAATACACCAACAAATGAATAACATGTTTTTCTAATGTAAAAACCCCATAAGACAACGTACTGTGTTTAGCCGATATAAATTTTCTTTAATAACTCAGTATATATTTATGCTAGAATGACGAGAGAGGGCTTAAAACTTTTGCTTCACTAATTCCCATCTTAATACATGATTAATTGTATGTCCGGGGCTTTTCTGACCCTTTTTGGGCCCAAAAACTCGAAATTTGAAAGAATAATCACTAAAAAAGGGGTTTCGAGTTTTCCGATTGTTTTGCCCAACGAACTTGTCCAACTGATTATAGAAAGGAACGTCCCTAAGAAATCTGAAGTAAATCGGACAAAAAATGTGACTGCTAGAATGCATACACACACACACACACACACACACACACACACACACATATATATATATATATATATATATTAGTGATGTGTCAAAACCAAAACTCGAATCTCAAAACCACCAAAACTTTGGAAAAGTTTCGGTTTCGAGATTCGATCGGCGAGTTTCGAGAATCAAAACTCAAAACTGCCGAGATTTTTTGTGTCATTGTTGTTTTTTTAACAGAAATCAAGCTCGAGTGTTGATTAATAATGTGAAGGTCAAAAGCCTACTGTCATCGGTCGTCTACCTTCACCTTTTGTGGATTATTGATTTTTTTTTGTGAAAGAACAACTCTAACCAAAGTTTATAATTAAGCTACAAATAATTGGTTCACTAGTAGTTCTGAAACTAATATTTTTCTAGGATACTTCGAGAATGGCAGTAAGTTAACTGGTTTATTTGGAGTAACTGGATTTATTTTTCATAACCATAACCAGGCAAGTAAATAGGGTTTCGCGATTTGAGTTTCGAGATTCGAGAATCGAGATTCGATTTTGTAAGTTTCGGTTTCGGTTTCGAGATTCGAAATTTCTGGTTTTGACCATCACTAATATATATATAAAATTTTGAACGACACCCCAAAACGTGTTCAGGGGGTCATGTTAGGAACTTCTATGGTGGTCCCGGGCTAAAGTTTCACTGTGCGGGTCATGCTAATAGTTCACTTTCCATAGGAAATTCACTAAAAATCTACTGGTGGAAACCACTACCTCAGGAAAACTTGTATTTTTCTAAACAACTCATTTGAAAATTGAAAATTTTAACATTGGGCTTATGGAGTTTAAAATCATAACACCGGTTACTATGAATAACAAAAACAAACCAATAAATCAGCTGTTTGATTTGATCTATAAATAAAATATTGTAAACAGCTGTTTATCATTATGGAAATAAAAAACCAACTTGAATGGCAACTACCATAATGGAAATTAAAAAAATACAGTAGAGCGTCAAAAATCCGAACCAATTGGGACCGTAGGTGGTTCAGATTACCGATTTGTTCGGATTTTCAAACATAACCTAGAAATGCCTCTTAGACACATAATTAGGCCTACACTATTAAATATGCAGTTCTAGGCTATAGTAAATGAAACAAAAACAATAGTTTTTTTGTATTTACGTATATTATGTACATTACTGTAGTTGGTTAAAAATAGACACGCCCAAGGTCATTTACCTGGCTCGGCGCGCTCACTCATTCCCCCGCCGGGCGCCGGCAGTTTGGCGCAAAATTTTAAAACATATGTCGTTTCCGTGCTAATTCAATACAGTACAGTATTAATAACATCCTCAGGAGAGGTTCGGATTTTTGACGTTTCTGATTCTTGACGTTCGGATTTTCGACGCTCTACTGTACTTGAATGGGAACTCAAACTCTTTTTTCGAAAGGCGACTGAGCGTAGCGAACGAGCCATCCGGGAGGCGAGTGAGCAAAGCGAACGAGCTAATCCGGGAGGCGAGTGAGCGAAGCAAACAAGCTCATATTGAAATGAACGAGTATTTGAAATAAAACTAATTCAATGCCTCTTCTGCGGAGTCAAACACCGAGCATGGCTCAGTCCCCCGATACTTAGTATAAACAGGTATATATAGGTCTGTAGCATATTGGGTAGCGATGTTCCAATATATCAGTAGGCCTACCATCATGTACAAAACTACCACCAAAATATCTTTGTTGTTGTTGTTAGTGTTGTTGAACACTGACAAAGTGTTCAGTGTGCAAAAAATACATAATTTCCAAAATATTAACCTTGTGTTGACTGAATATCTTGGTTAACACACTCACTTGGTCCAGTATCGAAGTTATATAACTTAGCATACTTTTCAAGGAAAACTTTAACCTGGTACAGTATCCTATCTCAGCCGAAATAAAGTCTACAGACTATTAAAAAAATTGTATTCTTTAAAAATTTTAATAAGAGGGGGGTAAGCTTACAGTTTTATAAGCGGTTCTAGTACTTTATATCAATTTTTTATTTTAACACTATGAATATTTGCAATCAAAATCAGCATAAGTAGTTCATCCTAGACATTTTTTTATAGCCTACTTAACATTGATGTTTTTCCAAGAGTGAAAGGTCGGAGCAATTTCTAATGGTGGAATGTTTTTGCTTTGTGTAAGAGTGCCAACTTATACAGTGCACTGCGTAGCAGTTACGTTACATAAGGTAATTTGAAGCGTTCAGCCGCACCTATTGGAAGGTATGTTATTAAACGGAGCGGTTGACGAGAAGCTGCCAAATACCGGTGGGTCCTTATAAGTTTTAACACTATAAATATTTGCAATCAAAGTCAGTTTAAGTAGTTCATCCTAGACATTTTTTTATAGCCTACTTAACATTGATGTTTTTCCAAGAGTGAAAGGTCAGAGCAATTTCTAATGGTGAAATGTTTTTGCTTTGTGTAAGAGTGCCAACTTATACAGTGCACTGCGCAGCAGTTACGTACATAAGGTAATTTGAAGCATTCAGCCGCACCTATTGGAAGGTATGTTATGAAACGGAGCGGTTGACGAGAAGCTGCCAAATACCGGTGAGTCCTTATAATGATGACAACTTCCGCTCTGGTTACTAACCAAGCCCAAGGAAAATTTGGTTTGACGATGCATCTACCGTGAGATGCAGACCAAAACTAACATAAACATAACCTCAACTGTTTAGCAGTAATGTTTAAACTAAAACTGAAATTAATGTGGAAACCCAGGCATTATATTAAACAGCAATATATTTAAATAAACAGTTTATTTGTTCCAGTTGAGCCTAGGCCCCTTTTAATTTATATATATCGTACTTAACTTTGTAATATTACGTCTTAAGCTGGACTTAGGCCTTTGCCTGCATTTTATTGAAATAATGTTGACATTGCCTATTTAACTTTGTGATCAATGGCAATAAAAATTTGTATTTCTATTATTTGCAACTTATCAGTTGAGTTGTAAAGTACAAATAAACCAACAATATTAACCCTTAAAGGGATGGATTATTACATGGCTTTGAGCTTAATTATTTTATGGTATAGGGGCCGAAATAAATTGTTTATTTTATATATTTTTTGTATCTGTAACTGTAGTTTTGTGTTGGTGAAAATAAAATATAAAGGAAAAAACTTAAATCCAAAAAATATAGGTTAGTTAGGTATAAGAAATTGATATTTAGATGTAAGTAGGGTTTGCTTGATAACGGGAGGAGTTTCCTTACTTCCCGAAAACGTAGTGTAGTTTTAAACACTAGAAGCAATAGGTAAAGTCCAAATAAATCAATAATAAATATTTTTCTTTTTGTAATTGGGCTAAAAACTATAAGATTATTTGCCAATTTTTTTTTAATAGAATAATAAAATGAAGCAAAAAATTTAAAAATAATTTTTTAGGCCTAGGGCCTAAAATATATATTCTTTTTAAACGGAGTGCTTTAAACAACGATTTACACGTCAAATAACTGACACAGTTATAGAAACAACAAATAAGTAGGCTCTATCGTTTAGTATTTGTTATTTTAGACATATCGTCTTTATCCCAGAAAAGTTTAACTAACTTAATAGACGGATATATCTGTCTTTGGCCCGGAATGGAACAATAAAAAGACGGATATATCCATCGATAGCCCTGTAAGGGTTCAATATATTTGAATGGGCCTATATAACATTATATAAAGCTAAATTATCTAAACGAAATACAGGCAACAACATATTGTAATATTGTCAATTGTAGCTAATATCGATAATCTCAAAATAAAATAT
The DNA here is from genome assembly GCA_963675035.1 of Allygus modestus. Classification (NCBI taxonomy): domain Eukaryota; kingdom Metazoa; phylum Arthropoda; class Insecta; order Hemiptera; family Cicadellidae; genus Allygus; species Allygus modestus. Next base: position 2,674,561 of record OY776115.1, read on the forward strand.
ATCAATACTAGTGGCTTGAAGGGGCCATAGCCCCTAACCTTGCTCCAATTCTCTGCCTTATCTAATTTTTAACTCTACACGCTGAGGAGGAACACATGTCAGTTTGTAAACAAAGTAGAAGCACATATTTTAATGTAAACAAAGCAGACGTTTTTAAATCACCATACTTTTCTTGTGGGGGATGTTTTAGGTTATTTCTCGTTTGCTTGTAACTTTTTGGAAATACTGCTATCTTTCCCGAGTCCCTGGGATCAAGACCTTTAATTTGAACCGCCTCCCATAATCCTGCAATTAGTCAAACTCCCACAATTTTGACTTAAAAGTTTTGCTTACAGAATTATGTATAAAGATACATTAGGCCTAAGTTACTCAAAAGCTTATGAAACTGTACCCTTATAAAATCAAAATTATTATTTTTTGTATGAATTCTCTTCAATTGGGAACATTGCCAAAAAGTGCCTTAGATATATTTTGATAAATATCCTATTCCCAATTTATGAGTGTCCTCAACTGGGCCCTGGCCAACATAACTAATGCTTTTAAAAAACCCGAACAAATCATAATCATTTCTACCTAAAAAGTACTTTTCAAACACCACATTTCAAAAAACTAGATTTTAAAACTACAGATAGCAACAAGAGCTAAAAATTCTTACCTTAGCCTAGGCCTCTATGTTATTTTAGTTCAAAGGTAGGCTACAGAGTTTTAGATGAAAATAATGTACACAATCAAAATAATTAGATGGTAACTTAAATCCAATAAGTTTCAAGAATCTTCAATAATTCAAATAAATTACTAATTTAGTTGTAAAGTAAAAATAAACTGATTGTTCACAAAGTATGAATCATGCCAGTTCCAACAGTTTCAAAAAGGTTCAAATTAAAATCAATGTTTTCATAAAAATAATAAACTTCATGGTAAATTATAAACCAGCTGATTCAAAATTATATCAAAACCTTTAAATTGGTACCCAGCTGATAACCCAACAAATCTGCCATTAGTACAGCAAAATAAGTACAAAGATTTGCCAGTAAGCAAACTTTATATTTTCATACGTTCTCTGATTAACACTACATATAATTTATTTATATTTATAATTCAATATTTGATATTTCCTAATTTTACATGACACAGATGACTTGGGAGGAAAAGGGAATAAAGGGAAGTTACTTCCACCACAAGCCTTGCTGACTTTTGCCTTTGGGAAGGCATATTTTTATCACAAAGTTGCATTACAGGTGATCTTTATATATAATATTATTGTTTATCTGAGTTTCTTCACCCCCCCCCCTCGCCCACTCCATTGCCTACTGCTCATGTAGGCCCTACATTACATTAATGATTTGTAAGTCATCATTGAACAGATTTCCAATTACAGCTTTTACTTTTCACTTGACATCATGATTTGCATTACTGACCATTCCTTAATATTAATTTCATCAAGATTGAGATAAGAGGTAGAGGTATAAACAAATTACATTTATTATTTTCAGATTAGCCTACATTGGCTTTTGCCAGAAGCAAAAACCTGAAACAATCCAATGTATTTATTTTCAAGCTAACTAGTTTTTTTTTTCTTGGGCCATGGTATTTTTAAAACCTCTCTTATATCCCAGCACTAGGTTAAAAACATCCACAATTTGTATCAATACTTCCTTTTTACACAATCATATAGGACTAACTTACCACTTATCATCGTTGAAGTCCATAACTTCAAGTTTACTGCCAGGCTGAAAATCCGTAGAGTCGCTCTGACTTTCTTGACTCTTGTCACCATCATCGGTGTTCACATTGCTGCTCTCATCACTCGTAGGTGATGTGACAATCACCTCGGATGTATCGTGGTTCCGGCTCACAGATGGTGTGCTTATCCTCTCATGCCTCTCATTTGGAGTGCTACTCACAAATTCTTTAAATTCTTTAGGCTTTCTTTTCCTCTTTGGTGTAGAAGGGCTCCAAGATGAATCTAATATTGGCATTTGTCTCTTCACCACGGAATTTGTTTTATATGTCACTGTATTCATCACTTTCTCGGTGAATCCCTAAACGTTATGACATTATTAATTTTCTATGAATGAGAAAACATTGTTTAAACATGCAGAAGAATTTACAACAAACAAACAAAAACCATCACCTTAAAATGTTATGCACGTAATATGAAACCAGTACGTGTACGTTGTTTAATCAGTGGGCAAATGAGTTAACGTTAAAGCCCCTACTAGAAAAATCCAAGATAATGTGTTACATTTAGGGGGCATAAATTATTTGTTGTACGAAACTCAGAAAAATTTACTTAAGGATGTTATAAAGTTTGAGTTATCAATAGAAATATTTGCTTTGATGCTCCCTAAGGATGTTATAAAGTTTGAGTTATCAATAGAAATATTTGCTTTGATGCTCCCTGAATAAAAAAAGTGGTTTTTATAGTGATGTCTGTATAAGGATTAGTACAGTCCTAGAGACCACACCGATGATGGCCGATTCTGATACAATTTAAATTTGAAGTAGATACTAATTCTCAATATCTTAAGGAGTATTTTTGTTGATTTTTTGAATTTTGAATTTGAAGGGAAATTTCTCCAGAACGGCACTAATGATATTTAAACTTTGGTGGTTTATAGTATTTTGGCCTCTAATAAAATTACACCACCAGCATTTCTGGAAAAAATGGGTTCAGAAATTACAGGGCTTAAAGATCCCAACACTTGTATGGTATATTCCATAAAACCATAAACTTAAAATAATGTTTATTTAACGCCAATAAAAAAGGCTCAAAAATCTAAATCAATTGGTATTTTGAGTAATTATTCTAAGTCTTAATGGTGCGGAGAAAATTTAAATGTTCGCTTAGCGGTAAACCAAGTATACGTTGCCCAATGTTCTTATGGAGAATAAAAAAATACCATTTCCCTCTTATTAAATTATTAATCTAATTTAAATTTGTTATAAGGGTCAAGTTAGCATTGATCATTAGAGGACGTTGTCACCTATCCTAGCGTGGGAGGACGGAGCATTTCCTCTCTTAACCACTGTGTGTAGCAAATGATTCTGAAGTGCAACCAAAAGAGGGATTTGGGTAGATGTTTCTTTAAAAACAGTTCATTAAAAGATCTTCTAAACATGCTACCGTACTTCATCTATATATATAAATACAAAAAACCGATCATTCCCCAAGCCAAACCTCTACACCTACAACCAAAAAATTTGGCACGTTAACTCTTTCCATAACATAGGTAACCACTAAGAATTTGGAAAAATTCCCATAGGGTTCCGCCCCACGGGGAGTCAAAGTTCCAATCAAGTGCTTACGGACATTGAAAATCGATCATCCCCTGGACCAAACCTCTACAGCTACAACCATGAAATTTTGCGAGTATTCTCTTTCCATGATGTAGGTAACTGCTAAGAAAGGTTTTAAAAAAATCCCATAGGGCTTTACCCCACAGGGAGTCAAAATTCCGAAACAGTGTTATTCTTTTAGACATTCACTTTGGTTTGAGCTAATGGAAATTCAAAAAGCTGATCATAATTCGTAGTAGTTCCACGGGTTTACCACAAAATGCAGCACACGCCACAGGTTTTATTCCCGGGTGAAACCGGATGCGGTTGCAGCTGGCATTCTGTATTTAGTAAATACTAGTGGCTTGAAGAGCCCCTAACCTTGCTCCAATACTCTGCCTTATCTGATTTTAGCGAATTTCCCCTATAGGGAATTAGTGAATTTCCCCTATAGGGAATTAGTGAATTTCCCCTATAGGGAATTAGTGAATTTCCCCTATAGGGAAGAAGCTATTACCGTATTCGGCATGGTAAGACCTAGGCCCAGGACCATGATAACTTTTTGTTTTGAGGTCCCCTGATGCCATAAACACCATTCGTTCAAAACTATATATACATATATGTGTCCGTGAGCACGATAACTCTCGTAAAAATAATCCGATTTTGACGAAATTTGGTATGAACGTGTAAAGCAGCATTTATGACTTTAAATTCGAAAACCAGACAGATCGTCCTATCCGAAGGGGTATTTTACGGGGGTTTTGTACCCCAAAAATGGGTTTTTTGAGTTTTTTACATATAATTTTTGAAAAAGTCTAATTTTAGTTTTTTCCATTGGAATCAGCTTAAAAAGACGCAAAAATTTGGTGTTTTGATCACAGCAAATGGTTACAGAGATACAGAGATATTGAAAGTGCTAAACACAGTACGTTGTCCAATGTTATTCTTATGGATAATAAGAAAAATTGTATATCTTGCTTATTTATCAACTTATCCTGATGAAACTTGGTATATTGCTTCATTTCGTTGTGGTCTATTAATATTTCCACTAAAAAACATTTGTTGGCCGATAGTTCCTATAGCAGCAAACCTGCGTACTCAGCCCCCATGTTATTCTTATAGAGAATAAGTAACGTGTTATCTCCCTTAATTATTAACATAAATAAATTAAATTTGGTATGTGGCTTTACCTACTTGAGTTATATTGATATTTGTATAAAACCTCATTTTTTTGTTCCTTGCTTCAGCAAACCTGCATACTCAGCCGCCATGTTGTTCTTATGGAGAATAACTAAAATGTCATAAATCGTTTATTTATGGGTGTATATTGATGAAACTTGGTATATGGTTTTATGTGGTATTAAGATACATAAATATGCATTGTAAATTCACAGAGTACGCAGGATTGCTGCTACGGGGGTATTTTACTCTTTACATAATGAGGGAAATAAAACATTACAAGAAGGAACACATGTCAGTTCGTAACAAAGTACCTAGACATTTAATCACATGTTTTAATGTAAACAAAGCAGACGTTTTTAAATCCCTATGCTTTTCTTATGGGGGATGTTTCACGTGATTTCTCGTTTGCTGGTACAGTTATTTTTCCTGAATCCCTGGGATCAAGACCTTTAATTTGAGCCGTCTCCCTTCATCCTACAATTTGCCAAACTTCAAAAACGTTGAGTTAAAAATTTCGCTTAAGGATTTATATATAAAGATTAAGTAATCTAAATACATACAACAAAGTCGGGATAGTATGTTAGTTAGTTACACCACTGATTATAAATACTGAAGGAGACATCCCATCCAGCCGTCCCAATTTTAGAGCCAATGGTTACACCAAACAGCTGTTATGAGGATTATATGTAAACATACTTGAAAGGCATACACATATGTTCATTATGGAAATAACAAATCTCCTTGAATGGCAACTCAAACTCTTTTTTGATACCGAAGTTAGCTATATATAAAAATAGGTGAGTGAGCGTAGCGAACAAGCTCATCCTGGAGGTGAGTGAGCGAAGCCATGAGCTCATATTCAAAATGAAGTAGCATTTGACATGAAAAATATTCAATGACATTAGGACAGGATGTCTGTCGGGCCAGCTAGTTTATTAATTAAAATTTGGCTAAAAGGGAGAAAGTATATGTCAGATTGTCAGATTCAGTTTCTTTAAAGGCCCTTCCGCTTATTACCATTATGTTATTTAAATCAAAAGAAATAACACCCAAGTTATGTATATTATGAACGATAGGGGATGATTGAAATGTATTTCTTGTAGTATGAATCCAATGTACTTTAATTATTAACGTTTGTACTGTTGCTTAACAATAGCAGACTAAACTTTCCCCCAGTAAAATAAATACCCAGGAGAAAATATGTGTTTAAACAATAACTACCTGGGGACAAAACAGTTGTATCAAGGAATCTATAAACTTTTCTTCTAGATTCTTTGAAAGAAACCTATAATATAACCAGGAGTACCTCAAGGTAGTGTGTTAGGTCATGTGATGTATGTGCTATTCACTGCAGATCTTCCAATAAGCCACGGAACAAATACTGCTACTTTTGCAGATGACACAGCCATACAAGTCTCATCATAATGCAGTAACTGCCACATCAACCCTTCAAAGAAGCTTAAATTGTGTATATCAGAGTGGCTGAAGAGGTAGCGATTAAACGTAAAGGAAGGGAAATGAAATCATATAACATGTACGCTGAAAACCGATATGGCCCTCCTGTTTATTACAACAATGATGTTCTACCTCAAGTAACAGCAGTGAAATATATAGGAATGGACTTAGACAGAAGACTAATATGGAAATCTCACATTGGGAATAAACGATTGAATCTAAATTTAAACCAAGGAAAATTTTCCTGGCTTCTTCAAAAGAATTTATAACTGTCAAATGAAAACAAAATTGTACTGTACTAAGTTATTCTAAAACCAATTTTGACTTATGATATAAAACTGTGGTGAACTACTAGCACCTCCAATATAAAAATCATCCAGAGATTTCAATCTAAAGTGATTCAGGCAGTACTTGTAAGCAACCTCACTCTCCATAAAGATACTTGCATCCCTTTTGCAGAGGAAAAAATATAACGCTAACACTGAAGAATAGCTATGGAAATTAGACAGTCGTCCTAGTCACCTTGCAGTGAACGTTCTGGACACAGTGGCCATATCTACGGACTAAAACGCCATAGTGTTCTGGACACAGTGACCATATCTACGGACTAAAACGCCATAGTGTTCTGGACACAGTGACCACATCTACGGACTAAAACGCCATAGTGTTCTGGACACAGTGACCATATCTACGGACTAAAACGCCATAGTGTTCTGGATTTGACGTCACAATGCAAAACATAGTGTACCGGTAGACATATTTGTATTTTGTTAGATTTTCTGCTGAACAAATACTAACTCATGCCTTTGTAAATTTCTCTAACTTGTTTATTGTTTTGTATCTAAACAGGCTGTAATAATGTATGTATGTTAAAAAAAAGATTCTCTGAGTTGCATATCTAATGTAACATTACAAAATCTAATGTGCTACATTTCTTAGTAGACATACTGAGCATATGTTTAAGTAATCATATGATCAAAATAAAATTAGCATAGGACCATAGATGCAGAGCCCTAAGAAGGAATAATAGTGTTGACGTTTAATGACATAACTAAGCATATAATTTATGATGCTAAGTACAGATATTATGATTTGTCAGTTAAAACAACAAAATTATTTTGATCTGATTACTTATGAGAAAAGACTTATGATTGTTATCATGTGTTTAAAATGGTTATAATTGTAATTTGGCCATGTTTTCTAGTACTATAAGAAGTGGAATAACTATGCCTATTGTATAGAAATTAATAATTAACTAGCCGGTGTCCCGTTCTTCCAACAGGGATCTTGCTGATATAAAACACACTTCAAGAACAAACTTTAAATGTACCATAAACAACACAGTAAAAGCATGTAGTTGTAAATAATCCTTATAACAGCTGTTTATTTAAATGGAAACTAAGATATGAAACCATGTGATATAAACCTAATGAAATATTTTTCACTTCATAAGAATTAATAACATTGGAACTTTGAGAGCCAGTAGGGTGGAGCCCTGAGGGAAAATGTATTTGTTATTTCATCAAGAGAAAAGTCCCTTTAATATAAAAAAAATCAATTGCAAAATCATGAAATAAAAATGTAGCTAGCTGACTGAATAAATTATTTGCTAGGAAATTAAGGAGTAAAATTGTTTGTCCTGTAACCTGAAAAGTCAAATTCTAATGAAATTTAGGTTTAAAAGTGAGATGTAATCAAAAGTGACTTTTCTCAAACAACAGTGTTATCTAGGTAAATTTAGGCGTGAAATATAATATTTTTAACATGAGCCATTTGTACTCGCTACATTCAACTCCTTTCATCATCATCGTAGCTTTTTTCTGGCTTGATCGGTAACAAACAACTTATAGGTAATGAGCTGTATAGGTTTTACTCAATAATGTCAATTATTGCAGTTATACAACTGTGCCCTTCATTTATAACGTCTTCCCAGCATTTATAACGACAACCGACTAGAAGACGAGATAGTTTTGTCAAAGTATTTTGCCATTCCCGTTGGCCTGGGTAAGGACTCATCAAAAATAATGAACTACAGCAAAAGATCAAGATAAAACTAAGCACAATTGTTCATTTGTCAATAGCAAAGCAAATGAAAATAAAACCCTATGGATATAATTTGTGCGCTACTGACATGCAGAGCCAAAGTGGCAGTTTTACTGGATTTGTTGCCTGCTGTGGAGATATTATCTACTTCTTTGCAGCAAGTTCTATAACAAGCAAAAATGCACAACTGTGCCATAGATTCTACATAATTATCTAGGGCGTTTTCATAAACAGAACCCCTCCTCTGTTATTTATAAATCGTTTTCGATTATTGAGGTATATAAATTTGGAGTCTATCTGACATTGTGAAAAGTGGTTTCCAATATTTAAACTCCACCCTGAAGGTCACAGACCACCCTCAAAGTGATAAATTGTAATTCAAGTACAAAACCCTCAAAGTGATAAATTGTAATTCAAGTACAACATAAAACAGCTGAATATAAATAAATAAACCATTGATAACATCACAATCTATAGACAGTGCTTATGATATCTAACTCCTTTATAAAAAGATGTATTATAAATAATTCTGTAATAAGTTTCAAGAAGAAACAATTTTGATCGATGTAGAGCACAATATTTATCAAAAATGCCAGGTGATTTTATATTTCTGCCGTTTGTCTTCATTTTACAAATAATGTTAATACTGTACTTCTTTGTTATGTCATTTGTTAGTTTTAGTTTTACTAGTTTCCTTTTATCAGCGAATTTCCCCCATAGGGAAGAAGCTAATACCATTGGTAGCATGGCAAGACCTAGGCCCGGCACCATGATAACTTTTCGTTTTGAGGTCCCCAGATGCCAAAAACACCATTCGTTCAAAACTGTATATATTATATGTGTGTCCATGAGCACGATAACCCTTGTATCATGCTAATAAAGAAATTATTTATAAAAAGCAAACGGCCTTTGGATTGAGAGGCTATATCCTGTGTTTTACCTCAGGCACACAGTCTATCAAAGTAAACAATTCCAGTTTTGTTCTATACCAGAATTTTACATGGCGTGCTGCGGCGGTTAGGTTAGGTTATTCTAACTGCCATACACAAAACAATAGTTTCCGAGGGTCCCAAAAGTTTATGCTGAATGCTGGAAATTGACAGAACTGCTGTTGTTACAGTAGACCCTCTCTTAACCGACCCCAGATCAACCGCCGCTCCGATTAAACACCTTTCCTCGGGCACAAATAGAGGTCGTTTTATCCGCTCTAAATTTTAAAACTGGTCGGTTTAACCAACCTTTTCTAAGAATCGTGAGACATCCGTTCCTATCCTTATCGATTTACTAAAATAGAAACGTATCCGTTCAGGTCAAGTTGTGTCATGAATCACATGGGAAACTTGCAATATTGTGGAACGTCACTCAACGTCAGTTTATCCCTACTCTGCGTCGAGTACAGTACATAGCTTTTTCGCTTGTGCGTCACGCGTGTACAGCCTAGTTTTGTATAGTATTCAAATATTAATAATACATTTATTTCTACAGTATTTTACACGTTCACGTAGTTGCCCGTTTTAACCGACCTTTTAGGTTATCCGACCTAGGCCCGGTCCCGTGAGGGTCGGTTAAGAGAGGATCTAATGTATATACGGAGTGAGGGCATGACTTGCTGGTGTAGCACTCCCGGCTGCGGGGTGGGGAGCTGAACCAATTCTCCCACCGAGCATTTGTAATGAGCGTAATCGTTGCTGCGACAGTTCCTGACAGAGGACTTTCCATCGTCTCAGAATTGTTATGTTTCAAAATTGTCAATAGTGGACTGCTGGGTAGGCCTAATTTTTTCTCAAAACACTTATGGGTGCGACTAGATGAAGCAAAATTCTATGGTAACACTACAGTAAAAAGAAAAAAGACTATAGTAACACTTCCACCATGTTAGTAAAATCAAATAAAATCTCTTTATTAGGTGTAAGGATAACACATGCTGTGACAAAATGTAAAACTAAGACATTTATAAACTAGGATTAATTACAAGATATTTACAGTTAGGAATCAAAAACAGGCAAACAAGCAACAACTACAAACAATTGAAAAAGGTGAGTAAAAAACATGCGTTGCCATAGCAAAGGCTTTTAATTAGGCTATGCCCCAGTTGGGATTAATTGTTCGACAAAGAATAAAATCTAAATAATATATAAAGTATCGACAGACTCAAGAGTGCAACCATAAATAAAGTAGGTACATTAACAAGTAAGGAGTAAAATTTAACAATAACAAAAATGTAACAACCAAACCAGTTAATTGTACAACTGAATCATCTTGACAGTGTCTTTTTGAAAAATGCAAGAGCGGGGGAAGCCGTCCTCCCGCCACAATCTCCATCTCTCTCACTAGAGATCATCATCAAAACAATTCAGCTATGAGTAGGTGTTAAAATCACTAAATACAAACAAAAACCTGAATCAGATTTGTCAAGAGAATTTTTTCATATTTGATGAATCATCACATCAGTACATTTCGGCAACTCCTCTAATGGGGAAAAAATAGGTGTTTAATAAACAAAGCCTATTTTTAGTATCTTCATCTTGCCAGTGAAATGGTATGTTTTTAAAATTTATGCTATCAATCCCCGTTGGGGTAAAAGATGAAGAAGGTGGTAATGGTTAAGGTTAAAGCAGGCAATTTTTTCATACACATCTGATTACGGTATTCTACACTTGGTAATAAAATTTCATACTGTAATTTAAATTATTGCATTCTCTTAAAAATCTGATATTCTTCGTATTGAGAAAAGCCAAAAAAGTTCACCCCAACCACTGCTATCAAACTTTGCATAGGCTAATGATTTTACACGTTTATTAGGACTTCAAAGCTCCTCAAAAGTGAATGTAAATTTAATATACCGTATTAAGTTATCTGTTAACATTAGTGTCTGGTCTGCACACGGTTTTATACAAATTAATTAATTATTAAAGTTATTTAAAAGGTTTTGTTGTTTTATTGCAAATTAAATATATAAATAGCTCACAAACTGCACAATCACAGAACTTACAATTCGCTCAACAATTCTCAGCTGATCCGGTTCAAGCTTCTGAAAATGTCCGTTGTGTCTCCTTCTAAACAGCGAGAACCACTTATCCCCAGGAGTGCCATTCCTAAAGGGATTCTTGCGGTTATCAGATTTCAGAAACTTCACTACTATTTCAATGACTTCTTCACGACGAACTGTTTCATTTTTTCCAGCTTTTTCAATGATATGATGAAGTATCTCTTCTTCTTCATGTTCCCGTAAAACTGGAGGTTTGATTTTCTTTCCTTGGCTCATTTTTGATGTACCTATTAGGATATAATATTTCTATCAGCAATTAAAATACCGGTACTGGACGATCTGGAATCAAAACCTTAAGCTAAAATTGTTATACAATCGTACCACAGGGTAGCTTAAATCGATAACAAAAATATTATTTTAGCCTAATGAATTCCCACATTATTCCTAAAAACCAGAATTTGCCATTACGCAACCGGAGTATGATATTAATTATGATGTGTTATAATCGTGTCCATTATGATATTATGATGACATCACGACTGTTTTAGCCAAACGTACTCCCGCATTATTCCTAACAAGTGGGTCTAATTTCTCCGAGAGATTAATGTTCAAACAAAGCTATCAATAGCCGTAGAACATAATTTTGTGTTCACAAATTAATACCCATGTACCTACATTTAATAACTAATTGAAACTTGACTCTGTTCAGATTACGGCCTACCTAAACTCTAAAAAGTGTTTACAAAATAAAAATTGAAACAATTTTATTCGGTTTTCTTTACTAAGTTATAGCTGGAATTCATCATTTTCAATTAATTCTGCAGATTATAGTATGGCCTATACACAGAATTGCTCAAACAATTATTCCCTCAAGTTGTCTTTAGAGTATTTTGAAACAGTGTCACACATCATGAAATATATCTATTTAAATGGTAACTTACTTGGTAGATGTACCGGTAGCTGACAGTGTAAGAAATGAAGTGTACTAACTTGTCTATATTTTCATAACATCAAAATTTTAGACTTTATGGTTTTGGATAAACTTAAAACCCAATTTATTTTTTCATAAAAATATTCATAAAAAATATCTCTTAAGATATAAAATTACTTAAATATAACCAATTAAAAGGAAGTCATGTATTTAAGTGCCTATAGCTGACAGGGTAAGATGGGCTTGTGCCTCTATCTGACAGAGGTTGTTCCATGACCTGACACCCCCTTGCATTGTAACTGTAATGTATGCTAACTACAAAAGTAATTTAAATTCTTTATTTTATTAAAAACAACTGAAATTAACAACATACAAATTTATTTTAAAATTTTAAACAGACTTTTAATGCTTCTTTAAATGTTACTTGATTCAGACAATTTAATCAATTCAATGATTCCAATGTCCTAATCACAAAAACACATTGAAAATATTGCTACAAATACTCAGTTAAAGTAATTGTATATTGACATAGATTAAGCACACATTATTAGATAATAAAATTGTTAAACATTATTATTGATTAAATTTTAATAAAATACAGAAGCCACACATATACAATATTTATCGATCAAAACTGTGATCTCCTCAATGCCGAAATAAACCTTGTGACTCTTTAAAATCAAAGCAAATTTATAATCGAACGGTAGCAAAAATCCCCTGACAGCTTATGGAACACATACGAATTTTGTGTTCCTGTACCTGACACCATTATATATTTAAGTTAATTTTGTGAAATATTGAAATGATGATGGCTTAAATTTGTTCATTAATGGGTTCTTATTCCACATAGCAATATTTAGCCGTTTATTAAATTAATTACTTAGGCCTGTATAAAAATTCTTAACAAATGAACTCACCTCCCTTAACAATTTAGCTAACAAACCAGGTCTAATGAGAGTTTAACTGTTTCACGGTTTCTTCCAACAATATAATCATACATTTTAATATAAAGATAAAACAGTTATAAGCTAGAGAAATGAGAAGACTGTCAGCTAGGGGAACACTGTCAGCTACCGGCACACCTACCTTACCTAAAAAGGTAGATGTTATGTGGAGGTTCTTGATATGTGGAGTACGGTACCATTTTATGAAACAAGCTGTGGTAAATACGCTAAAACAGTGTATTGGGAATATATTTATAATAAAGCATATTCTATTTTATTGTAATGTAGTAGGCCTAATGCGTGTTCAATGCTGATTTTAGACAGTAGGCTACCTGAGAGTCAAAAACTGATTCTTCCCTCATGCTAATATTTAATTATCATGTTTAGTATTAGTGACATGGACGTTTGTAAAACAAATACTGAATGGCTGCAATAAATAATTTGAATCATGTTTAAGTCTTAGTTAGGCCTACAGAAGTTGCCTATATCCTACTGCTATCAACAAACATTATAGAAACTCATATGTTAATTAACGCCACTCCGATGACCGATATATCGGCCATCGCTGTTTCGGCCAAAGACTCCGCGGTCCGATATATCGGCCATTCGCAAAATGTGCAAAAAACTCTGACATCCGATTTTTTGGACGTCCGCGAAACCAATATTAAGTTATAAAATTTCCAAATGCGCTACCTTTGTGATAAATGAAAGCCAGATAGTTGTGGAGTATCACTGTGTGGTACCATATAGATTTATAGTAGGCCTACTCTATGCCATTTTTTTATGTGATGAGTTGTTTTGTTGATGTTATGCCCACCATATGTTTTGCTTTCCGTGAGAATCAGATGTTTGTTGTTTAAACTGACATATTTTGTTGTTATTTCAAGTTGTACGTTGTTTTTATATGTTATATTCAGTTTATATTTAGTCTAAAATGAATTGCAATGATTTTTCTTTTAAAGTAAGTTAGGACTTCAAAATCACCGACTTGACGTTCATCTAGCCTAGCTAACGTAGGCCTAGGCTAGGCTAAGCCTAAAGGCATAGTTATTTTTATATTTGTTTAAATACTTTTGTAAGTTTTATGACTTTTTATGTTATAAGTTAGTTAGAGTTGTACGACAAAGTTGCAGTAGGTTTTCTGCGTAAAAAATTACTTTTTTTGTCTTACAATAAAGCTAAAATGTGGAGGACCACTTGTAAATGAGCCTAACACAATTATTTTTTCCTTTTACTTCCTTGTTTTTTGAGAGAAGTGCATGAAATTTTGTGAGCATGTTTATAACTAAATAGGAAATCTGAAAATATCAATATCATGTAAGGCCAATGTTATTTTAAGCTATTAGGTACCTACATTTAAAATTTATCTTTTAATTAAAAATTCAAAAACATTTTTTACTTTTCAAAAACTCATAAGGAATAAAGAACAACAAAAATTATAATAGCTCTATCTGCTAAAACAAAAAAGTTATACCTTTTTCCCAAACCCTTACAAAATTTATTAAAAAGGCCCGGAGTTTTTGGCTAGTACTTTCAGAAAAGTACCCGAAGTTTTTGGCAGTGACCAAACATTTTTGTCCAGAGGGGTACAGTTTCATGAGCAGCCAACGATTAATCGGATGCGATATATCGAATCGGAACACTCGATCGATATTTTGAATAACGTTTTAACAGTACTTATATATCAAAAATTATTCACTCGATATTTATATTAATGTTATTAGCCCTAGCTTGGTTAAACTATAACGTTTACTTAAAAACTGTTAGCCTAATTGTTGTATTTTTAAATGTTAGTTTTCATTTGTTTGTTGCTTGTTAGGCTACATAAAACAGTTAAATATATTTGTAACTGACATCGCTCTTGATCCTTTTTCAGAGACCGTTTCAACACACGCCATGAGGACTCGATGTTTGGGTGTTTGTGTTATTTAGGTTAAAGATTGAATTAAAATGCGATTTGATATATCAAAGGTTTAAGATCGATATATTGCATCCAATTCATCGTTGGCCGCTTACGAAACTGTACTGGTCCGGAGTGCAAAGGGTTTAAGTGTTATGTTACTGCTGAGTGGCAATATAACAGTTGGAACAGTTCGGTTTTCTATTAAATGTACACGGGAGCTGCACAGCTACAAAGACCAAGCAGTTGAGATCAATTGCTGATTTTGCATATCGGTTTAGCCCCACAACAGTTGCAATGTGGGGTTATAAACTAACTAAGAGCCATAACTTAAATTGTAATGAGTTAGATCCTAACTCAGCCAGTCTGTTGAGTATTATTCTTCACTCATATTTTTAGTAAGTTGTTTTAATAAGTCTGTTAACAACATGACATGATTTATTTACTAATCGGTAAATAAATTTCAATAATTCGAAAAAGAGAGAACACTGAGAACTAAGTCCCATGAAAGCCTACCTTCAGGTGTATGACAATAACACTAAACTATGGTCCTCGTTCTGATTCAACATTGCCTACAAAAGTGAACGATTTTGAAAATAACAACTTTCAACTTCTTTAGATTAACATGGGTATAAATTCAGTTATTTTAATAAAGTTCATTATATAAATATTAGTTGAACACCTAACCTCGGAGTTCAACAACAGATCAACTCAACTTCTCAACTTCAAGCGAGAAGGAGAAGAAGCGACAAGCGAAGCGCAAAGCATAGCATAACAAATAATGAAGTACAAAAATAGTAAGACCAAAGCCAATTGTACAAAAAATCCTAACGATAAGGCTGAGTCGAGATTGCAATAAGCAATATGTATTATTGTTGAGTATTATAAGTAAGTCTATGGTAATACTTATATTGTATATGGACAAAATATCATATCATTGATCATGTATGCACAGAGTAAGAACCAAAAGTACCATATATATTCATTGACTATGTAATAGGATCAATAGGCTCTCAACAAAATAGACCTGATTGTTCCTGCTATTTCCGGACATTACTAAGACACAGACATTGACAGTATACATGAGTATATATTGACTCGTGTATATAGACAATGGCACAGGCGACATGGGCGCCTAGGAGCCTGCGCCTTGCAAAACGCACATTTGCAAAAGCCTCAAGAACCGCCACATGAGAGGGGAGCTACCAGGACTACTCTGTCCGGTATAATTTTATTCATACATATTTTAAATATAAATTTACTTATACATATTTTACCAGTAGTACTCATTATTCTGCCCTGGCAAGCACAGATGACATTTTTGGGGGTACTGACCTTTTTATACTTCTAGAATCTGTGTGAATTCCTGGCCACATTAACACCCGTCAAACAATTTCAAATAAATATTGTAACAAAAAAAAATGATGGTTATAAACTTGTTATCTACACTATTATTTCCAATTACTAAAGCTAAAGTGTTCTAACTGCTAATAATTATTAGGATGTTTTTATCGTATATACACCACGAACTAGCTTCAGAAAACTTATCTGATGCCACAAAACTGGCTTAGCAAAAAACGATTGGAACATAGGTCAGTTTTGTTTTAAGTGTTTAGATACGACACATTTGTTTAAAGGAAAGGGGATTATAGATAATTAAATATTAGCTTAGCAATTGACTACAGAAACGATATCACTATAGGCAAATAACCGACTTATAATAAAATTATAAACTATCAGATATCATAGAATAAACTATTCAAAAATTACAAAAAAAAAACGACTTTATGATTCAATTCGTTTCATTTTGTTGTGTTAAAAACCTTGCCTACGGCAAACTTATAAACTTTTTACTGCGATTTTCTCAGGTTTGAGTAAAAATCAGTAACCACATCTGTGCTTATAGTAGGACATACTGTCCCTAAGCCCGCATAACTGGCGATACTGATTTTTGTTTATTGGAACGGTAAAAGTTGTACAAGTTATTTTTGCTATTTACCGTTTGTTGTAGGACCAATGTAAAATCATAACGTTAATCAGCATGTAATATTATAACATTGATATGAAGACTGATTATTCAGCAAGGTTTTCTGCTTTTTGCCAGCGGGCCCCAATCCCCTCACCGCGTCCCGCCAATGAGTCCACACACCACCTAAGCGAAGCGACGCCACGATTGCGTCGTCTTCAGCCTCCAACGCTGTTTGTATACAAGTATGAGATTATTTTTAAACCAATGAGTTTTTAAATTTTATTTTGTGAAGGCCTATATTATTTTATTTTACAGTATAATTTAATTACTGTATCATCGCTTAGTTGAATACATTTTAAGTTAATTTCAATTTATCTTTTTAAACATTTTCGGTACTTATTTTTCTGTGTAGGCCGCACTACACAGAACCACATTCAAAAGCCTCTACAAGAAAAAGGTCTCCAAACTGGACCTGGGTGGCAATAAAGTTCCGCACTATGACTGGTTGAGCCTAGGGGCCCACAGCTCCTAAATCTGGCCCTGTCTGTTACTTAAAATTATATAACTGTTTTTATCTTTTATCTACCAAACCGTTTTTTATTTATTTATTTGGCCATTAAAGTGTACACCGGCTTCCAAGTAATATCTATCCACTCCGTTGTCATCCTTTAGATATGTCTCTCTTACGACATTTCTTAAGTATTCTTAAGCATTCTTAAGTACGCCTCCGTGGCGTGGAAGCCACATTATATTATACTCATCATATGACAAGGCTGGAATAAAAGATACAGCAGCTTGTTAGTGTCAATATGGGCTTGAGGTATCTCGAAGTTCCTGTTGATGATCTGATGAGGCAGCTGGATCTCTGTCCACTTGAAGCACGCATCGACTTTGCCAATTTGGTCTTTCTCTATAAATAACTTCTCATCAGATCAATTTACTGTTCATCCGCTCTTCTGGCCAAAATTAACTTGAGGATACCAGAGGGGCCACTAGATCTATGGACCTACTTGCGCTACTACAGAACTAATTACTTGAAGTCAGGTCCCATTGCAAGACTTCACCAACTGGGTAACTCGGTTCCTGTTGAAGTTGATTTCTTCTTCGACAATCTTCAACTCAAGACTTCTCTAGCTCCTCATCTTATATGAAACCAACACAATATGTGCACTATATCCATCACTAACACATATGTACATCACTTACACATTCACACATTGAAAATGATTTGCATCATGCAGATTGTTTACCTTATTAACTTCCTAAATATGTTGTTCATAAAAGTAAATGCTTTCGTAGTATATTTTTGTTATTTATTGTGTTTATTACACATTATTTATTGTTAAATTATTCGTAATTTATGGATTTTCATAAGAATTTATAATGTATTGGGGTCTTATTGCCATCCATCTATATCAATTTTTGTTTGTATTGGCATTGCCGTTTGGTAATAAAATAATAAATAATAATAATAACAACTTATATTTTTGAGTGTTTGTTATTTGTTATACAGGATGAACAAAATACGTCTCACAACACTACACAATATATTTACATTTATACTGTACTTACATACAAGACGGTAAATATACAAAAAGATGGTACAAGGCGATCGATTTCAACCAGTCACACCGGTCATCATCAGGCCCAATCAGCTAATGCCGATGTGCGAATTGTGCGAACGTAACATGTTTTCTAAGCAATTTTATATTTCCATTAATCACTTGTTATACCATCTATGATTTTTCAGTCCCATATATCCTATGGTCTAATTCTATGGGAGCACTCACCCAATGTCCATAAAGTCTTGCTACCGGTACTTCAAAAAAAGGCAATTATTAATATTTATACTTTCCAGACTACTCGTCCTTGAATCTAGATAATTGTTTGTTAATATATTAAAGTTTTTCCATTGTTATTATATCGATATTTTACCATTTTAATCACCATTTGTAAAGTGTTCAGTTTTATTCATTGATTAATAAAAGACAACGTCTGTCTGGCCAGCTAGTCATAAATAAATCCAACTTTTCTTTGATAAAAATAAAGATCTAATTTTAATAATCGTAAAGTGTAGAGTGTTGTAACTGTTCCAATTTTAAGAGGTAAAAAATAGCAACCATCTAATAAAACATTTTTTATTTATAATATTTACAAATGATTTGCAAAATTAAATTAAAATGACACATAGATGAATAATGTCCTCGAAAAACTTTAACAACTGGTAACAGAAATGCAGAAGTAAAGTTAAGTCTAAATCACGAAAACTACAAAAAAAACACTGCAGAAGGCCGACTGGAATAGGAGAAGGGTCGCGCTCCCAAGGCAGCGCCACAATTCGGGTTGTTAGGGGAGGCAGCGGGTGGAGTGGGGATGCAGCGGGTGGAGTGGGGAGGCAGTGGGAGGAGTAGGGAGCAAGTTGGATCACAGACAGGGATGGTAGTGGACGTACCCTAATGCTCCCCTCTGCCATTGACATGGTAGTTGGCCTTTTGTAGCATTTTGTAGTTTTCTGTAGTAGTGTGGTGGTGTGGATAGTGTGGTGGTGTGGATAGTGTGGTCGCGTGGATAGTGTGGTGGCGTGGATAGAATAATGGTCAGAGTGCTCACCTAATGACCTGAGGTTTGTCAGATTGGTCCAGAGAAAAATTGTAAAATTGTAACATTTGTGAGGGTTAAAAAAGGACACAGCTGTAATTTTATATTTTATTATTGATTAATGGTGCTTTCCAAGAAAAGGTGAACCTAAGATGGTAGAAAATCAAGGGTTGGGACGGTTACTTAATAAAAAAACACTGGCTGCGAAACAAAGCAAAATAAACAAACTCATCTACAATTACTATAGAAAAGGCCCAATTCATAACAAATGTTTAAGGTAAATATCAGCCGCAGCAATGCCAATATTTTCTCCCTTCAAAAACCCCAGTCAATGAACAAATTTTCCTAGGCACCTTGTTAGCCTACACAAGCAGGTAGCCTTGTTAGCAGGTATACTGAACTTTCTGTCAAAGGGTCACGGATTTAATACCCATGTTATCAAACACGCTATGGTATGGGTTATGATCTATTTTCCTGATAGGTGTTTGTATTTTCTGCCTAACAACATAACCCTGCAAATATTTAAAAACAAAATTAATTAAAAAAAAGTCCTGACTGAAAGTAATAAGTCAAGTGTATAATAGAAATTCAGTTTCATTTCATCTAAGCTATCAACTAAATTGAACTAAAATATATTTAAATTACTAGGTTTAATTTTTGTTTAACCCTAGCCGTGGCCAAAGGTCGCCCGGCGACGTTCGAAATCGTACCCTTGAAATGGCCATAGTCGCCGGGCGACCATTAAGGTCCAACAATTTTCCAATGCAAAAAAGTAATTTATAATTAACTCGAAAGTGGACAAGTTATATACCATTTGAAAGATGACATTCTGAACTTTCATTTTATTATATAAATGAACCGTATAGCAGTTGTATAAGAACGTAACAATTACATAAAGTGAATGGTTTTTTTAGTGCAAATCAATACCTGCAACTGACACGTCGAAATTCGTCAAACATGGCCTGGGACAAGATAACATAACTGGGGTAAATTTCGTCGTATGGAGTAGCGGGTGGTACCACTGAACAGCAGAAGAGTTGTTGTACATTATCGTATTTATTATTTGAACAATACATTGATAACAAAGAGCATATGATTTTTATAAAACAGGTGTTTTTGCCAAAACTAACGAATGGCCAAAGGTCGCCTAGCGACCATTATGAAACGCTGCAAATATATATGTAGGCAGTTTTATAACTAGTCAATAGTTGTGTCACATTGTAGGGGAAGAAAGGTAGAATAATTTTGTTTTGACAAATGGCAGCACTGGTCACTCTCACAACCTTCAGCAACGCAAGTAAATATCAGTTAGGCAGGTGTTTGGCCGATTCTTGCTGTTGTCAGATGAACCTCAAGTATAACCTACATCTTTGTAAGTGAATTTTTATCCGCGATTATTTCAGAAATTGTTCTAAATTCGGAGTTTATAGTGACAGTGTAGTGGTTGTGTGTTTATAACAGTAATCTTTATGCATAAATATTACTGGAAAGGGATAAATTAGTCAATTGGTGAAGTGAAAGTGAGTAATGTTTTTGTGTGTTGTAGCATAATGTTAGACGATTGTTAGGCCTATCATTCATAGTATCGCGTGTATATTTGTTTATATACATAAGACATATAAATAAAAATGTTTTTCCCATGTGTTATACTTTACTTTGTAGGGAATTGAATTTACTACAACATGTTTATAATATTTTTGGCCTAAGAAAATCTGTACAAGATTTTTGTACTTCAGTGGCTCGGAAATGTTTTTACGTAAATGCTAATTTTCTAGTTATTTTATAGTAAACGGGTAATAATATTTTTTTACTCCCCACAATATTACAGATTTGTTTTCCTTAGTTCATAACCTAAAGAAATATATGTACAATATTATTATAAATATTTACCTTACATGAGTTATCTCCGATTCACTAATTATTCGTCTTACTCGACAAAAGTTGCGATTTTTCAAACTTTATTACATAACACATGTACAAAAAAATATTTTCCCCATGTGTTATACATTTCTATGTAGGGAATTGAATGTACTACAACATGTTTATAATATATTTGGCCTAAAAAAATCTTGACAAGATTTTTGTACTTCAATGTGTCGGAAATTTTTTTTACGTAAATGCTAATTTTCTAGTTATTTGTATAGTAAACGGGTAATAATAATTTTTTTACTCCCCACAATATTACATATTTGTTTTCCTTAGTTCATAACCTAAAAAGATTTATGTACAATATTATTATAAAAAATTACCTTACATGAGTTATCTCCGATTCACTAATTATTCGTCTTACTCGACGAAAGTTGCGATTTTTCGTATTTTATTACATAACACATGTACAAAAAATATTTCCCCCATGTGTTATACATTTCTATGTAGGGAATTGAATGTACTACAACATGTTTATAATATATTTGGCCTAAAAAAATCTTGACAAGATTTTTGTACTTCAATGTGTCGGAAATTTTTTTTACGTAAATGCTAATTTTCTAGTTATTTGTATAGTAAACGGGTAATAATAATTTTTTTACTCCCCACAATATTACATATTTGTTTTCCTTAGTTCATAACCTAAAGAAATATATATACAATATTATTATAAATAATTACCTTACATGAGTTATCTCCGATTCACTAATTATTCGTCTTACTCGACAAAAGTTGCGAATTTTCGTATTTTATTACATAACACATGTACAAAAATATATTTTCCCCATGTGTTATACATTTCTATGTAGGGAATTGGATTTACTACAAAATGTATATAATGGTTTTTACCTAAAAAATCTAATGTACAAATTACAAAACTTTACTTTTGAAATTTCAATCGAAAATTTTTGAATTTTTTATTTTTTTTATTTTATAAAAAAGATAAATTTCCAGATTCATTTGTTTTATATATATTCAGAGGTCTTTCTGAATAAAATGAGTATGCATATTGATAGGTTTACTCCAAAATTGTAATTTATACGTATTTTTAAAAAAGGTCTGCAAAATCGCCAAATCTGCTGGCCATTTCCCACTTCAACATTAGGCCACTGCTAGGGTTAACCAACCTAGCATCAAATTCTACCTATAAAGTTAAATAAAGCTCAAAACTGCATTTCTAGTATGTATAAGTTATAGTAAAAAGGGGAAGTATATGTATAAACAGGGATGTAATGTAAAAAACATGCTGTACTTTTTGCTCATTAAAACTGAGCTCAATAAACCTTATATTACATGTACATTATATAAAACTATTCTATTTGACAAAAAGAGTTTGAGTTGGTTTGGATCACAGACCATAGAAACCAGTTGTTCTATGGTCTCTGGTTTGGATGTAAAGGATCTGGATATTCGCAAGTCCAATACTGAAAGGTTAGGTCAGACATTTTATACAATAAAGATATTGCTTTAAGTCATAAACACGTTGCTTGGGATTTCAAACAAAATCCAAATTGATGAGATGCCGCATCGTGGGCCTTCCATGAGGGCAGTTCTGAAAAAGAAAGAAGAAACTGATTGATTTCAGAGGTAATCTTAAGTGTTTTAACTTAAGATGAGGTTAGGCCTAGTTGTTTTTTTTAAGTTTTAGACTTAACCATTTCTGTGCATTTAATTATTATTACAAATTCATAATAATAATAAAGTATTATCAAAGTAGGTTACAGCATACTGTTGACATCTTATCACCTATTTATTTTGACTTTGGATGGACCCTTAAAGCAGAAAAGAACAAGAAGTAAAATTTATTTTCACAGTTTCACAGGACACTTAATTTGAACAGAAAACACTAATAAAGTGGACACTCACTTTAAGTTGAAGAGTTTTTAACTTTTAAAAGTTTGGTTACTGAATTTCCAACAAGCATTACTCAGCTAGGTTGTACTTTAACAAACTTGAAAAACCTTTGAATACTAAGACTCAGTACGTGACAATTAAAGACATTACACTTTTAATTTAGAACACTGGCACCATTTAAAAAGACAACTTTTACTTTGAAAATCAATTAGGCTATGTTAATTTTGGTAAACGTTATTCACCCGTACTAGGCTCCAGTATGCTTACCCAAGGCTGTTCTATCTCCCCCATGTGGACCAACAGCCGCCGCATCTCGCCGGGACTGAGAGCTGATCCGATCATGACAGACTTGCGACACGCCCGCGAAGCGAACATCGCTCTGACTCGCGACGGGCGACACAGCGTGCCCGGTGCATCCTGCAACAACCGACCATAACATTGACATTAGATCCATGCCAGTCATGAAGGACTTGCGACATCCACAGACGATTCATCTGACAAATCAAATAGCCAAAGGTAAACAATTGATGTACAAGTATATAAACATTCTTACAAACATATTACAAACCAATATAAACAGACGGATAACTTAGGAAGAGCGATTCCAGATGAAGAAAGGCAATTATGATCGGAGCGGATTAAGAAATACTGGGCTGTGAGAAAACAGAAAGCCCCTAGCCCTAGAAGAATATGAATAAAGTGGTCCAATGAAGGTCATAAAAGAGTAATAATAATAATATAAACATTTTTTGGCTTTAGGCCATCTCAAACAAACTATGTAAAGAATACAATTTTGCATTGCAAATATTATAAGGTTGATAAGTAGGTGAATAGTTAATATATGAGCTAATTTATAACATAACGCTTTTTCAACTTGTAGGCACAATTTTGACAATGAAAATTTTAAATCTGAGTGCTTAATAATTACCAGATATCCTCCACTGATGCCCTTGATGGTATATCAGCGATGGCCTAGTTCTATTTTCAGTTTGTTAGATGAATCAGGGCTGCTAACCACTAGATAACACATATCAAATGTATCTTTTTATCTGAACAAATTTTGTTTTCACGATCAAATGACAACATCAATCATAAAATTCAATGGAAATTCTCACAGAAATCTACTATATCATCATTTATTTATCTAGGATAAAATTATCGCTAATACTAAAACAGTGAAAAGCATCTGTTACATTAAGTGTTCCCCAAAAAGACGGGAAAAAAACTCCCTTAAAGCACAGTATGTGATGGAATTGATTTATGATGATTAATAAGCCTGTAAATGACTCAACCTAAAACTGTCCAACTAATTAGCTACCTTAAGGCTACGGTTACTATGGATGCGATTTCTGACGAAAATCTGTTCTGACGAGTTCGTCCGAAACCCTCGTCAGAACAAGGCGGTTACAGTGTACGCGTTCTCTCAGTTCTCTCTTCTGATAGTCAGTACGTGTTAAAGCCGCCCAGCAATGGATGAACTCGATGAACAATATTTACTTGAAAGCCCGTTATTAAAAATAGTGTTGTTGCAAAGGGAAAGAACAGAACATGTTAACCCGATATTTGGTAGTAGAGACGAGAAAGGAGAGTTTGAATTGTTATTTAAAGATTTAAGTGACCAACCGGAAAGATTTTTTGAATATTTTCGGATGGAACCAGCAACATTTGAATACATCCTACAGGGGATAGAAGAAAGAATAACAAAGTTCTCAAATTTTCGTAAATGTATTCCAGCACAACAAAGACTGGCTGTTACTTTAAGGTGAGTTTTAACAATGTTTTTAATTTTTACTTCGGGTCAACGTGGGTACTGTGAACGCAAATGACAACTTTTTCAGATAATATCACTTTACAAAAAGTTTAACTAATATTCTAAATGTGATCCTAGTCAGTACCTGTCATAGCCGCTCAGCTAAATGGATGAACTCGATGAACAATATTTTCTCTGATTCAAGCTGTTCACAAATTACCCACTTCCATTTGCATGTGACAAAAAATAAGCGTGCAAACTCGATTTCAGTTAAGCGCTATAAAATTGTTGGAAAATAAGGTAGATGTGAAAATAATATTAAATTGCCAGAATAATTAGAAACAATGTATTTAATTAATCAAAAAAAAATTATTTATAAAATGGAACACTGTAATTTGAATTTAGGTTAAATTTAAAAAGTGAAGACGCAAAATAAGTGAAAGTAAAGTAGCAGTAACATTGGAAAAATGTAACTTCCATTTTTTATTTTAAATCGGTTGGAGTTACACTTGAAAAGAACGAAGCAAGGTCCTCATGTTGAGCTGTACTCAGTGGAGTTGGTGTTTGTGAACGACTTTCCCAAGTATCAGTCGTTGATGAACCACATGGGGAAGAACCATAGTTAAGTGGAGGATGGGGGATTGGCTGTAGTCGATGTTGTCCTCCGAATCCCGAGAAAAGCTCCTCATCACAAAACACTTGTTGTAGTTTGGTCCTCACAATCATTTTTCTTTCTTCCGGTATTTTTTGTAAAAAAGGTAGTAGGCTCATAAGAAAGTGGTAGTCTGGATCTTCGTTTCGGGAAGCATTTCTCTCCTTAAACATCTGTATTTTTTCCTTTTCTAGCATAACCAATTTTTTTACTGCTGCGGCATTACTCATCTTGCAAATTTTTTTATTAGGAGCCTTAAAACTCTGTGGGGGTGTAGTTTCTTTCGCTGTGTTCTGATGTGATTCGATAGTTTCTGTTTCTGAATCTGGTTCGTTTGCAGGGGGATCATCGGGATCAGGGGGAACAGCAGTAGATGAGTTCTGGGTGTCGTCATCAAATGTTGTCTCGCTCATGACATTACCTTGCAATTTTCTTTTGTGGATCGTGTCCTTCAAAAACTCCAAGCTTTTGAAATAGGCCCATTTAGGTTCATTGGTTATTCCTCCTTCGTCTCCGCTCCTTTTTATTTGAATCTTGCTCCATTCTTTACGAAAAGTGTCCCTCAAACCACGCCACTTAGTTTTGGCTGCTTCACCTGCAATTATGCAAAGTTATTAAGTTGGTGCAAGGGGTTTAAAAAAAATTGTGAATACGTAGATTATATTAAGGAAATAATTGTTTTCGCCATACTACTGTGAAATCACCTGTTTTCGTTGTATGTTTATCACATGCGAAAACTCATCATAACATTGTTTACTACCGAAAATGAATGTTTACTAAGTAAAAGTAATGTTTACTATCTTTTTGGATTTTTTCGTAGTAAACAAACAAAAATTTGTTATTGCCTCATCCACTAAAATGGACGTGCCGGTATTCCAATAACGGTTTTTACTTCAAAAAATTAGTTTTTGTAGTATGGCGAAAAGTATCGTTCAAAACACGAGTGGAAAGTGGTACTGCACATTCTCGACCATATGTTTAAAGTGCTCGATAAATCTCGCACTTCAAACATATAGTCTCGAACGTGCAATGACCCACTTTCCACTCTTGTTATGAAATATACTATTTCCCCTAATAAATAAGGCCACTTTTTGGTCCTAATTATGAAGACAACAAAATGTTTTTAGTTCGAAATATGTCACAGTGATTTCTGTGATTTTATAAAGTTATTTACAAAATATAATGGCATTGTTAATGAAACTCGAAGGAAAAATATTTTCCTATTAAATACAACAAATTATAGCCTAAGCTTTATTATATCTAGTAATTTTGTAATACTTGTTTCAGATTTCTATCAACTGGCATTTCATTTCGAGCACTCAGCTTCTCCTACAGAATTTCACACTGTGCAATCCGTAGCATAGTTTACGAGACATGTCAAGCAATATGGGAGGTCTTCAGCGGTACTCATTTGTCTTTGCCTTCTGAAGAGGATTGGAAAACCATAGCGAGTGACTTCTACAACAAATGGAATTTCCCTAACTGCATTGGGTGTATAGATGGAAAACATATTCGCATCAAATGTCCCAAAGAAACAGGGACTATGTATTACAATTATAAGGGATATTTTTCTATTGTATTGCAGGGAATAGCAGATGCGAATTACAGGTTCATACTTATTGAAGTTGGGGCCTACGGTAAGCAATGCGATGGGGGAACCTTTGCAGACTCAAATGTTTATCATCGGCTTGAAGGAAAAACTTTAAACATACCAGACGATGAAACTATTCCATCAACCAACATTGCAGCACCCTTTGTTCTGTTGGGTGATGATGCCTATCCTCTGAAAAGGTATTTACTAAAACCATACTCAAGACAATTACTTACTGTTGAAGAACGGATTTTTAATTATAGACTATCAAGGGCCAGACGGTGCGTGGAATGTGCCTTTGGTATTATGGTCAGCAAGTGGAGGTGTTTAAAAACTGAACTCCAAATCAATCCAGACAAAGTAGACATAATAGTTAAGTGCGTGTGTCTATTGCACAACTTAATCATTGACAAGGAAGGTCTTGCTTTTCAAGATATGGACTTTGAGTCCGTACACGATGTGCCAGTTTCACGGAGATACAATCACTACGGAAGAATCGCAAATAACGCTAGAGAAACCTTGAAAAGTTATTTTGTTAGTCCAGCTGGTGAGATCCCGTTTCAGTATGATCTAATATAATAATAATGTTATAAAATGTCAAGTTTCAATCAATAACATGTGAACCCTTAATTGGTACAAACCTACATGACATTAAAAGATTTTACTTACTGGTAGTGTTGAGTTCTGCTGCAACCTTATCCCAATTTCTCCGAGCAATATCTCTGTTGTGGTAATTTTTATCTCTCATGTCCCACAAACACCTGTTCTCGTACACAAGACCGATTAATTTATCAATATCCATGGTTACTAAATTCTAAAATTCTACGCACAGGGTGAAACAGTCGCTGGTCGCACGAAAAAATCAAACTTGTTTGATCGCACAAATCGTTCTGACGACTTCGTGTCTTTTCTGACGCCAAAGTCGCTGCCACTGTAAACAGTATCATTAGAAAACAGGCTTTTGTTTGTTCGGACGACTTCGTACGAAATCGTCAGTGCTCGTCAGAACAGATTTTCGTCAGAAATCGCATCCATAGTAACCGTAGCCTAATGCTTTATTTTGGTCTGATTGGGATTTGGAGGAAGGCAACTATCATGGTGGAAAGGCAGAGAAGGTGAATGTTCATGACTATGTATTATATGTTGTCGGAGTGGCGCTACACTCCGATGACATAGTTGAGAGGCTCTGGGGTAGCACACCTATTGACACATTTCACCGGGGTTATTTATTACTATTTACTTAGCCACTTACTTGCAACATGAACAACAGTTCGTCGATGTCTTCCTTGCCGAAAGTCCAGTTGCGGCTCATGGGAATGGAGGTCAGCTTCACTTTGGCAGTGGTGGGGGCTGCAAACAGGGACATTAAATAGACAATAATAGACATATATAAATTAAATAATAAATATATACAAATTGGCCTAGACTTACGAGCTGGTTCCGTACCTAACCTGTCATTTTTTAAACCAATGAATTGGAATTGAAAAATTGTTAAATGGATTGATAGCGTGTTTTAATTCAAATATTGTTTTATTTCAGTTTAAAGGGTCAAATTGGCACACACACAGT
Source organism: Allygus modestus (assembly GCA_963675035.1). Taxonomy (NCBI): domain Eukaryota; kingdom Metazoa; phylum Arthropoda; class Insecta; order Hemiptera; family Cicadellidae; genus Allygus; species Allygus modestus. The sequence continues at coordinate 2,703,193 of OY776115.1, forward strand.
AAACACAAATAAAAAGTAGCAAAATCAGTGTTGACCATGAGCAACTCACAAAGAATTAACCGATCTCGTCAACTTCCAAGCAAGCCTGCCACCGTTTATACTACTTGGGCCCTCCCACCAATGTTGCCACAGACCGGTTAACTTAATGAGAGTCGCACGACTGGTCAGTTTTGGTCGTGTGAGGGAATCAAACCGACAAACTTCGTAAGAACATCTGGCCTAGGTGTTTCCACGATTTAGCCAACTCGGCTACCACGACTAGTGGCCTAGTGGCGTTCAATAGGTTCATAGTCAGTCCGCGCCTCTAGCGGAGAGAATCGTGTTGTTCGCAGTCATTAGTTACAGATTTTGCTACTAGAGTGCAGCACAAATCAGTACATGTTGTAGGCTATAGCGAAAAGAGTAAAATTACTAGGCAATGGATTACAGTAGAGTCTCACAAACTCGACTCAATGTGGACTAAGACCCTGTCGAGTTTGTGGAATGTCGAGTTATCCAGAATTACATTGGTAGGGGAGAAAAACGCATTATTTAGCTGTAAATTGTATACTGTATTAGAGTATACTTAACACATTATAGTATAATGTATAATGATACTGTATTACAAACTTAAGAAAACTATAAAACTTGCATAAATGACTTCAAACATGAGAATTAATAATTAAATACCCTTGTTTCCAAAATATGAAGTACTGTAATACATGTACTGCATAGTAAATGAGGTGTCGAGTTATCGGGAGTCGAGTTTATGAGACTCTACTGTAAATGATTTTGATCAACATAAGATAAGTGAAAAATACTTATGTAGTAATAAAGGTTCCCACTTTATGGCACGAGTTCCTTGAAAACATGTGCATTTTAGCGAATTTCCCCTATAGGGAAGAAGCTATTACCATAGTCGGCATTGTAAGACCTGGGCCCGGGACAATGATAACGTTTCGTTTTGACATCCCAAGATACCAAAAACACCATTCGTTCGAAACTGTATATATATATATATATATATATATATATATATATATACATATATATATGTGTCCGAGAGCACAATAACAATCGTAAAAAAAGTCTGATTTTGATGAAATTTAGTACAAACGTATAAAGCAACATTTATGACTTTAAGTTCGAAAACCAGACAGATCAACCCATCCGGAGTGGTATTTTGAGAGGGTTTTGAACCCCAAAAATGGGTTTTTTGAAGTTTTTACATCTAATATTTTAAAAAGTAAACTTTTAGTTTTCACCATTAAATTCAGCTTTAAAAAACATACAATTTGGTGTTTTGATAATTTCTCTATGTCAATTGGTTACAGAGATATTGAGAGTGCTAAACACAGTATGTTGCCCAATGTTATTCTTATGGAGAATAAAATAAATTTGATATCTCGCTTATTTATGAACGTATCCCGGCAAAACTTGGTATATGGCTTCATCTGGCTGTGGTATATTATTATTTGCACAAAAATACAATTTTTATTGATGGTTCCTGTAGCAGCAAACCTGCGTACTCAACCCCCATGTTATTCTTATGGAGAAAAAGTAAAATATTATATCTCCCTTAATTATGAACATAAATTAATAAATCTTTGCATGTACCTTCCCCTAGATGAGTTCTATTGATATTTTCATAAAAACCCATTTTTTGTGATCCTTGTTACAGCAAACCTGCTTACTCAGCTCCCATGTTATTCTTATGAAGAATAATTAAAATGGCATATATCACTTATTTATGAATGCATATTGATGAAACTTGGTATGTGGCTTGACCTAGTTAAGTTATATTTATATTTGCATAAAAACCTACATTTTGTTTTCTAGCAAACCTGCGTACTCAGCCCCCATGTTATTCTTATAGAGAATAATTAAATGTAATATATTGCTTATTTATGAATGTATATTAAAGGAACTTGGTTTGCAGCTTTATGCGGTAATAAGATAAATATAATCATTGGAAATTCGGTGAGTACGCAGGTTTGCTTCGACGGGGGTATTTCTAATCTCCTCTGGTTTGCCGTAATACTTCAACCATAATTACCGCTACCTCTAAGTCCTGGGCAGTAACAAGCCAAACAGGTGAAGAGAATGGAAAAAGAGGCGAGAGGATAGATCACTCTTGTAAGCAGGGGCAGAAAAACATGTTGCTGGAGGAGTAACAACACTACAATTGCTTTGATGTTCAGTTTGCTAATGACAAAACACTCATATATATACAGTTAGTTACCAACCACAAAATACTCACCGTTCATATCAATTAGGAACTCGAATCCATTAGCCTTGAACACGTGAATGTTGTCAATGAGAACAGCTTCATTCAAAGCCGTTAAATCCAGCTGCTGTGGCCTAAAACACGATTTTTATATTAATGTTTTTTTTTTACTCATGTAACATATTTTTATTCTACGTCTTGGTTAAAAACGTTAAAAATGTGTGAGCATATTTTAGTAAAAAAATAGTATCATGACCTCAGAATATTATAGACCTTGTTCATGACTTTTCTATGGTCTGTGTAGTGCCTTGTGCTTAGAGAAGGCTATTTTGATTATCGAACATCAGAATTTTAAACTTAGTTGTCCAAGTACCTGCCATTGATTACATTGTGTTACTAAACAACCTCATAGAAAAGTATACATTTTATTATTGATTGATCTATTTTAAATTTTAAATTGTTTATTCAATCAATAGGGTGTTTTTGTCGATAGAACAAATCTCTTAATACTTCTTTAAAACCAATCTAAATCTAACTGAGTTATCATTTTATCTTCGACGCTAAATGCAAAAAGTAAAAATACAAATTTAAAACCATAAAAATTATGAATTAAGTAGTGATTTGTCAGCGCACTGTTGGCAATATTTTGCAGTGACAATTTCAATTCACTTAACCCTTTCAGTGCTATGGACCGATATATTGTCTTTGTTTATCAATAAACACTGTTACTGCTTCATAAGCGATTGTGCCGTTAGGCGCTCAGTCTACAGTCTTGAGTCTGACATGTGGTGAAACCTGGTTGACACAAACTGAACTACCTCGTCCAGCGCATAGGCTCTAATATAACCTGGTCCGCTAGAGCTGCTAGTCTGATCAGTGGCTGTGCGGTCTAAGGCGTTACCTTCCCAGCCGGGGGTAACACACTTGGATCGAGGGTTTGAATCCCGTCACAGTCGGTGGTTTTATTGCAACTCATGGAGAGTTCACCTGTCTGTGGCAGAGTTGAAGGGGAGGGCGGACCTAAAGCAAACAGTGAATGGCTCGGGAGACGGGTGGATTCTTTGTGAGTTGCACATCTCATAAGGTGTTTTGCTACTTTTTACCTATCCTTTACTGTGTGTGACCAGCGGAAGCACGTTTTTATTAATTTTAACTGTTCTGGCATTCAAGACATTTAAAAAATCAACAAAACATCACAGATTGAACTACCCCTTTCAGAAGCTTAGCACTCAAAAGGGTTATAACAGGTGTTTCAATGCGCAACCTGCGCAAAGGCAATTCTATCTGAGCGTTTGTGTTTTACTGGCATATTCAAATTTAAAGTTATTTTAATCATATATATGTATATATATATATATAAACACAACAACAAGTTCGTATGGTTTAGAAGTTTATGGAGCAACCACCAGATTGAATTTAGATAAAATTCTAGTTATTCAAAAATCGGCAATTAGGATTATATTAAATATCAATATTATAGAGTCATGTAGAAATCACTTTTCTGACCTTGGAATTTTGACAGTGTATGGACTGTACATTTATAAAACCAGTCTTCATGTAAAAAATAATGTTAATAAATTACACAAACAAAGCCAAGTCCACTGCTATAACACCAGAAGAAATAAAGATTTTGTAATTCAATCACACAAAAAAGGTTTTTTTAAGAAAAAACCTACTTATGCTGGGGTTAAATTTGTAAGAATGAAAGTGTATACAGAAGGTTCAAACGTTTACTGAAAGAACATCTTGTAATGAAGCCGATATATAATTTTGATGAGTTTTTCATCAAGGATAAGCCTAGTTTTTAAGTTACTTTGATTTGTATGTACTTTGTACATGTTGACACCATTCTTTTGTATATTTTGCAAATGTGAATAAAGTTTTATTGATTGATTGATTGATTGATTGAACAAAACATAACATGATTCCTGGCCAGGTCTTGGTGTGCCATTTTCAATGACGGTGTGATCTCAAATAATGAACAAGCAGAACAAGTTATGAAGCTTTACCCTTACACAACCAGTTTCTGAGTTGAGATAGCTTCGGTCCGTTGTAGGGTTTCAAAGTTGTACTTCTCGTCTGTAGCATGTTGATCCACGATGAACAGATCCGAGCCGAGCCTTGCAATGATGAAACCCAGGTTAAACTGTCCTATCACATCCATCTGCAATGTCAGAAATTACATTTAAAATCAATTAGTATAATAAAAGTGTAATCAAATAATTTTTTTATCAAAGTTAATCTACAAATCAAATCAAAATCTCTTTTATTGTAAAATAAGTACATATTGTACAAGAAAGAGCCTCATAAAATACATTAAAGTGTTGAATAAAATATAGACCTTATAACATTTTTGGACTTATGCATCACATGACCTCCAATTTTGGATATATTTTCTATCCAGGAAAAATTTCTTGAGTATCAACTAATAATGCGAAATGCAGAGTTTATGTTAGATTACATTACTGCTCAAAAACCGAACCTCATAACTTAACCTGAACTACCCACGCAGTGCGCTATAGTGTGTATAATGTTATGAAAAATACCTTGTATATATCCTCTTTAGCTGACAACTACTAAAATGTAACTCTTTATCTTAATTAACTCACTTACTTAAAATCTAATACAGAGATGTGGAAGGCTGCTGGGCCCGGGAAACCTTCGTGGATCTCTGAATATGTGTGGGTTGCTTTCAATGAGAACTATGGTTGAAGGAAATCAGTTTATTAAGTATAAGTTTGTCACATGTCCTTTGGAGGAACAAAGAGCCATAAAGGGTGATCTTGAATTATAATTACTTTAAGTTAGGTTATTCAATCGTTTGGCGGATTTTAAGGCCTTACTATTTACTTATTATTGAAGAGTTTAATTGCACTTTAGTAAATTACACAATGTGAGTCAGCAGTGAGATATGGACATAACAGGGTATAGAATAATATTTACTGGCACGTGGCACTGCCGCAAGCGAGTTCCTGGGAATTTAATATAATGTACACTATCTCCACCTAACCTCCAGTACTCTAGCCTTCAACAATTGCCACTAATCCATTTGATGTACTCACAGCATTGACTAGATCGAGGATGACATAAGAGTGTCCTACTATCTGCTTATTTGTACATATTATTTATTTTGTAAAATCAACCAAACTCATGAATCCTTTGATATTCAGATTTGATTTAATTTACTGGCACGATTTACAGCTCTTACAATAATTCTTTACAATATACTCAATTTAAACAATTTTAATTTTAAATACTGAATTTCCTGTATGTTTTAATATGATTCCTAAGGGATGAGTTCACACCAGATTATTCCACAGTGTTTTAAAAATATAACAATAAAATTTCAAGAATTAACAGTGAATAAAGATATGAGAATTAACAATATAACAAATAAGATTTAAATACAATATCCGTCAACAATGATATACTACAATGTTATAGAAACTGTGACCAAGTACTAAAATTACAATATTAAATCTAGTTACTTACGTAAACATTTGAAGTACAATAATAACACACCATAAACTAAATAACGATAAATGATTTTGCACTTCAAATAAATTACTAATCCCCTTTAATTGTTACCTTTGCCCAACTTTTGCCTGACTCGACCTGAATTTTGAAAAGAAATGTGCTCACAAGATTTGTTTAAAGTTACCGAATTGAATTAAATTCAAATCGCGCGTTTATACTTTCCCGTTAATAATTCGCGAAATAGAATTACGTTGGTGGGGTGCACCCGCAAACAAATCGACGAATTTTGAGAGAGTTTAAAGTAGCGATTTAATTTTGAAGAACGAAGTGAAGCACGCGGTCAAGTTACGAGGAATGGGGCGATTTCGCGGTTTCCAGGAGTTTTGTTGGTCGGGCTGTCACGTGACTGCGCCGGTTGCCTGGCTTATTCTCTCGGTCGAGATTACATTGTTGTTTGTTTCTTGCGTTTTCGTGTTTGGCAATGTCTTGCATGTAACAATTTTCCCCCCCTAAAAGCTTTTTAATTTTTGTCCAACCCTGATCTAAAAAAAATTTCCTACCACAAAAATTAAAAATTCCAGAAAATGAGGAGCGCTTAATACTAAAGGTACATTTGACAATTCAATTTCAATAGCAGTAGAGGTGGTGGACTCTTACGGCGATGATACCTGTAAGTTCCACTTCGGTCGAAGACTCACCCCCAAAACTTGGTGAAACCTAACTGTCCAGAGCGATGTTGTAACTAAGTCCATTGTGTTGCGTTGCACTTAACTTAAACTGTACTTCGTTCATAATTAGAAAAAATGCTTTACGATTTAGGTGAATTCCATCTTTCCTGCCGTTGCGATAAAAATGTTCAATCAATGTTGTGATGTTGTGACCAGAAAAAATTGTTTGTAGGTTGAGGATAAAAATATTCGATTTTGAGTTTAAAGATTGAATGAAGTGGTTTAATTTCTTAATTTTCTTGTTAGATTCACTGTTGAAAAGAGTTTGTGGCACTGTCAAAATAAAAACTGTCCTTTCTGAATAAGTTAAGATGTTGCATATTGTCTTGATGTTGTGCGTGGAGACTGTGTGAGGGATGTTGCGTTTCACGTCATTCGTGCCGATGAGCAGGATACAAGTTGGTTGTAGATGTGCAGTGGATCTGCGCACCTCCGTGACTATTGTATGTGTCGTCGCCCCAGAGATAGTGATGATGGTTGAGGGTGACAGGTGCCAATGTCTCGCTGCTCTGCTCAGATGAGAGTCTCCCACACATGAGAATCTGTTATAATATGGGTTTACAAAATGAAGCTTAAATATAAGGTCAATTGATCACAACAGTTTAAGTGTTAAAAATGAAATCAATTAATTACGTTGAAGGAAAAAACTTTTTTATTTGATCAACATTTACAATCTGTTTGTGAGTTGGACCACTGTCCAAGCTTATCTCAACATTAACTGGTGAAGTAAGTCGAGTTATTGTATAAGGACCCTTCCACTTGTGATTAAGTTTCGCTGTTATCTTCTTGTCTTTGTTACTAAGGGAATGCTTATACAACACGACTTTATCGCCTATTACGAAGGTAGATGGAGTTCGATTTCTGTCGTATCGCAATTTTGTCCTATTATATGCCCTAGTGAGATTCTGAAATACTGTGTCTAAATTCGGCTTATTTGTGTTTCCGGCTTCCAAGTTCCAAAGAAATTGTAACGGATGTGTTAGCTCTCTGCCCAAGAAAATACTTGCTGGAGTGAACTTTGTTGCTTCATGAGCAGCGGAATTAAAGGCAAGCATTAAATATGGCAAATAAATATCCCAAGATTTGTGGTTCTGGTTGTGAAAAATTCTTAAAGCTGTGACTAAGTTCCTGTTGACTCGTTCCGCGACATTAGCCTGAGGTCTATATGGGGAGGTTGTGATATGCTTAATTCCTAAACCAAAAAGAAATGAAAAAAATTTCTGTGATCTGAAAATGGAGGCGTTATCTGTAATTAATCGTTGCGGAAGGCCATGTTGAGCAAAAATGTTGTTTCGAAGAATATTTATAGCGGAGTCTGACGTTTGTTTCCTAACTGGGTATAAAAAACAATATTTTGAGAAATTATCTACCAAAACAAAAATTGATTCGTTACCTCGCTGCGTCCGTTGTAATGGTCCAACAAAGTCGCAAAACCATTGCTCGTTACAATTTGTGGGAATGTAGGAACTTAACTGACCTATTTTCTGATTTTGTGCCGGTTTTGAGAGTTGACATTGTTCACACTGCCTAACAAAATTCCTAATAAACTGTATCATGCCTTTCCAAATAAATTGCTTCTGTATGTGATTGATTGTTTTGGCTATGCCCGCATGTGCAAACATAGGGTTCTCATGAAAATATTTAACAATAAAAGTGTGCATGGACTGTGGTACTACAATTTTACTCTTTCTGCCCTGTTTACCAAAGTATAAAATATTGTTGCGCAATGAATAGTCCTTAACTGGAATTCTATTTCTCAAGTCTGAAATAATTAAACTAAGTTCTGTGTCCTGAGCCTGTTTCTCCCTAATTGAAGTGAATAATTCTGGAAATAATTGCAGAGTACAACATGCGGAATCTTCGGTGATTTTAACGTTTTTGTCCGTATCACCCTTGAAGACCCTACATAGTGCATCTGCTACAACATTTAACTTGCCCCTAATATTCTCTATTTCAAAATCAAATTCTGATAACCTTAGTTGCCACCTGGATAACTGACTACTAACTTGTTTATTAGCCTTCAAAATATACATTACTGCTGAGTTGTCGGTTTGTAATGTAAATTTGCTATTTAAATATGGCCTAAACTTCTCTACTCCATACAAACAAGCTAAAAATTCTTTTTTGTGCATCGGGTACTTGCGTTCTGTTTCGCTTAAAGTGCGTGAAGCGAAGTGAACTGGTAAAAGATTGTCCCCGTCTCGCATTTGTAAGACTGCCGAGATTGCCTCATCACAAGCATCGCACGTTATAACATATTTTCGCTCAAAATCCGGCAATGCAAGCGTTGTCGATGTTGCTAGAGAATTTTTTAGTTTGTCAAAAGCTTCCTGGTGTACTGTTGTCCATTGAAATTTTACGTTCTTCTTCCTGAGGTTATTTAATGGTAGTGCGATCTTAGAAAAATTCTTAATAAAACGGGAATAAAAATTGACGCATCCTAAAAATCTTTGAAGCTGTTTCAAATTACGTGGTCTAGGATATTGCAGGATAGGTGCTATGCGGTCGGGATCTAAGGAAAGTGTCCGGTTTGAAATAATGTGTCCCAAATATTTAATTGAAGTGTGGCCTAGCTTTATTTTCTCGGGATTTATGGTAATGTTGTACTCCTTGAATTTATTTAAAACTTGTGTTACATGCTGTTTATGAGTTTCCCAATCTTCACTATAAATTAAACAGTCATCTAAAAAATTGAAGACAAACTTGAATTTAAAATCTCCTAATATTTCATCCATGACTCTAGTAAGGGCTTGGGATCCTATTTTTAAACCTTGTGGAACTGTGTTGAATTCAAATAAACCATACGGAGTACAAAATGCTGTATACTGTCTTGATTGAGAATCTAATGGGATTTGAAAAAAGGCATTATTCATGTCCAGTGATGTGAAGTACTTGGCTTTACTTAAAAATTCAAATGCTGAATTTAAGGTAGGTAGCGGGTGAGCATCATAGGAAATAAATTCATTTATTCTCTTATAATTACAAACAAGTCGGTATTTATTTTTATCAGCTTTAGAAACGAGAAATGCTGGGGCACAGTGCATACTTGTTGATTTCCTAATAACCTTATTATTCAGTAAGTCGTCTGTGATCTGTCTCATCGCCGCTAATCTGTCCGGGGGCAAGGGGTAGGGAGGGGAACAAACTGGTTTGGTTGGCAAACAGCTGATATGATAAGGAGCAACCTTCGCTTGACCGATGCGCTTAGTTATAACAGAGGGAAAATCACTTTTTAATTTCTGTAAAAATTCTTCTGTTTGATGTGAATGTGCTTTATTTGCTTCCGATAACTCCAAAAATAAAGAATTACTGGGTTGTGATTGCTTGACAAAAATATCTTTCATTGGAAGATTGACATTACTATTGAAGTTAAATCTTATGGTATTACTGGAAAAATCTAAGTTCATTTGTGATTTCTGCATGAAGTTAACCCCTAAAATAATCGGGAAAGGTAGCGAATTTACTACAAAAAAATCAAATGTCCAAGAGAAATGACCTATCTTGAAGTGAAGCTTAACTATTTTCCTAACTGTAGCGCTTTGTCCATTTATTGATTTAACTGACATACTTGTTTTAATAATTTCCTTGACACCTGGTGATGACTTGATATTTTGAAAAAAATTCTGGTCTATAAAACAGTTTGTCGATCCTGAATCTATGAGTGCATCTGTCATTAAACATTGTGGAATAAAAAACTTGACTGTCGGTAGCTGCAAGGAGAAATTCAAAGGAGTAGCAGAAATAGAGGTGTTAATCTGCGGCAATTCAACTACCTCCACGCCAAATTGCCTCTCGCGTTTCCCTGTCTACAATTGCGTGCGATGTGTCCAAGTTCCCCACATGTGAAACATTTGATAGGGGGTCGCTGCGCAAACTGCCGTTGACTTCCTAAAGTGACAGCGGTCGCTTGTTGATTCTCAGGGAAGGTGTGAAAATAAAATTTGTCCGCCTGAATCGACGCATTCACTGAGTTCGCCAAAGATCTCAATTCCCAAATTGTTTGGGGCTTGTTCTGGAATGTGAAGCTACTGCGCATGCGCGGATTCATGTTTGAAAGTATTACCTCTATTAAATAACTATCCTGGAAATTACACTGTAATGCTGTAGCGGAGGAGATAATATCATTAACAAAACTCGAAAAAGATTCCTGAGGTCCCTGTAGTCGCTTTACAAACCTGTTTGTCACTCGTTCTAACTGTAAGCCAGGAAAAAGGGCTGTTAATATTGAAAAGTGCAAATTGTCCCATGTGTAATTTAATTCTAATCCCTGTGACCAAATCTCGAAAAGAAGTGCTTGAGTTTGTGGCAAAATTAACTTCATGACGTCATAGTGCCCAAAACGAACTATTTGAAAAATTGTGTTAACTTGCTTCAAAAAATGTATCAGATGGGCTTCATCCTCTCCCGAACAAGGCTGTAATTTACGAACTAATTCTATTACCACGGTGCGATCAGTTGTTGAAAGTGTGTCCAAGTGTTGGCCTGTAAAATCACGCGTGATAAGAAGATCTGATTCCGGTTCGTTCGACAGAGTTTGCCTTAGATGCGTTGAATTCCCGCGCGGTGCAAATTGGCGAGGCATTAAGTTCGCGCTGTGTAACCTGTCTTCTAAACTACCACGTGGCGCTGCGGGAGATTGTGGTATATCTACATTATTTACGGCCTGCGACTGGGGTTCAATATTAATCACAACTGGGGTGGATCCATCTACATTTGGAATTCTTAGATTACGTGATTGAATTCTCGTTGCCCGATCCCTAGCTGTTGTGATATATTGACGTCCATGAAGCATTATAAATCAAATAGTTCAACTTAAATAAATTAAATTAAATATGTCTAAGAATCACAGAAAAATAGATTAAAACTAAATAACAATAACTTGGTCACGTTTCTGTTTCTGGCAACCCACAATTCAGTTGATAGCTCGCTACCACTTGTTATGAAAAATACCTTGTATATATCCTCTTTAGCTGACAACTACTAAAATGTAACTCTTTATCTTAATTAACTCACTTACTTAAAATCTAATACAGAGATGTGGAAGGCTGCTGGGCCCGGGAAACCTTCGTGGATCTCTGAATATGTGTGGGTTGCTTTCAATGAGAACTATGGTTGAAGGAAATCAGTTTATTAAGTATAAGTTTGTCACATGTCCTTTGGAGGAACAAAGAGCCATAAAGGGTGATCTTGAATTATAATTACTTTAAGTTAGGTTATTCAATCGTTTGGCGGATTTTAAGGCCTTACTATTTACTTATTATTGAAGAGTTTAATTGCACTTTAGTAAATTACACAATGTGAGTCAGCAGTGAGATATGGACATAACAGGGTATAGAATAATATTTACTGGCACGTGGCACTGCCGCAAGCGAGTTCCTGGGAATTTAATATAATGTACACTATCTCCACCTAACCTCCAGTACTCTAGCCTTCAACAATTGCCACTAATCCATTTGATGTACTCACAGCATTGACTAGATCGAGGATGACATAAGAGTGTCCTACTATCTGCTTATTTGTACATATTATTTATTTTGTAAAATCAACCAAACTCATGAATCCTTTGATATTCAGATTTGATTTAATTTACTGGCACGATTTACAGCTCTTACAATAATTCTTTACAATATACTCAATTTAAACAATTTTAATTTTAAATACTGAATTTCCTGTATGTTTTAATATGATTCCTAAGGGATGAGTTCACACCAGATTATTCCACAGTGTTTTAAAAATATAACAATAAAATTTCAAGAATTAACAGTGAATAAAGATATGAGAATTAACAATATAACAAATAAGATTTAAATACAATATCCGTCAACAATGATATACTACAATGTTATAGAAACTGTGACCAAGTACTAAAATTACAATATTAAATCTAGTTACTTACGTAAACATTTGAAGTACAATAATAACACACCATAAACTAAATAACGATAAATGATTTTGCACTTCAAATAAATTACTAATCCCCTTTAATTGTTACCTTTGCCCAACTTTTGCCTGACTCGACCTGAATTTTGAAAAGAAATGTGCTCACAAGATTTGTTTAAAGTTACCGAATTGAATTAAATTCAAATCGCGCGTTTATACTTTCCCGTTAATAATTCGCGAAATAGAATTACGTTGGTGGGGTGCACCCGCAAACAAATCGACGAATTTTGAGAGAGTTTAAAGTAGCGATTTAATTTTGAAGAACGAAGTGAAGCACGCGGTCAAGTTACGAGGAATGGGGCGATTTCGCGGTTTCCAGGAGTTTTGTTGGTCGGGCTGTCACGTGACTGCGCCGGTTGCCTGGCTTATTCTCTCGGTCGAGATTACATTGTTGTTTGTTTCTTGCGTTTTCATGTTTGGCAATGTCTTGCATGTAACAATAAGTAGGCTACCTAAATTGTCAACAGATCTTAAGTTAGAACCTGCAAAATAAAAAATATCATAAAAAATGTATAAAAAATGGTAGAAAAAATTACAACACTAATTAACAAATTAGAACAAAATTTAAGTTTGATACCTTGGCAAACATATCCTTTGAGATCTCTCGACTCAATTCCTGTTCTGCCTGTTTGTTCCTTGAAGGATCAATAACAGCTCGGAATCTAACTCTTTTCTCTTCTGTCGCACCCTCCATTGCACACGAGTTCCGGAAACCTTGCGTTAACTTATCCATCGTCACATCAACTTCAATCCTCCATCTGAGTTCAGTACCGACTACAGCTTGTGAGTCATCCACACGTACACTGGTTACAGACTCGTTAGTTTGTAAACCGCAAGTATTCCCCGAGGATTGGGACTGAGCTGATGATTCTGCGCTGTCACCCTCGCTGTGGACTGTTCCAGAGGGAACACGTTCCGCTGTGATGATCGAGGTAGCAGGAGCGGAATCATCGGTTGATGATTGGCTTGAGATACCGGACTCATTGCGGAACTGTATGCTCGAGCTGTCACAGGCAGCAGCCTCACTGTCAGTGGCACAATTAACACTAGGAGGGTCGGAGCACTGACTTAAACTTGATATTTGGGAAATAGGTTCACTTTTAAAACCATCAGACTCACTATCGTGGTTGATATTACTCGGGATTTCACTATTCGATTCTTCCTTACATGAATTTAAGAGGGTGTTTTCACTATTTTCCCTTGAAGTAAATTCATTATCGACTCGATTCAAACTACTACTCGCATCTTCAATCTGATTAGTTCCAGTCATGTCATCAGTTAAATCTTGACTTGATTCAAGACTTGAGAATTTCACATCTCCGCTTTGATCTGAAGTAGCATTAGGACTTTCCTTTACATGATTTTGGGCAACTGATGTTTCTTCTTGTTTAGCAAAAATGGAGTCCAACTTGGCTTCTGAAACACAAAACACATACTCCTAGTAAATCACAGAAGTTAATTTAAACTGAACAATTCAAAGCAGAGGGGACGACTAGTGCAAGTCATGAAAATTTAATTAAAATTGATTTATACTGCTTTCTAAGCTTTATTTGGATATAATAACAATAAAACTTAACTTTTTAGATACACTTAGATTTATGACTTTTAGAAACAGAAATGTTCATACTAGTGTAAGGCTAAATAACTTACTCTACTCCATCAAAGCGCTCAAAATGTGTTAACCCTTTGAGTGCTATGGACCGATATATCGTCCAAGCGCTCAAAATGTGTTAACCCTTTGAGTGCTATGGACCGATATATCGTCCTTTGAATCTGTCATCAATAAACACTGTTAATGCTTCATAAGCGATTGTACCGTTAGGCGCTCAGTCTGCAATCTGAGTCTGACATGTGGTGAAACCTGGTAGACACGAACTGAACTACCTCGTCCAGCGCCTAGGCTCTATTACCACCTGATCCGCTGCAGCTGCTAGTCTGAACAGTGGCTGTGCGGTCTAAGGCGTTATCTTCCCGGCCAGGGGTAACACTTGGATCGAGGGTTCGAATCCCGTCACAGTCAGTGGTTTTTATGTGCAACTCATGGAGAGTTCACCTGTCTGTGGCAGAATTGAAGGAGAGGGCGATCCTTAAGCAAATGCAGGACGGCTCGGGTCCAAGGACGATGGGTGGATTCTTTGTGAGTTGCACATCTGATCAGGTGTTTTGCTACTTGTTATCGATCCTTTACTGTGTGTGTGTGTGTGTGTCCAGTGGAAGCACGTTTCATCAATTTTAACTGTTCAGGCGTTCAAGACATTTAAAAAATCAACAAAACATCATAGATTCAACTACTCCTTTCAGAAGCTTAGCACTCAAAGGGTTAATTGTATTCACGTGTTTTGATGCTAAGCAAACACATTTTGAGCTTTTTGATGAGCAGAGAAAGAAATTCAGTCTCAGAGCCTTGATAAAAACCAATGATAAAAATTGTGTTATCCATTAAGATATAAGTAAGTTCCAAGTAAAACTTATGACATCAATTTGACTAAACGATGATGACATACGGTACCTTGTTTTGCAACAGATGAAATACACTCAATACACAATTTGTCATTTCTTACAACAGTGTGATTAAATGAAATAAATATTTTATTGTTTTTACAAGCGGAAGATCATTAACTCTGAGACATTTCTCAGAAACCTATCCACTTCTGTTTTTGAGATAGATGGTCCCACAGCATGAGATGTCTCCTGAACTACCGGGCAGCAGCGTTATCACACAACTGTTATTGGTGACCGATAGACATTTTGAATTCTTTTGAATTAAATGACCATCAAGTAACTTGTCTTTGTAACAGACAACCTACACTCAACATGCCGATTTTTCAATTAACAATAGTATAACTGTTACTGAATGGTGCATAAGGATGTAAATAAATACCAATCACATACAATTCCGATATCTCAAGGCGTAAGCAGGACTGGACTTACGTTTAGCGATCTTCTGCACAGGTTGGTCTACACTCGGCCGTTTACTAGCAGAGGCATGTCTGAACTGGCTCAGTATGCTCGCCGGACTGTTCTGAGCCGAAGTCGACTTGTGCGGAGAAGACAGACTCTTCGCCGAGGGCTGAATGTTGTTGACTGCGTAAGTGGATGGAATGTTTTCATATAAATCCTGCAGAGAAGCCTGCAACAGTTTAAGCAGTCTCAGTCTGTATTACAGGATTACAAAGTGAATCTCAATAGTGCTGAAAGGAGGAAAAAACCTTTCTTCTAAAAATATTATACTGTGACTGCCAGTTTTGTTTCAATCTTAAGAAAACTGTGAGTGCTTAGAAGGATGTTATATTGTTCATACCGATAGATCAATTGCTGTAGTACAACTACAGCAGTAAACCTACATACTCGACCAATTCCTAACCAACCAAGGACAGTTCACTGCAGGATCACTGGTGTTAGTGATAATTAGTATAGTGACGCCATTCAATTTACAGTATACCATTGTATACTTCAATAATAAAGATATTTTCAATTCAATTCATTTCCCTTAATAAACATTTTTAAAAAGAAAACTATCACACGAGAAACCTGAGTTTGACTAACAAATTTGTTTACCTTATTTTATTAATTTTTCAAATTTCTCCTGACAGAAGAGGGACAGTCAATGGTGCAGCTGAAAACTGTGATTTACCGTTTTTGAAGTGTGAAATAACCACAACCAGAAAGTGTTTTATCTCAAATTCCCTTAAACTCTCTATATTTTCTCATAAAGAAAATAATTCTGCATAATTCCTGGTTTGCAGGCACCCAATCTTGTACAGTAGACTCTCAGAAATCCGGATCACACTTATCCGGACTCCCGGTTATCCGGACCAATGTATTTTGAATTTGTTTATTTTTAATATTGTAAATAAAAATTATAATTTGAACTTCACGGTTTACCGCCTTTAGTTTTCTTGCGATTTCACTGCATTCAAGTGTGTTGTAGTTTGATCGTTAGGCGGGTCCTCGCTTAGCCCAACCTTGCCGTTAACGGTGTTTGTTATTGTTTATGTATCCGGTGCATTGCTCCGTTATTTTCTGTGTTCTGACCATGCTCTTAGTCCGGTTGATGATGGATTCACGAGGTTCAACTGTGTTACGGAGTGTTTATAACTTTCTTCTGGAAACTCATTCTTGCATTAGCACATAAATGTAAACGCATTTAGCATAATTGCTCCCAATAAAGTCGGAATTAATGATTCATGCCCACATACGGGAAATCCAGATTTTTCTACTGTATTTAGTAAACTCGTGACAGCCATATATTTATCACTATACATATTTTGTCTTCTTTCCAAATTTTAAACTGAGCGACAAAATGCACACATTAATACAAATCCCAATGAATTCTCTGCCATTTATGAAAAAATTTGAAAACATTAATGACGGGAAAACGACGAACACCGACCTTGACAGTGGCCATGAGAAGTTTCTCGTGCTCTAGGAAGACCTGCCGCTTGTCAGGAGTGACGTTAACGTCGACCGAGTCTCGTGAACTGCAGATGTTCAGAAACACAAACGGCTGTTGGTGGAAATTGTACTGGTGGAAAACTTCATTCACTGCTTTTATCACCTGCAAAACATAAACTGATATAACAAAATCATGTTCATTTTGCTGTGGGCCAAGAGACCAGTTTATTATTTTTTTTTAGGTCGTTATTTGTTGTTTTGGAAACTAATCTTATATGAAAAACATGAATTGTAGACTGCCCTGGAGACATGGTGCGTTTTTATACCCAGCCTTAAAATAGCTCCTATCAACGGTCAAAAAGTATATGACACTTAAATAAATAATTTGTATATTCCTCTGGGGGAAAAAAAACATGGCTAAGCAAAATTATATTCTGATACTGTTCAGGGAGTAGTTAGACGTTGACAGGACTCATTACTGCCCTATTAGGAATTGAACTAACTAACCATCCTTATTGGTCAATCCGACCAGGATGTGGTTGTGAGAAGGCCGGTGTAAACGCCCAGGCTGGGGATGCATGGGCAGAGATAAGAGAGTACATTGTAATCTTGACACGTTTGGTAATCCGACCAGGATGTGGTTGTGAGAAGGCCGGTGTAAACGCCCAGGCTGAGGATGCATGGGCAGAGATAAGAGAGTACATTGTAATCTTGACACGTTTGGTAATCCGACCAGGATGTGGTTGTGAGAAGGCCGGTGTAAACGCCCAGGCTGGGGATGCATGGGCAGAGATAAGAGAGTACATTGTAATCTTGACACGTTTGGTAATCCGACCAGGATGTGGTTGTGAGAAGGCCGGTGTAAACGCCCAGGCTGGGGATGCATGGGCAGAGATAAGAGAGTACATTGTAATCTTGACACGTTTGGTAATCCGACCAGGATGTGGTTGTGAGAAGGCCGGTGTAAACGCCCAGGCTGGGGATGCATGGGCAGAGATAAGAGAGTACATTGTAATCTTGACACGTTTGGTAATCCGACCAGGATGTGGTTGTGAGAAGGCCGGTGTAAACGTCCAGGCTGGGGATGCATGGGCAGAGATAAGAGAGTACATTGTAAACTTGACACGTTTGGTAATCCGACCAGGATGTGGTTGTGAGAAGGCCGGTGTAAACGCCCAGGCTGGGGATGCATGGGCAGAGATAAGAGAGTACATTGTAATCTTGACACGTTTGGTAATCCGACCAGGATGTGGTTGTGAGAAGGCCGGTGTAAACGCCCAGGCTGGGGATGCATGGGCAGAGATAAGAGAGTACATTGTAATCTTGACACGTTTGGTAATCCGACCAGGATGTGGTTGTGAGAAGGCCGGTGTAAACGCCCAGGCTGGGGATGCATGGGCAGAGATAAGAGAGTACATTGTAATCTTGACACGTTTGGTAATCCGACCAGGATGTGGTTGTGAGAAGGCCGGTGTAAACGCCCAGGCTGAGGATGCATGGGCAGAGATAAGAGAGTACATTGTAATCTTGACACGTTTGGTAATCCGACCAGGATGTGGTTGTGAGAAGGCCGGTGTAAACGCCCAGGCTGGGGATGCATGGGCAGAGATAAGAGAGTACATTGTAATCTTGACACGTTTGGTAATCCGACCAGGATGTGGTTGTGAGAAGGCCGGTGTAAACGCCCAGGCTGGGGATGCATGGGCAGAGATAAGAGAGTATATTGTAATCTTGACACGTTTGGTAATCCGACGAGGATGTGGTTGTGAGAAGGCCGGTGTAAACGCCCAGGCTGGGGATGCATGGGCAGAGATAAGAGAGTACATTGTAATCTTGACACGTTTGGTAATCCGACCAGGATGTGGTTGTGAGAAGGCCGGTGTAAACGCCCAGGCTGGGGATGCATGGGCAGAGATAAGAGAGTACATTGTAATCCGACGAGGCCTCGCCAGTGTAAACCCGTGAGTGTGAAAGAGCGTGGACTTAGGTCTCGGCAGGATGGGGTGTAAGAAAAATTGTTATGTCAACACAACTGATTAAACTCTCTAAAAACTAGTATAATACTATATTTTTATTTCTATTACTTTATATATATTGATATTTATATTTATTTTTATTGTATTTCTTGTGTTAAGAAAATTATTTAGCTTGTGAGTTTGAATCTACTTGTTTTCTAAACCTATTAGGAAAACATTTTATGTTTAGATGAGTTTACCCTCATCACGAAGGCTATCTAGCATTTTTTTAATTTGGTACCTTCGGTAATCCATGATATTTGGTAATCCGACAACAGTACAGTTACATATTTGTCGAATTACCAAGTTTATCCTTTAAATCTATTTATTAATACAGAGGAATACGGAGGGTATGACACCGTAGTCCATCATACTTTAGTAATGAAGAACAAAGACGTGATTTTGTGTAAATTACATATATTCCCTTTGATGCTATTCATGTAAAACAACACAGTTGAACACGAAAGGAATTCTAATATTTTTACTTTACCTTGGTGGGTTCGCAAGGCCTTGAGTTGACATAGTAGAACTGTCGGTCGTTGGTAGACCGGCCGAGCCCGTGAGCACAGCTGGACACTAAACCTTCCAGTTGGAACACGTCGTCCACACTCTCTTGGATGTTCCTCTGTCCGAGCTGCTCCAACATCTCCTCACTGGGCGGAACAGTCTGCAGCTCCAACAGGCTGGCCAACTGGGAGAGAAAACAAACTATGTTACCAATCTTAAATAAAAATGAAAATATAAATTACAGCATCTAGCCTTTGGTACTCTAGAATAAAATCAGTCTTCTGTCATTAACAAAGGCCAGTACATCTGTAGGATGAGAAAAAAGCATTTTATGGGTAGTGCCAAGCATGTATCTAGCACATGAGGCTGAAGAAACAAATATAAATTAAATGATAGACTTTAGATATAAAATTTAACAAAGGAAATTGTTTAATACAGTTTACCACGTTCCGGGAACATGTATGTTACATATTATTTATTATACAACTAATCGAGCATAAAACGTAAATTAATGCATTATCTTCATGCGTAAGCAAACTCTTCGTGCAACTCAATTATAAACTTTGCCTTGCAAATCTTTGTTGGTCACATGATGAAGAGGATTTCAATTTTGGTAAATTTTAAGCAGGAGAGAGACAATGGTATTTCTGGGACAGGGACAGGGACAGGAGAAAGGGGAAGATGGTTAGGAATTTTTCCTACTAAATAGCACCATCACTGGCTGTGTCTGTTCACCTGTTTTGTCCCAAAAACGCAAGCAATGTTTTCCCGAACCGTCTTACATCCTTGGGTGGCAACCACCGTCATCTTGCCTCCTTTCATGGTGTGGTTGGTGCAGGTTATTCTAAAACATTAAACACCCAACTGATTGTGTACGCAATAGTTTTTCACCAGATACTAGTAACGGATATTTTAGCGATTAATTGCAAAGGATTTATTGTTACTGATGCTCAATACGACTTTTCTTAATACTTTTAGCATTGACAAAACTAACCACTAGAAATATCAAGAGTAAGCATGTAAATAGAAAGACCAAGTAAAAATCAATAATATTAAACTTAGTTGATCAAACTAAGCTTCCGGTTAAAAAAAAATTAACTCAATATCCTTTCTGATCAATCAATTTACCTGAATTGCAAAAGACCAAATACTTGTATGGCACCTTATTTTTACGATAAATGTGTTTTTAAACTAACTTGGCCTAGATGCTACAATGTAGGCCTTATATTTCTGATTATCAACCTAGACCTTGACATTTTATTTTATTAAAGCTTTTAGTATACAAAATTAAGAGAAGCCGAAATAAATAAATTGGGTAACCGAAAAAATAAGTTATCCGAAACAGTTTTGCCTCCTTTGATTCGGTTAAGAAGCGCTTAAGAAGAAGAAGTTACATTATTAACTAAATATTGCAAGCACACACTTGACCCCCGTGGAGACGAGGCAGTACGCGTAGAGCAGTTGTGTCATCTTGCCGAACTCCCTCTTGAGGTGCCGCAGGAACTCTTTGTGTCGAACTGGCAACGTGCTGAAGATGTTTTCCAAGCACACTGTCGTCCCCACCTATAACAGGAAATAGATTAAACTTAGATTTTTGAATGAGCAGATTGCTAAATGAAAAGAAATGTGGTGAGAAGCTCTAAATTGTATACAGCGAATCATTCTATGCTTCTTTCCTCCATGTTACTTAGTTGTCTTTGCTTGTTCAAAAATGGTTGAAGATCTGGGAACTAATTAGTTGTAATTAGACATGTCTTCTTACGACTTGACTCAACCTTAAGGTTATTGATTCTTAAAACCTCAAGAAAACCATCACTCAGTGAAAGTATTAAGGTAAACATTATTATTCATTTTAGTAGAACTCGTGCTCATTTATAAATGATTTATTAATAAAGTAGATAATGTTGGGTCACTGTTATAAAGATCACGCATAATAAAGATCTGCTGTCATAAATCGGTGGCATTTATCAGGCAAATAGTCGCTTATGAACGTATAATAAACAAAACGAACATATTTTAAAAGTCTCGTTAACAACGTAGATTGGCATCTCCAGACAATTAAAAGTTACACTCTGCCAAGCGAAAGCTCATAAAAAAGGAGCATGATCAGGTTCAGCAGCAGTGAAGTATACAAAACCTTTCAGATGCTAATATCTCCTGCCAGGTAGTCTGATGAACCTCACTGCCACAGGAATCTGAATATCAGGAAAACTCACCTTTTTTGAATAAGGCATTAGGCTTTGCTTTATGATTTTCAGATTTGGATAGGTGCCTTAAAATATAGTCTGTTGGTAGTTCAACACATAACAAGCAGTTAAGAGATTTTGTGTTCACTAAACACGTTTTCCATAATTTAAGGTAAGTCATCTAGTCTTTGATATTCAACGCTACCTTCCAGTACAGGTAGCTATTCTCAATTCCACGTTCACCATGCAATATGGAGTGCCCATAAACCAAGTATCTCCAACGGCAGCTCAAGAGGTACTAGCCGTCCTGGAACCATTATCTCGAGTGCTTTCATGCGGGTCACCGGAGAAGTTGACGAGACTCACAGGAAGTAGCATGGCTACTTCCCATCTGAGCTGTGCTGGACGGTGAACGGGGAATCGACTACAATACAACATCATACACACCCCAAATCCGATCTTCAAAAACATGTCCAAACGAACATTTAAACTCCCGAAACCCACTAGAAATAATTTTAACATAGCAAATAAGAACCACTACTATATTCCTCCACCCTCAAACAATGTAAAATTAGAAATTAAAAATGTCAATCTCAGGAAGGATTCCAATTACAATTCAAAAATTTCTATCTTACATCATAATATTCAACATCTTCCTTCTCGAATAGATATATCAAATATTTTCTTGAATGAATTAAGACCAGATATCATTACTTTAACTGAGCATAAAATGACCAAAAAACAAATAGAATTACTTTCACTACCAAACTACAAAATAGCATCTTTATTTGCACGTTGTAAAGGGCAGGGTGGAGGTGTTTTAATTTTTACTCATAAAAATATTTCCTGTAAGCCTTTGGTTTTACCTGCTTTACAGTCATTATTGATAGATAAGGTCTTTGAGTGCTGCTCAGCAGAAATTGTTATTAAGGACTTTTCATTTGTTATGTCAGGCATACATCGTTCACCTATTAGTACAAATCTTGAACAATTTTTAAACAATCTTGAAGTCCTATTGAATGTACTATGTAATAAATTTGAACATGTAATTGTTGCTGGGGACTTTAATATAGATGTGTTGTCAAAAAGTAATAGTTTAAATAGTTTTGTAAATATTCTTAATATTTACAACATGAAATATATGGTGAAATTTCCAACTCGTGTGACTGAAAATTCTGAGAGTGCAATTGACAATTTTGTTACAAATATAAGTCCTGAAAATTTAAATGTTACTGGCCTAATCACACACCTCTCAGATCATGATGCCCAGATCATGGATATTTTTAATGTAAGTAACAAACATAAATATGTGACTAGAAAGCTGAATCGGAAAATTAACGACACTAATTTGAATTCTTTTTGTCAAAATCTAGCTGCAGAAAATTGGTTGGGAATTCCATCACCCGATGTTAATTATATGTACAAGGCTTTCTATTCTAGTTTTAAGTATTATTTTGAGGTTAATTTTCCTAAGATATATGTGTCTGAAAAGGCATTTGATGACAATAAGTGGATCTGTTCTGAAGTGAAAGCAAAAAAGTCAGAAATTTTAAATCTAGAATTTTATTTTAGACAAAACAAAGATAAATCATTAAAAGTTTTAATTAAAGATAAAAAACGAGACCTTAAAAAACTTGTAGAAATGAATAAAAAGAAATATTTTAATGAGAAAGTCCATAGTTCAAAAAATAAAATAAAAACAACTTGGAATTTAGTTAACTTGGAGGCGGGTAAACAGTCCAAATTTGGCCCAAACAATATTACCCTATTTCATAATAATATTCAGATTACAGAACCTAGTAAAGTATGTGAAGTTTTCAATGAATTTTTTGTAAATGCTGTGCAGAATTTAGTCATGCCTAGGCTGGACCTGCAGGCTGCTGGTAGGTCCGGGCTGGAGGGTGCTGATGTCGCACAAGCAAATTTTAAATTTTCGTCAGTGACCGAAAAAGAAGTTGAAGAAATAATCTTGTCTTTTGAAAACAAAAACTCAGCAGGGTATGATGAAATTCCAGTCACTGTGATCAAAGTAGCTTTGCCTTATATCATTGGCCCATTGACATTTCTTATTAATGCCTCCCTAAGGTCTGGTGTATTTCCAGATCAGTTCAAAATTTCTAAAGTTGTTCCTGTTTTAAAAAAAAGCAATGCCGAAGATGTAATGAGTTACAGGCCTGTATCACTTCTCCCTGTTTTCTCAAAAATTTTTGAAAAAGTTGTTTATCACCAATTAGAGTCTTACCTTGAATGTAATAGTTTATTTGATACACAACAGCACGGGTTTCGATCGAAAAAATCAACAATAACGGCTGGCATCAACTTTGTTCAATCAATCATTGATTCAATTGATAGGGGAGATAAAGTTGTGGGAATTTTTCTTGATTTGTCAAGGGCTTTTGACAGTGTAGATCATGATAAATTGGTGGATGTTCTTTTTATTTTAGGAGTCAGAGATATTGAATTGGCATGGTTTAAATCATACCTCTTTGGGAGGAAACAGTTTGTAGAAATTAATTTTTATAAAGAACACTTAAAGTTTAGATATAAAGAAGTATGCAGATCCCAGGCATTACCGATCCATTTTGGTGTACCTCAGGGATCTATACTTGGCCCTTTGCTTTTTCTTTGCTATCTCAAGGGTTTACCAAATCTAATTTGGCGAGTAAACAGTTCCATTTGTCTTTATGCGGACGATACAAATATAGTCATTTCCGGGAAAACTGAAGAGACAGTAGAAGTTTCATCTCATATTGGCTTGTCACTGATCAAAGAATTTTTAAATAGTAAGAATCTCCTTTTAAATTCTGACAAATCAAGCTTCATTTCATTTTTGACTAATCAGGCAAAAAATAGACCGAACCCAAGTATTTTCATTGATGAGAACGAATTAATAGATCAAGTACAAGACACAAAATTTCTAGGTTTGATTATTGACAAAAATTTGAGATGGGACAAACATGTTGATCATATACTGCGTAAAACTTCGAGTGGTCTATATGCCTTAAGACGTATGGCAAAACAATGCAACACTGATTCATTAAAATCTATCTATTTTGCTTTAATTCACTCGCATATAGCTTACGAAATTAGTATATATGGAGCAACCACCAAGAAAAACATGAACAAAATTTTAATTCAACAGAAAAGGGCATTACGTATCATATTTAATCTAAAAAGTAAAGATTCTGTAAAACATATTTTTTCTGAATTAGATATATTAACAGTTTATGGTCTGTATATTTATGAGACGATAAAATATGTTAAAACAAATAGCTTTTTAACAGAAAATAGAAGTCATGGCTACAATACACGATCTCAAAGATATGTCGAGAAACACAGACTAGAAATATTTAAAATGAAACCTTCTTATAAAGGGATTAAATTCTTTGACTATTTGCCTAAATCTTTAAAAGATGAGAGTAACATCTGCAAGTTTCTTAAATTGTTAAAAAAATACCTAGTAAAGGAAGCTTTTTACTCATTGGACAATTTTTTAAATAATAGATAAATTAAGACAATAGATTTATAAGGCTTATGTTGTATATGTTATCTGTACATATTCATGACTTGTTCATTGTATATACTGTATATGCTTTTCTGAATAAAGAATTTTGATTTGATTTGATTTGATTTGATACCGACCTGTCGAGCCACGGCGGTGCGCGACGTGATGAGTCCGTTGTGGTCGTACTGCAGCCTGGTCCCACAGTCGCGCGAGCCATGTCTCGTGGTCACGGTCAGATCGCTGAGAGAGCAGAGGGAGCTGAGAGCTTCCCCGCGGAACCCGAACGTCTCCACTGACACCAGGTCTGAGAAGTCTTGCAGCTTGGACGTGTGGTGTTTGAGGGCTGAGGGAGAGCCAATCTTCAGCCACCAACTATTGTTACGGCTTACAGGACATTTCCTCATATTGTCTACCGATATCTAATAGAGAACACTTCACAACTCTGAGGCGGTTAGGATGGGTTACAGCCACAGTGAACTTAATAATCAATAAGCCTATTCATGAATATCCATCCCACACATTTATTCACATTTGGAAAGACAATGTACAGTACGGTAGTGAATTCATAGAAAGATGAACGACTGCAAACTCTTGAAAGTTTCATTATCATTTATTCATATTTGCCTATAAATATGCCCTAGTTGTGTCGGCGTCATAAGGAGATATTAATAGAATAAACTTCTGCTGTTGTAATATGAACTAATAATTAAAAGCTACTATTAAGTTACTGTTGGACAATAATTAAGGTAAAACTGTATGTGTAAGCCTATAAAAGTAAACTACCGATCTATCATGCACTAAAATAGTAATGGTCCCTCCCGAGATCAGTAAAGATAACAGAGGTAGGCAACCTTGAGTATATTCTTGATTAAAATTTTAATCTAGGAGTTGGTTCAAAAGGTTAGCCAGCTTTACTTGAACTACAACTAACTTAAGCCTTGTATTTTATACCAAATCAAACTCAATAGGCTAAATACTTTAACTGAACTGACTCTTAACACATAATAAATTTGTTGTTTAACCAGAGCGACCTATATTGAGTATCTTTCCGTTCATTGGTAGAAAATAATAATACTTTTGCAAGCGCATGGTAATTTTTTCCAGGTTCAATGAGTTTTGGGATGATATTGTTGTTTGGCATTCAGTAAAACCTTAAGGATTTTTCTCCCTTTTTCAAAATATAATAGGCCTATCCCTTACAATCAAGATTTTAAAATAAACTCAGAATATTTTTTAATTTAAGAAGTGAATGAACTGAAATAGACTTACTCAGCCCTTGGAAATTGCTCGGCTCAACTCCACTGCCGTTGTCTGTAACCTCGATCAGCTCACTGCCGTACTCTCGGAGCCTCACATCGATCACAGTAGCTCCAGCATCCAAGCTGTTCTCCACCAGTTCCTTCACTGCCACAGCTAGATTCAGCACCACCTGCAAACAGACAGCGATTTTAAATCATGGTATCATTTAGACGTCATACCTAAAAGAGACGGTTCAGGTAAAAATGTTTAGGCTATTTCATGGAACTCCTCAGGTTAAGAAACATGACTACAAATCAGCTGTGCTATAATTTAAAAGCGTGTCTACCTCGTAACAAAGTAGGTACCCGGGGGCCAAGCCTTGCTCAGGTAAGGAAATTCACCAATAGGTTCTATCACGAGACTGTTAGCCTACTTTGACAGTTCAATTATTTGTAGCAGCTGTTATTCTTTTCTTTTTTTTGGGATTTAAAACTGTATGAGCCCAATATTGAAATGTTATATTTTCTATGCGTTATCCAGCAAATATTTTAGCCTAATTTTTTATTTTCCTTGGGTTAAGGATTTTGCAAATCGATTTGTGAAGCCAAAAAATACTATAAATAACCCTCCCTAATTTTGTTGTCCTAATTTAAAGGCTAAAATCGTTCTGCGAAATTCCAAAACACATTTTTCATGCATACATTGCTTTTTATTACATTAAGAGTAAACGATTTACTCAACCTCCTGCCATCCAAATTTGTCAGTAGGCCTAAGTTAACTTACTACCCATATGTTAAGCCCACTAAGAAAGTCAGCTATGCTACACGGGACCTACACAGTCTATGGGATATGAGTATATGGATAAACTAGACCGTTTCTGGGATTGTTATAATAAAAATACTTAGGTACTGTAAAATTGATTTTTGAAATATCAATAAATGATTGATAGACCTTTATTGGGGTAGGCTTAAAAAAATAAATACATAAAATAAAAAATAAATAGGCTTAAAATAGCGATCTCTGCTCAAGTTAAAACTAAAGAATTGTTTATAAACAATTGTATTGTATTTAAAGTTTGATTTTGATTTTTTCTGGTTGTTTGTAGATCTTAAATGATAATTACCAAGATCTACACTGAATGAGAAAATCCCAGAACCTCTGGAAGAGACCATTGTTGGTTCGGGTAGTACTTTGACAATGTCGTTGTTTGGGACATTCATATTCATCTTAAGGAGGCCAGATAAATTTATTATTTCCCTGGTTCCTGAGGAATTTGACTTCTGCCCCTGTTTCATATTCATGAATAATTTGGCCAATGAAATAATGGAAAATTTCCTGTTGAGAGGCTTATATCACTACTAGGTACCGGTACCCAAAATCCAGCTGATGGCGCAAAAAGTACAAAAAATATTCACAAATTTGTTTCTTATTTTTCGTTGTTGAACCAAGGTATCATAAAAAATATAGCTGTAAAAACACCACAAACTATTTAGTTTATTATCTATGTTAACACGTTCGCTACCAGCCGCCGCATATATGCGGCAGCCGGGTCACTCTGACAGCCCATGAAAAAAATCATAAACTTCCCTGTAGACTGGTCCTAGTCCTAGCTACAGACCAAGCGCCGCATGTATAAGGCGGACTATCCTGTAGACCGTGCCTAAACCATCTAACCTTTAAAATAGACCGTTGCGAAGAAATTTCTCATTTAGTATCAAGAAACCAACGCCGCAGTTTTGCGGCGCCAGTCTATTTTAATGAACCCAGCTGTCGCAGATCTGCGGCGTTGGGCTATGAGTAGGCCACGCCCGCCGCAAAATTGTGGCGGCAGTCTATGGTTACGATTTTTTTTAAACATTGTGGTAGCGAACGTGTTAAAGAGTTTGGGGGGGTTCGTTTTTTTTTACCGTAAACGTAGTGACAGTTTTGTTTATTTTAATATTTTTTCCATGAAATATTATAGGTACTGAACTTGTTGATATATTCCTATTTGAAGGGGATTATTGTATAGGTACTGTATTTATCGGGTGTTACACACAATAGAAACATTTCCCGACATTTTGTTCAAAGTAATCCCACAGATCAAAGTAGCCCCATCTGACGGTAACGTATATTAACGCAAATAAGTTACAGCATGGGTACACTTTCATAAGCGGAAAGAATGAAAAACAAAAAACCGAATGAAACTGTTTGATATATCGATATGGCATATAGATTATTTAGCTTATTCAGTAATGATTTCAGATATGTTCGGTCTCAAAGATGTGGAAGATATCATTTTGAAATTTCACAGATAACAAACTTTGATTCCACTCCACTAGGCTAATACTGAAACATGTAACTTACTTTCAGAAACAACCATTGTAACGGATCTATAGATATCGTACTCCATTTATGTTCTTTTTACATGTTACAGAATCAGAAAGCTACATTCTGGAAACATTTAAAATTTGGTGACTTGTTTAGTTTAATGTTTATAAATATATTATTTTTTTATTTTCTGATGAATTTTATTTCACTTTAATTAATAGTTTCAATCAAGTTTTGATTGAAAAACAAACTAAAAAGTGCCGTAATTACTAACGTACAGACGATCACATATTTTACAATCGACCTAATCGATAGACCTACATAGAACAATTTCATTCAGATTTTTATAGCCTATCTTTCCGCTTATGAAAGTGTACCCTAGGCTAATTGAATTATGAGTGTAGAATGTCTGGGATGTGTTGTGAAGCTCAGTTTTTAGGCATACTAAGATTGACAGATCATTTACAGTAGCCAAAACATAGTTAAAAATATCCCAATGACAGCTGGATCCACGTTCTGTAGGTCTTGGCTTTTAAATTAATGAATAATGAAGCATATAATGTAATGATTGTTTTATATGAATTTTTTTGTTTCAGATTTAACCATAGGCTACTTTACCTGACCAGAGCAGATACGGTGCACCGCATCCTTGTCAATAACTTTAATAATTTTTGATTTATCCATATTTAATCAACACCAAAATTAAACACAAATGTGAAACATACTTTAAAGTAGGCCTAGTAGTTAGTTAGGAAATGCAATTTTTGTACGGTTGATATTACATTTAACATGGAATAAAGTGGGTTATTTTAAAATATATTTGTGTATGAAAGTTATCATAAATAACAATCCCAATTTTCCCGATCCCTAGTAAAATTAGTTGCAGTGATTGGTTGCAGAGTTGCGGTTACGCCGGTTATGAACGTTATGGCGTTATGGTTCCGGTGGTACTAGTGCAAAGTGCAAACGATAATAAGGCGGCAAACTGAACAGCTGAACAAGGAACAAGGACCCAGCCAGTTCCACTCCGCTGTATATTAGACAGGGTATAAGAATGTCCCACTGAGCTCTATGTTACATCTGGAGTCACTACTCTCTACCTAACTATTTTACAAAAACGTGCCGTCGACACTGACTTTTTGCTCTATTGTGTTGTCACTTTACCGTTGACTGGACCAATCAAAATGCATCGGGTGGACAATGTACAAATTTCAACCAATAGGAAATGAAATACGAAATGACTACGTTACATAAAACGTCCAACCTAAGGGAAAATTCACATCGCTAACGCTTAGGTTAGGTTAGGAGGTTTTCTGGCTCTCAATCTTTTAAAAATCACAGGAAATTTAACGTACGGTGCATCATTTGGAACGGACGTGAACAGTAGCAGCTCACTTTGGACGTGTACGTAGCCTCTGCCAATGAAATAAAGGCATAGGCTACGTACACGTCCGACGTGAGCCGCTACTGTTCACGTCTGTTCCAAATTATGTACCTACGTTAATTTTCCTGTGATTTTTCAAACAAATTGAGAGCCAGAAAACCTCCTAACCTAATCTAACGTAACGTAATCTAACCTAACCTAACGTAATGTAACGTAACGTAACCTAACCTAAGCGGTAGCGAAGTGAATTTGCCCTTACATTGGACGTGTACGTAGTCACTTCGATAACTAAACCACCAAAATTCGATTTTTACAGCGACCCACCAGATTGTGGTATGCTAACATAACTGAGCAAAAACTTGCTTTCACAACCGCACGCTTTTTTTTAACCAAGAGTAGTGTCTCCAGATTACATCGAGCTCTTTGAAATATCCCACAGAATTAGAAAAAAAAAACACTTTATCCATTGAGTTGCAGTGAAATATGACCCATTTTCCCTTCAGTTTGTTCAAGGGGTGTAAATGGAAAAATTGCATCTAGAGAAATGTAGGTCCAAAACTCAGGTCAATTCCAAAAATGGCTGATGAAACTTATTTTAGTATAATTAAAATATTCATAAATTAATTATTTATTAATAAATATTATGGATAAAAAAATCAGAAGATAGATTTTCATATTATGTTAAGATTTTTGCCGTCAATACGTCGGATAATTTAAGAATGCTTTTTATCTTTTAATTTAATTGTTAGTTTTGTTCCATATATAATCTCATTCAGGTTCACAAATATCTTTACAAGACCAGAAATAGAAATTTAAATTCCTCAGTTTAGCAAAAACAAACTTTCTGAAAAAAAACTAAATTCATGCATTGGCTTAAAACTGTTTTGCAATTAATTTGTCCCAAAAGTTTGAGATAAGTCATATAGGGGATTTTTATTTAGGTCCAAGTGGATCTAGTCCAAAAATATATTTCAGTTCTTTAGGTTCAAAATTAATAAAATCCACAGTGGCACAAGGTCCAAAACTCAATAATTCCCTTCCGAACTCAATTCTTATATTTACAATTTCATGGCTCCTTAATCACTGCATAAGTTAGAATTAAAATGCTATAGCTGATGGTGGGGGCGGTGAACGATATTGTGAACAACATCCCTCCTGTCAAAGATATATATAGGGAGCGTGGTAAGGTAGGAGCATACGGTACTAGTTCCCTAGTAGCACAGATCGTTGGGACAACGTTGGGAAATGGTTTGCACAGTTCGTTGGCCAACGGTAAGAAATGTCCGTTGGCGCACCGTTGGGCCAACGTTGCATTTGCTAACCAAACGCCAACAATGCGAACCAATACCCAACCAAATGCCAACAGTTTATAATTTTGTATTTAAATGATAATTTTTTTATATACAAAAACACGATTTCACATTGAATTGGCTTGGTAAACCAACAATATAAATTTGTTTAAATGATTTGAATAGCAAAAATATTTTGTCCTAGTCGAGTCTTGAACCTACGACCTTTGACTTACTGAACATACGCCGTTAACCACGCGGCCACTCCGACTCATGAAAGTGAATGGAAGGATTAGGATATAAAATTACCAATAGTGTACACCTACACGACTGGGGCAATACTTTCCTTTAATTCTTCTATAAATTAATCTACTTGCGCAAATCATTGTATTAAGAGTAATAAAAGTTGGAACAATGTAATTTGGTACTTTTGATTAATGTGTATATTCTTGCTATAAAATATGATAAACTAAACTACAAGCAAATTAATATATATTTAATATAATTATAATAATAAAATATATGATGTTAATACGATATACTATAATATATACATTTACTACTGATATATAATTATTAATAATAATACAATATAGTATGATTTGCCAACAATAGCTTTTGATGGCCCAACGTCTGCTATGGTTGGATTTCCAACGCGGGGGTTACCCAACGATTGGTTCGTTGGCCAAACGTCTCCTATGGTTGGATTTGCCAAGTGCGTTACCCATTTATGCCTGTCCTGTCTGGGGTTTGGCTGTATCTCGTAATAAACTTAACCCTCTAGGTGTCACATCAAAAAACCTGAAATGTCACGCCATTTTTTTAACTTTTGCAGAATTTTATATAAAATGCTATAAAAAAATAAAATTTTGATATATTGGTAAACAAGTATACATTTTCTTAGAGAGCAGAAAATGGGCTATCTTTTAAAATAAAATTTGTTGGCCTAAATGTATGGTATAACAGTCCGGCTTGGGTTCAAATCTAAACAACCCCAAAAAAAAATTATTTTTTATGTTACGAGACCCGTAGAATATATTTAGACAGCCATAATCAAAAATCCAAGATATACATTTTGTTCAAAATTTAATAAGGAAAAAGAAAATATACATATATACATATGTATATATTATATATGTATATATAGATATATATATATAATACACAACAACGTAACCTCACATTACAGCATTCCTATTGAAAACATAACTAAACAGCTGATTAAAAACGGCTGCAAAATTATTAGTTCGCAAAAGGGCGAACATTATTAGTTGTCATGAAGCCCAGATGTTGCCGATCACTTTGGTATAACGGATGGTTCGAAACGACCGATCGTCAACGAGATATACACGCTAAACTGGATGTCTGCAAAGTCGACTGAAATCAGTCGATTGACACTCGTGCGTCAAAAATAGTCGACTGAAATCAGTCGATTGACACTTAGAGGGTTAACAAAATTCAAGTTCTACAAAACAAAATTCACAGATTCGCAGTGAATGCTCCCTGGTTCGTTAATATTCATGAAGAGCTCGGAGTCGAACCATAGCATTAAAATGAATGGAAAAAACTTCTCAAAACCTCCTCGAAACTTTGGACTTTGTTCCTGGTGCTGTGATTTTCAACATTGGACAAATTGAAGCAGCTTGTAAGGGTCATGAAGGAGCAGCTCCCTCAATCAACCTCTACTGCTCACTAAAGGAACACATGGAAGACAGACTTAAAAGTTAGACCATGTACTCCTTCACCAATACGCCTGCCGCCTGCTTATGTATAGGTATATATTTTTTATGATTAAATGTGCGATGTATGTCATTTGATAAGTTGCTTGTTGATGTTAACAATTGAAGCAGTTAATCCAATATCTTTGGTCAAGAACAAAAATACGGTAAAACGGTATTAAGCAGGTCCACAGTTGAGATTAGGTTGAAAAGACGACTTCAGAGGTAGAAAGAACAGGACTCAGGTTTCTGAGAAATTGAAATTCTTTATTCTGTGATACTGTGTATAATATCGTTGATTATGTAACAATCAAAGATATGATCTAGAATTTTGATACAAAATAATACTTGTTGGCAACACTGTTAACGTTGAACAACTTCTGTCTTTCGCCATTTTGTTTTTTGACTGCGCGTGCGCAGTGCTGTGTCGTTGTCGTTGTCGTAGTGTCGTAACATCACTTCGCCTTCGTCTTGTTGCTGTCTTTGCTACCACCTAATTGATGAAAATCTGAAATTTAGAAGATAAATACTCTTAATTTGCTGTCAAGAAATCATAGAAGATCTACTGTTTAATCTTCATAACGATATCCAGTCATCATTCGGTAGGAAAAGGTAAGAAACCTCGACAATTACCTGAAGACAGCGATGGTTAAACCGGCGGCCTTGTCGGAGTGAATCTCTTTGTGTGAAAGAGGAGGGCATTCATGTTTCTTGTCAATAATTTATTTTTATTTTTCAGCTATGTGAACTCCAGTTTATCTTGATTTGTGTTGTGATAAAAGTTTAGTATTTCATCAAAGTTCTTTGTTCAAGTTATCGCGAGTTTTAGTCGAGAAATGTTTCAGTTTAAAGACTTTAGGGAAATAAGTGTAATGGTGTACAAGTTGTTCCACTGTTCAAGCTTTGCTTGGAACTCAAGGTAAGAGAGCGATATAACAGAATATTTCAGATAAAGATGGCAGAATCAAGCATTTTCTAATTTTAGTGTGGTATTTAGGCTAAGCAATTAATACACTGCCAAAGACCTACTTAAGCCAAACAGGCCTCTTATTTGCCAGGCCTAGGCTACTTATTGACAAACTCAGGCCTAAGTTTGCAAGAAGTTTTGTAATCTATTCTACAGGCCTACGATGCTATGCCCTAATGGAGGTAAGTATTTAAGTTTTACCTTAGCCATTTACATTATTGAACTAATCCTAAGTTTAGTGTATAGCCTGGTAATTAAATTGACTTTTATTGCTTCAACAGTCGGCAGTCATCATAAATTTTGAATAGGCCTACGTACGTAGTGTTTTTCACGTCCTAATTTGACCTGTTCCAAATTTAATTGGTCTATTTAGGCCTATTTATTCATCGTAGGCTATTTGTTTCTACGGCTATAAACCATTTCACATAGGTTCAGAGAGTGCATGGCTAACTAATATACATTACAAATTAAAACCAACACTAACAATGAGTGCAATAACAGTGGTACAAAGAAGTGCAGTAGGTAACAATTAATAGTTGTTACAACCCCTTTGTTGCTACATCTGCCAAATAAAATTCAGTCACGCCTCCTCCGATCTTGTTAACTAACGGCCTATGGGGAAGGTATCAGGATTATGAAACTCACGGGTACAGTTTCATAAGAGGCCTCCAACTAATCGGATGTGATATATCGATCTTAAACATTTGCTACCCTATATCAAATTGGATTTCGAATCAAAATTTAACTTAAATAACACAAACACCCAAACATTTGAGTCCTCATGGCGTGCGTTGAAACTCACTTTATGAACTCAAACCGTAGAGTTTTCCTTGGCAAAGATAATAAGTTTTACCTTAGTTAAATACACTTATTAACTTATTTTGTTGTTGTATTTTTAATTTTGGTTTTTGTTTGTTTGTTATTTGTTGTATTTTTTAATTTTGGTTTTTGTTCGTTTGTTATTTGTTAAAGGTTTCATTAAAATATATTTGTAACTGACATTTCATATTATTATTGACCAGCCTAAGTTATATACAAATTGTTTATTTTAGATAGCCTATAACAAAAATAAAATATCGAGAATAATTTTTGATATAGGCTTAACTGTTAAAACTATGATTCAAAATATATATTAGGGTTTTGATTCGATATATCTAATGTTTAAGATCGATATATCACATCCGATTAGTTGGTGGCCTCTTATAAAACTGTACCCGAAACTCACAGTCCACAAGTGGGCGATGAAAGGTCAAACTTTATTAATTTAGAAACTTATTGCTAATACATTATGGCGGGTTATTAATCTGCCTGTTAAGTTTAAACTGCTATTTATCCAAGTTAACACATTATCAGCGAGTCACAGGTGAATTAAGTTCCCTTTGACAATTGATTCAATTTAGCTATAAGATTCCCAAAACATTTTGAGTTAGTTTTATTACATGAGCAATCGTACTGAGCCAGACATGAACCCTAGGGAAGCTAGCACAGTTCCCAACTTGCAGTACAAGACAGTGTAGAGCAGCATCGTGGTGGCAGAGGGATGACCTGGCGCCCGCGATCTGTCGATGGACTGACACTGTTATCTGTCGATGGACTGTCACTGTTATCTCTGCGACTCTCTCTGCCGCGCTTCCCCGAAACTAAGGATTTATACTCGGCATATCGTCACCGCTTCCTGGCTTAATCCAGCCAATAGAGCTGGATCCTTACCTATTACCAAATATGGTATCATGACGCTAGTCGGCTATCTCCCTCTATCTCCGGGTTCCTTGCAAAACTCTTGGGTGTTGCCGGCCCCGAAAACTAATGTCCTGAACTAAATAAATTTTGTCTTAAGTTACAATAAATACAATAAATTCCACGGCCCGCTGGCAACCTTCCTAAGGTGGGCTCCAGCCTCCGCTTCCGTAATTTAGAATCAAAACCTCTTTTATACTTCATCCGGTTTTCTTTTGTGAACTGGCCCTGCGGGCCAAGAAATACGTTTATACCTAGGCCCTCTTCTGGTTTACAACAATCTTCATTGTTGACCAGAGAACTGGATAGATGGCGTCAATATTACTAATAATTGAATGTTGCATCATTACTAAGCCTAAGCCTGAACATAGGATAGGAGTTACTTTGTTCAAGTCAAATAAACCAAAGAAACCTAGCCTAAGATACATAAGCTTAGGGCTACATAACATTGTCTATGTTGAACCAAGAGAAGTAAGTTAGTGGCATTCAATAAGATCTGAAATTTCATCTGATTCAGAAAAGTTGATGGATTGCAATGATCTCTTTAAAAAGTAACCTTATTTTTGAGTTTTTTCTTATCTTTGAACCTTGGCAACTTTACATTCTGCCCATGAATCTCTGCCGTATTAGGTATATTTGATATGTTTGTTACACATTCAGCAGTCTTGGAAAGTACTGATAGAACACATTAAGGATGCTCAATTATTTAATATGAAAAAGGGTCTACAGTGCTATAGCAGTGGACTGAAAGTCAAACTTCTGAGTGTTTTCTTTTGTAAGAGAAGGACTTAGGCCTCAGCCGATCCTGTAACGTTTCCTCAAAATTAAGCCCGAAGCTTAATCTAGTGATCTATGGAATAAGTCTGAGGTGTATCAGAGGGTTCCTACGTAGGCCTCACAGTGGTTACACAGTGGTTAACTTAGTTTGTCAGAAGCCTAACTTAAATATGTCAAACATACTTGCATTAGCTTGAGTTCCGCGTGTCCCGTTCCCATAAGTCATAACTTCCGGCCTTTGATAGTATTTTCAATATTTTCAAAATGCAATATTTATATAAACATGTGATTATAATTTTTACCTACGGAATGTTTATGATTGTGTTTTTTTTTACATTTTTGTAGGCTAGAATAAAATACAATTTTTTATGAAATTTATTAACTATTGTGATTTAGCCCAAAATGTTTTGACAAATACAGAAATCTGCTTTAAATGGCTTCAGGAGAAGAAACTTGTTCCAATAAATCCCAAATGCGAGATAATGTCAAAACTAAATGAAGGGGAAAATACGTTGAGAAAACCCAGTGAACCCTTTGTATCCTGGTTTTTGATGTTTTATTTTAAGTTTTATAAAGTGTTTTATGTTGTAGTTTTTTATATTTTAAGTTAATTCAATTTTATTAAGTTTATTATTGTTTTTCATATATGTTAGGGCCTATTAAGTTTGATTTAGTCAAAATAAAAAATATTTCTTGTTTTTTGCTTATATAGCCTAAACATTTTTATTTATAATTTAAATTTCTTTAAAATATCGATAAAATCTATCGCAACTAATATAAGTTAGGTACCTATTGATATTTACTATCGACTTATCGATTACAATAGTTCGATATATTAATTAAATTATTTTGCGGGACAGTTAAGTATGAAACTGCAGCCGAGAGCTCCTCAAATTGCCAAGTGAGCAGGGACAATGTGTGCAATGTAGGCTATTACACGAATTGTGCTTTTTAAGACTTTTTCTGTAGGAACTCGTTTTACAGAATGAAATTATGTCCGTTGTATCAGAGTGTACCTAACTAAAGCAAGGATAAGGTATCACCTTCGAGTTTCATTATATTATGTTATATTCAGAAACAACGTATTCGGACGTTGCTGGACTGAATGGACACATTACTTTAAAACTGGCTTTATTTGCCTCTTCAAGTTTGTCAGTATCATCAAGGCCTAGAGAGTAGGTAGGTAACTTGGTTGGTTGGCCTATGGTTATGTCAAAACAAAAATAGGTGTACAGTCAACTCCCGATTATCCGGGAGTGGGTTAATCGGGTTGCGGTTTAAGCGGGGTCATGAAAGGTTTATTAGCGAATTTCCCCTATAGGGAAGAAGCTATTACCGTAGTCGGCATCGTAAGACCTAGGCCCGGGACCATGATAACTTTTCGTTTTGAGGTCCCCAGACCCCAAAAACACCATTCGTTCGAAACTGTATATATATATATATATATATATATATATCTATATATATATATATATGTGTGTCCGTGAGCACGATAACTCTCGTAAAAATTATCCGATTTTGACGAAATTTGGTATAAACGTGTAAAGCAACATTTATGACTTTAAGTTCGAAAACCAGCCAGATCACATTATCCGAAGGGGTATTTTGGGGGGGTTTTGTACCCCAAAAATGGGTTTTTTGAATTTTTTACATATAATTTTGGAAATAGTCAAATTTTAGTTTTCACCATTGGATTCAGCTTAAAAAAACACACAATTTGGTATTTTGATCATTTCTCTACATCAATTGGTTACCGAGATATTGAAAGTGCTAAACACAGTACGTTGTCTAATGTTATTCTTATGGAGGAAAAGAAAAATTTTATATCTCGCTTATTTACGAACGTATACTGACAAAACTTGGTATACGGCTTCATCTGGTTGTGAACCATTGATATTGGCTAAAAAAAACAATTTTTTGCCAAAGGCTCCCGTAGCAGCAAACCTGCGTACTCAGCCCCATGTTATTCTTATGGAGAATAAGTAATGTGTTATCTCCCTTAATTATGAAAATAAATTAATGAAATTTGGTATGTGGCTTTACCTAAATGAGTTATATTGATATTTATATAAAACCCCATTTTTTGTTTTCCTTCCTTCAGCAAACCTGCATACTCAGCCGCCATGTTATTCTTATGGAGAATAATTAAAATGTCACAAATCGTTTATTTATGAATGTATATTGATGAAACTTGGTATGTGGCTTTATGTGGTATTAAGATACATATATATGCATTGGAAATTCGCTGAGTACGCAGGTTTGCTGCTACGGGGGTATTTTTATTATTTTTATTTATCCCCTTCTAAACATAATAGAGCAATAGTAACAATTTATTTTGCTAAATTATCTCCAGAATCATATTCAATTTACTTTGTTTATCAGAATAAATACTATACAAACAATTTAGTAACCACAACATAATCTGAGAGTCTGTCTTTCGCTAATGAGCCATGGGCGCGTGATGGGGAGCGATGACCTTGACACTGCACGGACGGTCGGACGCGGACGTCTAAAAATAGAAACATCTCAAAACAATCACCCTTCCCGCTGCTGTTCACCCACAGTGACGGACAGACAGACAGACGGTCGGGCGCGGACGTCTAAAAATAGAAACATCTCAAAACAATCACCCTTCCCGCCGATGTTTACCCACATTGGGTTTTTCCCCCAGTGCGAAATTAATTAGTATACTGTTCGGTGTAGTTTAGAGAGTTCGGTGTTTAGAGAATCTTAACCTATTAAATATCATTCGGCGTTTTGGATAGTATTTACTGCTATCAACCATTACTAGTATAAACTATTATTATCTTGATTGTTCGTAGATGTTATCACAATTTAATGATTTTCAAAAGTATTTAATCTACATAAATATATCTTAAATAAAATTAAAACCCAATATTGCAGTATAAAAATGTTGATAAACCTTTATTATATTCGTAATATTCAATTTATTGAATCCCTTTGTTTAAACCGTGGTTTTGGGTTATCCGTGACCCTCCAACCGGTCATTACCCCGGATAATCGGGAGTTGACTGTATATAAATTTATTTTGTTTATGATTAAGGCATATAATGTTAATTGGTAGTTGATGTTATATAAATACCTAGTACCGGAACCTACATTAATTATGCTTAGGATGTTTCATTTTGCTTTTTATTACAACTGTTAAGCCCTAGTGAATAGGATGTTTCCGTTGGCTTTATCAATAATGTTAGGCCCGAATATTGTTGTAGGCCTATACAAATAATTGAATGGTCACTAATGTGATGACAAAATAGGGTACCGGTACAATAGTTTTTATATTCTGATTATCGAAAGAAGATGACTGTCGGAACGACTGCACGTCTATTGAACATTGTACTTCAAAACCATAAAAAATATGGTTAGAAATTTCCAATATAAACGTTATATAAATTGACAGTTAAACACGTTTAAAGCACATTTTTCAAATATTTTGTATCTTATTCCGATGAGTTTATATTGATAATTATGTACGGAATGTAATAAAAGACGTCTTACAACACTTAAGACATATTTACACTTATACTGATTCACATACAGACGGTAAACATATATAAAAGGTGGTACTAGGCTATCGATTTCGACCAGTCACACCGGTCATCATCAGGCCAATGAGCGAACTGTAGTAGTAGTTAGTAGGTTTAGTAGGTACTGTAGTTCTCTCATTGGCCTGATGATGATGATGACTGGTGTGACTGGTCGAAATCGATAGCCTAGTACCATCTTTTATATATGTTTACCGTCTGTATGTGAATCAGTATAAGTGTAAATATATCTTAAGTGTTGTAAGACGTCTTTTATTACATCCCGTAAGTAATAACAACACGTAATATGCTTATAAAAAAGTTGTTAAAAAATACACAAATTGAGACATTTATATTTGTTATTTTTTTTTTTTTTTTAGTTAACATAACTCATCGTAATAAGATACAAAATATTAAAAAAAGTGCAGAAAACATGTCTAGCTGACGATTTAAATAACGTTTATTGGAAATTTCTAAGTTAACAACGTATTTTACGTTGCCGCAAGGTTATGAAGTGGAATATTCGGTCTCTGCATGGCCGCTCTGTCAGTCACTTTCTTTCGATAATCGGACTATACTAACTTGGCAGATATTACAAAAATTTATTTCATAGTTAGGGGCCTATATAACATTTTACTATAGGCTATGGCTTGACTAAATTCAATCAAATTTTGGTGAAATATTCTTGGTACCATTGGTTATTTTTTAGAAAATGATTTGCTGTCATAAAACATTTAAATGGCTGAGATTGTAAATTTGTTACCTTAAATGGACTGTCTTAAAAATTAGAAATTTTCTCATAATATTTATAGGCTATTAAAAGTTAGACAATTTAACTATAAATGCCTTTCTGCTTCAACACTTAAAATCGGGTTAAAATTAACCTAACTAAATGGCTGATAAATGGAACACATGGCTAATTTTGCTATCATAACTAATACAAATTTAATTTTAATCCAGTTCAGCATTAAATTAAACATCTGTTGCTTGTTTAAACATTTAGTCAATGAATCAGCTGTTGGGTACCAACAGTAAATTTGGTTGAATTTGATCGAGCCGTTTTAAAATATAAATTTTGTGGTAAAAATCATTTACTGTCAGTAGGCCCCCTAAATGAAAGTAAATAGACCCCCCGATTATGTAATGATTTACGTTCCTTTGACATGAGGAACAGTATCCCGAAGTTAGCTACCGTACATTAATTTAGAAACTCCCATAAATTCTGTATATACAATAATTCTGACATGTGAACATCCTGATTATAAAAAGAAATCATTAAATTGTTTGTAATTTGTTCGTTGTCATGATACCTAAAAGAAAGTTATTAAATATACTAGGCCTAATTTATACAGTAGACGTCATCTTAGCAGTCGGTGTTGGCTGCAAATTTCCTTTCTCCTAATATCAAGGTAGCGACTGTACAATCACCCATTGACATGAAGAGACATTGTATATCTTAATGTGCTTAGTAGCAGGAGTTTAACGCAAAAGGGTTAAAGACTCGAGGTCTGTGGCAGTAAACTTGTCTCTAAATTGAACAT
Source organism: Allygus modestus (assembly GCA_963675035.1). NCBI lineage: Eukaryota > Metazoa > Arthropoda > Insecta > Hemiptera > Cicadellidae > Allygus > Allygus modestus. The sequence continues at coordinate 2,744,659 of OY776115.1, forward strand.
TGTGATTTCTTAATCTTTGATTGGCTCTTTTGGATAGAACATGTACTCTTGGTACAAAATAAATTACATGCCCAAAAGTGCATGTCCAAAGACCGTAATGTTAAGTAGGCCTAGGCTTATATTGGTTTTAGCTTATGCTATTTTGAGGGTACCGGTAATGATAAAAGAAAATGTAAATTTTGCACAAACCTAAATTGTTTAATGTATAAAATAGGCTATTTGTTAGGTAGCTAGGTGAGATTAAGGTAGATCTGACTTAACAAGTAATTATAAAGAAATTGTATTGCCCTTTTGGATCGGTCATAGTTATTTACAGCATTTCAATTAAATGGGGAGAATTAACAAATTATTCCTAAATAGCTTTACACTGTCTACAAGTACAATTCTGTAAGAGAAGATTTGAAAGAGAAATTGTGGACTTCGGTAAGTTATAGGATGATGGAAGATGGCTCAAATTAAAGGTATTAAGGGGACATTGGAAAATTGTAATTATTTTGAAAAATACAAGTTAGCCAGAAATAATGACAACATATTCCCATAAGAAAAGCATAATTACTGTTCAACTGCTGATTGTATTACATTTCCACGGGTGACTTAAGTGTTTGCTCTATGTAGGAAGTCTAAGGTTAGGGGGGTTGTAAACCCCTACAAGCCAATGGTGTGTATATTCATGAGAATTATATTCTAGTTATTGCCACTATTTCTTTGGATATGCCAGTATAATTTAATTTACTTTTAATTTAATATAGCAACAAACATGCTAGTTTTAGTTGCATCTTAAAATTAGTATTGAACGTTACTAATTAGCATCAGTAGTACGGTATAGGTTCAGTTAGTCCAGTTTAATTAAAATAAATTATTGTTAAACGCATAAAAAGGCCTTGTTAATTTAAAATTGTAGTAGGGTAATTGTTATCAGAAGTCTATGCCCTGCAGGTCTCACTCATGGATTCTGACAGCTCGATGGACGAGGAGCACAATAGAGGGTGGAACCTGGGCAAACAGGAGCCGATGCCAATCAGACCGACCATCCACGAGGAGAATAGCGATGTGTCTGACGAGGAGAATATCTCCAGAGCTGCCCGCAGCATAGGTAGCGCTAGGTGTACTTAGTGTGGGGGGGGCGAGCAAGGAGGGGATTACGAGACAATAGGGACGTGTCTCCCGACGAGAATATCTCCAGAGCTGCCCGCAGCAAAGGTAGCGCTAGGTGTACTTAAAGTGTGGGGGGGGGGCAAGCAGGGGATTACGAGAGGATAGGGACGTATCTCCCGACGAGAATATCTCCAGAGCTGCCCGCAGCATAGGCTAGGTGTACTTAAAGTGTGGGGGGGGGCGGGCAAGGAGGGGATTACGAGACAATAGGGACGTGTCTCCCGACTAGAATATCTCCAGAGCTGCCCGCAGCATAGGTAGCGCTAGGTGTACTTAAAGTGGGGGGGGAGTAAGGAGGGGATTACGAGAGAATAGCAATGTGTCGATGCCCGCATCATAGGTAGCGCTGGTGTACTTAAAGTGGGGGGGAGTAAGGAGGGGATTATGAGAGAATAGCGATGTGTCTGACGAGGAGAATATCTCCAGAGCTGCCCACAGCATAGGTAGCGCCAGGTGTACTTAAAGTGGGTGGGGGAGGTAAGGAGGGGATTACGAGAGAATAGGGACGAGTCTCCTGACGAGAATATCTCCAGAGCTGTCCGCAGCATAGGTAGCGCTAGGTGTACTTAAACTGTGGGGGAGGGGATTACAAGAGAATAGGGACGTGTCTCCCGACGAGAATATCTCCAGAGCTGCCCGCAGGATAGGTAGCGCTAGGCGTACTTAAAGTGTGGGGGGGCAAGCAGGGGATTACGAGAGAATAGGGACGTGTCTCCCGACGAGAATATCTCCAGAGCTGCCCGCAGCATAGGTAGCGCTAGGTGTACTTAAAGTGTGGGGGGGGGGCAAGGAGGGGATTACGAGAGAATAGGGACGTGTCTCCCGACGAGAATATCTCCAGAGCTGCCCGCAGGATAGGTAGCGCTAGGTGTACTTAAAGTGTGGGGGGGGGGCAAGCAGGGGATTACAAGAGAATAGGGACGTGTCTCCCGACGAGAATATCTCCAGAGCTGCCCGCAGCATAGCTAGCGCTAGGTGTACTAAAGTGTGGGGGGGGGCAAGGAGGGGATTACGAGAGAATAGGGACGTGTCTCCCGACGAGAATATCTCCAGAGCTGCCCGCAGCATATATAGCACTAGGTGTACTTAAAGTGTGGGGGGAGCAAGGAGGGAATTACGAGAGAATAGCAATGTGTCTGACGATGCCCGCAGCATAGGTAGCGCTAGGTGTACTTAAAGTGGGGGGGGGGGGGCAAGGAGGGGATTATGAGAGAATAGCAATGTGTCTGACGATGAGAATATCTCCAGAGCTGCCCACAGCAAAGGTAGCGCTGGTGTACTTAAAGTGGGGGGAGTAAGGAAGGGATTATGAGAGAATAGCGATGTGTCTGACGAGGAGAATATCTCCAGAGCTGCCCGCAGCATAGGTAGCGCTGGTGTACTTATAGTGGGGGGGATTACGAGTTTGGGGGGGAGGGGGTGGAGAGTTACTCGTTCGCCTAATTTGATGAGGCCTTCTCCCCGAGGCCATGGGTATCACTCCAGTTTTCTGATAAAAATGCAATACCGGCATCTTAGATAGTTTACGAATTTATATTTATTTATTTATTTACCTGTACAAAGGTCACCTAACACCAAATACATTAGAGTAATACACTCACTTGGTAGATGACTCGTCAATCTTTAAACTAACTTAAAATCAAAATTTAGGTTTTTATTTTACTTTACGGTTTGTAAAACCTTTGTTTTGACAAAAATAAATGTGAAACAGCAGGGTTTGTTTGTAACTGGGTTTTTTAATCTCCAGAACAAATTATTGTGGAAAAGCAAAATTCATTTGAATACTGGTGACAATGGTTTGTTTTAGATAGGGGCCTAGTAGCGAAAGTGTAGATGAAATAGTTTATCATTAAAATCTAACCACAACAACGTGTTGGGCATAAGTTAAAGTCTTCAAATAGGTCAAAATAACTGCCTGGAATCGCTCTCCTGGCCCTGGAGTGCTTAGAGAAATAGGTAAGCGAATGGGTAAACATTCTCTGTGGATGACATGAAGTCACTTCATTAGTTACTGACCCTATACTACGTATGAAATGATCTCTAGTCCAGTTTGTTAGTAAATATATTTGTTTATACACATTTTTAGGTAAGGGATCATATGCTGATTATATTACTGAATGTGTTAGCAAAATTCAAGTCAGTGTCCAGTTTTGGAATTGTGATTAACCCCCACAATTGGTCGATTCCCCTTTGGCATTTTCTTTCATTAATTTTTAAAAACTTCCCTATATGAGAATCCTCATAAAATATACAAAGTTTTATGACTATGATTAATAGTCCGAGTTGCATTTTTGAGATACGTAATGTATGAAGATATGGCAAGGGTTCTAAAATTAATAGAAGTGTAGTAGCAGTCATGCTATAAATAATTTTTGAACCATAACTTGATTTGTCTGATTCAATGTTAATTGCTGCTAATGCGACTTTAAATGTTTTAGCCTGAGTGATTTATAAGGAGACGACTTGATAGCGAGTGAAGGTGGAAAGAAATGAAGGGAAAGCTACCCCCAAGGTCTTTGCTTAGTTTTGTCATTAGATTTAAATTTTCATCACAGCTGATCTTTATAAATAATTGTGTTTTGTTATTATTATTGTCAGCCACACTCACAGAAGTAGTGTATAAAATGGAGGGAAATACATTCCAATCAACTCCCTGCCCCCTCACTAGCCTACCCACAAGTCATCTCTGATTAGTAAGCTGTGTCGAGCTATGAAAGTCTCTGCTCACCTCTCAACTAATCTTAATTGTTGGAGTTAGTTGCAGTCATGAGTCATTAAATGGTTGTAATTTATTACATCTATAAGTTTTGAGTAAAAGCATTTCTTTTTAATTCAAAGGTATTTTATTGAATAAGTTAGAGAAATTTACAATTTGTAGGAAGGAATATCTTGTATTTTGTATTTTATTAATGCAACATTTTCTGCAGAATCAAGTGTTTGACTTTTAGAATCTCCTCCGGAATCACCGCAAGGAACCCACTTCGAGTCTCCCCCGGCATCTCCGGACCCTGAGAACAAGCCAGGGACGCCGTCGCCCATCCAGTCCCCTGACGACAGTGCCAGCTACGGCAGCCCCGAGAGGTCCCCCGACTCTCCGACAGGGTCGCGTCACCCCAAGACCGAGAGCCCGCCACGATCGCCCGACTCCTTCCTGCCCCGGAGTCCCAGGAGCCCCAGTCCCCAGTTCGCCAACCGCTCCCCTCCGAGCGATCATGAGCGTAACCGCAGGAGCCCGCCAACCAACTACCATCGCAGCCCCAGTCCGATCCTTTCTCCGAGCTCGATCCACTCCAGGAACAAGAGTCCGATTCAATCCCCGGCTCCCCCCAGCTACGGGGAGATACGCTCTCCCAGTCCCAATTCAAACTCTCTCCGCTCCCCTTCCCCGTACCGGAATCGTTCGGAGAGCCCGAGTAGATCACAGAGTTCCCCGCGGAATGTTTCCAGCCCGACGAGGTTCAAAGGGAGACGGACTCCGAGCAACTCCCCCCAGAGTGGCCATCAGTCGCCGCCGCCACAACCGCGCACTAGACGGGATTCAAACATCAGCGATGACGGGAGGAGTAACATCTCGTCGGCCTCGTCGTTCAGCTCTCCCCGCCCCAGCCCCCCGCGCCCCCGCACTCCCCCGGAGAAGCCCCAGACTGCTGCCCCGCTCAAGAGCCATGTCGAGGATCTGTCGGATGTCTCTGATCTGGAGAGCCTCAACTCGATGTCTGACGAGGAGAGTGAGAAGCCCCAGTGCAAGGTCAGTCCGATTATCTGGGTATAGTACTTATCGAGGAATGTGTAAGCTTGATTTTTTAAATTGGCCGCTATCCTCTTCTTTACTTCGTCTTGGTTGTACATTATTTAAAGTAGAATCCAAAACAACAGAATCTTGGAGGTCACTCCAAAGTCTGTTAAAAAAGTTGTTTATATTGTTTTAAAATAATGTGTGACATATGTTTTATGAAGCATACACCATAGTTGTTAAGGCTTGATAAAAATTGAGAAAATAAAGTTTTCATAATAATTTATTCATCAGTTTGGTCTTAGGGAGCAGTAGGTTAAATTAAGCGATAAATTAACTAAATTTTTCAAAAATAAAGCACTTAGTTATTTTTGTTATATAGCATACTGTATAGTTTCATAGATTCTAAAATCCAATCTAAAATGCTTTATTCCATAACAGGGTGTCTACTGGTCACGGAAGTCACGGAAGTCCCGGAAAAGTCCCGGAATTCAGTAAACGGGCACGGATGTCACGGAAAGTTACGGATTTTAGTGCAGAAGTCACGAATTTTTAATATCACGTTATTTAATTTATTTTTCCCCCACATTACATGACGTTTTTACGGTGCATTTTGCCGAACCGATAGAGGATATTTTCGACCTCAACATTTGCTTTCTAGACTTTAAGTTTATTTATTGATGTCAGGATATGCCGATATGTCTACGCCATTTGTGGTGCAAACAGGACATGAAACAAGAACTTCTAATGTTCCATTTGTGTTACAGTGAAATGACAACTTTCCTACACGTAATAGGTTGGCGGTTTTTGCATTATTTTATTGAAAAACTGTGACGGTAGAACGGTTGTTTCTAGAAAATAAAGTTCCATTATATTTCCTAATTTAATGTAGCTCTAAGCAATACATTTGGAACAAAAGCAGTATGATAATTTTATCATCGTAATACTACATAATTAATATCTGCTTGTATTAGATTAATTAAAGCTTTTTATAAAAATCTTTCATGATGTAAGTTCGATGATGGCAAAGAACTGTGATTAGAAACTGATAACTAGTTGTACAATTAACTAAGGACGCAGGACTGTTATCAGTAACTGCTATTTGGAACGGTGCAAATAACCTAGTACCACGGTGCAAGTAACTTGCGCGATCGTTGTTGACTGGCTGTGGCGCTTTTTGGACAACCAGCTACTTGGCACGGGAAATAGCTACTGACCTGTACAACTATCGAATAACAGAACAGTAACTCGCGTTTCCCTTTGGTGCGCAGTTATGAACTGCCACCAACGTAGTCGATTACGAAGGTTAAAAATAGTATCTTGCCTTGAAAGCACTAGCGATCCTAGTGGTAGGAAGCTAAATTAATCTTTAAACAAACTTGAGTGTACTAGCGAACCTGGTGGCTGGCGTTTATGTAAGTTTCATATCGTTCCCTCCAGTCGTATTGCTCCATTTAAATAAGTATGCATTGTCTATCGCTATCGCAGACATTTCGCGAACTCGCCAACCCGGTTGCCGGATGAAAGTGAGAACGTTTTACGTAGGTTAATTTGCATTCTCGTTTAATTGTCTAGTTTTGTTTAAGACAAAGTATAAGTTTAGTATAAGACTGAAACGAAATAACCCAGGAATGATATTGTGTTTTTGTTTTGCTTTTCAGTATTAATCGTTTTAGTAGTTAACTGCAGTACGGTACTTATGGTTTAATTATTTGGTGTAGGCTTGTGTTTAAGTGTTTTACCTTTAACTAAATCTCATTCTTGAAACTAAAGTTTAAAGTAATAACCTGCCAAGATTTTTCTATTGTTTACTGACCGATGCTAAAATGCCGGGAAAGTGCAAGTTTCAAATGCCTTAGCCTGCCATATGAAAGGCAAAAAACATGTCAATTTAGAAAACTTGTTGAAAAGTGGAAAGCAACGAGGCCCTAACTTTATTCTCATTTAGGCCTATTTTATTGCATGGTAAATGGTGAAATGGTGTTTTATGTTTAATTGCAGTACTTATATAGCCTATATAAGAGTTTTATGGTAAGTTAACAGTAAATTATGGCTACATTGAGCTATGTTGTGGTACATTTTCATCTCATTAATGGCATACACTAGCTAACTAATTTCATAACAATCTGATGATACGGTTTTGTTCAGGTTTGGGCTTGTATTGTACCCTATAATTATTCTATGACTCGCTTTTCTGTAGCCTAGGCTCTAAAGTTGTTTTGCGAATGGGTCACTGATTTTTTCCAAATGTCCCCTAAAAGTCCCCGAAAAGTCCCTGATTTTTGTTTGAATGACTGAGTAGACACCCTGCATAAGCTAGCCTTGATTATCGGCATTGGAAATTGGAAAATCCTGGGATAAACATAGAACAATTTATTTGAACCCTATTCTAGAGGCTTAGGTATTGTTAATGTTCAAAATGTATTAATAAAAAAGGTTACGTATCATACCTTATAATTCATTCTCAGTTGTCAGTAAGCTCTTTGTATTAATTATTAATCTATAGGCTAGTAAGAGTTTACAAGAACTGAGAAGGAGTATAAGGTAAATAACCTTTTTCGTTAACATTCTGGAGACTTCACAATGAACAAACCTTTTTCATTGACTTCTGGAGACTTCACAATGGACAAAATGTATTGTGTTAGCTGCAAGATATTAAATATTACAGAAACCTATCTGGTTGATAAATGAACAATACAATACAATACAAAATTTAATATTCATGGTTCACGCTTGTGGAAGGTCAGGGAGGATCAGAAAAGTCAGGGAATTTGAAAAAGGTCAGGGAAAAAGTAAAAAAAATTGTGAAAGTCAGGGAAAAGGCATGGTATTTTATAGCTAAGCCAGGGAAACACTTTGATTTAATTGTAAACGCAAAGCACTACTTTGCGAAAATAAAAATTTATCAGGGAAAAAGTGTGCATTTTGAGTCCCGAGTCAGGGAAAATGAACTTTTTTGGTTAGAGAAAGTAAGGGAAACTCAACTTTTTGTCCAGGAAAAGTCGGGAAAATATATCTGGGTTGGCCTATGTATTGTGTAAGTATGCTCAACTACTGTATTGGACAATGAAATGCCCATATTTACAATGTGCCTGATACAAGTAATGTAATGTATAAGTAATGCTGAAGAAAGTTAGTGAAAATTAAATTAAACATCTGGTGTGCCATTTGAATCAACATGGTGCAAGCCTCTTTCTAACATTGAGTTGTAAACTGGGGTTAAATTAGTATAAATAACGCAATATGCACATTTATATCGGCATTGTGATTAACATTAATTGACCTTTCCGAATTTAGATGTGCCTACATTGTAAATAATACTTTGAAGGTTAAACTATAACTGTCACTTGAAATATTAAAACTAATCCTTGTAATAGTTGTATTAAGTATACAACCAGTGTTTTACTAAATCAACTTGGTGAATGTTTATTCGTCACTTAAGGGGCTAAACAAATTTGCTAACCTAACATCCATGCGAATGTTATGTTTGTAATGGCGATTGTTAACCACTATTAACGTAACATTATTTATTCGACTTAACAATTATCAGCTTAGCAAAAGGCATTTTGCTACTGTAAAAGTTAGCGCCTTGGACTATGTCATGGGATCAATTCCTGTGATGTCCACAACAGTTTTAAGGGTTTGAACCTCCCCCAACTTAAAGCGATTAAGTATCCTTTACAAAATATTGTTGGTATCAAAATAAAAAAAAAGTTAATTGATATAAAATTTTAAATAATGTTAACGAGAAGACTTTAACAAACTTGATTCATGTTTAACTCAGTTCTGAAACAGTTATAGGTTGAGCTATACAAGTTAATACATAATAGTAGTATACTTAATAAATATTTGAAGTAAGAATCAAACATCATTGATTTTTTCAGGAGAACGGTGAGGTGCGAGGAGGAGGTGATCTACCACCGATGAGGAATACTTCCACGGGAGGGCTGGAGGCCGACGACACGGAGCAGCTGGACTTCGAGGCGGAAGACAAGGTTGGTGGCGACACACACTGGGTGGTGGGGCAGTAGTACCTGGCTTGGTGGCATGACACACACTGGTGGTGAAGATGTAATATCTGGCTTGATGGCATAACACGCACTGGATGGTGGGGCATTAGTACCTGGCTTTGTGGCATAACACGCACTGGGTAGTGGGGCAGTAGTACCTGGCTTGGTGGCATGACACACACTGGGTGGTGAAGATGTGGTACCTGGCTTGGTGGCATAACACACACTGGATGGTGGGGCAGTAGTACCTGGCTTTGTGGCATAACACGCACTGGGTAGTGGGGCACTAGTACCTGGCTTGGTGGCATGACACACACTGGGTGGTGAAGATGTAGTACCTGGCTTGGTGGCATAACACACACTGGATGGTGGGGCAGTAGTACCTGGCTTGGTGGCATGACACACACTGGGTGGTGGGGCAGTATTACCTGGCTCACAACAGTTGTGTATTATGCATTCTGTAGTGAATTTTGTTCACTATCTGAAATAATGAATATCTGCTTAAGTAATTACTTAAGATCTAGTAAGAGTAAATGCCCCTGAGATTATTATTAGAGTATTTTTACAGCTTTATAGAAAGAACCCTGAAGGATTTTTAAAATATAGGGGATAGGCATATATGATATTGGAGGGTATTAAGCCTTTTAAAAAATTGCAGTGAATGGGTAACAGTAAACAAGCTTGTAACAAGAAACAGGCAATACTGTATGATGGATATGGTATATAAAATAAATGTGGTGACAAGTTTTGTCCGCAACTGGCAATCAAATCTTGTAAAAATTGCTACCTTATTGACCAATAATCTAAACTAAATGTTAAACTAAAAAGTCATCACTTTGATGGGCGGGCTTACATATTGGAATAATATTAGTACAACCTTTTTATCCTTCTGGGTGTTTATTTAAAATCGGTTGCAAATATTAAATGTTAATGTTTAACCTGTGGTTCTCCAAAATATTAAAATGTTAGGTCAAAGGAAAAAATAAACGAGCATACTTTTTTTACTGGAAATATTTTGTATTTGAAAGTTCTGCTGGAAATTTATTCTCTAGAGGTAGGTTTATTTTAGTGTATATAGTACACAAAGAAAACTATAAGAAGAACAGTAATTACAAGGGTAAGTAACTTTTACTTGAAGTTTAAGCGTCAGAAATATAATTGACACTGAATACTTTGTAGTAAACTGTTTGTAACCTGTTGTGGTGCAGGAGGAAGGGGAGTGTGACGTCTCGCGAACCAAGGGCCCAGACACGGAGGCGGTGATGAGTGAAGACGAGGGAGAGCTGAAGGGGGACGAGCTAGAGGAGGGGGAGATCACGGACGAGGGGGAGAACCGACCAGAGGAGACAGAGCCACGGCCCATCTGTAGGTTCTACAACAGAGGCCAGTGTACCTGGGGCTCCAGCTGTAGGTGAGTGGCTGTGGTGACTGTAGGGGGTTGAGGCGAGGGAGGGGAGGACCGACTAGAGGAGACGGAGTCTCGGCCCATCTATAGGTTCTACAACAGAGGCCAGTGTACCTGGGGCTCCAGCTGTAGGTGAGTGGCTGTGGTGACTGTAGGGGGTTGAGGTGTGGGAGGGGAGAACCGACTAGAGGAGACAGAGCCGCGGCCCATCTGTAGGTTCTACAACAGAGGCCAGTGTACCTGGGGCTCCAGCTGTAGGTGAGTGGCTGTGGTGACTGTAGGGTGGTGAGCCGAGGGAGGGGAGGACCGACTAGTGGAGACGGAGTCTCGGCCCATCTGTAGGTTCTACAGCAGAGGCCAGTGGTGAGGTGAGGGAGGGGAGAACCGACTAGAGGAGACAGAGCCGCGGCCCATCTGTAGGTTCTACAACAGAGGCCAGTGTACCTGGGGCTCCAGCTGTAGGTGAGTGGCTGTGGTGACTGTAGGGTGGTGAGGTGAGGGAGGGGTGGATCGACTAGAGGAGACGGAGTCTCGGCCCATCTATAGGTTCTACAGCAGAGGCCAGTGTACCTGGGGCTCCAGCTGTAGGTGAGTGGCTGTGGAGACTGTAGGGTGGTCAGGCGAGAGAGGGGAGGACCGACCAGAGTAGACAGAGTCGCGGCCCATCTGTAGGTTCTACAGCAGAGGCCAGTGTACCTGGGGCTCCAGCTGTAGGTGAGTGGTTGTGGTGACTGTAGGGTGGTGAGGTGAGGGAGGGGAGAACCGACCAGAGGAGACGGAGTCTCGGCCCATCTATAGGTTCTACAGCAGAGGCCAGTGTACCTGGGGCTCCAGCTGTAGGTGAGTGGCTGTGGCGACTGTAGGGTGGTGAGGCGAGAGAGGGGAGGACCGACCAGAGTAGACAGAGTCGCGGCCCATCTGTAGGTTCTACAGCAGAGGCCAGTGTACCTGGGGCTCCAGCTGTAGGTGAGTGGTTGTGGTGACTGTAGGGTGGTGAGGTGAGGGAGGGGAGAACCGACCAGAGGAGACGGAGTCTCGGCCCATCTATAGGTTCTACAGCAGAGGCCAGTGTACCTGGGGCTCCAGCTGTAGGTGAGTGGCTGTGGAGACTGTAGGGTGGTGAGCCGAGGGAGGGGAGGACCGACTAGTGGAGACGGAGTCTCGACCCATCTGTAGGTTCTACAGCAGAGGCCAGTGGTGAGGTGAGGGAGGGGAGAACCGACTAGAGGAGACAGAACCGCGGCCCATCTGTAGGTTCTACAACAGAGGCCAGTGTACCTGGGGCTCCAGCTGTAGGTGAGTGGCTGTGGTGACTGTAGGGTGGTGAGGCGAGAGAGGGGAGGACCGACCAGAGTAGAAAGAGTCTCGGCCCATCTGTAGGTTCTACAGCAGAGGCCAGTGTACCTGGGGCTCCAGCTGTAGGTGAGTGGTTGTGGTGACTGTAGGGTGGTGAGGTGAGGGAGGGGAGAACCGACCAGAGGAGACGGAGTCTCGGCCCATCTGTAGGTTCTACAGCAGAGGCCAGTGTACCTGGGGCTCCAGCTGTAGGTGAGTGGCTGTGGTGACTGTAGGGTGGTGAGGCGAGAGAGGGGAGGACCGACCAGAGTAGAAAGAGTCTCGGCCCATCTGTAGGTTCTACAGCAGAGGCCAGTGTACCTGGGGCTCCAGCTGTAGGTGAGTGGCTGTGGAGACTGTAGGGTGGTGAGGCGAGGGAGGGGAGGACCGACTAGAGGAGACGGAGTCTCGGCCCATCTGTAGGTTCTACAGCAGAGGCCAGTGTACCTGGGGCTCCAGCTGTAGGTGAGTGGCTGTGGTGACTGTAGGGTGATGAGGCGAGGGAGGGGAGAACCGACCAGAGTAGACAGAGTCTCAGCCCATCTGTAGGTTCTGCAGCAGAGGCCAGTGTACCTGGGGCTCCAGCTGTAGGTGAGTGGCTGTGGTGACTGTAGGGTGGTGAGGTGAGGGAGGGGTGGATCGACTAGAGGAGACGGAGTCTCGGCCCATCTATAGGTTCTACATCAGAGGCCAGTGAACCTGGGGCTCCAGCTGTAGGTGAGTGGCTGTGGTGACTGTAGGGTGGTGAGGTGAGGGAGGGGAGAACCGACCAGAGGAGACGGAGTCTCGGCCCATCTATAGGTTCTACAACAGAGGCCAGTGTACCTGGGGCTCCAGCTGTAGGTGAGTGGCTGTGGTGACTGTAGGGTGGTGAGGTGAGGGAGGGGAGAACCGACCAGAGGAGACGGAGTCTCGGCCCATCTATAGGTTCTACAACAGAGGCCAGTGTACCTGGGGTTCCAGCTGTAGGTGAGTGGCTGTGGTGACTGTAGGGTGGTGAGGTGAGGGAGGGGAGAACCGACCAGAGGAGACGGAGTCTCGGCCCATCTGTAGGTTCTACAGCAGAGGCCAGTGTACCTGGGGCTCCAGCTGTAGGTGAGTGGCAGTGGTGACTGTAGGGTGGTGAGGTGAGGGAGGGGAGAACCCACCAGAGGAGACGGAGTCTCGGCCCATCTGTAGGTTCTACAGCAGAGGCCAGTGTACCTGGGGCTCCAGCTGTAGGTGAGTGGCTGTGGTGACTGTAGGGTGGTGAGGTGAGGGAGGGGAGAACCGGCCAGAGGAGACGGAGTCTCGGCCCATCTATAGGTTCTACAACAGAGGCCAGTGTACCTGGGGCTCCAGCTGTAGGTGAGTGGCTGTGTTGACTGTAGGGTGGTGAGGTGAGGGAGGGGAGAACCGACCAGAGGAGACGGAGTCTCGGCCCATCTATAGGGTCTACAACAGAGGCCAGTGTACCTGGGGCTCCAGCTGTAGGTGAGTGGCTGTGTTGACTGTAGGGGGGGTGAGGTGAGGGAGGGGAGAACCGACCAGAGGAGACGGAGTCTCGGCCCATCTATAGGTTCTACAACAGAGGCCAGTGTACCTGGGGCTCCAGCTGTAGGTGAGTGGCTGTGTTGACTGTAGGGTGGTGAGGTGAGGGAGGGGAGAACCGACCAGAGGAGACGGAGTCTCGGCCCATCTATAGGTTCTACAACAGAGGCCAGTGTACCTGGGGCTCCAGCTGTAGGTGAGTGGCTGTGTTGACTGTAGGGGGGGTGAGGTGAGGGAGGGGAGAACCGACCAGAGGAGACGGAGTCTCGGCCCATCTATAGGTTCTACAACAGAGGCCAGTGTACCTGGGGCTCCAGCTGTAGGTGAGTGGCTGTGGTGACTGTAGGGTGGTGAGTTGAGGGAGGGGAGAACCGACCAGAGGAGACGGAGTCTCGGCCCATCTATAGGTTCTACAACAGAGGCCAGTGTACCTGGGGACCCCTAGATCAGTGAGACCCCTACAGTCATATCTGCAAAATAACTAACATGTTACTGTCATTTAGCATATAGACAGTTTCGGAACAGATCTTATCCTAAAGAAGAAAGATTTCAAGTGTAGGAGTGAGATAGAGCTTTGGAAGTTACTAAACCGAAGATTATATGTTTAAGTTGAATGTATGGTCCCTTATTAATGGACCGTGCATTCAAAAGCAGAGATAGATCTGCTTAGCGATTGTTGTTAATTGGTTAAATTTAAAACATTAGAGTATTTGGAGCCGTTTGTGATAGAGTGTGACAACTTAAAATTTCAATAACAATTTAAACATGAGCTTTTAGAAGTTGCGGCTTTTAAGGAATAAAGTTAATGTGATGGTAATGTTTGTAGGTTTGTCCACCCGGGGGTCACAGACAAAGGCAACTACACCATGTTTGAGATGGTGAGGCCTCTAGTACCGGTGAACGGCCCCCCTCCCATCTACGGGCCCCCCATGGACCCCTACAGACCGATAGACAGGCCCGTGGTAAGTCGTAAATAGTAAACAATTGTGTGCTACAGTAGATAAACTATGTTAGGTTATGTAGCATGTGCAGCTTCGACTTTACCAAACTTAACTGCGGTATATTTTTTTAGGTAAAAACAAGTAAACAATACAGTATAACATTTGTCCTATCTTGTTCCATATCCTGTGAGTCTGTACATGTTTTCTAATGCAACTTAATCTTTGAAAAACAGTTTAAGATAGTGCAAGAATATTGGCGTGTATATCGCGATATGTGTATCGCTTATATGTTATTAGCGAATTTCCCCTATAGGGAAGAAGCTATTACCGTAGTCGGCATGGTAAGACCTAGGCCCGGGACCATGATAACTTTTCGTTTTGAGGTCCCCAGACCCCAAAAACACCATTCGTTCGAAACTGTATATATATATATATATATATATATATATATATATGTGTCCGTGAGCACGATAACTCTCGTAAAAATTATCCGATTTTGATGAAATTTGGTATAACCGTATAAAGCAACATTTATGACTTTAAGTTCGAAAACCAGCCAGATCGCTTTATCCTAAGGGGTATTTTGGGGGGGTTTTGTACCCCAAAAATGGGTTTTTTGAATGTTTTACATATAATTTTGGAAATAGTCAAATTTTAGTTTTTACCATTGGATTCAGCTTAAAAAGACACACAATTTGGTATTTTGATCATTTCTCTACGTCAATTGGTTACCGAGATATTGAAAGTGCTAAACACAGTACGTTGTCTAATGTTATTCTTATGGAGGAAAAGAAAAAATTTATATCTCGCTTATTTATGAACGTATACTGACAAAACTTGGTATACGGCTTCATCTGGTTGTAGACCATTGATATTTTCTCAAAAAAACAATTTTTTGCCAAAGGCTCCCGTAGCAGCAAACCTGCGTACTCAGCCCCATATTATTCTTATGGAGAATAAGTAACGTGTTATCTCCCTTAATTATGAAAATAAATTAGTGAAATTTGGTATGTGGCTTTACCTAAATGAGTTATATTGATATTTGATTAAAACCCCATTTTTTGTTTTCCTTCCTTCAGCAAACCTGCATACTCAGCCGCCATGTTATTCTTATGGAGAATAATTAAAATGTCACAAATCGTTTATTTATGAATGTATATTGATGAAACTTGGTATGTGGCTTTATGTGGTATTAAGATACATATATATGCATTGGAAATTCGCTGAGTACGCAGGTTTGCTGCTACGGGAGTATTGATTTTGAAGTAGGTATACTGTCATTCGAATTTCACTGTTAAACGATATTGAAGTGGTTAGGATGTCAAGTCAAAGCTATATTTTTACATCATGTTTTTGGGTCTGTAATTAATCTATAAACACACATTTTTCTGATACCTTAAAATAGCACACCAAAAAATAATCTGTGGATTTTTCATTGCACTAACCTCAAAAATTGTTATTGTTCCTTTTTAGGTTTTTGTTTTACGTTTTCAAAGGTAACAAACACGTGCACAAAATGCTAGTTGAAATTAATGTAACTCGATATGAATATTTATCTAAACAGTTAGTGATTAAAAGTATGGGAGACGTAATTACTAAATTGTTTCCGCAGATCCCCATGGGCCCTCCAGTGTACCAGCAGCCCATCGTTCCCCGTAAAGAAGAGCCAGTGCCAGTGGTGGAGTCTGCCTGGGAGCGGGGGCTGCGGCAGGCTAAAGAGGTGAATAAATTAAATAAATAAATCTTTATTTTTTGGATACAATTATTATCATTGACAAAGTCAGAAATACAGTGTGCAACCAAGTCAATAAAATGTAGCCTACTAATTAAAATAAATTCTATACAATACATTGTTTATTTCTTAAAATAACGGAACTTAACAAAAAACAATGGTTGTGTTTTTTAAAAGGTTATATTTGTTGAGTTGAAAAATTCATCCAGACTATAAAAGGAATTACCCAACAGCCATTTATAAACAACTTATTGAATTTATCAGGAGGATGAGCACTAATTGAATTTTTTAAAACATTATTTATTTTGACAGAGAGAATAACATGGTTCTTCGCTGTCTTACTTAGGCGGTGTGAATCTAACTGGACACTATTTTTATTCCGCGTTTTATAGGTGTGGTTATTGAATTTAAAAAACCCAGGACTTTTCAAAATGTATATGGTGAGGTCATAAATAACTAAATTAACTACTGTTTCAATCTGCCAATCTATAAAAAAGGTTTACAATGTTCTCTCGGATTTGACCTATTCATGGCTCTCATAGCCTTCTCTTGGAGAATCAAAATTTCATTAATTCTGTTACACCCACCCCAAAATATCAGACCATATCTCATTACAGATTGAAAATAAGCAAAATAGGCTGTTCTTAGATAATTTTTTGTGATTTGATCAATGAGACAGTCTTAATAAATTACACGTGATAGCCTAGAAGAAAGATGGTATATGAAGATTCCAGGTCAATAGATTGTCGTTAAGTAGACCCAAGAATTTAGCTGTTGCATTATTTCCATTACGGTAGACAGAACAAATTATTGTTTTAATAAAAATCTTATATTTTCAGTTTTTTCCTCATTCAACAAAAATCCATTACTATGAAACCATTTAGATGCTTCAAGCATTGTCCGTTCGCCTAATTTCTCTAATTCAATTAAGTCATTACTAATGTAAAAGAAACTCGTATCATCAGCGTAAAGGATTGTTTTTGACTTTTGTGTTTATTGCCAATGGTAAGTCATTTGTATAGATTAGGAACAGCAGGGGCCCAAGGACGGATCTTTGTGGAACCCCCCCACTCTACTGTTTTTTCTTGTGACGATTTACCACTCATACATACTACTTGTCTACGATTGTTTATATAAGATGAAAAAAACCTTAGAGATGATCCATATAATTTTAAATTGTTAATAAGAATGTTAAAATGAACACTATCAAATGCCTTGCTCAGGTCACAGAAGGTGCCCTGAGCAAAGGTCCTACTTTCAAAAGGCTGATATATTTGCCTGGTTAGGTTATCCAATGTATCAATGGTTGACATCCCCCTTCTAAATCCAAATTGGGATACATGGAATAAGTTGTTTCTTTCAAAAAATTTGCTGACCTGTTTATAAACTAAAACTATCAGTTTTCCTCCTACTGGAATAACTGAGATGGGGCGGGAACTCTGGCTGGTCTTTGGGACCCCTCTTTTAAACTGGAAAAACACAGGAGACCTTCATAAAATTAGGAAAAACTCCTTCTTTTAACAGTAAGTTAATGCAATCAGCCAAAGGAACATCCAAGCTATAGATAATTTTTTAAGTAACTTGTTTGAGATTCCATAAACATCCATACTCTGTGACTTTTTCATCTCCTCCACAGCTGTTAATAATTTGTTTGGTGTAATGAATTCCCAACTAAACGTTATCATTAATATGTTATCTATTTATTAGGGGTGTGTGTGTAGTGATTTTTTTAATGGAGTCGAGTCGAGTAGTGCCAATTATTTTTGAGTTTCGAGTATTTTTGAGCGAGTATTTGCTATCAGTTGGTACTTTAAAATAGTGTAATAGGATTTGGATACCACCCTAGATGTGATAATCTAAACATGGTTTCTAACTAATACATGAGTAGCAATACAAAGTTTTGGCCAGTACTATCAATCTGGATTACGTATTGACAAAACACGGTTTGACATTCGTTTCCGGCCGATGAAACAGGGCTCGGTTGTCATTTGGTCAAAATTACCTGGTCCAGACATCGCTTATAATCAATATTAAATAACGAAATCGTTAAGTCACGGCCGAAATTACGCGGTCCGATCATCATTTTCGACCTATTTTACGTGATGCGATCGCCTTTTGCCGCCGTTGATACGCGTTTTGGCCGGTCGCAATCGTTCGCAGTCGTCATTTTCGGCCGATTTTACATGATACGATTGCCTTTTGCGGCTGTTACTACGCGTTTTGGCCGGTCGCAATCGTTCGCAGTCGTCATTTTCGTCCGATTTTACATGATGCGATCGCCTTTTGCAGCCGTTAGCTATTTTAAAGCTTAATTTTGACGAGTCTGTAAAAAAGTATTTTAAAGAGTTAAATTTCCTAACTGTTTATGGTCTCTACGCATTAGAAACAATTATGTTTACTAAATATAATAAGTCAAATGAGTCTCAGTTTAGCCTTGTTCATCATAAATATAATACGAGAAATAAAAACAATTTTGCTTCTGAGCGTCACCGTTTGGAGCTGTTCAAGAAAAAAACAACATATGCAGGGAAAAAACTGTTTGAAAAACTCCCAAAAAATATAAAAAGTGAAGAAGATTATATGAAGTTTAAAACTAAATTGAAAGAATATTAGCGAATTTCCCCTATAGGGAAGAAGCTATTACCGTAGTCGGCATGGTAAGACCTAGGCCCGGGACCATGATAACTTTTCGTTTTGAGGTCCCCAGACCCCAAAAACACCATTCGTTCGAAACTGTATATATATATATATATATATATATATATATATATGTGTCCGTGAGCACGATAACTCTCGTAAAAATTATCCGATTTTGATGAAATTTGGTATAAACGTGTAAAGCAACATTTATGACTTTAAGTTCGAAAACCAGCCAGATCGGCCTATCCGAAAAGGTATTTTGGGGGGGTTTTATACCCCAAAAATGGGTTTTTTGAATTTTTTACATATAATTTTGGAAATAGTCAAATTTTAGTTTTTTCCATTGGATTCAGCTTAAAAAAACACACAATTTGGTATTTTGATCATTTCTCTACGTCAATTGGTTACCGAGATATTGAAAGTGCTAAACACAGTACGTTGTCTAATGTTATTCTTATGGAGGAAAATAAAAATTTTATATCTCGCTTATTTATGAACGTATACTGACGAAACTTGGTATACGGCTTCATCTGGTTGTGGACAATTGATATTGGCTCAAAAAAACAAATTTTTACCAAAGGCTCCCGTAGCAGCAAACCTGCGTACTCAGCCCCATGTTATTCTTATGGAGAACTAGTAACGTGTTATCTCCCTTCATTATGAAAATAAATTAATGAAATTTGGTATGTGGCTTTACCTTCAAGAGTTATATTGATATTTGTATAAAACCCCATTTTTTGTGTTCCTTGCTTCAGCAAACCTGCATACTCAGCCGCCATGTTATTCTTATGGAGAATAATTAAAATGTCATTAATCGTTTATTTATGAATACATATTGATGAAACTTGGTATGTGGCTTTATGTGGTATTAAGATACATATATATGCATTGGAAATTCGCTGAGTACGCAGGTTTGCTGCTACGGGGGTATTTGATTAATATAATACCGTATTCACTCGAGGAACTTCATGTTTGACTCTGTTAAATGACTGTTAGATAATGTATAGAATGTTTTTTTGTTTTTTTTTTGTATTAGATTTAGGTATTAGAGAAATGACACTATTCACTGTACCAATGTACAAACAAAAACATGAATAAAGAATTATTGTCTATTGTCTATTGTCTATTACCACACGTTTTGGCCGGTCGCAGTCATTCGCGGTCGTCATTTACGGCCGATTTTACGTGATGCGATTGCCTTTTGCGACCGTTACTACGCGTTTGGGCCGGTCGCAATCGTTAGCGATCGTCCGGAAATCGGCGGGAAATACTCGCTCAAACTTTCGAGTAGTTTTCAAAACTTCGAGTATTAAAATACTCGGCCGAAAACTCAAAGTTTCGAGTACTCGCACACCCCTACTATTTATGTAATCTAAATATAAACTGCTTGGCATAGGATTGTTAAGTTTGTCTTCAAGATCTCGTATTGAATTTATATATCGGAATCAGTTTTGGAATATATTTTTGCTGAACATACATTATTTTTGTAATAAGGTCCCAAGCACCTTTACATTTATTATTACTATTTTCTATGAAAAGAGCATTGCTCTGTAATGTAGCTTCCCTTACTGCCATTTTATACTCATATTTTAATCTTTTGTACACATCAGAAACATATAAGTTTTTTTTAACTATGTAAGGTTAAGAATTTTTCCTTCATTCAAGCCAGATCTGAAGTGTGCCACTCCTGTTGAACTTAGATTCACTAGTTTTAATTTTGTTATTGTAACAAATATTGTAATATTGAATATGGAATCTTATACAGTATATTATATTGTAATATTACAGTATTGAATGTACATATATTGAATATTACAGTATTGAATATTGTAATATCGTGGCTCGCAGTTTATATGTGCGGAGTTTGGATTTGAAAAATGTAGGGATGAGTTGATTCTCGATACCACCGATTCTGGACATTGGTATCGGTATCGAGATTCATTGATTCAATGTCGATACTGATGCCATCGATTCCCCCTCCGTTTACCCGCGCAACAAAAGGCACGGGGAGTGTTTGGGTCGGCAGCAAAAAATCCAACCTTGTAGATGAGGGAGGAAGAGGGATAGGAGAAGAGGGGATAGGGTCCGGTTAAAAACAATAAATCAGGCGGCTGACCAAATTATTTGTTTGAGTCATTATCTTACAACCAAGGTTTTACCCATTGTGAATTCATAATAAATAGTTTTTGTTTTTCTATATTACAATAGCATACCAGTGAAATTAACATTAAATTATGTGCAAAATTGCATTAAAAAATTTGTTTGATAATTAACGACAAAATACTACAAAATAACTTTAAATGGCAACATAATTTTGTAACTGTTTTTAACAATAGTTTTAACAACTATAGTTACTGAAAAATCATAGTATTGAGAATCGAGAATCGATTTTTCTGGTATCGAGAATCGATAAATTTTGGTATCGACTCATTCCTAGATAAATTTTACAAAAAAGCACAACTTGCTGCTATGCAATGTATGTAATACAATGTGCGATCTTTATTAAAAGAATAATTAATAATGAAATTTGTCAATTGACACCTATTTCATTTTCCATGATAGCAAATTCACAGTAACTGATTTCATCTGTCAATTCGCTACTTAGCAAGCTCATCATAAACCTCGAGTGCCTATGTAATTTTTGGAATTTTGTTCTGTTTTAAAACACATTTTACACTGAAATATTTGAATTAAAGTTTTTACAAAAGTTTCAAGGTCACTTTGTTTAAAAACCATGATTTTTCAATTATTGTTTACTTCAGAATATAAAGATTTGAAATTCAGAGATAATATACCACAATATTTACTTTAAGCCTTTAATGTAGTAGAGTGTTTTGTTTTCACTGTTTACTTTTATGCTTTTTTACTTTTCCTGACCCCTTCCTTGACCCTTTTTGTGAACTTTTTCTTGACCTTTTTTGTGAACTTTTTCTTGACCTTTTTTGTGAACTTTTTCTTGACCCTTTTTGTGTTGCTGTAGCATTTGAACTTTTTAACTGCAGTGAACGTTTCAGTCTTTTTTTCGACATGACAAATTTCCACCATTTCTGAATTACATGTGCTGCAATAGACAGACGTCTAGCTTCTTTTATTTTTTCTATTTCTTGATCGAGTTCTGTAAGTAGTTCTTCTTTTGTAAGAATCATATTTTTGAGATTTTCCATCGCAGGTTTGATTTCATCAATTTTGCTATGCATTTGTAAAATATTTATATCTAATTTGTCAATTTCATCGTTGTAACGTTCATTCCAGTAGTCGAGTTTGTCTTGTAATTCGGCTATCAAAGTTTTTAAAAACTCATTTATTTCAGAATGTACTTTTTCCTCTGTTTTTGATTCTGAATCACTTTCAAAAACATTTAGTTTAGAAGTATTTTCTGCTTGTTTCAGTTTGATGTCGTTTTGTTTCACTCTAGCCTCTTGCTCCGATTGATTCCGCCTCTCGGCAACCTCTTTGAGTACGTACGCTGTTGTAACAGCAGCTTCTAAGCAAGGCTCTGTCATCTTTAAAAAGTTTTGTGTCTTTTCAGTTATCGAGGTATAGTTTTTGATAGTTTCTTTAAGATCTGTAATAACTTTTCTGCCATCGATATTCTCTTGTTTCACATCGTACTCATTGAAACGAGTCAAGTATTCATTCAACAAAAATTGTTGAATGTTTTTTACAGAGCTGCTCGAGCCTAAAGCTCGAACAGACTCGCCCAAGACGGATACCAGGATTTGTGCATGTTTTTGTACGTATTGCAGTGTATGTTGTTCAGGGGTCTTATCTTCTGGAAGTCCGATTCGTACTACCTCTGGCATTGTTTTAGTCGGTGGCCTAGAACTATCCTCTTTTATTGTGGACGAGTTATGGGGCAGAAGTTGACTAATTATCGACATTTTATCTACCGTTTTTGCTAGCACACACTTCACTGCCAAACCCTCTAAAGCACTCATCTTTGGCTTGGAGTGGAAGCTTCGAAAATTTAATTCCATCATCGAATGAAATATATTATTTCGGCAATTTAAACTTAACTGTGAACAAAATTTTCATATCAGTTGTTAAAACTGTTAAATTTGTAACATCAGTAATAGTTTCTTAGCGACGTAAAATTATATTCTATTAAAATTTATGAAGGTTTTAATTTGATTTGAAAATTGACATTCCCGAGTAATTGTTTTGTTTATGGTTCTGTTATATTAGTAACAATTTTCCTTTGTATGGTAATTTAGTAGCCTATCTCTATTTTATGTTTAATTATGTTTTAAATTTAATTCAGAAAATAGTCTATGGTTATTACTTATTAAATTTTACGGATAAAGAAAAAATTATCATTCGGAAAAGTAGACCGATTGCTTCTTTTTGTATTTACTGTTGGTTGCCGGTTTATATAAAACACAGTCTTAACAGAGTTCCAGAGCTATCGACTCCACAGTACCTTCCAAAAATAAATAAATTACTCTTATAAATAGCATGGGCTCTGCAGTTTATTTTTTGTTTTATTTTTATAAATTTTTTTTAAACTCAGTCCAAGAAACTTGAGTTAAAGTATGCACGATGCATTAAGTTAAACGGGAGACGGTCACAGAGACCAGTGTTTTGGGTTTTGTAATTCAAGACTTTAATTTTGTTTTATACATAAATCAAAATAATTAAGAACTCTTTATTAGAAAGATTTAGGGGTATGCGATGCATCGAAATTTTGATTCGATGCTGTAGTAATCGAAATAGCGATGCATCAAAAGTGTTCGATGCCTTCTTATACTCCCGCCGTTTACCCGCGCTTCAAAGGGCACGGGAGTTTGGGTCGGCGGCAAAAAATTTTACCTTGGAGATAAGGAAGGAATAGTTACTTGAGGGGAGGGATGGGGTTCGGTTGAAAGCAATAAATCAGTCGGCTGACCAACATTATTTCTTTGAGTCATTATCTTACAACCACGTTTTTCCTCATTATGAATTTATAATAAACAGTGAGTTATTTGAATAACGTTATACCTTCACAAAACTATTCCTAGGATGGGTAAAATAGTATTTTGTCAAAAATACGGTAGTTTTACTGGAATGGTACGATATTGATATTTTACAATCTGGCCAAACTGTCTACATCGTCACTCGTTATTTAACTTTGGCGCTCGTTTGTATTCGTCCGTTCTTTGAAACTGAAGTAAATACAATTAAGGTTATGCGTTTTTATTGCAAAAGTTTTTGAAATGATAGATCAAGAGATAGGATGGAAGAAGAATTAATTGATAAAATCAGAAAATTATGACTAGACTTTGGACATGATGGTAGATCATCCATGTTGGTCATAAAAATTGGTGTATAGGCTGAGTTTTAATCATTGAAACATGTCGCATTGCATCGATTCTAATCAAAATTCTTTGAATCGCATCGTTGCATCAATCAAAATAAAATTGCTTAGTCGCACACTCCTAGAAAAATTTATTTAAAAACTCTTTAATAAAGTGAAGAAATAATATGGGTTTCACAGATCAGGGAGACGTACATTATAACATTATAAAAGATGTGTTGGTATTGGCCTTTTAGTTACGAACTAAGGTTTAATTAACATGTTTACTTCCGAAGATTTTGAAATATCCATAAATATAGACTGCCACCTATGCACCACTGGAAGTTCGAGGTCCCTAATATGAGTCACTCGCACCATTGCAGTAGACTGCCACCTATGCACCACTGGAAGTTCGAGGTCCATAATATGAGTCACTCGCACCATTGCAGTAGACTGCCACCTATGCACCACTGGAAGTTCGAGGTCCATAATATGAGTCACTCGCACCATTGCAGTAGACTGCCACCTATGCACCACTGGAAGTTCGAGGTCCCTAATATGAGTCACTCGCACCATTGCAGTAGACTGCCACCTATGCACCACTGGAAGTTCGAGGTCCCTAATATGAGTCACTCGCACCATTGCAGTAGACTGCCACCTATGCACCATTGGAAGTTCGAGGTCCCTAATATGAGTCACACACACCATTGCAGTAGACTGCCACCTATGCACCACTGGAAGTTCGAGGTCCCTAATATGAGTCACTCGCACCATTGCAGTAGACTGCCACCTATGCACCACTGGAAGTTCGAGGTCCCTAATATGAGTCACTCGCACCATTGCAGTAGACTGCCACCTATGCACCACTGGAAGTTCGAGGTCCCTAATATGAGTCACTCGCACCATTGCAGTAGACTGCCACCTATGCACCACTGGAAGTTGAGGTCCCTAATATGAGTCACTCGCACCATTGCAGTAGACTGCCACCTATGCACCACTGGAAGTTCGAGGTCCCTAATATGAGTCACTCGCACCATTGCAGTAGACTGCCACCTATGCACCACTGGAAGTTCGAGGTCCCTAATATGAGTCACACACACCATTGCAGTAGACTGCCACCTATGCACCACTGGAAGTTCGAGGTCCCTAATATGAGTCACTGGCACCATTGCAGTAGACTGACACCTATGCACTGAATGTTTAGTGTGAGTTTTCATACCAAAGTATTTTAAATCATGGTATATGAGGATTTTTTTATAGGTTGGTCTATTTGTTATTGCCCGACAACCTCATATACCATTAATTAAAATACTGTGGTATCAAAACACAACATACACATACTATTAAATGCATCTGTTTGAGTTTATTTACAAATCTAATACTATTTATGGTATCACATTATTTGGAGTGGGAAGAATCATCACAAACCACAGTTAGAATTCACCGCTAAAACTGTCAGCAGCTCAAGCATTAACAATATATCGTACTCTATGCTCTATTTGGTCGTACGATGACAGAAAACTTGACTTTCCTAATGCCATATTAAGAGGGAAGACTTGTCTCCATTAAGATTCTTCAGTGTTATTCCTGCTTTTTAAACTTGGGCCTATTTTCTTTGTTTCCCGTTTAGATGCTGAGGAAGTCGTCCAAAAGGAAAGAGACAGAAGTTGATTTTGAGGAGAAGAAGATGAATTTGTCCCTGGGGCAGGATGATCTGGATAAAGAGAACGACTACTACACTCGGCCTGCAAGTCCAGTGATGGTTGACGAGCCAGACCGCTGGGGGTGAGTGCAGGGTTTAAGCTGCGGTCCCATTTGTCACAAAATGAGACATGCACCTCAAAAATGTGACAATATTAGTGCAGGCTGTCGCTTTTTTGCTACAAAATAAGTATAGAAATGTTTAAATTTTATTGAAAAAATCTGGTTTTAAGAATTCAAATGGTATTAAAAATCCATTTGCTTTGGCAACTTAATTTTGTATTACTTTGAAATAAGAGCCAAATATTGAATGTAGTCTTCCAACGCGACGTGATCACGTTCCACAACCAAACCGGAGACTAGGCTAGAAGAGCAGTATGTATCGTTTATGCAATATTTAAAGCGATACGATACGCACGATACACAGCACCGATACGATATCTGACTCCAATAGGAATCGTATCGCCGTATCACAATACACGGCATTATCGCACATCACTAGGGTACAATGACAGTTGCTTTCGGTTTCAACTGGTACTGAGTAAACGGAACGCGCGAGTTACTGATGAGTTGTACAGTGACAGTAGCTAACCCCCTTGAAGACGTCATTTGCTGTCACTTGGCTTGGCGCACAATCTGTAGTAGACGAGTCTCGCCGAGCGATGGCGAATGCGAGAATGTGGAGGGGTAGTTTGCCACCGCTCGGGATTATTGTGCTCGCCTCCTATCGCACAATTCTTGTCTGTTTTTGTGACCAGGTCAAAGGATACAAGCGGCAAGTCCTTCATACTTAATGCCGCTCGCGGTCTCGACTCGCTGCAGTGTGGATGGTCACAAGAGCACGAGGTGTTCTCCCGAGTCACTTAGACAAATGATTGGGCGAAAGTGAAGAGGTACCGTAGCGAGAACAGACAACTCGAAATCGGTGATGCGTAAATGCGATTGTGAATATTTTGAGGTTAACTTATGTTGTTTGATTTTTAAGTTGTTTTTGGTGCCATATTATTCTATTAGAATGTTTAGTACATTTCCATTACATATATTAACGGTTAAAAATGGATAAGTAACCAAGAAAAGTAGACTCTGAATGATATATCATTTGAATGTTAAACCCTAAAAACAAATACAAGCAAAGCACAACTTTCTACAAAAAATAGTAAAATGATAAAATGGTTTAGTAAAAATGCTAAAAGGAAAATATTTTTTCTACAAGTCTCTAAGAGCTTTTAACATTTTTGCTCAAAGAAATTGTTTCCCAGATAAACCCTGGGTGATTTATAGTTGGTGTAGTCCAGTGAGATTCGCAGTATTTGATTTTGATTTCCAAATTTGTTTAGGGTTTTCAGTCAAGGCTTAAATTGATGCTAGGCCTACATCAAACGTGGTTTACAAACCTGTTCCGTCACACTTAATTCCTATTCCTTAGTGTATGACCCAGGTTTCATCCCCTCTAACCGGCCATTATCAAATCTTACAGTGACATGAAATTAAAATCATCCATCTTGCAATTTCGTTGAACATATGACTTGAGATTTTGAACACACACATGACACACAATAGTTACGAGCACGTGAAAAACATCGGGGGCACAGCGCGAACTAGGCCTAGCGTAGGCTGTGTAGAGCATAGAGCACGTGAAAAACATCGGGGGCACAGCGCGAACTAGGCCTAGCGTAGGCTGTGTAGAGCATAGAGCACGTGAAAAACATCGGGGGCACAGCGCGAACTAGGCCTAGCGTAGGCTGTGTAGAGCATAGAGCACGTGAAAAACATCGGGGGCACAGCGCGAACTAGGCCTAGCGTAGGCTGTGTAGAGCATAGAGCACGTGAAAAACATCGGGGGCACAGCGCGAACTAGGCCTAGCGTAGGCTGTGTAGAGCATAGAGCACGTGAAAAACATCGGGGGCACAGCGCGAACTAGGCCTAGCGTAGGCTGTGTAGAGCATAGAGCACGTGAAAAACATCGGGGGCACAGCGCGAACTAGGCCTAGCGTAGGCTGTGTAGAGCATAGAGCACGTGAAAAACATCGGGGGCACAGCGCGAACTAGGCCTAGCGTAGGCTGTGTAGAGCATAGAGCACGTGAAAAACATCGGGGGCACAGCGCGAACTAGGCCTAGCGTAGGCTGTGTAGAGCATAGAGCACGTGAAAAACATCGGGGGCACAGCGCGAACTAGGCCTAGCGTAGGCTGTGTAGAGCATAGAGCACGTGAAAAACATCGGGGGCACAGCGCGAACTAGGCCTAGCGTAGGCTGTGTAGAGCATAGAGCACGTGAAAAACATCGGGGGCACAGCGCGAACTAGGCCTAGCGTAGGCTGTGTAGAGCATAGAGCACGTGAAAAACATCGGGGGCACAGCGCGAACTAGGCCTAGCGTAGGCTGTGTAGAGCGTAGAGCACGTGAAAAACATCGGGGGCACAGCGCGAACTAGGCCTAGCGTAGGCTGTGTAGAGCGTAGAGCACGTGAAAAACATCGGGGGCACAGCGCGAACTAGGCCTAGCGTAGGCTGTGTAGAGCATAGAGCACGTGAAAAACATCGGGGGCACAGCGCGAACTAGGCCTAGCGTAGGCTGTGTAGAGCATAGAGCACGTGAAAAACATCGGGGGCACAGCGCGAACTAGGCCTAGCGTAGGCTGTGTAGAGCATAGAGCACGTGAAAAACATCGGGGGCACAGCGCGAACTAGGCCTAGCGTAGGCTGTGTAGAGCATAGAGCACGTGAAAAACATCGGGGGCACAGCGCGAACTAGGCCTAGCGTAGGCTGTGTAGAGCATAGAGCACGTGAAAAACATCGGGGGCACAGCGCGAACTAGGCCTAGCGTAGGCTGTGTAGAGCATAGAGCACGTGAAAAACATCGGGGGCACAGCGCGAACTAGGCCTAGCGTAGGCTGTGTAGAGCATAGAGCACGTGAAAAACATCGGGGGCACAGCGCGAACTAGGCCTAGCGTAGGCTGTGTAGAGCATAGAGCACGTGAAAAACATCGGGGGCACAGCGCGAACTAGGCCTAGCGTAGGCTGTGTAGAGCATAGAGCACGTGAAAAACATCGGGGGCACAGCGCGAACTAGGCCTAGCGTAGGCTGTGTAGAGCATAGAGCACGTGAAAAACATCGGGGGCACAGCGCGAACTAGGCCTAGCGTAGGCTGTGTAGAGCATAGAGCACGTGAAAAACATCGGGGGCACAGCGCGAACTAGGCCTAGCGTAGGCTGTGTAGAGCATAGAGCACGTGAAAAACATCGGGGGCACAGCGCGAACTAGGCCTAGCGTAGGCTGTGTAGAGCATAGAGCACGTGAAAAACATCGGGGGCACAGCGCGAACTAGGCCTAGCGTAGGCTGTGTAGAGCATAGAGCACGTGAAAAACATCGGGGGCACAGCGCGAACTAGGCCTAGCGTAGGCTGTGTAGAGCATAGAGCACGTGAAAAACATCGGGGGCACAGCGCGAACTAGGCCTAGCGTAGGCTGTGTAGAGCATAGAGCACGTGAAAAACATCGGGGGCACAGCGCGAACTAGGCCTAGCGTAGGCTGTGTAGAGCATAGAGCACGTGAAAAACATCGGGGGCACAGCGCGAACTAGGCCTAGCGTAGGCTGTGTAGAGCATAGAGCACGTGAAAAACATCGGGGGCACAGCGCGAACTAGGCCTAGCGTAGGCTGTGTAGAGCATAGAGCACGTGAAAAACATCGGGGGCACAGCGCGAACTAGGCCTAGCGTAGGCTGTGTAGAGCATAGAGCACGTGAAAAACATCGGGGGCACAGCGCGAACTAGGCCTAGCGTAGGCTGTGTAGAGCATAGAGCACGTGAAAAACATCGGGGGCACAGCGCGAACTAGGCCTAGCGTAGGCTGTGTAGAGCATAGAGCACGTGAAAAACATCGGGGGCACAGCGCGAACTAGGCCTAGCGTAGGCTGTGTAGAGCATAGAGCACGTGAAAAACATCGGGGGCACAGCGCGAACTAGGCCTAGCGTAGGCTGTGTGTTATGTGTTTGTGTTCCAAATCTCAACCTTATGTTTAACGAAATTGCAAGATGGGATTTTAACTTCAAGTCCCTGTAAGATTTAATAATGGCCCGTTAAAGCGGCTGAAACCCCCGGGACACCTACTAAGAAATAAGAAAGAAATGTGACGGAACAGGTTTGTAAACAACTTTTTTTGTACTCGTCAGTTCTGGTGCTTAATTCACAATGAATATGATACTACATGCCATAAACAGCAACTGAAACAAAGCAATTCCCTTTAACTCAGCCAGGTCCAACCCTCTAATCACCCCATAGAACACCTGAAAGATATGATAATTCTCTCGAGAAGACACCCAAAAGCAGCCCCGAAATAATATTAGCCTACTTGAGCTTGTCCACACTTAATGTCCAAAATTATTTACTTAAGTCGGTGGGGAATCTTAACTTAAGTTGTACTTGTCACTGTACGATGCTGCCACTGGAACGTTGACAAATAATTAATAAATTAGTGTGAATCGCCCATTAGATAATAATTTGTATGGTTTTGAATTGTTTCTTTATTTTTTGCACTGAGCGGTGAAGGTAATCTTCAAAATGATGGCTCAATTTTTGGTTTTAATGAAGTATACGGGGATATAGCCACTAAAAAAACCCTTTGAGAAATAATACCGGTACGTAAAGATGGTTCTAGCGATGGCAACTAATATTGACAACATTCCTTTCCTTTTAAATTCAGTATCTTTGGAATAGATCACTAAATTATTTTAAACAGGAATATATATACATAAATTTATTGTTGGTCTTATTTACTGATTGGGTTGCAGAGCCAAGATGGAACCGGAGGCCAAGAGATATCGCACCATGTCAGACAGGTTCGACGACTACGGTGGCGGCGCCGAGGGAATTTATTACCCGAGGAATACAGAGCAGGTAACAGTGATTTATTCTTTGTAATTTAGAGAAGTTCAGACACCACATAGGAGAGGAATTATTATTATTTTGGCAAAGCTTAACAATTATATTTTAACTCATACTACGAAATGTACTAAAATTTGCCTTTACATATTTTATTTATTCATAAAGGTACAGTTCACCTCCATCAGTTTGACCCGTGTTGTGTTGTGCGCAGGTGTGGCACCAGAGGCCCCACTATGACGAGAGCATGCGAGCCGTCTACAGCAGCAGCCGGGGCAGCAAGTACTACCCGCGGGGCAGCAGGGAGAAGGAGTACTACCCCCCCGCAGCGACGGGGGGCAAGCGACAGAAATACTCCCAGAGGGAGGTGATCGTGCAGCGGCCGGACAAGACCGGCTGGAAGGACGACAGGTCAGCGGACGTCTCTTGCTTGTTAGCAGTATGATAGGATATTTACAATACAAAGAGGAAATCATGTAAAGTAAAACTAGTCTTAATTTTAGCTTCACTCAAAACTCATGTGACATATCCTATAACTATTGGCTTGAAGGGCCTATAGCCCCTAACCTTGCTCCAATAATCTGCTTCATCTGATTGTTTTTACTCATTAAATGCTGAGGAAAATAAAACAATAAAACGTAGGAACATATGTCAGTTTGTAAACTATGTAGACATGTAATCACATGTTTTAATATAAACAAAGCAGACGTTTTTAAATCCCCATGCTTTTCTTTTGGGAGATGTTTTATGTTAATTCTCGTGTTCTGGTAACTTTTTAGAAACACTGCTACTGAAAGTCTGGGTTTTCCTGTAGGTTTAAAATCGCACACAAATAGCCAAAAACTACTACTAGTACAGCGCCTGAAAAATCTCCATAGATGACTTCACTACTGTCAAGACCCTGTGTAGTAATATAGATATTGCTAGGCTTGCTGTTAGTTGTATTTTACCTTGTTCTTTACCTTATTGTACAATATATCTGAAGATTTCCACAGGAGTTTTTCCATTTACACTAAAATCCCAGCCTCATTCATTCATATTATATTCCTTTTCACGTTTTCAGTTGTACACATTTTGGGCTTGTCCATATTTGTATCTGACAGTATTAGTCATAAGGTTAGGATTTTATGGAAAAAGCACTGAGCTTAGACGTATTAGTATTGTGGAGTAATGCCTATCAAAATGATGTGACGATCCAGTTTTGCCGTATTTGTAAAATTATTTTATATCTGAAAAAAGTGCTGTTGGCAGCAATCTGAATAAACCATCCGATATAATTTGTACTTGTGTCAACGGTAAAAATAATATATTTAGCGTGGCAGTTGGAAAAACCCATAATAATCTTCTATTTATAAAGCCAACTTAACTGTCAGCTAATGTAGATTACTGATAGTGTTAAGATCCTCCAGCGCTCGCAAGACGGCACACGGTGGTCAGAGACACTGTGTGATTTAGTCTCACAGTCGCAGGATTGGTCAAAGGCCTGTCTGTCCCTGCTTGGGCTTCCAGAAAATGTATTAACCACATCAGTATGAAATTTGTTTAGTAATGCCCACAAGAGTTTTTTTGTATTGTTTTGCTTGATTACACCGGTGGTATTTTGTATTTAGCATTGTTAGAGGGCCATAGTCCAAACCTCCCGAGTCAAGTAGGTGTCCCGGGGATGGAACCCGTGACCTCTCTCACTGAAGTCCACGACGCCAACCTAGCGAGACACCCCTCAGTGGGTCGGGCACTGAAATGTTCTAGTGTTAAATGTAAGTGTATTCATTCCTACACTTGGTTTGCAGCCCCCCAGCCCGGCCCAGTCGCTACCCCGAGGCAAGGGGTGGAGGGGGGCGGGGGGACGAGTGGGCCGACCCCTGGATGAGGAAGAAGACGTCGTCCCCTCTCACCCGCAAACGGAAACAGAGCTACTCCTCCGGCTCCTCATACTCATCCTCCAGGTAACGGACTTTTAATTACTTACACTATTGTTCTAGGGTCCAGCATGAACAAATTAGTAAGAGTGGAAGACAGGCCCCCACCATGCTACGAATAATGAAGTTTGAGGGTGTTACCTACCTCCTCTGTTGTTCATAGACCTGTTGGTGACAACAACTTGGGATGGGTTTATAATTTTTTTATTTCAATAATAACCATTACTGATGCTTAAATTATTTCATTTATCACACACAAATTTTCTTTTAAATGGTTGGGTTCATTTGGAAAAGCTCTAGGCTGTGAAGATTTGGTAAATTGGGAAAATAATAGATAGCTAGCTTACCTGAAGAGGATAAAACAGGTATAGCACAGAAGACATTAAGAAGACATAAACAATACTTGATATTTCGCCCCTCTTGGGGACTTCATCAGAAGAAATTAAACGAAGGAGAAAATGGCAGCTTGTGAACTGGTTCTTCTGAAGTCCGTGTTGCTACAACACACAAAGACCACTAAAATTAACCTAATTAACACTAATACTGGATTTTGGTTTATGTACAAACACTGATTATATACACACAAAGTACTTATGTAATTGTGTTTGATGTTTGATGTATACCACAATATGATCATTGTGTTCATATTCACAATAATCTGTTGCAGCTCCAGCCACAGCAGCCGCAGCAGCAGCAGTTCGTACTCGAGGTCAAGGTCAAGGTCAAGCAGGTCGAGGTCAAGGTCAAAACCGGCCCCAACACGGCGGCTGCTCAGGCCGTCCTCTCCCACTGGCAGAGGTGAGACTAGCTGTGCCACAGTAGTGTAACTAGATGTGCAAAGAATCTAACGAAATAAACCGTTGAGCAAACATCAGTTGCATTACTAGGTTGCCTAGTCCAAATGCACTCTCACATTCTGAACTGAGCAACAACTGTGGTTATAATAAAATAAAAATAAGTAAATAAAGTGTTTTGTTTTAAAATGGTTGGTCAGGTGGTTTGGACACCCGGTGCAAAGACTAGCATGGCTTCAATGGCTTTAGATGGGTCACATTTTTCCAAACATTTTGTTGATTTGAGGTGTTTTGATTAACAAGGAAATGATACATAAAGGCAGAAAGTTAATATTTCTGTTAAAGAATTACACTAGCGTTAGCACACAGGGTAGTTAACAGGGTAAAATAATATGTATTACAGTATTTTCTACTCTTAGAGACTTAATTTAATACGAGTCATAATCTGAAAAGCTATGTTTGTGATATGCCGGCTGAGTTTGGAGTAGTGCGACCCGCGTGTGTGTGTGTGTGTGTGCGTGTGCGCGTGCGCGTGCGCACGCGACAAGTTGAACGAGGCAGATCTGTCCTCTAAACCGTCAGCTGTAAACATTCTCTTCAAGACAAACTAACAAAGTGAATTGATCAACCCTGTCTTGTTTTGAAAAATGAATTAATTATTTATGTCATGCTGATCAAACCAAGTTCCTTCTAAGAAAAGTATCACAATCCTATTAGCTTCATATCTTGCACCTTAGTTTTAAATTCACTTAGCTCATTTGCTCTCTTTTCATCTTCTAGACAAAATTAATGATGAAAATATTTTGTTTCAGGGGCCAAGGTTCCGTTGTCACCAGCCTTGTTGACTGAGAAGAAAGCCACAACGGAGAGATCGATTCTGATGAACCCCCCTCCCCCCAGCCCTCGAGGGAAGAACAAGAACTTGGCGGCAAACCCCAGCCCACCTATTGAAAGGTAACCATATCTCGTGATAAGACAAGCAGGTTAGCTTTAGAAAGAACTAAGACTGCGATTACTCAAAGTTTTGAAAACTTCTTGAAAGTTGCAACGAGTATTTCCTGCCGATCACTAACGATAACAAACTCCCAAAACGCGTAGTAAGGGCTGCAATAAACCTCCGAACCACGTAAAATCTGTCGTAAATAACGATTTAGTCACAGAATATTGATTATAAGCGATGACCAGAACAAGTGACATTTGTCAAATGGCAACCAGACTATGTTTAATAGGCCGAAAAAGGCGGCCAAACCATGCTTTGTTTGTGTCAATGCAGGATCCAGTTTGATTGTACTGGCCAAAAATGTGTATTGCTACTATATATTAGACACTATTATTGTACTGCCACATCTAATATGGAGAAGTATCCAAATTCCATTTGAAACTACCTTCAAAAATATAGTGCTGATGGCAAAAACTCACTAGAAAATACTTCAAACTCAAGAATAATTGGTACTACGTGATTTGACTCAGCTCGTTATAAAAAAATCACTGCTTGCACACCCCTAGGAAAGAACACACGCATTTCAAGCACACTGGCCTCTTTGTAAACATGAAGATTTACACTTTCTAAAGAGGCTAAGTGGCCTGAAAGCAAAGAATACAGTGCAATGTTTTTGTGAACTGTGTGTATGAAACCTTCAATTTCTAAAATTAGCCTGTTGGTGTTATTCACACAACTCTTTCTATTATACCATATCTGTACCCTAATCATTTGAAAAAAATATAGCAAGTCTAGTCTCTATTTGGGCTTAATTATAACTGGTGTGTCTGGTCAAAATTGATTGCCTTTTACCATCTTTTCTTGATGTTACCGTCTTGTATGTGAGTACTGTGTTAAAGTAAAAACAAAAACTATAATACGAGCAATGTCTGACCGTTAGTTTGCCAAATTTACATCGGAATCCAGCGGAACGATTTTGTTACAAATTGGGGGCTTTTGGATCTAAAACCTTTAGTGGTGCGGTAAGAACCTCATCTTCAGGAATATTCATATTTTGTAAAAATCTTATTTAGAAATTGTCAGAAAAATATGGATAGGACTACCAGGCTTGCCTTGGAAAGTATAGGCATCCTACTGACAGCACACTAACACTACAACACAAATTAAGTGTTTTGTGTGCCTTGTGCTATCAGTAGGATGCCCATTCTTTCCGAGGTAAGCCTGCTTTTCCTATCCATATTTTTCGGATAAATTGGTAAAAAGTTTTATCCAAAACTAACCTCATTTGTTAGTTGGAAATTTTAACTTATGGAGTTTCAAATTAAAACGAGTTCGCACGCAGCACGCTGACGTGAGGGAAGTGAATTTCCACAAAAAAACTTTTAAAACTCAAAATAAGTGTAAAAACAAACATGTATTTCAATTTTTACTGAAATCTGAAAACATTGATTTTTTGGCTGTTCTGATGCTCCTGGTTTCATTTACCTGCAAAGCTGGGAATACAATTTTGCGCATTATAATGTTAAGAGAAGGTCCAAGCAAGCTTGAAAGTAGGCGTGAGGTTGCTGGGGATGATAAAAGTACTCTAACAAAGGAATAACAGGCTTTTCTTGTGTAAAACCCCCATAAGACAACGTACTGTGTTTAGTCGAAACACATTTTCTTTAATAACTCGGTAAATATTTATGCTAGAATTATGAGAGAGGGCTTAAAACTTTTGCCTCACTAATTCCCATCTTTTTACATGCATTAATTTTACATCCAGAGCTTTTCTGACCCTTTTTGGGCCCAAAAACTAGAAATTTGAAAGATTAATCCCCCAAAAAAAGGTTTAGAGTTTTCCGATTGTTTTGCCCAACGAACTTGTCCAACTGATCAGGGGGTCACGTTAGGAACTTCTATGGTGGTCCCGGGCTTAAGTTTCACCGTGCGGGTCATGCTAATAGTTCACTTTCCAAAGGAAATTCACTAACAAGTATTATAACAGCTGTGAATAAATTATCCAATGAACTGTCAAAGTAGCACTTGCAAAAGGTGAAGTATCAACAAATGATTCCATGAAAACAGTGACTAGAGCCATTGACAATGTGTGTTGTAGTGCCAGGCCTGGGGTGCCGGCGCGCCTGCTCGCCCACTCCAAGGCCGCATCCGCCGTAGCCGCCGCCATGCGCTCTGCTCGCTCCCGCTCCAAGTCCTCGCGCTCCAGCGGCTCCAGTGACTCCAGCGGCTCCTCCAGTGACTCCAGCGAGACCAGCTTCTCCTCCTCCTCCTCAAGTAGGCCCGCCTCCCCCTCCCCGCCCGGTATGTGCATGCTCTGTCGTAGCTACAGACTTTGGGCAATACGTGTGTGACAGTTGTTTTGACTTTCATAATTTGTGGGGATATCAAAACATATTAGAAAAAAGTGTGCATTTTGAGTTCCAAGTCAGGGAAAATTAAATTTGTTGTTCAGAGAAAGTTAGGGATTTCATCAACCAAATAAAAGTGTGAACCATGAATTTAAATCATTCCTGTAACACTGTCAAAATCTGTGGTGAGTGTTCCGTGTGGGGTACTATGGGGAAATTTAATTAGTTAAAAACATAGTAAATCATGGTTCACACTTTCTGGAAAGTCAGGGAAAGTTAGGGAAATTTGAAAAAAGTCAGGGAAAAAGTTGGATAATGCTCAAAGTCAGGGGAAATGCTTAACATTTTATATAAGTCACAATTTTTATCGATTAGTAAATAAAAAACAATACTGTCCAAAAATGTGGGTTTAATGGAGCAACAAAGAGGAATTGGTTAGAGAAACTTTTAACATTAATCAAATATTATTCCCGAATCAGGTCGTCTTTTAAGACATTTTGTTAAACAAGTTTTAATTTAATTATGAAACCTTTATGCAGAATATTTATAAAGTCTACTTTTGATTTAAATAACTGGCATTTATTTTGGTTATTTAGTATTATTTTACTATTTATCTAAAGTAAATACATTCTTTGTATTAACTGCCAAGAGCTGTTGCAACTGTGTTTAAGTTTGTCATAGTTTAACATTGATGCATGACAATGAATGTGCATGTTACAATTTCGTTATAGAAAAAAAGAAGAGTTTTGTAGCCTCCTAAATTGTTATTTGTTTGTTATTAATTTTATTAACAGCCTGTTTTGGTTGAAATTTATATCAAGCAAAGAACCTAAAATAAAGCATGCTCTAGCTCGGTATGGCAAAATTTTAAATTTCACTTGAGAAAAATTAGGATCTAACATGAAACTTCTATAGTCTTTAACCTAGGAACAGTAAGTGTTTATCTATTAATGTTGTACTGTTGATGTTAGTGACTTGAAGCATGTTGTATGGTTGAGTAAATTGTTTCAGTTTAGGAATAGTATATATATATCCAAGCGTTTGTTATACAGTCAATACTATTTGATACAGTTTGTTATTTATAGTGTATACAATATTTGTTTATACGAGTGGTTACAATTAGGGATGAGTCGATACCAATACCAGAACAATTGATTCCCGATTCTCAATACCGATACCATCGATACCTACGATTATTCAGTACCTATAGTTGTTAAAACTATTGTTAAAAAGAGTTACAAATTTATGGTACCATTTAAAATTGTTTAGTAGTATTATGTAGTTAATTATCAAACAAATTTTTTAATACAATTTTTTACATAGTTTAATGTTAATTTCTCTAGTATGCTATAGTAATGTAGAAAAACAAAAAGTATTTATTATAAATTCATAACACAGAAAACTTAAAGAAATAATGTTGGTCAGCCGACTGGTTTATTGCTTTCAACAAGACCCCTCCCCTCCCTCTTCCTTCCTTATCGCCAAGGTAAGATTTTTGCCGCCGACCCAAACACTCCTCGTGCCTTTTGTAAAGTATCGGTATCAGTATCGACATTGAACGGATACCATTACCAATGTCCAAGAATCGGTGGTATGGATAATCGACTCATCCCTAGTTACAATCTTGAATGAATGTTCTGTACTGTGTAGGAATTACCTGTAATGGAAGTAGCCTAGTTAGCCAACTCATGTAGCCAACTCTCTGCACTGATTATTGTGAGCCTATTTATACTGTAGTCCTATATTAATTATGGAATATTATTCAACATTTATAACTTCTGTGTTTTCATTTTAATGATTTAAAATAATTCAACTTTTAAGTTTTTGAATCAAACTGAATCTGATTAGAGTGGAGTTTATATGTTTTCGGTTTAAAATTGATCTGTGTTGTGTTTGCTTGTTTTGATTTGAAATGAGGAAACTTAAAAGATTAATTGTGCTTTATATGTTTTAAATTACTACAACCACACCTCTAGTGTGGATTGATTTGAATTCGGGTAAATGTACATTCTTTTTCTTTTGTGATGATGGTTAGGACAATACATTTTTGGAAAAAAACTGTATTAGGCTATTTTCCAAAATATCTATTCAAAATATCTATATTTGTTTTGTGACATAAGAGCGTACATGAATTGTGTCACAAGTTTGGTTTCTTATTGTATATAAACTTACAAACTAGAATTTGTTTAATAACTTAATTTATTGAATAAATTTATAAAATTATTTTTTTAACAAGTGATTTGTTCAAGTGACTCAATTAAAAAATTTACCGGGGTTTTCAATAATTAATAATTATCAGCCTAAATTCTTTTGCATATTTTTTGTATAGATATTTAAACATCAAGTTAAACATTCCTGAAATTCGGGACGAATATAAAACAATCCCTTCCCGTTCTTCTCTACTTTTAGAATAAATCACTTATTATAAGCTAACTGCAAGGACACCACCTTATGACAATATGTCTTGCCAAAACATTACAAAATATATCTTAGTACTGAAGTTATCGAACATGGTATATCAACTTTAGTTACCTAAACTCCACATAATTATTGTCGTCAGTTAAGATTTCTGTGGGTTTATTTGCCTCTTTTTGTTTCAGTTCGCCAGAAGCGAATTGTCATCGATGAAAGGCTAGCCCTGGCTCAAGCCATGAAAGTTAAGGCCATGGATGCTCTTAAGGTAATTCATCAAACATCTGTTGTGATATTGGTCTTTGCGTAGCTATCAACTGAGTACTCTCGTAAGGCAGTGCTAGTCATATAACGCTCCCTGTCAGAGCATGAGATCTCACTACAGGAGAACCCCTCATGTGACCAACTGTCTGCCGCGCTACGACCAAGCCAGGCCTGTCTCACAACTGTTTCCCATCAACTGAGTACTCTCGTAAGGCAGTGCTAGTCATATAACGCTCCCTGTCAGAGCATGAGATCTCACTACAGGAGAACCCCTCATGTGACCAACTGTCTGCCGCGCTACGACCAAGCCAGGCCTGTCTCACAACTGTTTCCCATCAACTGAGTACTCTCGTAAGGCAGTGCTAGTCATATAACGCTCCCTGTCAGAGCATGAGATCTCACTACAGGAGAACCCCTCATGTGACCAACTGTCTGCCGCGCTACGACCAAGCCAGGCCTGTCTCACAACTGTTTCCCATCAACTGAGTACTCTCGTAAGGCAGTGCTATAACGCTCCCTGTCAGAGCATGAGATCTCACTACAGGAGAACCCCTTATGTGACCAACTGTCTGCCGCGCTACGACCAAGCCAGGCCTGTCTCCAGGTAACCTTCACTACAGGAGAACCCCTCATGTGACCAACTGTCTGCCGCGCTACGACCAAGCCAGGCCTGTCTCACAACTGTTTCCCATCAACTGAGTACTCTTGTAAGGCAGTTCTAGTCATACAACGCTCCCTGTCAGAGCATGAGATCTCACTACAGGAGATCCCCTCATGTGACCAACTGTCTGCCGTGCTACGACCAAGCCAGGCCTGTCTCACAACTGTTTCCCATCAACTGAGTACTCTCGTAAGGCAGTGCTAGTCATATAACGCTCCCTGTTAGAGCATGAGATCTCACTACAGGAGAACCCCTCATGTGACCAACTGTCTGCCGCGCTACGACCAAGCCAGGCCTGTCTCACAACTGTTTCCCATCAAAACTACCAGTGAACTTTTGATCATGGATTTTATGATGTTACTAAAGTGTTTGTACAATATAGATTTGTTTTTCTCGCTGTAAGTATAATTTGTTGCTTCTCTTCCCGATCACGGTTTGGTCCTGTAGATGACGGATATACGGGTTCTCCTATAGCTTCATTTGAATAGGATGAAAGAAAATTGGCAAACAAATTTAAATTTGTCCTAGCTTATAGTTGAGTAGGCCTCATAGTAAGAAAGCTTCTTTCTTCAACTTTGAGAATGGTTAAAATAAAATAAAAAATTTCGGAACATTATTTGATTTTCGTTTTGTGATTCCAAGAAACGTACCAAGTACAGTGTAAGCCAGGTTTTTAACCTTGGTTGTTTTTTCCAAAAGTAGTAAGCCTAAACTAAAATAATTTTAGAGTAGTCTAATCTCTGAATGTCATGAGATCAACAGTAACTCAGGTTATTTTTCACCTACAAAAATATTTTCTTCTGTTTCAGCTTTCTGGACAGAAACAACAAATCAAGCTGACTCTCAAAGGAAGTGGAGCAGGTAAGATGCTGTTGGTTATTGATGGTGATTAAATGGGGTTTTATATAAATCTGGGATTTTTTACAATGCTTACAGATCTTTGGTACGGAGCAAAAATTTAATAGAGAGATAAAAATTGTACCGGATTTAGGGATGTGTGACTGATCCGTCCACATTTTTTATATTTAAAAAGCTAAATATTTGTTCATACAAATGATACCATCCAATATTGCATGGCTGGATCGTTAAATAACACACAGAAGTGTGTTGTCAGATCTCATTATCAGAAACAAGTTTTTAGAACTCAACTAAACCTTAACCAGAAATCACTACTCATATCCCTACTTTGGAGGGATTAATTGTGATCTTTTCAATATCTAAGAAGTACTTCCATCTTTCTATGGATTTCCTTGTACCCTCCTGTGTTTGTAGTTGTCTACTTAACACCACCTCTTACTCTTACCCTTACCTATCCTTTGAAAACAACAGTGAAATGTCTCCTCAATTGATTGCAGTATGTTTACCTTCAGATTTTAATTTGTCCTAATTTCTTTATTTTTGTTAATCCTTTATTTATAACAAATTCTATTAAATGCATTTTTGAGTTTTAGTTTTTTAAGTAGGCCTAAACATTCCTTATGTGATATAATGTATTTAGACATTTAAAAAGAACTGACATGTGAAGTTGGAAGATACAGCTAACTAAAGCTCAAATTTTATGTAAAAAGCGAAATCTTCCTTATCTACTACAACAATAAACATTAATGCAATTTTAACAAATAGTATGACTTTTAAAATGAGTTTACAAATCATGACTTGTCCTATGTATTATATGTAACAGATTCAAATAAGATAAAAATTAATGTTAGTTATTTTTGTTTTCGTATCACTTTTTTCGCGATGCATGTTTGCCCCACTTTGCATCGTGGGCTATCTATAAATTTAAAATATTTGCATGATATTATTGCCACTTGTAATCGTTTCATGTTATTTTGGAATAAACACATTTTTAATTCATTCATTAATTCAAATGACAGATAGCTCAAATAAATTGGTATTAAGTGAAAGTTGTTGATACGGATGACCCTTATTCTAAATTTTTGATTAGCTCTATTGGGAGCATGTTAATGATGACAACTGAAATTGTCAACTGTTTTTGTACTGTATTTTCTTTAATTGAAGAAATAAAAGAGGTGTTTTAACACTCGTTAATTATGAATCTGATTCTTGGGTAATTGAATAATATTTGAGATGCAAGTAGCCCTGTAGGAACAAGCTCTGTGATGACAGCCTCCTTCAGGTATCTGAATCGCACTCACGAGTTGTTGTTGCAGGTGAGGGGCCCATTGCTCCGGTGCCATCCATCAGCAAGAAGAGGCCGGCCGAATCTCCTCCCATGGAGTTGTATTATGTGATGACAGCCTCCTTCAGGTATCTGAATCGCACTCACGAGTTGTTGTTGCAGGTGAGAGGCCCATTGCTCCGGTGCCATCCATCAGCAAGAAGAGGCCGGCCGAATCTCCTCCCATGGAGTTGTATTATGTGATGACAGCCACCTTCAGGTATCTGAATCGCACTCACGAGTTGTTGTTGCAGGTGAGAGGCCCATTGCTCCGGTGCCATCCATCAGCAAGAAGAGGCCGGCCGAATCTCCTCCCATGGAGTTGTATTATGTGATGACAGCCTCCTTCAGGTATCTGAATCGCACTCACGAGTTGTTGTTGCAGGTGAGAGGCCCATTGCTCCGGTGCCATCCATCAGCAAGAAGAGGCCGGCCGAATCTCCTCCCATGGAGTTGTATTATGTGATGACAGCCACCTTCAGGTATCTGAATCGCACTCACGAGTTGTTGTTGCAGGTGAGGGGCCCATTGCTCCGGTGCCATCCATCAGCAAGAAGAGGCCGGCCGAATCTCCTCCCATGGAGTTGTATTATGTGATGACAGCCTCCTTCAGGTATCTGAATCGCACTCACGAGTTGTTGTTGCAGGTGAGAGGCCCATTGCTCCGGTGCCATCCATCAGCAAGAAGAGGCCGGCCGAATCTCCTCCCATGGAGTTGTATTATGTGATGACAGCCTCCTTCAGGTATCTGAATCGCACTCACGAGTTGTTGTTGCAGGTGAGAGGCCCATTGCTCCGGTGCCATCCATCAGCAAGAAGAGGCCGGCCGAATCTCCTCCCATGGAGTTGTATTATGTGATGACAGCCACCTTCAGGTATCTGAATCGCACTCACGAGTTGTTGTTGCAGGTGAGAGGCCCATTGCTCCGGTGCCATCCATCAGCAAGAAGAGGCCGGCCGAATCTCCTCCCATGGAGTTGTATTATGTGATGACAGCCTCCTTCAGGTATCTGAATCGCACTCACGAGTTGTTGTTGCAGGTGAGAGGCCCATTGCTCCGGTGCCATCCATCAGCAAGAAGAGGCCGGCCGAATCTCCTCCCATGGAGTTGTATTATGTGATGACAGCCACCTTCAGGTATCTGAATCGCACTCACGAGTTGTTGTTGCAGGTGAGGGGCCCATTGCTCCGGTGCCATCCATCAGCAAGAAGAGGCCGGCCGAATCTCCTCCCATGGAGTTGTATTATGTGATGACAGCCTCCTTCAGGTATCTGAATCGCACTCACGAGTTGTTGTTGCAGGTGAGAGGCCCATTGCTCCGGTGCCATCCATCAGCAAGAAGAGGCCGGCCGAATCTCCTCCCATGGAGTTGTATTATGTGATGACAGCCACCTTCAGGTATCTGAATCGCACTCACGAGTTGTTGTTGCAGGTGAGAGGCCCATTGCTCCGGTGCCATCCATCAGCAAGAAGAGGCCGGCCGAATCTCCTCCCATGGAGTTGTATTATGTGATGACAGCCTCCTTCAGGTATCTGAATCGCACTCACGAGTTGTTGTTGCAGGTGAGGGGCCCATTGCTCCGGTGCCATCCATCAGCAAGAAGAGGCCGGCCGAATCTCCTCCCATGGAGTTGTATTATGTGATGACAGCCTCCTTCAGGTATCTGAATCACACTCACGAGTTGTTGTTGCAGGTGAGAGGCCCATTGCTCCGGTGCCATCCATCAGCAAGAAGAGGCCGGCCGAATCTCCTCCCATGGAGTTGTATTATGTGATGACAGCCTCCCTCAGGTATCTGAATCACACTCACGAGTTGTTGTTGCAGGTGAGAGGCCCATTGCTCCGGTGCCATCCATCAGCAAGAAGAGGCCGGCCGAATCTCCTCCCATGGAGTTGTATTATGTGATGACAGCCTCCTTCAGGTATCTGAATCGCACTCACGAGTTGTTGTTGCAGGTGAGGGGCCCATTGCTCCGGTGCCATCCATCAGCAAAAAGAGGCCGGCCGAATCTCCTCCCATGGAGTTGTATTATGTGATGACAGCCTCCTTCAGGTATCTGAATCACACTCACGAGTTGTTGTTGCAGGTGAGAGGCCCATTGCTCCGGTGCCATCCATCAGCAAGAAGAGGCCGGCCGAATCTCCTCCCATGGAGTTGTATTATGTGATGACAGCCTCCTTCAGGTATCTGAATCGCACTCACGAGTTGTTGTTGCAGGTGAGAGGCCCATTGCTCCGGTGCCATCCATCAGCAAGAAGAGGCCGGCCGAATCTCCTCCCATGGAGTTGTATTATGTGATGACAGCCTCCTTCAGGTATCTGAATCGCACTCACGAGTTGTTGTTGCAGGTGAGAGTCCCATTGCTCCGGTGCCATCCATCAGCAAGAAGAGGCCGGCCGAATCTCCTCCCATGGAGTTGTATTATGTGATGACAGCCTCCTTCAGGTATCTGAATCGCACTCACGAGTTGTTGTTGCAGGTGAGAGTCCCATTGCTCCGGTGCCATCCATCAGCAAGAAGAGGCCGGCCGAATCTCCTCCCATGGAGTTGTATTATGTGATGACAGCCTCCTTCAGGTATCTGAATCACACTCACGAGTTGTTGTTGCAGGTGAGAGGCCC
Source organism: Allygus modestus (assembly GCA_963675035.1). NCBI lineage: Eukaryota > Metazoa > Arthropoda > Insecta > Hemiptera > Cicadellidae > Allygus > Allygus modestus. Next base: position 2,789,142 of record OY776115.1, read on the forward strand.
ATTGCTCCGGTGCCATCCATCAGCAAGAAGAGGCCGGCCGAATCTCCTCCCATGGAGTTGTATTATGTGATGACAGCCTCCTTCAGGTATCTGAATCGCACTCACGAGTTGTTGTTGCAGGTGAGAGGCCCATTGCTCCGGTGCCATCCATCAGCAAGAAGAGGCCGGCCGAATCTCCTCCCATGGAGTTGTATTATGTGATGACAGCCTCCTTCAGGTATCTGAATCACACTCACGAGTTGTTGTTGCAGGTGAGAGGCCCATTGCTCCGGTGCCATCCATCAGCAAGAAGAGGCCGGCCGAATCTCCTCCCATGGAGTTCTCTCCTCCTAAGGTAAATATCGTATACCACACCTTAAGTGCTTCTTTATAATCTAAAACCCATCTTAAAACAGCTGTTTTCTGTTTGGTAAGCGAAAAAGACTGTTTTGCTCGTTGCGCCTTTCTTTTTCCGCTTGTTGTGCCTTACTTTTCCGCTCCCTGAAGTAACAAACAGCTGATTGATTGTTGCTTTGGTCCAGGCTAACTGACTCAGTGTTTGTAACCTCAATCTCATGAATTCATTCAAAATGGATGACTACCCCGATTTGTATGTAAATTTAAGGATTTTTTTTCAGACTCTGGTACCAAATTCTCTCCTAAGCTAGATCAACAGTAGCCACTGTTAAAAGTTGAAATACTTGGCACCTTCATTTAAGAATAAGCTACTTGAGTTTAATGAGCAGATGTTGTATTTAACATTCTAGTACCTGGGGGCCAAGCTTTGCTCGAGGAAGGCCAGTCAGTTTGTTTAGATGACTGAAGAGTAATATTTCACCACTTCCCCCAACTGATTATCAGATTTTTATAGCTCATTTGCCTCTTTTCTGCATTTTTAAGGTCACTCAAGTTATTATTTGTAGCTCAATGCCCCTTTGAACTATTTTGGATATGACCAATCTATAAATGCAATCTTCACTCAACAGCTTTAGTCACTGCTCTTAAGAAACCACATGTCAACAATTATAAACAAAATGGTATTTCTCCGACAGTTCCTTGATTGATTATGAACAGCTGATACAATTCTTTTGTTTTGATTTTTAACTCCATAACCCCTATGTACATTTTTTTACCTTTTCAATTTTGTTTTTTAACATTATTTGATTTTACTGGGGAAGAGACCTGTCGAGAACGTATTTTTATACCAGAACTTAGTTATTTCCAAAATTTGAAGGAAATCCTCGGAGCCGTTTTCGAGATAATTGTGCAACCCCAACCAATCAAGCAAACATTGCTCATATAAGAGTATATGATAATTTACATCATCAGTTTAAAAAATCTTAACTTTTGATGGGTAAATTTATATATTTAGGTTTGATTGTGGGATGTCAATAGGAAACTGTTTTGAACCTCGTCTGTGTCCCAGAGGCTATAGTTTATTTATAAAAAACAAATAAAATATACATTTATGAAAATAACAGTGGTAATTCATACAAAATTAAAAATCGTCAACCCAAGCAGTGGCCAATGGTGTAAGTGGGAAATGGCAGGCTAAATTTGGCGATTTTGCAGAACTTTTTTTGAAAATTTGTATAAATTCAACCGTAGAAGTAAACCTAGCCAACCTCATTCATTTTGATCGGAAAAACAGGAGATTCTAGAAATAGTAAAATAATAAAGATCTAGAAAGGTAATTTTTTCGGTAAAGTGAAAAGAATAAAAAATTATAATTTTTTGGAAATTTCAAAGCAGCCTCGGTACTTTTTTCCTACAGATTTTTTATGGAAAATTCATTATATATATTTTGTAAACAATCTAATTCCCTACATAGAAATATATAACATGTGGGGGAAAGAATTGTTGTTAAATGTTTTAGGGTGTAATATAATAACAACAGAGAACCGGTAACAGTGAAAGTTTGTGTTGTAAACAAGTTACATAATATATGTATATACTAATAATGATATATACATATTTGTAATGCTAATGAAGTAAGGAATCTAAAAAAGTTGTAAAGTTTATGGTAAAAGTGATTATCACTTATAATTATTTGTATGCAAAAGAATGTTTTGATTTTTTTTGCGTATTTGTGTAAAAATAAATTTCACAGTATTTAGTATATAACTTTTTCACCAAATTTTGTTACCCCAAACCAATATAAACATGTTGCAGTACATTCAATTACCTACATACAAGTTTATAACACCTAGAGTAAATTATTGTTTTTATATGTGTTATGTAGCACTAAACAGTCGCGGATTTGGCAAATTTCACTAAGCCTATGTAGGAGTAAAAACAACACTTTATAAACACTATTTGCCACACTTCACTAACACTAATACTCTGAAATAATAACATAAATGGTAACAACTCACGAATAAAAATAGCAAACGCTTAGGTACCTAAATAAATACAAGATGGCCTTCAGACGTCAGACGAACTGGATAAAATATGACAAAGTAATTCGATGATACAGGAAAAAATATGTAATAGTAGCGCTGCCAATGGCAAAACTAAATTCCTCTACATAATGACATATGATTTGACTAGTAACATTAACTTACAATGCTCATAAATCCAGTTTTCCAGTTTGCGACAGTTTGCCATTCGTTATAGAAACAAAAAACACCTGTTTTTATAAAATCCTATAATCTAACCAATCAATATTTTGTTTGAAAAATCAATACCACAATGAAGCACATCTATTTAGCTGTGCAGTGGTACCACCCGCAACTTCATGCGGCAAAAATTACCCAAGCTGGGTAATTTCAAAAAAGTCATGTTTTGGCGTTTTCCTAGCGTCGGCTGCAGGAATAGCTTTGGGCCAAATATTCATTCAATTTCTAATCGTCGTGACATTGTTATATAGTTGCTACACGGTTTCTAATCGTCGTGACATTGTTATATAGCTGCTACACGGTTTGTTTATGTAATAAAATAAAAGTTCAGAATATGATCTTTCTAATGGTATATATATTGTTCACTTTGAGTTGATTATTATTGGTTATTTTACAATACAAAATTTTCGGTCATGAACCGACACAAAGCGACAGGGTGAACTGACGCATAGTGACGGTTGGCCACTGCTAGGGTTAATTTGGTCTCAATAAATTAAAGCTGTGTGTGCCCATAATTTTACTTTAACATTTCCAAGAAAACAGGTAATTTACTCTATAAGTCACTATACCTGTATAGTATGGAAGGTTTTGCTATGTTTTAAAAGTGTTAAGTCTAATGTGCTTAAATACTAGGGTTTATAATGAACATGTTAAGAGCTTCCCATTTTTTTAAACAAGAGAATATTGTAAAATGTGTGCCTACATTACATAACCACTTATATTTGTACAGGCTGGCACCAAAACAACACCAAAGAAAGCTGCCCCGTCGAGGAGAGAAGAACTGTTGAAGCAGTTGAAAGCAGTCGAAGATGCAATTGCCAGGAAGAGGTCGAAGATCAGTTAAATCCTCAGCAATCGTCGTAAATGTTATTTGTATTGTCAGCAGCATCTGTCAATGCTAGACTCCATTCCTTGTATATAATCACTTGTCCATATGTCATAACTTTAAATCGCTTTGTATGTCTTATGTTTAGGCAATATTTGTAGCATTGATTCTCACGTAGCTATGTTTATAAGAAATAAATGTAAAAAGTTTATAAACATTTGTCATAGTTTTTTTACCCTGTTCAGTTCAGTCTGTTATTGTAGCACCTGTTCTCTTGTTAAGTTTAAAATACAGGGTTTTCATAAAAGAATGGAGTGATTTTTAAATTAAATGCCAAAAAAAAAAACAAAGAATGTTAAGCAAAAATATTGATTTTGTCACAATCCTCAGAAGAAGCCACACACAGATTTGTTATAGATGTTTATAGTACATTTCAATGTGTTGGCTATTTGTTAGCAGACGTTTAATTCAACCCACACACAGTGCAACATGTCCCTCGATACGGAGGATACTGCCTCATGAAATCTTTCTTCGTTGAGCCACATTAATATATTTTTTGTAAGTAAACTATCCACACAAAATAGTCACATGGAGTTCCTGGGTAGCCATGATTGGGACCACCTGACCCTATCCACCTTAAAATATGATTAAAAAAAGTAGACAATCGAATCCTGAACATAAATGTTATTAAAAAATGCAACGTTAACAATCAAACGTGTGTGATTACATTTGGAGGAGACAAAACTATTTGAACTGTAGAGTCAAGTGCTACCAATCTGGATTTTCTAATTTGTCTCGTAATTTTTTATAAGCAGTCAAGTCACTTTAATTTTATTCTTGCTGACCAACTGAAATTTAGTTTTGGAAATAGGTCGACCACATTATAAATAAATTGATAATCTATAAAAATTTGATACCCCGTCTTTCATACTGCCTTTTATGAAAGGAAATGACAAAATCTGAGTACGTGACAAATTTTAATAAAAAAACTACTTGAAATTAAAATCGTGGAATAGTCAGTTCTTACTCTTCTTACATTATTTCCACAATCTATTAATTCATCAAATAAAATTGTAATTTGACCAAGCAAGAATACAATCCTTTAATCACTCAAGGATTTTTAAAATACATTATTTATTTAAATATTTTATTCATAAATATTTACAAATACCATGGGTCTTGGGGTTAATCATCTCTCCACGTAACTTCTACTTCATCTGTCCTGAACCTGAAAAACAGTGATGATATTAAGGTCATGCCAGAAAAAGGCACCAAATCACTATGCAAAGTGTAGCAAAACCCTCTTGAACCTGGAGGAGTTCTGAAAACTCTCTCTCAATTCTTTTCGGGGGTGCGCAATAAGCCCAATGCGGATGATGTGCCTTGGGACACATGTCCGCCCCTTCTGATAATGGTGTAGCAAAACCAAACTATAGTTAGACCATTGAGAAATGTATCATTTTTGAAGAACTGTTCATGAGATATGGAATAAATCGTATGTTAAATAATGTTACCTACTTTTATTGAGGCAGCAATTATGAAGTTGTGGGGGCCACTAATTTTATCTGTATTACTCACTGTGTTTGTTGCATAAATCTCACACGGATCCTCTGAGAAGGTTGCTTTTTCCAACTTTCGAGTTTTGATAAATATTATTACAGCGAGTGGCTTTTGGTATCCAGCGAAAGAATCAATATCAGAAAGAGAGAGGTAATGGCCACGCTCTTCGAAGATAACTGTAGCAACTGATTCTAGAGATAATTACAGGATGGCAGGAAATTATCTTTAGTGTGAGACTGTCTCCTAGAGTATAACAGATTAATTGTTACAAAGAGCAAAATACTTGGCATCGATTTAAATTGTGTCAAAGTACATTGATCAGATCCTTTAAAATCTCTTAACAACTAGGCCCATAATATTTGGACCCAAAAATGAATGATTACACATACTATTTACGCCACAGAATCAAGCAGAAAACTTAAATATAGCTTATTAAGACCCATGTTTATAATTTTAATCAATCAGAACTATTTTTGTTTGAATATCAGGTTGAATTCAATTAAGAAAAACGTGGATGATTTGCTAGCTTTTCGTATAAGTAGTCTCCGCTACTTGGCCCCGCTGTTTGTCTCTCCGAAACTGCTAGTCAGTAGCTTTTGGAGTGAACCACCACTCTGCACATCACACCGAGCTACCCGAGCTTGTACCTCTGTGTACAAGTCGTCTGGTCCCACTGTGTCGGCCCAGCTGTGGAGTATAGCAGAGCCCCCGCTACCGCTATCATGGCCCCGTTGTCTATACAGAACCGCTCGTCAGTAGCATACAGCGTGGCCCCCCGCTCACCACACATCACCCCCATCATCTCCTGCAGTCTCGTGTTGCAGCCCACGCCGCCCACCAACAGAACCTCTTGCGACCCAGTGTGCGCCATAGCTCGCTCTGCAACACAACAATGTGCTGGGTGTGCAATATTCAAGCTCATGATACAAGTTTGAAACAGGACTGTATGTTATGAGGTGAATGAAGTATGTGACTAGAGCCTCCGAGAGTCCTACATTCGATCAAAGATATCAATAGAAAGTAACCAACTTGCTGGGTAGCGTAGTCGTTACCACTAACAAGCAAGATGAAATGGGTTGCTCAGGTTGACCAGACTGATCCTAAGTGTAACATTTTGTGAAGGATTGAATGTGGATTCGGCTGTTATATTGGTCATTAAAAATTCAGTTTTCAACTCTTTCATTGAATAGATACTGCCTTTGGTTGTACAAACATTCATTGGGAATTCAAAATATAGCCATCTACTATCACCTAATTTTTTCTAAATGTTAAATACATTTAGATGTGACATGGAAATTTATTCTGTAGGTGTATGTGATCAAGTTACGTGATAGTGGACATTTTTTTTATTCATTTACTCAAGAGGCTGCAAAGTAAATCACCCACCTGTAGTTTCAACGAGCATAGCAAAAACTGTCTCTTGCAGAGAAAAACAAAGGTCTTCAGCTGTGTATTCCCCACTCTCGATGAGTTTCGGCGCTCGCTCCTCGATGTTCGACAGGATGCCAGAGAATGACACGTCCATTCCCTTCACCACATATGGCAGCGGAAGATACTTTTTACCCCTGGAAATATTAAGGTTTTCCATTAATCTGATCTACAAATATTATGCTTTACTCAAAAACAATAGTATAGTTGATGTAAAGTTACAGTTCTAACCAAACTAAATTATAATTTACCTTACCTCAAACAGCCACAACTGTGTAATGGGTATTACGTAAAATTGTTTACGGCATTACAAAGGCTTATACTTTAGCCATTGTTGTTATTAATTTTATTACTTTTATTGTATTGTTATTACTTTTAATTTTAAGTATAAGGATACTTAAAAACTGTCGGTACTGAACAATTAGTTTCAATGTAGGCCTACTATTACACAACATTAAATTGAAAATGGGCGAATCATTTTGTAATTGCAGATATTGTGTTTTAAGACAATGCATATTCTTGATCTTCAGACACAATACGGATTTGGTGAAATCGGCATTGTTAAAAGTTTTAGAAACATATTCAATACAACGACAAATACAGGCCTGTCGCAAATTGCTAACTTACTTCTTAGCGAGCTGTTCTATGTTGTAGCCCGGACTGGGATCGTTGGAGAGGTGGATAACTCGGGCGAACCTATCCAGACAGTTGCCAACGGCGATGTCAATGGTCTCGCCGAAGATGCGGTACCTCCGTCTTGCGTAAGCTATCACCTGTGTGTTGCCACCACTGACGTACAGGACTGTAGGGTTGTTACTTTTGGTTATCAAACGACCCATCTCTATATCTGATTATTCGATAAGGAATATTGAATTAAGCTTGATATTGAGATTAATCGTTAGACACCTTAAACGTTATACTACCTTCTCCAAATAGGCATCACTGTATCATTTTATTATTAGATTACGTTTATATTTTGAAATCCCATGACGTATTCCATGTTATGACTTTGTTTTAAATAGGGTACCATATTGTTATGCATTTGTTTTTCTTACAATGTAATGGTTGTCAGATTTATGTTTTTTATTACAGATTGACTAGAAAACAGAGCCTATTGAGTAGGATACGTCCGATGCAATGGTTGACCCCGACGATCGGTTTGTTCCACAGCTGGGCCACGGTTCGAGCCACCACAGCCACTGACACCAGTGGAGCTCCCATCCCCGGGCCCTTCGTGTAGCAGACGACATCGATTTCCTGCGGCTTCACCCCCGCTTCTTGTAAAGCGTCTTCCAACACCTCCAGCACATTTGCTCTATGGTGCTGTGCCGTTTCTCTCGGCAAGAAACCTATGAAGTTTTATTATTAATCTCATTGTGCCCTCGCCTCTCGTACATTCATGGATGTATGAACATGTTTAATGAATGTACCTATTTATAAAATTATCCCCTACCAATAGTTTTGATACCAATTAAAACTTAAAATTAAACCTAATATTATTGAAGGCAACATTTATTTAAAAAGAAACCCAAACAAATTTCAAAATTGAAATAGGTGAATACGCAGGCTAACCATTTACTATGAAATGTGGGCTGCTGTTCCGTATGAGGCCTGTGAAACAATTGAAAAGAAACATCAAACTAACACAGAGAATAAAAATATAGCCTGCGCAATTTCTGCGACTTGTTATATTATGATAATATTTGTTATTGATCAATAACATAACATGACCTACTTTAACAATCACATCACACTGTATAAGTTGGTAGTAGTACTTCCACATCAATCAATTTTTCACCATGTCACTATGACAGAAAACAATATTTTAATTAAAATACACAATTACTCCATTTAAAAACACAATTTTTTACTCCATTTCATAGGTTTTAAAAATTACAAGTTATTGTAGAACCAGCTCGTGACTCTTAAGCCAATGGGGAAAACAAAAGCGGTGTTTTAGGGGCCCTCCATGAGCAAGACTAAATTTATGGCGAGTTGTTGAAACAATGTAAATAATCGGCTGAATAATAAAAAACGTGAATGAATGCAATGCTTACAACATTGTTGTAGGCTTAGGAGCCATCCGGTGGTTATATTACAACAAAAATGAGTTATATTGATTCTGAATATAACACTGTGCATGTAAACAAAAATAAGTTTTTGCCTTGCAAAAATAGCTAAATAAAATATTAATTTAACTTTCAAAATCGATAAATTGGGACAATTTGCGAGCCGACGAGTGTCCAGTTGGGACGCACGACAAATAAGTCCGAAGTCGGGACAGTTCAGGCAGAATCGGGTCAGGTGGCAACTCTGATAGGCCTACAGCAAGTCTCCTGCAACAATCTTCTCTTTGCTCTTGTAGAGCATAGCTGGTCAATACCAAAATTTGATCTTAATTAAAAACTGGTAGGGCTACCAGTTTGTCTGAAATAGTTATGAAATATAAAGTAATTTATTGTTTTAACATACCTTCTCCTGGTGGAGTTATATATGTACGCCGGGAATTCGATAAAACCTCACCATCCCTAACTATACCAATGCCAAGCTTATTTGCACTGCCTTCAAATCCTATTGCAATTACCATTTTCGTAATCAACAATTAATAAAATTTTATAGTTAAAGAATAATAGGTAACTAAATCAAAGTTACTTTAAGATTTGAAATAGAGGTTAGGATAAATTGTAGACTTAGGTTATATTTTGAAGATGTTTATTTACTTCTCGCTTCTCGGTTGACAGGAGACAGCAAGTCAGCAAGTAGGAGAAAAGACAGTTCACTGGCGAAAGTTTTGTTTATGATTTTGGATTTACTATTGATAATCAATGGTTTTAACATGATGTAATTACACTGGCAAATGAGGAACGAATTTCCACAATTATTAAAACTTAAAATAATTTTAAAACATGAAATAATTCCCAACCATCCAAATAAATTGGGATCGGACTGATTTTTTTAAGCGGAAATTTTAATAATTAACTAAATGTAGCTTAGGTTAGGCGAAGTAAGTAATCTGCATCTTAAAAAAAAATAAAAAATATACATTTGATTTATAAAGTTTATTTGCTGGTAGTAAGCAAACTGTACAAATAACAAATTTTAACTAAATAAAATGAGATTGCAAAATAAACCATAATATTTTAGTTTAATAATTTTAATTTTTCTAAAAAAATGATATTAACGATTTCGTATAAGAGCCATTAACATATTACGTAACGCATTAAAGGGGGGAGGGTATGGCGTAGCGTTATGTGGTGGATGGGGGGGGGGGGGTTTGCATCAACAGTATGTAACTCACACCTTAAGAGCTGGCGCACTCCCGTATCTATTGATACTGTTATAAATATTTAAAAATTAAAAATAATCAAATTGATATGGTATATAAATCAAGGTTACAGTTAGTTATATAAAAAATAATTCCATCATAATATTTTAATAACAGTTGGTTAAACTAAAATGGAATACATAACATGTGGTGAGTTAGTTCTGTTATTGCTTTACACCTATGTTTTGTGTTGTTTTAGGGTTTAATATCATGACTTGATAAAGTACTGTGCAATTCCACCCACATCTGTTGTTTTTTAAGTTTGTTTATACTTGTATAAGTCATAAATTATAAATTTGTTACGTTTTAGCTGAGTTTATTTTGTTGTTTATAATTATTAGTAACAGTCTGTTTGTAAACATTTTGCTTTGAAATAATTTATTAAAAAATGTTGTTAAAAGAAAGTAATTTCAAGTTTAATGTTTCATTGAAATCCATATTCCAAATTGCTAAAAAAAATAATAAAGTAATAATAAAATGTAAAACGATGTTTAAAGGTTTAAGCTGTTTTAAAGCCTACTACGATTGAGTTACATAACACAATGGGATGGGGATTGGGGTATGGTCAAGTGCTATGGTGCGTTACATGGGCGAGGGGAGGTCTGAAATGGCGAAAATATGCGTTACGTAATAAGTGTATCGCCCCTAATTAGTATTCTACTGTACTGTGTTTAATCATTCTCAAATTACAGCTGGCGTGTTTTTATAAACAATGCAATGTCTAAATAAATATAACTTTGCGAATTAATATATAATACATTACAAGAGTTAATAATAATATGTTATATCCTGATAATTAAATACATAGTTTACATGTGATGTTTCTATTTCATAAAATTTGTATAAAAGAACTACTAAAATACCCATGGTATTTATTTTGACCGTGAAGTGTTTCAGACGAACAACCTTGCGCCTGCGCCTGCGTCACTCAGCGCCATGCGCAGTGGAGTTGTCAAAAGTCAGTTCCGTTATGTCGTCTATGTTGTGAAGATTCCATCTGTCTTGTGAATTTTAACGCTTACATATTATCGGTATCGTGTCTGTGACTTACAAGTTGTAAATTATTTGATTAAGTGATGAATCAGATTGTGTGTTTACGTGTTAGTTATAACGCCAGTGCTGTGGGATAAATTGCAGTCAGTGGTGTTGCCAAACTTGTTTCAAAGGATAATTCTGACATATGTGCTGAACGTTCCGTACACCACATAACGTAAGTTCCTTTAATAGGGACTCCTATATATATGACTCGTAAATATATTCAGTTATGAAATATGCTTTATGCTCTTGTTACAGAGATTTAGAAACATTGTTATGTTAAAGTAAGTTAGGCTTCAGCTTTTAATTTTAGGCTAAGCCTATTCCTTAGTTAAGCTCCTGGTTCTGTTTGATATCTTGTTTTGTGGAGATCTAGATGATATTTAAGGGTAGAGTTAATGCACACAAACTTATGTGATTATTCCTGTACCAGTGGGCAATTGTCAGATATACCTAGGCCTAGATGTTACCTTGTACCGCCACAGGCTGATTAGATTGGCTTTATGAACTTTACTGTTTTACATTACAATATATTATTTCAGGGAAAATTTTGTGGTACTTGGAATGTAAGGGAGGTAGAGCGAGAGAGAGTTTGAATCCCCACCCTTATATTTTCCCCTCCAATGGTTGTGTAGCATGTTACACAGTAAATTACACATTAGGTGTAACAAAAATAGGCAATCATATAAACAATGACCAAATTAGTCATAGGCCCTTAGGCTACATGTTTTAATGATAACATTGATGTTAAAATTAATAATAATGTAGATTGGTAAGCTGTCTATTAAAACACATGGAGGGGGTAAGTTAGTTACTAACTTACTGTGCAAGAGTAAACCAAGCACCAATTAACACGGAAAGACCTGTATTAAGATAGTACTCACGCTGACGGGATAAATATTTTGATTTGTATATTCATAAACTTTGTTGGTTTATGTTGGAAATGTCCGTTGTAAACTTGACTCAATTATCTAGTTGCTGTCATATGGGAATCTCGCAGCACTATCAAGAATAAAAGAAGGCTGGAGTGCTCTGACGTCTGTACCCCTTGACTACGTGTCGTAAAATTATTAGTCAACTGGCTATCATAAAAAATCATCTGCAACTGTTTTTATTTATGTTCGCAAGGGTACACTTTCATAAGCGGAACGATATAAAAAACTGAATGAAATTGAATAATTTATAGATTAATTCTGTTGTGGATTCGGTTAATCAGGTTTCGGTTATGATCGTTCTCAAAGATGGGGAAAATATCGTCTTGAAATTAAATATGTCCAGATAACCAATATTGATTCCACTAATATGCCTACATAAATATAATGCCAGGGACAACCAATATAACGGATCTATAAAAATCATATACCGTACTCCTTTGAAATTAGGCCAATGTTATTTTTACAGTGATACCAGAAAGCTATATCCTGGAAACCTTTTAAATTTGTTTACAGTAGGCTAGTTTTTTAGTTTATAATGTTTGTAAATAAGTTAGGGCCTACATGATTTTTGTAGGGCCTAACTTACATAGGAAACGTTTATTTCATTTTTATTTTAAGTTTATTTGAAAAAAAAAACAAAAAAAACATGTGACATAATAAGTTATCTAATCAACATACAGACAATAAAATATTTTATAATCAACCTAATCGATATAGGTATCAAATCAATTTAATTCGGTTTTTTATATCGTTCCGCTTATGAAAGTGTACCCGTTGGCAATTTTAACAAAATCATTTTGGCCCATTTCTATTGACTTTTTGGGTTCAAGAGGAATTTGAGCTAATATGTGAAGTTTTGAATACAGACATATTGAACTAAAACACGGAAGTAATGTTAACTTTCGTACATTTATTGATGATCGGATAAAGTGTTACCATTGTAAATGATTCCGTTTCATGTTTGTTTTCTAATGTTGTGCTATATAAACAAATACTTTGTTTAATATTTTCATTGTTGGTGATGGTGAGTTTGTAATTTAAGATGGATGGAAAATGTCCGCAGTGATCTCTTAAATAACATACAGTAACACAAATAGATTAGATCATCAAAGGATCAATGGTAATTAACTTAATAAAAGCCATTGTTGATTTAAAAGATGGTAAAGTATAAGAAATCGGGTTTTCAGCGAGTTTCCTTAGAGAATTAAAAATATCACGTTATCTGACCAAATGAAACACCAACCAAATGAATAATAACTTAGAGTGTTATTACAACAGTAAATATTAGCCAAGAAGATCTAGCCTACTTGAAGAACGGAACTTGAGAAATAAAATAGGTAGTTGGTAAAGAGGAGATATTTAATTATTTTATTTATTTTAGATTGAGATTCAGTTGTCTCATAGGCTTCTATGTAAGGTTTTTCAAATTTGTGTTAAAACCAAGTATAATGGGTTTAATTAGTTATTCAAACCAATTTGGTTGCTCAAAATGACGTATTTACTTTGTTTAATTACAAACATTTATGTGTACAGTACGTGTATATGTTTTCCAAAGTATTAATCATATAATAATTATTTTAAAAATCACTAGCCTACACTACACAGTTCCATAATTTGTCGTAATAACTTATTAATTTCACAATATCTTCTGCAATAAATAAAACATGTACCTACTAAAATGTTTTGATTCCATAACATTTAGTTTCCTACAAAATTAGTGAAAACAAAAACATAAAAAACTACAAAAAAACTGCAAAACTTGTAAAATTATCTAGGTATAGAGTCAATACCTTGGCTCAAGGGATATCAACGGATATTAAGAGTCAATTAACCACGCCACTAAACCACGCCACGAAGCACTGATTACTGGATTCTATCACTTCCTTTCTTTAAATATTGTCTATATATCTTTATAATAAATAGAACAAAAAGGTTTTTTAAATAAAACATTTATAATTTATACCACGACATGGATATATAATTTATTGGAATTTTCAAAAAAATTGCTGTAAGAGAAAATATTTTAACCAGGTAAAGTAGGCTGAGTTCTTCCTAGCGAAGTAGGGGTTAGCCCTTTTTATCAACCAATCTGGCATTTGCCTAAGTGAGATGAGAAACGGTACATACACTCACCACAGAATGGACGGCCAGGGATGAAACCCTAAATCTCCCGAATGTGAATACAATTTTAATAACTTGTTACCTACCTCTCTTGGTTTGAGAGCCATGCGTACCTCTCTCTGAAAACGCGTAGCTCCGATAGGCATTTCGGAACAGTGCACTTTGGAATACTGCTTCCGGAGAAAATGATTCTCGGAGGTAGGCATTATTCAGATTCAGAATAACTGTATTCATTCATTTGTACAATATACATACAAAACAAAAAATGGCGTCCATATAACAAAATATGATATCTTAAAATATAAAATCATAAAATATAAATTACCTGTAAAATCTAAGTAAGCAAATGTTATAACTAAATACAGTACATACTTTTTAAATTTTACAATTCTTCAAAAATATATACCGGTAGGCTAGGACCTTATTTATTAGATATAATTTCAACACTTTTTAAGCTTGTTAGTGTCTGATAATAAGCGTATTTCTTCTGGAATCCTCTACCAATGTTTAATACCAGCAAAAGTTGATTTTTTGTGTAAAAAGCTCTAACTTAATCTGTGATTTTGAATGACTAGCATATTTCTAATAGGTATGTGTTATGTGCATCACCTAATTTTGGTAAATCATTTTGAGATATTTTTGCCAGTATTATTGTTTCCAAAACGTATAAACTAATACCGTTAAAATCCCCAGTTTGGGGAAACAATCTTTGACAGGCTCATCATAATTTAGATTAAATATTATCCATAGTGCCTTTTTTGAAGGACTAGAATTTTTTTAAAGTTTTTGTGGTACTAGTTTCTCTATACATCACTATGCCAAAAATGCAATATGTGTTGTGCAATATGTGAGTGTATGTAAGCAAAATATATAATTTTTAATGTTTCAATTTGTTAGAAACTAGATATTGTCTTTGGAATGTATAATCCTGAAGATATGTTTTGTTAAAACATTAATATGGCTATCACAGGACAAATTTTGATCTAAAAACATTCCCAAAAAATTTGCGTTTTCGATTGTATTTAGTTTTGTATTGTTCACCGTTATATCAAGTTCTCTTTTAATTATACTTTGTTAGTGAATTTCCTTTGGAAAGTGAACTATTAGCATGACCCGCACGGTGAAACTTAAGCCCGGGACCACCATAGAAGTTCCTAACGTGACCCCCTGACCACGTTTTGGGGGGTCGTTCAAAATTTTATACATATATATGTGTATATATATGTATATATATGTGTATGCACTCTAGCGGTCGCATTTTTTGTCCGATTTACTTCAAATTTGGTAGGGACCTTCCTTTCTATAATCTGTTGGACAAGTTCGTTGGGCAAAACAATCGAAAAACTCTAAACCCATTTTTTGGGGATTAATCTTTCAAATTTCGAGCTTTTGGGCCCAAAAAGGGTCAGAAAAGCCCCAGATGTAAAATTATTGAATGTAAAAAGATGGGAATTAGAAAGGCAAAAGTTTTAAGCCCTCTCTCGTCATTCTAGCTTAAATATTTACCGAGTTGTTAAAGAAAATTCGTATCGGCTAAACACAGTACGTTGTCTTATAGGGGTTTTACACTAGAAAAGCCTGTTATTCCTTTGTTAGAGTACTTTTATTACCCCCAGCAACCTCACGCCTACTTTCAAGCCTGCCTGGACCTTCTCCTAACCTTAAAATGCGCAAAATTGTGTTCCCAGCTTTGCAAGTAAATGAAACCAGGAGTATCAGAACAACCAAAAAGTCAATGTTTTCAGATTTCGATAAAAATTGGACAAATGTATGTTTTTACACTGATTTTTAGTTTTAAAAGTTTTTATGTGGAAATTCACTTCCCTCACGTCAGCGTGCTGCGTGCAAACTCGTTTGGTTTGAAGTTATTTTATATTGTTTTCCTTTTCTAAATTTAATAAAAGGTTATGATTGTTAAAAAATAAGTCAAGCTTCTCTAAGAAAATGTTATCAAAAACACCAGTTGTTCTAAGTTATAGGTTGCTACAAGAGTGAAAGAACAATTTTCAATTTTACAACTAACTATGCAAATTTCAAATTCTTTATCTTTAATAGTATTTCTTAATCTAGAAAAATAAATTTCCTTAGCATTTATACCCTTTTTACATCAAATCATTACCCCTCCACCACCACAAGTATTCCGGCAATAGGAAGCTGTTACAACATAGTTTTTAACTTTAATTGGGTTCATATCTGAGCCTTTAAGTTTATGTTCAGAAAGTACAACACAGTCAGCATCTGTTTCATCTAAAACCAAGTCCGAAGCAAATGCACGTGACTGAAAATGTTGTATGTTTGGATGAAAAATTTAAAATTTACTTTAGTTATCAATTTTACTTTAGTTCTCGGAGTAGTGGAGGTTCCATATATACATTTGTTAACTTTACATTGTTGATCTAGAATAATGTTTGTCTGTCTACAACAACGCCTGCAGTTTAATTAATTTCTACACTTGTGACACCATCACTTTTGCTCTGCTTTAACGCCTCACAAAAAGAGAGGTCGCCAGGCACCACTTTTATCACATTTCAGACTAATGCCTTCAAAACTATGTAATTTTTCGGAGCACTGCCTGTTTGGAGTTATGGAACAATGCCACACACTTGATTTTATCGCTCCAAAATGCACTGCTCCGAAAGGCAGTATTCTGTTGCAATGTTCCAAAACAATTTATCGGTTCGGCATAACCTGTCTGCTCACCGGACTACACGTGGCGGGGAAAAGCGTTTCTCCTCTCGTGGCTCCCTCCCCTCTTGGACGAGTTTCGTACAATTGGTAGCGTTTTGTACGTTCGTGTAGTACAGGTCTCGTGAATGCAACGCGGACAATCGGCGGCATTTTGTTCGCTCTTGTAGTCCAAGCCTACCCTCTGAATAATGTATTGACAGCTTAAATTATGATAACTTTATTCCCCATGATAATTTTATGGTAAAACATAACTTTTAGGGTGGCTCACGTCCTTAAAATTGAAAAAAATAACAAAATAAATACCTCTATGCACTACTAATAATCAGGACAAATATTTTGATACCTCAATTGTCAATCGGTTTAGAATTAACGGAGGCACTCTGCATACCAACATTCGTGGGTGGGATAAATTAGTCTCTTATCATTGGCTAATGCCGCCATTTCAAATCCTCCTGACCCCTTTGACCCCTCCAAAGAAAATGTACTGCAAATGCATAACTCCGAAATGCACTGCTCCGAAACCATTACTCCAAAAGGCATTACTCCAAAAACATTTTTGGAACAGTGCATTTCGGAACACAGCTTTCGGAGTAGTGCATTTTCGGAGTAATACATTAAAAATTACCTATTTATTTCGGAGTACTGCCTTTCGGAGCTGTGCATTTTCGGAACAATGCCTCGCGCACCGTCTATGGCAATTGTTTGATTGTAGTAACATTTTAAATATCTATCTATACTATTATAAAGAAGAGGTGGTTTCTGTCTGTCTGTCTGTCTGTCTGATGTTCCGGGTGAATACAAAAACTACTGAACCGACTGGGCTGAAACTTTACACATAGGTAGATCTTGAACCCATGCAACACTTAGGCCTATTCACTTCCTTGAAATCCCCTCGGGCTAGGCCCCGTGAACGTCCTAAGTTTCAATGTTTACATTTCAGAATAAAGTAAACATTCAGAAACTGTAATGCGAACAGCTGTGGATACTTCCATTTGACAGCTTAAAGAGCAGAAGCAAGAACAGCTGTTTAAAGCTAACTAAAATGGAAATTGCATTGACTAAAGAACAGGTAGCGAAAACCCTGTTGCGAAGAACGGGTACATCAGCTAGTTGAAACTAAAATGTATCTTTTTAAATAAGAAATTGTTTATCTATACTGTACCGTAACGTGATTAATATTACTGCTAAGTTTGAGGTAACTTGTATTCTTCTCGGCCTTTAGTTGTAAAATATTTAGATTTTGACCAAACAAAAAGTCATCAATTAAATATTTAAAAATTGTACCATAAATATTTTAGTATAAATGGAATACCAATTACCCGTAAAGTAGTTATGGATATTTTCATCAAGTTACACCAGCATTACCTGTGATTCCAATGTCCTCTTAAGGGTTAACCTTAGAGAGAACTATTTTTACTATTTGAAAGATTTGTCATAGGCCTACATTTATTAAAACTATTAATAGGGTATATACTTCTTGGGATTCTACACTTGGGGGAGTAGGGTTTCTTAAATGAGATGCATAGCTTTTAACATAGGCCCAGAGGACAAAACTTAAAATGACACTGATGTAAAATTCCCTGGAAATAGCTTGTACTAGAGCATCAATGGATTGACGATGGACACAGCTCTAATTGCTCTTCAGAACCTAACCGCATGTACCCACAACACTTCCTTCCTCAGATTATGCTTTAAAATACCTGATGAGACCCTCAAAACAAACCCATAGTAAAAAGTCATGGAGAGGTTATACTGCACAAATAAGAGAATTAAAACTGGCGAAGAGTTCTCCTGAGAGGGGTGAGGTGCTCCGCTGGTATTTGGTTTCTGAGTTGGAGGGTTGTTGTTGGAGCCACATAGTCAGCTAGTTCTTGAGTTGGTTGGTTGGTTGGTTTACAATAGAGCTCTATACTACAGCTGCTCAGCCAGATGGTTGTAGTACAGACCTCTATTGAACAAGGGCTTCCTTCCAAAAAGGTGTCGGTGTTAAGGCGGCAAGCGATATATTTTAAACATCTCTTGTGGACCTGGTGTACTATATCCTGGTTTCTTGGGTGTTGTGAAGGGTTGTCCCATGGATTTAGATTGAGACTGCTATATTGCACTGACTAAGCAGCTTTGTTGCTAGAGTTATATAGTAGGTACCGAACTTGATTAGGGTATTTTTTATAGGATCGTATAAATTGCTGATGTTATGATTTGATTTGTTCTTGGGTGATCCACATTGGGTGCGAGCATATTGTATGGTTAGTGCGATAAAATCAAGATATTTTCTCGGGCACCTACATACATTTTATACACATATACCATCTACCTACTGGTCACTCTACTCCCGTGTTTGTTGCAGGCCATGACGAGCTCCCCGCTGGCCGTCCCCAGCCCGGCCGCAAGCTCCGTGTTCCCCTCCAACGCCAGCTCCCCCTCCCCACCCCCCTCGTCCTCTCCCTGGCCCTCCCACCCTCACGCCGAGCCCATCTTCCTGCAGACGCGACTGGCTCAGGGCATCGCCGGCGCCTTCGTCTGGGTCGCACTCTTCCTCACCTGCCAACAGGTTAGTCATCGTTGTGACTCTGAAAGTTAATTAAATAACGTCATTAGGTCTTGAAGTAGTACCCTCCAATTTGTTGTGAGGAATTGATTATTTATTGTACTACTCTAAAGAATCAAGAATCAAGAATACTTTATTGTCACACGACTATATAAATACAGCATTGACAATCGTCACAAATACAAACTTAAATAGCTAAAATAACAGACTGCTAAAATACATAATTCATTTCCAACTAAAAATCCCTTCTTTCAGATATATAATCTTTAACACTGTAGTACTCTTTTTCAATCAAGTATTTTTTTAGTCTATATCTAAATTTTACAACATCCACATGAGTTTTCAGGATTTGGGGGAGAACATTAAAAAGCTTAATGGCAGAATAGTAAGTTTGGTTTTGAAAGGAAGTTGTGTTGTGTCGGGGAATATGGATTAGGTTAGTGTTGCGGAAATTATATCTATTGGCAATGCGTTGAGGAAAAACGTGTTTGTTTTTAACCAGAAATGAAAGGCACTCTAAAATGTAAATCGATGGAAATGTTAGCAAGTTGTTTGCCGAAAACACACCTCTGCATGATGCGTATCGGTCCGTACCATAAATCAGTCTTATGGCTTTTTTCTGCAGTGAAAATATTTTCTTAGTTCTAGAAGACTCTGCTCCCCATATTGCGACCCCGTATGAAATATGAGGAAATATGCAACCAAAATAAGCCGTCAGGAGAATTTCTCTGTTGGAGAATTGGGAGAGTCTTCGAAGAAGAAATATGCTACTATTAATTTTGCTTGAAACCTTTTCAATATGTTTGGAAAAGTCTAGTCGGGAGTCGATAATGACCCCTAGAAAATTAGTGACAAACAAGATTCAATGTCATCCTCACCTATTGTTATTACTGCAGAATCTACTGAATCCCTTAATCTAAAGTCTATAAAATTAGTTTTTCCAGGGTTAAAAACCAGATGATTGTCACTGAGCCACTGTAATAAAATACTACATTGTATAAAAGTTTTAAGCTCTAGATTCTCTCGGGAATCATCAACAACACTCAGAGAGGTATCGTCCGCAAACAAGCAAACATTGGTAGGGAATAATTTTTGAGGCATATCGTTTATAAACAAAATAAAAAGAATTGGAACTAAGACAGTCCCCTGAGGAACACCAGCAGTTACTACAATCTCTTTGGATTTCTCGGAGCACAAGCAACCATTATTATCAATGAAAGATATTTAGCTTAAAGCCATTCTAAAGCTTGGTTTACTCAATTCCAAGTAGAGTAGCCAGTCAGGGCTGACACGAGGCAATTGGAGGCCTGGGGCAAAATTTCCATAGGGCCCCCAGAGACCCCTATTTTACTACTGTATATTAGTAATTTTTTCTTTTGGCCAGGTGCCCCATTTGCCCTATGGAATTCAGGATCCTGGGGCAAAGTGCCTCGGTTTGCCTTCTCCCTCCTCCTGGCAGTCCTGTAGCCAGTGACAGTCGATAACAGTATAAAAAGTGGTTTGCTGTATTCTCTCAGACCAACTCTAACTCTGCATGACAAACGTAGGCCTACTGCTTCTTTTATAAATTTTTAACTTATTGATGGGCCAATAGAAAAGATTACCCCAAAGAATGGTATGGTACCAGAAGACAGGTGGCTAAAATTTCCAGTAATGTAGGCATCATTAGAACGTACTTAAGAACTGTAGGAAACAGACAGACGACTAGACAGGCAAAATGATTTAACTGTCTTTGACAATTCTTGCTGGTTTAAGAATACCTTAAAACTGTTCATTTGAAAATTATATCCTGAAAAATACAGTATTAATACATTTTGAGTTTGGATTAATAAAATAAAACAATAAAAAAATCAAATAAATGGTATGATTACAAAACTGATATATTTGTCCCTATCAACCCTCTTTCAGTTAGGCTACTAGATTATTTTATATTTATTATTTGTAGAATATAAAGCCACCGTTGCCTGGGCAAAAAAACCTTAAAGTAAATTATTGTTTTCAGGATCTTTCACCTAAATCTCTTTTTTCGAGGCCTTAACACAGTATTTTTTAGGGGGCGACACCCCAGGGAACAACGTATTCTCAATATCCTCTACCAATCAATATTTGTATAATATATATATATACTAAGATCTAATTCAATGTAAATAAGAAAAATATTATGATTTATTCATTCAACATAAGAGTAACATTGGAGATCAGACTGTATTTACTGCTAGTTGAAAATTTCAATTTTCTCCCCAACCATAAAATAATAGTTCCGTATACTGATTTTTATAGGTTTTTGAGCTATTTTCAATGGTGATAGTCGAACCAAAACCGGACCAGTGGGTTTGTCTTAGGTCTCTACACATCCAGACAAACAGACATCTCGAAAACCACTTTTTGGGTGCAGAATATCAAAACGGATAATTCCACCAAAAACTCAAATTCAAAACTTTAGACAATCACCATTAGTTTACTTTTTTCATATATTATGTGTAGAGGGAGGAAGTAAAACTGTTGGTTTAGCCTAATTAATTAGCTTATAATTCCCTAGATACCTCGTAAAAATCCAAATCATTTTAAAGGCATTTCACATTATGTTGTAAACACGTGAAAATTTCCATTTTTGGAATAGCTGAGTTTTATTGTGTATACTTGGTAAACAACTAGCTGTATTTTCCATATATTACAGTTGAAGTTTAACCACCAGTCCTACCCCATGTAGTCCCATTCACCCCGTCCTGCCCTCACTCCCGGTGGCTCAGAGTGGATCAGACGGAACAGTCGGTGCGGCCAACACCATGCGATTGATTCGTTTCGGTGGCATTGACCGTCAAAACTTTGGCCTTCCGGTTATGTTTTCCTTCTTCTCACTTTCTTTGTGGCTTTTGTAAGCAATCGTGAAAAATTAGATCCAGGGTCCTTCGTGGACTCGAATGGTAGGAATGGCAGAATGTGGACATTCAATTACATTATTCAATTATCTGATGTGTCCGGAAACTTGTTGTGTATTGCTGTAAATTGTTGTTTGCTAAAGACTTTAAATCAAGGTCTCTACTATACCTGGAAAACCTGGACTTGTCAGGGAATTAGCACCTGGGAATAGTCTGGGAATTTGAAAAAACTTCCAAAATGCTGAACCAAATTTCTCGCTTTACTAATAGATTACTAGACAAAGGGTTTACCAGGCACCCTGTTAAAAAATATCTTAAAAGTGGCATTGGGGAAGTTACTTTTTTGTAATACATATGACTTTGGGAAAAATTAATATTATTTATATTTTTATCAGTATAATAGTTTTGCATTACAGCAATAAGTGTAGTAAGTACCGTATAGCAATTATTAGAATTATTTCATTTAATATACTAACCCCAATTACCGTTGGTATATAAATTATGCTGAATAGAAATAACATCTGTAGTGGACTAGTTCTGTCTGTATGTGGGTTTGAATTATTGTGAAAAAGGGTTGAATTTGCTGGAGTTGTAAAATATTGAAACGTAGTTATTTAAATATTACAAAAGCCCCAGTGGAATCTTTTTTATTTATAGAATTATATACAGGGTGTCCTGTTACTCTCTGGAACATTTCATACAAAATTGTTCCTTAGGTCAAGACAAACGTATTTCACAATATAAACATGGGTCTCCAGTGACTAGTTTTCCGTCTGTTGGTCTGTATGTGTTTTTTTACTTAATACGTTATATCTTAGGAACATCTGAAGATATAAACTTCAAACTTAGTAGGCCCTACATGTATTACATCTAATAAGACCCATTTTGGTATGAAATATAAAGTTTATACTTTGTACCGTTTCAAAATAGCGGCCATTTTTGTTTTTCAAAGCTAAATATCTTAAAAACTGTAAAATATATGAAAAACCTGTATGAATCAAAAACGTTGTGGCATTTTGATTCATACAGTTTTTTTATGAATTTGATGGTTTTTAAGATATTTAACTTTGAAAAACAAAAATGATTGCCATTTTGAAATGGTACAAAGTAGAAACTTTATATTTCAAACCAAAATGGATCTTATTAGATGTAATACATGTACCAAGTTTGAAGTCGATATCTTCAGACGTTCCAAAGATATAAGTATTGAGTAAAAAACACATACAGACGGAAAACTATTCACCGGAGACCCATGTTTATATTGTGAAATATGTTTGTCTCAACCTAAGGAACAATTTTTTTATGAAATTTTCCAGAGAATTCCGGGACACTCTGTAGAAAAGAATAGGCTATTATTGATCTTAATATTCAAGAAATGATGGCGTTTATTATATAATTATATACCTCACTGGACTATACCCTATAATTTAAAACACGTTGTACCATGGCTGAAAATTGTGTACGGTAGCCTATAAATTCAAAGTAAAAATAAATTATTTTGTCTTACCGTTTAGGAAATTTGATTTTTTAAATCTATAAAGTAATGTGTTTGGATCTAAAAGAGATGATTTTGATTTTGAAAAATATTCTGGAGATAAAAACATCTCCAGAAAGAGCAAACTGGTGTATTGTGGAGTGTGGGCACCCATAGGGTTTCTGCTGTTGCAGTTTGTTCAAAAGAAACTAATTGATTTTTGTAAACTCTGATTCTAGTAGGGGTGGAATGTGGTGATTTTCTGTTAGGCCTACTATATATATCGCAACACTATTGTATTGTTGCATGAGATAAACTTGCATTCTTGTGATTTTTAAGGGTTTGTATTTCAGGGAAATAACAATTTTAAAATATTTGAAGAAAACCATCTAACCGACTGTTTATAGATTATTATTGTTTAATCTTATTTTTACAACTTATTTATTTTATTTTTGCACACAACTTGGTCTCTTAGGCCATCACTATAAATGTAAACACCACTAATAAACTAAAGGCATAATTATTGTAGAAAGAACGGTGGTAAAATATTTAATACATTTTAAGTAAAAAAAGAGATAATATATTAACTATCCCCCCTTATGGTTAAATAATGGTAATGTATGGTTGAATAAATTGTTAACCAGCCCTAAACTGTTCAACTTATTTAAAAAGAAAGGATGACATCCTGTGGAGTACATAATGATTCAGGCTCCGAGTGGGATGAGCCAGACTTTCATTTGCGGCTGTGAGCGAGCCAAATCCTGAGGTCAGATCAAGGCAAACAAGTTCTCCCTGCCTCCCCCTCCCCTCCCACTCCTTGACTCCCGGTGTCCCATGCTGTAAGCCTTTCACTTCCATCCACGTCACCGGCCAGTGAAGGCACCGATATCCTTTGTCATCACTGCAGACTCTCACGATTGCAGTTGGATACCCCTTTCTTCATTTCTTCCATCGTTTCTCTCAACAACGCCAGACGAATAGCAATACTTCTGTCGGTACTTTCAAAAGATCATTCGGAAAATGAGTTATTTTGAGCCGACAACGTGCTGGATTTGTCAGTAACAGCAGCTAACAGTTGCATTGTTAACAAAATATTTTTGTTTATTAATGTGTTTCAATAAAATACCTGTAATTGTACCTTAGAGTCTGAAGTTTTTTAATAATTAACTGATCTAAATAATTAAATAACAAACTGGGAATCTATTGTTCATCTGATTTCAGTTAAAAGTCAAATAAATTGCACACCAGCTAACCAACAGATGTGATTGTCTTTGTTTGTGGTGCATAACTGAAATAGGTACACCTGCACGCGAATGTTTTTGCCCTATTTTCGTTACCAGTTCAAATGAGCTTGTGAGCTCACCCCATTTTGTGAAAGCGTACCTCGTTCAATAAGTTGTAATTAATCAATTGTACTCTTATTGTTCCTGTTTATAACCCGTGTTGTGATAGACAGTCGTAATATTTAATCACTTGTCGAGGTCGATATAACTTTTTTAATAGTATCCTTGTGTATATACATGTTTATTGTCTTAGCAGTCTTTTTAAATAACTATCCGATTGAATTTTGTTATATGTTTCTGTAATTAATCATTTGAAACATTTATTTACCTAAATAATTGACTGTAGGCCTACTATCAATAATATTTTTACGTTTTAAGGTGTAACGTTTATTGAACGCAAATAAAACGAGAATCTCTAAATCCCTCAAACCTGGTTCAAGTAAGGTCTTTCTTCTGTACCATTTTTAAGTTTATTAGCCTATTAAGTCTTAATATTATTCATCCATCAAGATGTAAATTTCTGCAACAAATGTATATAACTACCCAAAAAATATAATTTTCAATAAAATTACATCTGCTTGGATAAAGACTTCAGTACCAGGGGACCCAGCCATGCTCGGTGTTTGATTTCACAGAAGAGGCATTGAATTTGTTTTTTTTTTTCATTCATTTTCAATATGAGCTCATTCGATTCGCTCACTCGCCTATAGAAAAAAAGAGTTTGAGTTGCCATTAAAGTATTTTTTTTATTTCCATCATGGAAGTTGCCATTCAAGTAGGTTTTTTATTTCCATAATGATAAACAGCTGTTAACAATATTTTAAGTTACAGATAGAATTAAATAGCTGATTTAATGGTTTGTTTTTGTTATTCATAGTAACCGGTGTTATGATTTTAAACTCCATAAGCCCAATGTTAAAATTTTAAATTTTCAAATGAGTTGTTTAGAAAAATACGAGTTTTCCTGAGGTAGTGGTTTTCACCAATCGATTTTTTAGACCCAAAAGCCCCTAATCCCAAACTTTCAGCAAAATCCTTCCGCTGGATGTCGAAATAAATTTTGCAAACAAACAGACATTGCTCGTATTAGAGTATAGGATTAAAGTGATTTTCTAATGTATGTAATATCTCATTTAGCATTCACTGCATTAATCGTGTATATTCATGATAATTGCATTTGTTTCCTTGTTAGGCAACCGCTGGAAATCCGTCGTGCCACACTGAACGTGTTAAATGGGGTTTAGTATGAAATTACGTGGCAAAATTAATTTTCCAGTGATTAGAAAACCAGCACAAGCTATTAGATTGGACCTCTTTTATATAAACAAAATTGCTCATACATCATGGTTGTGTAATCCAGGGTAGAGGTAATTTCTTGGATTATTATTGTTCACTTAAAAACACCTTAGTTATCTGTCCTACTAATGATGTTAGATATTTTTCAGCCGGAAACAAAAGCTCTAGCACAAAAGACAATAATCTACAAAGATTTGTCTTTCAGGTTACCAAAAACATGATATTTATCCTGCGTATATTATTATTAATTGTCTTGACGCCATTACTGTTCTTGAGGAAAATGTAAAAGTAGATAGAAACTAGCGGGGAGGGGCCGTAATCGGCGCTTTTTCCCATGTTATTCTTATGGGGAGCCGTTTTTGAACATTTGCCAGCTCCCGCCTTACACAAGTTTCCTTGTTAGCCTGTACTAATGTCCAACCCTTGCCTATATTAAATGTATTTTCCCAATCCCCATCCCTCCTCTATATTTTTTAAAATTAATTTTCAAATTCAGGCTAAAAAACTATCTTTAGTGTTTATGTTCCGATTTGTCTGCAATTTGGATATGTTATTGTCCTAGGCAAGTGTTTTAATAAATTCCACTTACATTTCCCAAATTCACTATAACGGTCAAATTAAAAAATATTTTTTGAAAAATACTATAGTGCCAATTGCCACCTTCTTTATTAAATGTCCGATTTGTCTTCAATTTGGATATGTTATTGTCCTAGGCAAGTGGTTTAATAAATTCCACTTACATTTCCCAAATTCACTATAACGGTCAAATTAAAAAATATTTTTTGAAAAATACTATAGTGCCAATTGCCACCTTCTTTATTAACTGTCCGATTTGTCTTCAATTTGGATATGTTATTGTCCTAGGCAAGTGTTTTAATAAATTCCACTTACATATCCCAAATTCACTATTACGGTCAAATTAAAAAATATTTTTGAAAAATACTGCCAATTGCCAACTTCTTTATTTACTGTCTGATTTATTTTCGGATATGTTATAGCTCTTATATAGGTAACAAGACCACACTACCACACGCTCCATTACCCCCTACAATACAGTATTTTGTCTTTTTTGTTTGTTTATTTTGCTGTAATCCCAAAACTGACTTTGCTGTTTATTGTCCGATTTGCCTACACTTTGGATATTGTCCTAAGCATTTATTGTCTGATTTATTTTTGGATATGTTATAGCCCCCAACTATTATATCTAAAATTACAATATTATTTCCACCTATAATACAGTTGATGTGTTGTTTGTTTTGCCGCAACCTAAAAACTAACATTGGTATTTGTGTTTTTACAAAACTATATTTTGTAAATTACTTCCAATAACTCCTTTATTTACTTTTCGACTTGTTATATCCCCTTATATCTAAATTTACCGTATATTTTGTCCCTTTTAGTGCTGTTTTGTCGTAACCAAACTTTGGATATGACTGCAATATATTACTGGCCATTGCATAAGTAAATACCCCATTTCCAAATTCACTATTACGGTTGGATTAAAAAAAATAAATACAAGCTTATTATATACATCCAGCTGATAAGTAATATATATCCACAATTATGGTCAGAACTGCCTAAATTTTGGATATGTTTTAAGCCAATGCGATAGCAACAAATAAATTTTTAAAACCCAAAACAACTAAACACAAAACACTAATCTTTCTTTGTGTTTGTTTGGAGTAGTCTTTATTTTATCCAACTTAATTTTAATTTTGTAGTTAAAATCAAACTTCCCACATTCTAGCTCCCTTTCCAGCCAGTGGTTGGAGACATAAAGGTTACGAATATTTTCAAACTGTACAATATATCTTTTTCTACCCCTATGTTGGACTTGTTTAATAGCGCTTATTAATAATTCCGCACCATATTCCAAATCCTCCAGTCTACTACATTCTTTAAATTTAACATTGCCTTTAATATCTTGCATCTCTATGTCTTCTTGTCCAACATCCCACTCATTGTTACGGAAACTTAGGTTTTCTATTTTTGGAAAGGAATTGCCATAAAATGTTGCGGTTCCGTTAGTGTTAAAGCTTGCAAGTGGCTCGTTGGCAGGTAGATAAATAATGTCCAAATCACCACTGTATGGCAACACGCTATAACCTTGCCTATTCTTATTTATCTCTATAAATACAGTTTTACAGACACCTTTAACATAGTATACACCCCTCCGTCCATCCTTTTCTGCCAACACTCCCACAAACTTGTTGTTTACTACAAACGCATACACTATATAATGTCCATAATGCTCTAGATCCTCCCAACGTCGCAGGAAGTAATCTTTTAATTTATCCTCTCTTTCCCTTCTTTCTTGTTCTTTAGCCAACTGTGCTTTGTATTCCTCTGCAACAGTATTTTCCACATATTCCAATTTACGCTTATTACTGTCAATGTCTTCTAATTCCAATTTCCTCTTTTTGGAACAACTCTCTAAGAAAGGCTTGGAAAGTGGCTCTATTTCTTTAATAGTGTATGGGTACAGTTTATTGGTCCGGCTTCTTAAAACGTAGGGAGTAAGGTTAGGACTTTCCACTAAGCCTAATTCTTCTAAATTGATGTGTTTAGGTATAGTGGAGAAAGGTGTATTTGATTTTGTAAAACATGTGCCCCCAGATTTGATGTAACACTTATGCTTTACACTTATGGCATCAGGAAACTCCTCTATTACCTCTACATAGTTAGTTGGTAAACAGTTAAAGCCAAATGCGGATAGAGCATACTTTATTAACTTTTCCCTTTGTGTACTATCTTTTGGCAGTTTTAGTTGTACTCCAGTTATCTTCTTCGTATTACTATTACCCCAATATGCGTATTGTAATAAATCGTTAAACACTAAACAACAACTGTTTTGTAATTGATTGGCAACTTTCACCCACATCTTATGCAGAGGTACAGCATAGAATGGAGCATTTTGAAAGTACCGTTTGTTGTCTTCTATTAGACTTAAACAATCTCTTAAAGGTTCAAACCCTTTACCAAAACCTCTACAATAGTTATAGATTGTTGCCTCTAACCTTGTTATTCCATTCTCTCTAGCTAGTTTAGACGAGAACGTTTCTTTTAGTCTCGCATCTGGACAGTTTACAAAGTTTATTATATGGTTTCCTATACTTTTAATTACTCCAGGGCTTGTAATCTGGCATATAAATTTATTATATATTTTTACCCTGCCATTTACATTAAACCATGTTAAACAGTCTTTACTAACATTATCTACAATAACATTATATCCATTCTTGTACGCCCCTTGGTAGCAAAAGTTAAAGTTTTCTGTAAGATATTGGCACATTTCCTCTTTATTAAATATTCCAGCCAAATCTAGTGTTATATCGAAATCCATAAGATAGTACATTTCTTTTTCCAGATCTTGCAGTATCTTTGGAAGATCTTCCAACAAATCCTTAATTTTAACATTTGCAAGCTCTATTTTATAGGGAATTGCTATAGGATCATCATACTTTTGTTTAATTTGGTCAATATCTTTCTTTATTATTTGTAACACACCCTCGCTTTGGACCCCAGAGGACCTCTCCAAGGAGAATGGTAGTTTGGCCACAACACCATGTCGAGCTAAAGAGAACTTTTTAAATATTCCTCGTAAGTAGCTATTAAACGAGCCACATATTTCCTTCTTAACTTTAAATTTATTCCGAACGTCCCCATCACAATCCGTAACATTGGTTATCTTAACTAACATTATGTTATCACAAAACGCATCCGTTATAGATGTTAAGTTATTTAATTTTGGTTCGCCCTCGCAATAGTTTATAATAGTTTGGCCACAACACCATGTCGAGCTAAAGAGAACTTTTTAAATATTCCTCGTAAGTAGCTATTAAACGAGCCACATATTTCCTTCTTAACTTTAAATTTATTCCGAACGTCCCCATCACAATCCGTAACATTGGTTATCTTAACTAACATTATGTTATCACAAAACGCATCCGTTATAGATGTTAAGTTATTTAATTTTGGTTCGCCCTCGCAATAGTTTATATTACCTATGTCTGTAAGAAGGTTATTATTACGGAGATTTTCTAATAAAAACCATATACCGAATCTTTCGTTAGTAGGTTTAATACAATTTCCCAATAAATGGCTAACAGAGTACATTTCTTTTATACAAAAAAGTAGCGGAAACATGTAAACAGGACAGATTACACTATAGGTATATATGTGTTGTAAATATATGGATATTGTATATAAACATAGGCGAGCGGTAAGTGTAACATGTAAGTGGACACCCATGTGCAAATATGGAATACCCACTATTAATATAATTCCAAATTCGACTAAATAAGTTTATAGTCTCAATATAATTAACATATTAACTAACGCATCCCGCATTAGTACCCAAATTGTCGAAATTCTATAATTCTATTCTTAGTCCTTGTATTAGGTTTTGTACTATAAAACCCTACATTCTTATCCTGTGCAGTAGAGTAATATATGCATTTAATACAGATACGCACATTCTACAAGACCTGTACATCTGTTGTATAAGCAGCAGAATAGACGTCTCACCCATTGTGTTGTTGTAAAGTAAAACATAAATGTGCTGGATACAACCGGCCAGATATTAGACAGGAAATGTGTTGGAAGTGTATTGCCAAATAGTAAGACAAATCACATAGTGCAGCGTGTAATCAATCCATTACTATTTAGACAAAGGTCAGTATTGGTACAACATCCGATATATTAGCCAAACCCAGTCCAAACATTGTGTCCTCAAAATGTTATGATTGTGTTAAATTTGTTTATATTACATATATTTCTTACACAATTTACAAACTATTTTTTGTGTCAGTTGACAGAACCTGTAAAGTTGTGTAAAATGGCTGTAAACCAGTATCTGTGCCTGTGTCGTAATGTGTTGGAGTGTGTCATTTATTGTGTCTCTGCATTTGTGTTGTTTTATAAACTTTAAATATTACTATGTCCTTATACTCTTACTATTTCTGTTACTATAATATTAATTTTTTACTCTTTGTTTTCCAAGTTTGATTGTGGGTTTGGCTAATATATCGGATGTTGTACCAATACTGACCTTTGTCTAAATAGTAATGGATTGATTACACGCTGCACTATGTGATTTGTCTTACTATTTGGCAATACACTTCCAACACATTTCCTGTCTAATATCTGGCCGGTTGTATCCAGCACAATTTACATTTATGTTTTACTTTACAACAACACAATGGGTGAGACGTCTATTCTGCTGCTTATACAACAGATGTACAGGTCTTGTAGAATGTGCGTATCTGTATTAAATGCATATATTACTCTACTGCACAGGATAAGAATGTAGGGTTTTATAGTACAAAACCTAATACAAGGACTAAGAATAGAATTATAGAATTTCGACAATTTGGGTACTAATGCGGGATGCGTTAGTTAATATGTTAATTATATTGAGACTATAAACTTATTTAGTCGAATTTGGAATTATATTAATAGTGGGTATTCCATATTTGCACATGGGTGTCCACTTACATGTTACACTTACCGCTCGCCTATGTTTATATACAATATCCATATATTTACAACACATATATACCTATAGTGTAATCTGTCCTGTTTACATGTTTCCGCTACTTTTTTGTATAAAAGAAATGTACTCTGTTAGCCATTTATTGGGAAATTGTATTAAACCTACTAACGAAAGATTCGGTATATGGTTTTTATTAGAAAATCTCCGTAATAATAACCTTCTTACAGACATAGGTAATATAAACTATTGCGAGGGCGAACCAAAATTAAATAACTTAACATCTATAACGGATGCGTTTTGTGATAACATAATGTTAGTTAAGATAACCAATGTTACGGATTGTGATGGGGACGTTCGGAATAAATTTAAAGTTAAGAAGGAAATATGTGGCTCGTTTAATAGCTACTTACGAGGAATATTTAAAAAGTTCTCTTTAGCTCGACATGGTGTTGTGGCCAAACTACCATTCTCCTTGGAGAGGTCCTCTGGGGTCCAAAGCGAGGGTGTGTTACAAATAATAAAGAAAGATATTGACCAAATTAAACAAAAGTATGATGATCCTATAGCAATTCCCTATAAAATAGAGCTTGCAAATGTTAAAATTAAGGATTTGTTGGAAGATCTTCCAAAGATACTGCAAGATCTGGAAAAAGAAATGTACTATCTTATGGATTTCGATATAACACTAGATTTGGCTGGAATATTTAATAAAGAGGAAATGTGCCAATATCTTACAGAAAACTTTAACTTTTGCTACCAGGGGGCGTACAAGAATGGATATAATGTTATTGTAGATAATGTTAGTAAAGACTGTTTAACATGGTTTAATGTAAATGGCAGGGTAAAAATATATAATAAATTTATATGCCAGATTACAAGCCCTGGAGTAATTAAAAGTATAGGAAACCATATAATAAACTTTGTAAACTGTCCAGATGCGAGACTAAAAGAAACGTTCTCGTCTAAACTAGCTAGAGAGAATGGAATAACAAGGTTAGAGGCAACAATCTATAACTATTGTAGAGGTTTTGGTAAAGGGTTTGAACCTTTAAGAGATTGTTTAAGTCTAATAGAAGACAACAATCGGTACTTTCAAAATGCTCCATTCTATGCTGTACCTCTGCATAAGATGTGGGTGAAAGTTGCCAATCAATTACAAAACAGTTGTTGTTTAGTGTTTAACGATTTATTACAATACGCATATTGGGGTAATAGTAATACGAAGAAGATAACTGGAGTACAACTAAAACTGCCAAAAGATAGTACACAAAGGGAAAAGTTAATAAAGTATGCTCTATCCGCATTTGGCTTTAACTGTTTACCAACTAACTATGTAGAGGTAATAGAGGAGTTTCCTGATGCCATAAGTGTAAAGCATAAGTGTTACATCAAATCTGGGGGCACATGTTTTACAAAATCAAATACACCTTTCTCCACTATACCTAAACACATCAATTTAGAAGAATTAGGCTTAGTGGAAAGTCCTAACCTTACTCCCTACGTTTTAAGAAGCCGGACCAATAAACTGTACCCATACACTATTAAAGAAATAGAGCCACTTTCCAAGCCTTTCTTAGAGAGTTGTTCCAAAAAGAGGAAATTGGAATTAGAAGACATTGACAGTAATAAGCGTAAATTGGAATATGTGGAAAATACTGTTGCAGAGGAATACAAAGCACAGTTGGCTAAAGAACAAGAAAGAAGGGAAAGAGAGGATAAATTAAAAGATTACTTCCTGCGACGTTGGGAGGATCTAGAGCATTATGGACATTATATAGTGTATGCGTTTGTAGTAAACAACAAGTTTGTGGGAGTGTTGGCAGAAAAGGATGGACGGAGGGGTGTATACTATGTTAAAGGTGTCTGTAAAACTGTATTTATAGAGATAAATAAGAATAGGGAAGGTTATAGCGTGTTGCCATACAGTGGTGATTTGGACATTATTTATCTACCTGCCAACGAGCCACTTGCAAGCTTTAACACTAACGGAACCGCAACATTTTATGGCAATTCCTTTCCAAAAATAGAAAACCTAAGTTTCCGTAACAATGAGTGGGATGTTGGACAAGAAGACATAGAGATGCAAGATATTAAAGGCAATGTTAAATTTAAAGAATGTAGTAGACTGGAGGATTTGGAATATGGTGCGGAATTATTAATAAGCGCTATTAAACAAGTCCAACATAGGGGTAGAAAAAGATATATTGTACAGTTTGAAAATATTCGTAACCTTTATGTCTCCAACCACTGGCTGGAAAGGGAGCTAGAATGTGGGAAGTTTGATTTTAACTACAAAATTAAAATTAAGTTGGATAAAATAAAGACTACTCCAAACAAACACAAAGAAAGATTAGTGTTTTGTGTGTGTTTAGTTGTTTTGGGTTTTAAAAATTTATTTTTTGCTATCGCATTGGCTTAAAACATATCCAAAATTTAGGCAGTTCTGACCATAATTGTGGATATATATTACTTATCAGCTGGATGTATATAATAAGCTTGTATTTATTTTTTTTAATCCAACCGTAATAGTGAATTTGGAAATGGGGTATTTACTTATGCAATGGCCAGTAATATATTGCAGTCATATCCAAAGTTTGGTTACGACAAAACAGCACTAAAAGGGACAAAATATACGGTAAATTTAGATATAAGGGGATATAACAAGTCGAAAAGTAAATAAAGGAGTTATTGGAAGTAATTTACAAAATATAGTTTTGTAAAAACACAAATACCAATGTTAGTTTTTAGGTTGCGGCAAAACAAACAACACATCAACTGTATTATAGGTGGAAATAATATTGTAATTTTAGATATAATAGTTGGGGGCTATAACATATCCAAAAATAAATCAGACAATAAATGCTTAGGACAATATCCAAAGTGTAGGCAAATCGGACAATAAACAGCAAAGTCAGTTTTGGGATTACAGCAAAATAAACAAACAAAAAAGACAAAATACTGTATTGTAGGGGGTAATGGAGCGTGTGGTAGTGTGGTCTTGTTACCTATATAAGAGCTATAACATATCCGAAAATAAATCAGACAGTAAATAAAGAAGTTGGCAATTGGCAGTATTTTTCAAAAATATTTTTTAATTTGACCGTAATAGTGAATTTGGGATATGTAAGTGGAATTTATTAAAACACTTGCCTAGGACAATAACATATCCAAATTTTAAATAAATCGGACAGTAAATAAAGAAGTTGGCAATTGGCAGTATTTTTCTAAAATATTTTTTAATTTGACCGTAATAGTGAATTTGGGATATGTAAGTGGAATTTATTAAAACACTTGCCTAGGTCAATAGCATATCCAAATTTTAAATAAATCGGACAGTAAATAAAGAAGTTGGCAATTGGCAGTATTTTTCAAAAATATTTTTTAATTTGACCGTAATAGTGAATTTGGGATATGTAAGTGGAATTTATTAAACCACTTGCCTAGGACAATAACATATCCAAATTGAAGACAAATCGGACAGTTAATAAAGAAGGTGGCAATTGGCACTATAGTATTTTTCAAAAAATATTTTTTAATTTGACCGTTATAGTGAATTTGGGAAATGTAAGTGGAATTTATTAAAACACTTGCCTAGGACAATAACATATCCAAATTGCAGACAAATCGGACATTTAATAAAGAAGGTGGCAATTGGCACTATAGTATTTTTCAAAAATAATTTTTAATTTGACTGTAATAGTGAATTTGGGATATGTAAGTGGAATTTATTAAACCACTTGCCTAGGACAATAACATATCCAAATTGAAGACAAATCGGACATTTAATAAAGAAGGTGGCAATTGGCACTATAGTATTTTTCAAAAAATATTTTTTAATTTGACCGTTATAGTGAATTTGGGAAATGTAAGTGGAATTTATTAAAACACTTGCCTAGGACAATAACATATCCAAATTGCAGACAAATCGGAACATAAACACTAAAGATAGTTTTTTAGCCTGAATTTGAAAATTAATTTTAAAAAATATAG
Source organism: Allygus modestus (assembly GCA_963675035.1). NCBI lineage: Eukaryota > Metazoa > Arthropoda > Insecta > Hemiptera > Cicadellidae > Allygus > Allygus modestus. The sequence goes on from OY776115.1 coordinate 2,824,621, forward strand.
AGGAGGGATGGGGATTGGGAAAATACATTTAATATAGGCAAGGGTTGGACATTAGTACAGGCTAACAAGGAAACTTGTGTAAGGCGGGAGCTGGCAAATGTTCAAAAACGGCTCCCCATAAGAATAACATGGGAAAAAAGCGCCGATTACGGCCCCTCCCCGCTAGTTTCTATCTACTTGTAAATAAAGAGATATGATTGATTGATTGATTGATATGAACCCCTGTCGACTTGTGAAAGAAAGGCAATTTGATTTAATTTCAAATTAAAATCATAACAGAGTCCAGATCCTAGGAGGTGGCGGTGATGTGAGGATAGTCCCAGCTTGTCGGTGGAACTTATGAATCGGGACTATTTCCAAGGACTGGATTAGCGAAAAAGTGTGAATATATAAAAATCTGTTGTTTAAATTAAATTTTAACACTTAGAGTTCATTTCCTACTACTGGATCGTCACCATCAAATTAATATTAGATTTACTTTCTGACTTTCCTTTTAAAGTGATACAATGTGTTTCGTCATCAAAGTGACATCACTTGGTGAATCATATATCTTGTACTGTTTTTTTTTCAATTGAACCATGACAAAACGCTGATGCACTGCCAGATGATACGTTACTTTGTTGATAAAACACATCGCATCGATTTAAAAGGAACGTCAAAAGGTAAATCTATTATTAGTTCAACATTTCAACCCTAAATTAAACCCAGTTAAGTGTAATGTCACTATCATAACCCCAGGTACCGTACCAATATAACAAAAAAGGATATACTACTCTGCTGTTTACATTTTTTTAAGTTTCTCATATACCGGAAAAAAACGTTATACACAAGAGTACTTTGCATATACAAGAAAGTGTTTATGCTAGCTGTTCTCCTACATTTTTTGCAGTCTTCGTTAAAGATGTTTTTTTTAACATTTTACTAGAATTTCCTTTGCGCTTCCCGTTTTGAGAAGCGAGAATAGTAAAATAGTTTGGTAAACAAAACAATGAAAGTCTGTAGTTATATATAATCCTTATAATAGCTGTTTATTTAACAAATGTGAAATAAACCAAACAAAACTCTCCTCCATTTGAATAACATGGGGACTTGAAAGTCCTGTGGGGCAGAGCCCGGAGGCGTAAATCAAAAATCTAAAGCTAGTTTGCATATCTGCACACCAGATGCACGTTTTTGTGTAAAATATGTAGGAGTAAATCTTAAAACAAGAAAACGTTATTGTTTACAAAGTTTGCATGTAGCGTATTATTAATATAGATTTTATTATTAGGGACACCCTGTGCTTAATTTTATAAAGTTTGGAAGTTATTACTATATTTTATTAAAAATTTTATATGAAATTTTCAATTTATTTCTAAATCTATTATAACTCTTGATTTTATTTTAAATGTAATTATAATCACAGTAACAATTGTTTATCACAATTACTTGTTTCTGTGCAAAATATAGAAACACCTTTGCTGTCACACTTTAGAATGTATGACTAGGCCTATATAAATATTTTCTGTAAAATTATTTGACAAGCCGTAGTAAAACTTTTGTGTTACGCTGTTGGATCAGATGTTACGTTAGTTGTACAATGAGAATGGAAAATAACCGTGTCACATTCTTATGCAATCTTATCACCTTGTTTTGAACAATTCTTGTTTGGACTAAGTTTTTGCAGAGCCAAATATTTCCTTATTAAGTGTGTTTACACAAGTCAAGTAAACGGTTCTGATAGGAGTTTATCCTTTAGATTTTCATACTCCCCACGATGAAAAGATTGTTTACAATATTTTTTGATAATGTTTGCAAGTTTGTGAAGATGAGTTATGTAGACTAAAACATTCACATTCATTTAAAATATTTGTTAGGATTACATCTTATCCTATATACATTTATAAAAGAACGGTCATGTCTGTCTGTCTGTCGACTTGTATTTTCCATTTTAACATGACAACTACTGAACCAGTCGAGCTGAACATTTGCATATAGGTAGATAATATATCTGGGCTACATGTAGGTCTATTCCCATCTTGGCAATCCCTTAAGGCTCTGGTTGTCACCCTTAAAGTTACAATGTTATTCTTACGGGTAATAGGTTTAATGGATCAGAAACAGATGTAGTTGCAGCAGGAATTTTAATCAGCCGTTCTTTCCTGAATGAATTCTTTGTCCGAAGCACGTTTAATCAGCTAGTACAACATAAAATATTCTTATCATATTACTTTGAATGAGAGGGTCTTTAATTTAATGTGATCATTATTGTTCATAAAGATGTAAAATCCGGCGCTGCCTAACATTTATAGTAAAACGTTTCTTGTGAATTAATACCGGTACTGTAAATTTAATGTTAAAAATTAATTTTATATTTGGAGGTTTATACTTAATCCAAACTAATTATGGCCTGTTTACATTATGCAATTATTTGTGAGAGTTAAGTCTGCTATTTTATTGCACTCAACGTTTTTGAATGGATTCCAAGATAGTGTAATGAGATGCAAAGGTTTTCGGCTCAGTGATGGCAGACCGACCATTGTAACCACAGTTGTCTGACATTGTTGCTGAACCTGGAGGCATGACTGAATTGCATAACATCTACTTCTGCTTACATAACCCCTCCCCCCTCTCTGAGGCCAATTGTATAGTAATCCATAACACCTAATTATAAACATTTCCTCAAGGGTGTCTGTATTTATACAGGGTGTCTGTAAATTTCATCACTAAGTTTCATAATATACCTAGTTATTTGGGTAAAAATAAGCAAAAAAGTTCCTATGAACATAGGTCCTATCTCATTTTGTTTACTGCCTGTCTGCCTGTTTGTGTTTTTTACTAAATACGCTATATCTTAAGGAATATTTGAAGATATCAAGTTGGATCTTGGTACATGTATTAAATCTAATAATATCAAACATATCATAAAAATATCTTAAAACCCGTAATATGTAGGAAAAAACTTAATGAAAAAAAACATATTTGTCTTTTTGTCCTAAAATTAATTTAACTATAGAATCAAAAATAACTGAAAAAGTGTGATTTTTATAAGTTAAAAATATGATGTTTCAATCCAGAAATTGCAAACAATTATGTTTAACTTATAAAAAACACAAATACTGAGTTAATTATGATCCTGTAGTTAAAAAAGGCTAAAGTATGTGTCAGTTTCCTGATACCATTTATTAAGCATGTTAAAGCTCATTAAAGAAATAAGAGAACATATTTAAAATCAGTTTGTCTCATTCAAAGGGCAATATTGATCAAACTCTCCTAGTTCATAGTTCCAGTATTCTGCAATTAAACTCGTTAGATGGGGAGTGAGGACGTATATAACAGGACAACATTGCGGGACAGCGTTATCAGTATGCAGCATGGGTTCATCAGACAGGCTGTGGCGGTTGCCCGTCCCATGACCCCATTGTCACTGCAATCTACTGTATTGTCTCATTCTGTTTTTTATCTCCACTTTCTTTACATAACAGCGGAGTAGATTTTTCATAATTAGTTTGTTCGAATGAGTAATAAAAGGTGTGGTTCGTTGAACTATCTTTAAAGTAAAGCAAATACCAAGTTTATATTTGTCCACTGCTTTAGGCTAGAAAATTGTAATGTGACTAATATTGTATAGTGTTGTGATTGTTATTGTTGGTTTATTTTCACTGGTTTATTATAACTGATTGTTTTAGCTGTAATGATCAAACAGCCATAAAGTAAAATATCATATATCTTTCGTGTTTGATTATTAATTCTGTAGTTAGCCTTGTCAATGGTAGTAATGGTATATTTTACCCTATCCTAAATTCATAATATAAGTAAAGTTGGCTCGCTTGCTTGGTTGGTGTTAACTCTTATCTCAAAAATGGCACAAACGATTTCCTTAAAATGTTAAAATTATTTTATTTATAGTTAAAAATGTGTTTTAGATTGGTTCCATCTTAATTTTGTTAAAAATGGTTTGTCAATTAATAACCACATTAACATATAGGTTCGGTTCAAGGAATTTTAAACCAGTACAAAATTAGTCATACCAGCTGTAAAACAAGGGAATCGTCAACTTTATAAGTAACTCGGGGAAGTGCCATCATGTGAACAGGACCATTGAATGGAGATTGCCTAAAATAAAATAAGAAAACATGCTCACCATGGACTATGGACGGGCCTTGGGAAAAAGTACTTTAGGCCTGTAGAACAAATTGACTGACCTTTTCTGAGCAAAGCTTGGTCAACTAGTACTAAACAGTACAGGGAGTACTTGTACCCTCGCCCCCTCACTTACCATCAAGTCATATTTGGCTATTACAGTGTTACTGTGGGGTCTGCAGGTTTATAAGGACCAAAGACCAACAAGAAAAATAATCATTAAAGTGTAAAGACTTGAGGAACTGTGACCTCTAACTTTTGTAATGACATTTGGAATCTATTAATACTTTTTTTAGTACAACTCAAATTTAAGCTATTAGGTATAATCTATTTAGTTATGTATTCATTTGATGATGAACTACTTTTATATTTTTAAGGTCAGTTCAAACCATGAAGTTTCAAATTAAATAACTGTAATTAAAGATTATCTGAAAAGAAGTAATTGTTTGAAGTTTGTTAGTAGACAGTCCAACTTGTATTGTAACAGCTCTCACCCTTGCTGTTCCATGCACGGCCGAGGCCTATGTTGACGGACAAAGGGCCACTAGGGGATATGTTCCATGCACGGCCGAGGCCTATGTTGACGGACAAAGGGCCGATACAAGAGGCTGTCAACCTCTTCAAATAAGCTATCCAATTAAATTTATTTTGAAAATTCCAGCCATTTCAAACTGCATTTAGTCATTACTCAGAAATAAATCTATACAAACGTTGATACATTTTCCACATTTTTTGGTTTCCTCATTAAAAAATGTTTAATCTGCAACCATGTATGAATCAGGTTAGTAGTTTTTTATGAACAGCCAATCGATAAAATATTATTGGGAATCAGGTGACTCATGACAGATGATTACGCCTAGTTCACTGAATGTGACCGTTAATCAAATGATTTTTCTGTAGAAGGGATACAAATTGATTGTAGTAACAGCCAGTTAATATTTCAATTTGCTGATTGAAAATCAATAGAATGTTGGTTTCGGGAGGCCTCTGCAGCTCAAGTGGGTCAGCAGGACGTTGAGTCAGTTATCTATCGGCCGTTCTCACAGGCACAATCCTAGTTCCCACATCTGCTTTCACCTCCTGCAGTAACAGTACAGTCAGTAAGGCTCGAGGCCTTTAACGTGGAATTAAACAGTTGGCTGTGACGATTACAAACTAAGTTAGTACTTATTGGTTAGTGTATGTTCTCAAAGCGAAAGCAATTGTAATCTTAGCTATAACAAATTAAACCAAACTAAAAATGTTCAAGTAATAATAGAAATAAATTGAATATTTAAAACTTTGGTTATCAACACAACATTTTAAATATAAAGTCGGTATTTTAAACTTCCAACGGCTCAAAAAGAAAGAAAAAAACATATATCTTTAGTTATGAGTTTTTGTTTTATCAAATGGTCTCTATTGGGTCAATAATGTTTGCACTGTTGTTGAATTATACAAAGACGAATCAGCTAAGCGAATTTCCTCTTCATGAAAAGCTTAGAAAAATTAGGAAGAAGTTTCAAGGCACAACAGGAATCATCATATCTAATTATAAACAAATCATATAATACTCAATGTACAGGGAATACACAGTGCTGCCCATATAACACCTCACTACCCCCCCCCCCACCCCTCCGTGTCCCGGCAGCCATAAAGTAATGGTCAAATAGGCCTCAGGAGGCTAATGTAATAACGGCGTGTCTGTTGTTCCCCACAATGTATTACAATTTGTGTTCACTACTTAGCGTTTTATTGTTACTGTTTTAATTTCAATACTAGGTAATGATAAATAAGCAATTTTTTAATCTGTGTAGTATTATAATGACTAATTGGTTAGTATTAAAAAAGGACTTGTCCTTACTACCCCCTAATACTAAAAAATCCTGTAATTTTTATGAAAATATTTTGGATTTGTGAAATATTTGTTTTTGCTGCACCCTGTGTTAAAACTGGTGAACAGTTATGGCCAGTAACTACACTAGCTGTATATGTGTGCGAGTGCATGTGTGCTTTTGTATATGTCTAAAAAGAATCGTCATCTGCGATAGATAAACATCAGGACTTTCTTTAAGGCCAAATGGTCAAAGCCATAAGGTACCAATTTTAGAATATTTTCTTAATTTGAATACATTTAGAAGTCATAAGTAGGTGCTAAATGTAGGTTTTGATTACAATAACACATTTAAATTTGGTCGGCTAAATTCTCCTGCTTTAATATTAGACATGTTTACAAAATTAGGTTTTTAAATATAAATAGTAACTTGAATAAATATTGATTGGTCTTTAATAAAGAAATATTTCTAGTACAGGGACAGTTGTTGCTATTGAGCCTTCATTTTGGGGTTTCTATATATCGGTGGGTATACAGCTGTGGGGGGGATCTAACCCTGGACCTCCCTGACACAGGTCTTGTGCTGTAAACCACTTCATCAGGATCTAACCCTGGACCTCCCTGACACAGGTCTTGTGCTGTAAACCACTTCATCAGGATATAACCCTGGACCTCCCTGACACAGGTCTTGTGCTGTAAACCACTTCATCAGGATCTAACCCTGGACCTCCCTGACACAGGTCTTGTGCTGTAAACCACTTCATCAGAATGTTTCCTTTTTTAATTTTGTATTTCTATTTGAGTACAGTAAGAAGGGCTTTTCTCAAAATTTGTTGGATATTTTAATACATTTAAATTTACAATCAAAAACAAAACAAAAACATTGTAGGACTTGCACATTATAGTTTTAACGGTAAAGTAAACAATGAAAAACAATCAAATGTTATAATAGGGTAAACAAGTAATTGGTTTTTATTTTAAAGTTAATTCTCTGCCTTTTTCAGGAGATTTTGATTTAACTATCATGGAATATAGGATATTCTGCAGATGTGTGTAAAGCAGTATACCACACATAGATATACTCATTATTGAGTTATGGAATTATCCTCTGGGGAACAGCCACAGATATGCATCAAGTTTTCAAAAGTCAAAAGTCAGTTATAAGAGTTATGGCACAGAGCGCATCAAAAACTAGTTGCAAACCACGTTTCCGACGTTTAGAAATACTGACCCTTCCTTCTATATTTATATTAGAGATATTAAAAGTTGACCTTAAAAGCCCAAATTATTTCGAAAAATACAATATTAAGCACAATTACAATACAAGACACCATAACTCATTTCAATACCTGGCACATAAGTTGACAAAATTTCAAAAAAGTCCACTATACATGGGGTTGAAAATATATAATAACATTTCAGATTCTTTTAATCAAGATCATTCATCATCAAGATGGATTCCATATGTTAAATATGTTTTATCAGTACAATCATATGACTCACTGGATGATTTTTTTAATGATAGTAGGCTAATAGTTTCCAATTTATAATCAATGTTGATTATACATCGAACAAGTAGTTAATGTTTTGACAGTTTAGCATGCCAACTATAATTACTGACATTAATTTTTAGTTTGTATAGAATTATTTTTTGTATTAACTTGGCTTTATACCGGTTTGATTATTACCCTTGTAATAATATCTATCAAATGTGATGTACAATAAAGAATTGTCTATTGACTAGGACATTTTAAACTGAGGACACTATTACATACAACTTTACATGCTCAAAATTCAGGTTCAAACAGAATATTGTGGTTTTTGATTTAAAATTAATTTAAACTGAGCACTGAACATAAACTACTCATATTTTTATGAGTTTGAAAAAATATGTTATTTGTAATACTTAATTAACAGTTTTGTGATTTATTTTTTGTTTAACTCAGTATTTAAGCTTAAACTACTTAACGTATTGATTAGCGTTACATTTAGTAGAACAAACAATATCATAGGTCATGGTAAAAGAGAACAGTAACACAGAGTGGTGGTAACAGAGTGGTGGTGCTCTTGGATACTACAGACTACATAATGCATAAGACAGTTGTGACTCACCAATGGAGACATCAATTTGCAATGCAAACACCACTAAGTGAGAACTGACATTCTAGCTAATAACAGCTCCAGCCTTCACGTCTTGGCTACTGTGCTACTGTTGAGAAGTTTCTTAACTGAGAAAATTATGTTATAATCTTCAGTTCATAAGTAGAACTCACCACCTCATGGTTTGTGTAGACTTTACAGGTCTAGAATGTGTATACTTAACACGTTGGCTGCGGAGGACGTTAATTAACGTCTTCTGATCAACATTGAAACATGTGTGATTTTCATGTTTAAATATGTTGGTCAGCATTGAACGTGTTAATATACCTAGTAGTTTTAGCAAATTTCCCCTATAGGGAAGAAGCTATTGCTGTAGTCGGCATGGTAAGACCTAGGCCCGGGACCATGATAACTTTTCGTTTTGAGGTTTCCATATGCCAAAAACACCATTCTTTCAAAACTGTATATATATATATATATATATATATATATATATATATATATATGTATATCCGTGAGCACGATAAATCTCGTAAAAATAGTCCAATTCTGAAGAAATTTGGTATAAACGTGTAAAGCAGCGTGAAAACGTGAAAACCAGACAGATTGACCTATTCGAAGTGGTATTTTGTACCCCTTAAATGGGTTTTGGGTTTTTGAGTTTTTTACATATCATTTTGTTTAAAGTCAAATTTGAGTTTTCCATTAGAATCATCTTAAAAAGACGCACAATTTGGTGTTTCGATCATTGTTTTACGTCAAATGGTTACAGAGATATTGAAAGTGCTAAACACAGTACGTTGTCCAATGTTATTCTTATGAAGAATAAGAAAAATTGTATATCTCGCTTATTGATAAACTTATCCTGATGAAACTTGGTATACTGCTTCATATCATTGTGGTCTATTGAAATATGCACTAAAAAACATTTTTTGGCCGATAGTTCCCTTAGCAGCAAACTTGCGTACTCAGCTCCCATATTATTCTTATGGAGGATAAGTAACGTGTTATCTCCCTTAATTATGAACATAAATTAATAAAATTTGGTATGTGGCTTTACCTTCTTGAGTTATATTGATATTTGTATAAAACCCCATTTTTGTGTTCCTTGCTTCAGCAACCCTGCATACTCAGCCGCCATGTTATTCCTATGGAGAATAATTAAAATGTCATAAATCGTTTATTTATGAATGTATATTGATGAAACTTGATATGTGGAATTAAGATACATATTTATGTATTGGAAATTTGCTGAGTAAGCAGGTTTGCTGCTACGGGGGTAGTATTTAACTTAACGTAAAACTGTCATGTGAAACTGAACATATACAAAGGCTCATGTGTCATGGAGTTCAGAGTTGTGTATTTTCTTTTTGGTAATGGGAAAAACTCATCTGATTTCTTGATTTTTCACCTTCATTTTAAAAAAATCAAATACAGTAAGCGCCACAAAAAATTCAACCTTTTAGCAGATTTCCCTTACAGGCTAGAAGGAAATCTAAGGTTTATTGTAGGTGGTATGATAAGACCAAGCTTGAGACCTTGATAACCTTTTGTTGTGGCCCCCAGATGTAAAAAACACCATTTGCTTGTATTTCTATATATTTATATAAATTCATTTTATTTTGAATATTTCATTATTGTTAAAAAAAGTGTTACAGTGTTACCATGTACTGTACTTGTAACAGTCTGATCTTAACAAAATTTGTTACATCGTGTAAAGTAAAATAAAATTGTATGACTGTGTAAAACAGAAATTTTTTAAGAGTTTGAAAACCAGACAGGTCACTATTTGAAAGGGGGATTTGTACCACGAAAAATAGGTTTTGAGCCTATTTAATTTACTCATTTCAATAATTTTTATCCTTATTTAGAAAAAGACAAAATGCTTTTTTAGCATGATAACTTAACAAATGTTAACATTAATTAATTCCCTGAGACCTTGACAGATAATGTGCGATGTCGACCCTGTGCACAGTGTCACATCAAGTGCTCTCGTGTGACACCCAGCACATTCTGTTATCTGCAGGCAGTTGTAACTGTAACAGCTAATCCCTCCCTATCTCACTCTCTCATTAATTCCCTGAGACCTTGACAGATAATGTGCGATGTCGACCTCGTGCACAGTGTCACATCAAGTGCTCTCGTGTGACACCCAGCACATTCTGTTATCTGCAGGCAGTTGTAACTGTAACAGCTAATCCCTCCCTATCTCACTCTCTCATTAATTCCCTGAGACCTTGACAGATAATGTGCGATGTCGACCCTGTGCACAGTGTCACATCAAGTGATCTCGTGTGACACCCAGCTCATTCTGTTATCTGCAGGCAGTTGTAACTGTAACAGCTAATCCCTCCCTATCTCACTCTCTCATTAATTCCCTGAGACCTTGACAGATAATGTGCGATGTCGACCCCGTGCACAGTGTCACATCAAGTGCTCTCGTGTGACACCCAGCACATTCTGTTATCTGCAGGCAGTTGTAACTGTAACAGCTAATCCCTCCCTATCTCACTCTCTCCTCTCTGTTTACCAATCCCTCTTTGGCTTTCGACACATATTCTCTCCATTTCCTCCAATTTCAGCTTTCACCGATGGTTCATAATTTATGCACTCGTGCATTGCTCATTCCCCTGTCGTGCCGAGATATGTAGCGGAACGCTATGCAATGTTTCATTCATTTCTTCCTCATTGTTTTCTTACCCTGATTTAAAGTGGGTCACTTTGTTAATATTGTTCCTTGGGAGTTTTCATCGAGTTGTAACCATCTTGACAATCAAAACAAGATAGTCTTAGGAACTAGTAATACTAACTATTGACTTCTATTGGAAAATTACTCATTATAAACTTTCATTCCCTTGCCTGTCTAGATTCGAGCAACTGAAACAGGTTTAATTAGTTAAAAACTAAATTATTTCCTTTTAAATACAATTTAAAAGTAATTACTTAATTACCGATTGCTGCACCTAAAATTATAAATTATTAGTGTAAATATTAAACTATCTTTACCATAGTATGATTAACAGTGGATGGGAGGAATTGATCTGAAGAGATAGGGAGCCGCAATAGGCTGTAGGGGTAAGAATTGTTGTTTGCAGGGGGGGAATTTTGGACTTTGAGAAGAAGGGCAGTAAACCTGTATTAGAGGAGGGTGGGCACCCAGGCCCCTTAGTTGCCCATCGGACCATTGGAATTAAAACCTTACGTTCATTTTTAATTAATATCACTAAACTGTACTGTGTTATTGATGATAACTTTTAGAGCATCAAGTGTGGTAATACACAATGTACAAATACACTAAATAAAATTATTAAATAGATTTTATTGGCTCGAATCTGATGCGTCACTCTCTGGATGATTTGAAAATTATGAAACTTATTCATTCATGGGGTCTTTAAGTTGCAAAATCAGATGGTAAGATGGCTTGTCGGGAGCAAAATCAAGGGACCACTGCAAACTAATTGTTCAACACCTGGGTGTTTTAACATTGCCTTCTTTGTAAATATTTGGGATTTTGATTTTCCTCAAGCCTAATCCTGGGGTGTTTTCACTAGTAAATTATAGTCGTGATCGTAATACAAGAATATCAAGACACCATCGAGTAACCTTCCGTAAAAAATGTCCCCACTACACGGTACACCGTATTTTGAACTCCCTGCCCCCAATCTAAAAAAATACTAGCGTAATACAGTTCAATTTAAGAATCAGCTAAACAATTTTTGTTACATAAATAATTGTATAGAAAAATATATACATAATTGTATTATATACAAAGTCAGTAATCCTTTCAGTTTTTAATTATTCCTTTTATAATGGAAATGTTGTTTTATTTTTATAATTTTATGGATGGCATAATGTCAGTTTCATTTATGTATAAGAACACGACATCAGTTTTGTTTATAATTGTTATTTAATTTAAACTATTTTAAGATTTGTTTATAAGTCACAGGACAAATGTTATGTTACTAATATGACGATATAAATAAATTGATTAGGTAGTCTGAGATTAGTTTTGACTTGGGGACTCAGTTGCTACCCCAGACTGGCCAGGGGGAGGCGTCGGGATGAGTTTGTCGTTGATACGGCAGGGGAGTTACGATGCCTCCGACTGCTGCATTATTGATGGTCTCGGTTGCCGTCTTGTATACGCTGTGTAAATATTGGAACCGCTCGCTTCTTACTGGCGTGGAGAGCCCTGAGCCGTTCTCTAAGAGATCAATAAATGTATGTCGCATCTCTTAGCGAGCGGTAAGACTCTGTATCTATATGTAAGAGATCAGTCATTGTGTGGACTTCACTCTGGAACTTAATTATTATAAAATACTAGTTGATCCTCGTGCTTCACACAGCTCATTAAAATTCCTGCTGCAACTACATCTGTTTAGGTAATTATCTGATCCATTAAACCTACTGCGCATAAGAATAACATTGTAAATTTAAGGGCCAATGGGGCGGACACCTAAGGGATTTCCAAGGTAGGAATAGGCCTATATGTAGCCTGGATAAATTAACTACCTGCATGCAAATTTTCAGTTTGATTGTTCAGTAGTTTTTACGTTAAAACAGAACATACAAGTCGACAGATAGACAGATAGACAGACAGACAGACAGACAACACCTTTCTTTAGGATGCTGGGGAGGAGCCTACTTTGTTGTACTCTGGTATAGCAGTTATTAAATTACCTTGAATAATTACCTTTTGGGGTAAAAATACCATTGTATTAGGTCTCAACTTTTAGGAAATTGTTTTAATTCTTTTCAGTCTGTAGGAATGGTGCAGGAAAAATATGTCTGCTTTTTTGTAGATAGCAGATATACCTGTTGACCATGCCAGTCCACAACCAATTGCATATATTTGCATTTGTTTGCTTTTAAATAATAACTAGCAAATCAATTTAAATGGTGATATCATTCCAAAAGTTAGTTTATAACAGCTGATCTTACTACCATGCTGTGTTTTGTCACCTTCATCATCTGTCAAATGCTCAATTTCAATAATCACTGTTCTTCTATAACATCGCAACTTTTGAAGTGCTGTGGGACGTAGCCCCAAGAACGATCATGAAATCTGAGGAAATTTGGCAAATCTACGTATTATCCCCTTTAATTTGGCACATAGATCTGGTAAATCGGTTCAATAATCACTGAGAACTTAGCGTTTCAACCGTGTATTAATATATTGGATATAACATAATTTTTATGTTGATGATATATGGGTTATTTTTATTTATTTCCCAAAGATATATAAACAAACATTAACAATATACACTAATACATTAGTTTAAAAAAAAGGTATTTGCCTAAACACCCTCTGTATGTAATATGCATCACTTTAAAATCTATGCAACCTAGAGCACTTGTGCCACAAAATCAACTGATTTTCATCTAAATTTAGATTAATAAAATAAATATAAGAAAAGATTGTACATCTTAAAATTGTAATCACACTAATGTGTATTGGCAAATTGAAGTTATTAGGCCATACCGTATGTTTTTTACTTTACTTTTAAAAAGTTTTAAAACTAAAACTAAATACGGTTAAACGAGAACAAGAGCTTAACATGTATGAGTCACGATCTCTCCCTTCTACGTCAAATGTCCAGTACTTAAGTAATTACTTTCCGATCTAGGGTTCTAATTTAAATAAAATAAAATAATCTTCAAGCTGTAATTTTGTATCTCCAATTTAATTTGACTTTGATTCGTTATCAGTTTTGAAACATACAATCATCTCACACAGAATATTCATAATAGTAACAGTGAACTCTAACCAATTTCTTTATAATACAACCGTAACATAAGGCACTCTGTTAGGTATAACTTTCTTGGTGTAATTGTAGTGAGTAAATACAATAATGTGTCAGTAACATCTTAGCGCAATGTTTAATATTTTGTAACGTTAACCTTTTAACTTTAAACGTAGAACCTGCAATTAATTATAAAGCTTCTCTAAAATGAAACCAGCCTGAAATATTGCAAGCGAACAAGAACATCGGAAGACCTAAAAGTTGAGCGTTGCCCCTCCCTTGTTAAACCGTCCGTCACACCACTGTTCATTAAACATTTAATCAACTGGTTTTTATTCATCCACTCTTGTTTTTGCTCGGAGGCTCCTCATTTTATTATTCATAATTAGCTATTCAGTACAAGTTGGGGGATTGTCGCTTTTCATTAGCTAATGCGCATTACTGAATTTGTTCAAGAATTCAAGATGATTTCCCCCACCTTCCACCTTTTGTTATCTTTAAGGTATTTGTGACAATTTATCTATAAGCTGTGTTCTTTGGCCTGACATAATTGTTATTAATACACAATGAAATAATGTTAGGATATATGTTATTAATATTCTAATTATACTTTACAACCAGTATATATATACAGGTTGTACATATGATTTTATCATGATAATACCATCATTGAATGATACCATGTGAACAAGGTGCTGAGGAGATAGTTCCCCCACCACAATACTTGGTTTCTTTTGTTTATTGTTTATTCAGCCAGTCGATAGGTAACGGTAAGTAAGTAATACATACATTTGGCTTAATATAAACAAATACAAAATAATAATTCAAATTAACAATATGACATGTAAAGTAAAGGTAAATTTAATGATAACACAATTTTTCCTCTAGTTAATTACCATTTAAAAACTCTAACTTGGTACTTTTAAAAATTACAAATCAAATTTATAAACAGTTTAAATATTCTTCAATCGAATAAAAACAATTTGTTAATAAATATTCCTTTAATTTATTTTTGAAACTATTTAAAGACATTTTGATTTTTAATTCATTGGGTAATTTATTTATCAAGCGCATCCCAGTGTAATACGGTAATTTTTCAAATGAGGTTGTTTTGTGTTGAGGATATGCCAGGATATGTTTATATTTAGTGTCATAAGAATGCGAGCTAGAAAGAAAAGTCAAATTTTGATTGTGTTTTTCATAAATAGAATAGTATTATAAGTATAAATACATGGCAATGTGAGAATCTGTAATGATTTAAAACTGGGCTTGGTTGATGATAAAAAAGGCACATTATTGATTTTTTTAATAATCTTTTTTGTAAGCTAAATAACCTTTGTCATTGGACAAAGTGATTTGATGTGTTTTATTGCTAGATTTGATCACAGCTGATCGTTGAACAGCTTTACGTTTCACTGAGTTTCTTGGTTGGCCGGGTCAATAAACAGTGTAAATGATCAGTGGATGCGGTAACTCTCCCCTCAACCCTTTGTATACTAGCTGGCCTTCAAGTTACCTCCGAACAGTAGACAGGAACACCATAACAATAGTGCAAGGATTTTGTTCTACTAGGCTATATATATGTTTGTTTGTTTGAAGTTGAACACATTTAAACCATTTTGATGCGGGATAATAAAGATCTGTATTTCTGAGTTTTAACAGTGACTGGAATAGTAGTCCTTTTAGCATAGAAAATTATATCTTATAATCATGTCATTAAAGCAATCTAGGTTTGTTAATGGTGCCAACTTTAGCGAGTGGTTTCACTTTTTTATAATTCTTTAGGTTTTTAGTTGTCAGTGTATAACAGTTAACACGATGAGAAGTAGGTAATGATGTTATAATGAGTTTAGACTTTTGATAAACGCTCATGAGCTTTGGCTGTTCCTACACCCCTGGCACTGTTTGACAGTATTGGTCTGGTTGGACAGTGGATGTATTGATGGGGAGCAGCAACGAGTTGAAACCTCAGTAGAAAAACATATTTTAAAAGTTTGATACATTGAAACTATAAAGCTAAATTATGTTTCATTCAAAAATTCACACAATAAAGGAAATGTAATTAGTTTTATTAATTTACATAATTAATTGTCAATCTCATATTTCTTGTTTAGTATGCCGTCAGTAAAGCGAGTCGCGTTAGTGGTCCAAGTTGGTAATTCGATAACTACCTCACTTTGGCAAAGTGCCTCATTAAATTTCCACTGTATAAACCGTCAGGAACCCTTAATCATATTCCGTGTTCAGTGTAAATACGGGCGGTTAAATAAACGGGGATAAGTGAAGAGACGTGTGATTAAACAAACGTTAACCTAATTAAGGGTCACAGGGGGTAATAGAACGGAGCCTCTCCCATCTCATCTAGTGTAGAGCCCCAGGCGGACATTGCGTTCCGTGTTCTGATGTAAAAGTTTCTTGCCGGAACGCCGGTCATGCTTTGTAAAAACTTAATCAATTTCCTTCTTCACTACAGCAAGTTGTTATTGCATCTGCATGCTATTCCGACTAGACTTATTATCTTGTTTGTAGACTTTAATGTTGCTGTGAAGTTCTTAGGGAACTTGTTGGGATGTTTCGTTAATTTCCTAATGTTATTGAGGTAATGCCAAAATCAAAATTGTTTTTAAACTATTGATCTCATTTTGCTAAATCTGGTCCAAAGGTAGCATATAGGGTTAGTGTTAAAAACTACATACACACATGGTCATGATTGAGATAAACATTTATCCCTCAGTAAAGATTTTTTTTAATGCCCCATTTTATAAGTATTTATAATTCAAATCATTACCGATACACTTAACTAGGCTACAAAAATGAACAATGTCTCAAAATCAGTTTTTAAAAGGTAGTTTTGAAATTATTATTTTATGTTCAGGCCTAGTGGGTAAACAAAATTCCCACGATATATTTTAATTTCCTTTACTAAACCATGTATTTTCAGTGTTTATTTTCTATTTCTATTTAAAATAGGCTACAAATATGTTGGGTATAATTAATAGCTAAAATGTATAAATCATGTATTCATAAATATTTAATAAAGACATTTGCAGTGTTTAACTTACTGTCTTTTGATGAGTACGATGCAGTAGAGCCTGAACAACTCGAACCTCAGTAAATCAAACTCCTTAATAAATCAACATTTTCAGTGTATACTAAACACAATCCACTGCCGATGTAGTGGCAGGTGAAAATTCTGAACAAGCCAAAAGTGCTCTTGAGCTCATACATCAATAAGTGTCACCCAAAGAACTTTTCTACTTCTGAAAATGTAGAAAAACTTATTCGTTTAAGAAATTGTTATTGTTGCTACATGTAACCCCAACTTTGTGTCCACTTTTGTGTGAATCAGTTAGTCTGAATTGGGTCGGTTGTTGTGGAAGTGGAGGATAGGAGGTTGTGGAGATGTAGTGTACAAATCTAAGAGTGCAAGGAGAGGAAAGAAATGCGTGACATGTAACGTAATAACAGCATAAATAGGAGTCATATTGGTAAACCGATGATTGCTCCAATGTGCAGTACTGTGATGATGTTGCACATATACAGACACCTGCGCTGGTACACGAACCCCTCGGAACAGAGGTGGATCATCAGAATCCTGTTCATCGTTCCCATCTACGGCCTCCATTCGTGGGTCAGCCTCTTGTTCTCCAATGTGCAGTACTGTGATGATGTTGCAGATATACAGACACCTGCGCTGGTACACGAACCCCTCGGAACAGAGGTGGATCATCAGAATCCTGTTCATCGTTCCCATCTACGGCCTCCATTCGTGGGTCAGCCTCTTGTTCTCCAATGTGCAGTACTGTGATGATGTTGCAGATATACAGACACCTGCGCTGGTACACGAACCCCTCGGAACAGAGGTGGATCATCAGAATCCTGTTCATCGTTCCCATCTACGGCCTCCATTCGTGGGTCAGCTTCTTGTTCTCCAATGTGCAGTACTGTGATGATGTTGCAGATATACAGACACCTGCGCTGGTACACGAACCCCTCGGAACAGAGGTGGATCATCAGAATCCTGTTCATCGTTCCCATCTACGGCCTCCATTCGTGGGTCAGCCTCTTGTTCTCCAATGTGCAGTACTGTGATGATGTTGCAGATATACAGACACCTGCGCTGGTACACGAACCCCTCGGAACAGAGGTGGATCATCAGAATCCTGTTCATCGTTCCCATCTACGGCCTCCATTCGTGGGTCAGCCTCTTGTTCTTTAACAGCGAGAGTTACTACGTTTACTTCTTCACTGTCCGGGACTGCTATGAAGGTTAGTAAAGAAGCAGGGGAAGCAGTGTGACCGTGTTAAGTACTAATGTGTCGCTAATGTAAGATTTACATAACGTTTAAAATTAATTTTTGGTGATGGTGAGTTTTTGTTATTAAGAAATAACTGCGGACATTTTACAACACTGATTAGTAAGGCAAAGTTTCACGATGTTTCGGGATCTTGAATCTGATCACATCTTCAGATAAAAAGAAAACTTAGAGCATAACAAAATCGGTGACACAATCCCCGCAAAGCTGGAAAAAATCACAAAAGCTAAAACAGAGACTGTAAAAGCAGTAACAAAATAAAACTAAAAGAAACCCAAAAGTCAAACTTAAAAATATAACACACAAATGAGACAATAATACACAAGTGTACAAGGCAGATGCTCAGGCGAGACTTCAAACTGAAGTTTCTCTTTCAACTAGCTATGTTGTCAACCTCAAACAGGCTGGCAAGTCCAGAGTATTGTTTTGGCTCTGAACTAAATTTATCTTGAAAGGCTGTAGGCTATATTAGTCAATTATCAGGTAAAGTACAAGACCAAGTTTAACAAACCTTGATGCATAAATAAATAAAATGTAAAAGATAAGAATTATTTTAACCGATTACTATGTCTAAGAAAACCAACTCTTGTGGGACAGTAGTTTAAAACATCAAGTTTTAGCGAATTTCCCCTATAGGGAAGAAGCTATTACCGTAGTCGGCATGGTAAGACCTAGGTCCGGGACCGTGATAACTTTTCGTTTTGAGGTCCCCAGACCCCAAAAACACCATTCGTTCGAAACTGTATATATATATATATATATATATATATATATATATATATATATATATATATATGTGTCCGTGAGCACGATAACTCTCGTAAAAATTATCCGATTTTGATAAACCTGTAAAGCAACATTTATGACTTTAAGTTCGAAAACCAGCCAGATCGCCCTATCCGAAGGGGTATTTTGGGGGGGTTTTGTACCCCAAAAATGGGTTTTTCGAATTTTTTACATATAATTTTTGAAATAGTCAAATTTTAGTTTCTTCCATTGGATTCAGCTTAAAAAAATACACAATTTGGTATTTTGATCATTTCTCTACGTCAATTGGTTACCGAGATATTGAAAGTGCTAAACACAGTACGTTGTCTAATGTTATTCTTATGGAGGAAAATACAAATTTTATATCTCGCTTATTTATGAACGTATACTGACGAAACTTGGTATACGGCTTCATCTGGTTGTGGACCATTGATATTGGCTCAAAAAAACAAATTTTTACCAAAGGCTCCCGTAGCAGCAAACCTGCGTACTCAGCCCCATGTTATTCTTATGGAGAATAAGTAACGTGTTATCTCCCTTCATTATGAAAATAAATTAATGAAATTTGGTATATGGCTTTACCTTCATGAGTTATATTGATATTTGTATAAAACCCCATTTTTTGTGTTCCTTGCTTCAGCAAACCTGCATACTCAGCTGCCATGTTATTCTTATGGAGAATAATTAAAATGTCATAAATCGTTTATTTATGAATATATATTGATGAAACTTGGTATGTGGCTTTATGTGGTATTAAGATATATATATATATATATATATATGCATTTGAAATTCGCTGAGTATGCAGGTTTGCTGCTACGGGGGTATTTATAATTTGTGTTTATTTTTACTGCCTGCAGTGTTTATTTAAAGTGCCATACTATTTAATGTGTGTGGGTTCAAAATATTTAAATCTTTTTGGTTTACTGAAACCTCCCTAACACTCTTCCTTTTACCAATTCAATTTTTCCGTTTTTGGAAACTCGTTATAACTATTTTTTGTTTGCATTTTTGTAACCATGTTTTTCTTTAATTTTATTCCAAAATTTATTGCCAGGTGTTCTATTAACTGGCATAATTGAAAATTTATGAGAAACTTACAAAAGTAACTAACTGTAAGTCGTTCCCTGTGGACTAGTTGCTTAGCTGTAAAAGCAGATTTTACGCTAATGAATACTTTTTTTGTCTTTTTAGGAATGTAATTTATTGATGTTTAATAATCCTAACAACATATTCTTTAAGAAAAATAAGGGTTTTAAATTGGGTCAAGCAACAGTGGTTTAAATATGTTATTTTTTGTAGTGTTTTTGTGTTGTATAAATCATATTAATGCATCTCATTGCTACATCAATATTGTGTACAAATCCTAATCCCTTATGTGTCAGCAAACAAGTATTGTGGAAAAACTGTTATCTTATCAGTCTGCTGTAGAAATCAGTTGTTGCCAAACACCACCAGCGCAGAGTCAGTGGTGATAGTTAACACGTTTGCAATCCGACCGATGCAGTCTGTCAGCCGTGACACTGGGCCTTGTAATCTCACGAGTCGTTGGCGTCAAACTGTTCTCAAGCATGTGATCAACTCGGAACATTAATGAGCCATTCTTCTGCCGTCGATAAATATAACGGCCATTATAAATCTGTTACCTGTCTCCAGGTAATGGAGGGGTGATGGCTTCACTGTGTAGAGTCAAATGTAAAATTGGAATTGGTGGAAATTGAATTTAAACAAGTACAAGCAGCTTTTTAAATTTTTACATATAACATTAAAAAGGTTGTAAAGATTTGGTTCCTATATGTTAGTTCTTAGAGAGATAGTTATAGTAGAAGCTTTTTGAACAAGTCTTATAAAAAATAGGTGGATATTAAATTTGGCTATTTTATTAGCTTTATTTTGGCTGCTAAATTATAAACTAGAACCTGGTAAGAAACTGCTATAAGAGAAAGAGTTTTATAATATAACCAAATCAACCAAAACTAATATGTTATATCATGCAGTTTGGTGAGGTTTTGGAAAGGTATTTTACTACTCTGAATCAACTAATTGTAAAATAAAATAAGCAATAGAAGCGGAAGTAATGGTGATTGGAGGCAACACTATGGAAGGATAGTGCTTACGTAATGGTTAATAAGATTGAATTTAAGAAAAATTAACTAATGAAAACCTGAATAAAATCCTGGATTTTGTTAAGCTGTTGTTGCCGGTCATGTTAAGTGAATTGTGTTTGTATCTGTTACACTATCTTGCTGTAAATTAAAATAGTATCAAACGCTTCAGTAAATCTTTTTCATCACACTGTACGGAAAACAGCTGTTTTCAACATCAGCTCAAGTGTAGAAAATAACGTTTTCACATTCTAGAGTGGGAAAATCAGCTGTTGATTTTTTACACTAGTATTTACCTATGATTCCTGACAAGTAGCGCTAAGAGTATGTTCATCATAAATCAGCTGTTCTCAATAAGTTAATCAGCTATGTAAACAGTATCACTGTTTTCATTGTACTGCGGAAATCAATTGAGCACCTACACGTTATTTCTTAAACTTATATTATTTAATTCATTATTATTAATAATTAACTACAGTGTGATGAAAAATATCGTTCATAACTCGAGTAGAAAGTGTTATTCCGTGCCTTGATCGAAATTCCATGCTCGGCTAAAGCCTCGCGCGTAAACTCCATCTCGGCCTGGAAACAGCCACTTTCCACTCTTGTTATGAAATATACTATTCTACTTATTTAATAATTATAAATCAAAATCACATAAATTTCTAGTATCGGTTTAGCAATAAATGTAATGACTAAGAAGAAGAATTTCAAATAAAATGAAGCGGGAAATCGGAAAACAAAAACATTTTCATTTTATATCCAGTAGTAATTTATTCTAAAGCTACTGGACAACATTACTTATCAATATTAGAAGTGTACGAAATAATGATGATATTTGATCCAGCAGTAGTTGTGTCGATGTTGCAGCGTTTGTGATCTACAACTTCCTCAGCCTGTGCTACGAGTATCTCGGAGGCGAAGGCAACATAATGAGTGAGATCCGAGGAAAGCCCATCAGGTTCGTTGGAAACTTTTATTACTTTCTTCACTCTCTGCTAAATTTGTTTTTCAGCTCGTGAAATTGCATCTTATTCTTTTATCCTTGCTTAATAAAACTTTCAAGAGATATTTTGATTTGATAAAAAATTCTCTGTAAGTACAGTAAAAGTAAATCTCAGTTCTATTTAAATTAATTGGTATCAACTGTAATTGGTTATTAATTTGGTGAATGCATAGTGGTCAGGCGGCGGACTTTGTCATGAGTTACAATCCCAGTGGTGGCTAGTAAACTGTAGCAGTACTGCCTAGCTTGCACTGTAGCAGCTCTCCCCTGCTTTGCTTGATGCATTCCACGCGGCTCATGTGGTTGGGCAAAGTAGGTATAGGAAATAGCCCAACCATCAACCTCTTAAACAAATTAGGAATTGTATTTTTGAAACTCATAATAGCGATGGATTTGAATTTATTTTTTGATTTATTTGGACTTTACCTATCGCTTCTAGTGTTTAAAACTACACTACGTTTCGGGAGGTTAGGAAACTCCTCCCGTTATCAAGTGAACCCTACTTACATCTAAATATCAAGCTCTTATAGGGGCTACCTAACTAACCTATATTTTTTTGGATTTTCTTAATCTTTTTCTTTTACATTTTAATTTACACTAACGCAAGGATAACAAATACATATACAAAAAATCAAATACAATATACTAACACAACTTTTATATACACGAACAAATTGAAAACTGACAATACATTACCTGTTCTGCATCGTTGCCTCCAAGCTGACGACAAACACAGGAAACTTCACTCTCTGAAATTTCACGAGGATGAACATTTTTCTGGAGCACATTCCTTTTCAACATTTCTTACCAACGTAATGTTAGTTAGATGTAAGAACTTGATATTTAGATGTAAGTAGGGTTCACTTGATAACGGGAGGAGTTTCCTGACCTCCCGAAACGTAGTGTAGTTTTAAACACTAGAAGTGATGGGTAAAGCCCAAATAAATAAAAAATAAAGTTAGGAATGGTAGTGAACCTTTCAAAGCACCACGATAATGCATACAGTTCTTAAGCCGTGATAATACAAGTGTGTCTTTCTAGTGTCCATCCTGTAGTTAGCCGCACATGCCCAAATCACCTCTATGTGCAACCCCTTGCCGCCGGCAGAGGCCCAAGACCACCGGTACCAGTGAATTCGCAACAAATAAACCGCTACCCCACAAAACCTATAATACAGATCTGTTCATAATTCGGGTCCGTGCGCTACCCGCTTACAATTGACGTTGTATTTTCTCTCACACATTATGTTTAAAATGATTCAGATAAGTTAATTTGTTCCTAATATTTTTTCATTTCAGGGCCACCTCCCATTACATATGCCCTGATTATCACGTGGAACTGTTGCAGGTCCAACTGTGTGTACGGGACGTGCTGCCTGGGTGGCAAGACCTACACCATCGGCTTCCTGAGGTTCTGCAAGCAGGCGACACTACAGTTCTGCCTGGTCAAGCCTGTGATGGCGTTCGTCATCATCGTGTTGCAGTCTTTCGGCCACTACCACGACGGCGATTGGAGGTGAGTGGAATCTCTACAGCAGGAGACATTATCACCTTCTAAGTGTGTTGTTGAGGTTCAGTTTCATCAAAAGTCTCTGGGTCTCCATCAACTTTAGCTTTAGAAGCAGGAGACTCTCAGACATCCGGACTAATGTGGTGGATAACTGGTCCAGTTTTTGAAAAATCCGGATTTCCCGGAGGTGGGCATGAGTCATCAATTCCGCCTGTAAGGTGAACGATCATGACAATATGCATGCCAAGAGTGAGCATCTATCTGAAAAAAGTTATAAACAGTCTATAATAAATTACCGTAGGCTATAGTAGGGCCCCCCCTGCATTATAACTTCCATTGCCTCGCAAATCATAAACATCAATTTTATTGAAACACAGAGTGCCTGACGATGCAAACTACATGAAATCTGTACAATGTGGGCTAATCGCATCACTGAAGGCGCTAAACCGTGAAGTTTGGTTTTTCTTTTTTGTTTGCAACAAAAAATGTTAAACAAATTCAAGATTATCAATCTGCACTAGGTTGATTTGGATTTCTGAGAGTCTGCTAGCCTATATAACTTTATTGCCACATGAAAATTAATATTTAAAGTTACCCAGCAATGTTTGTCACCCACTTTGGTATTTGTTTTGAATTCTTGTTTGAGTCGGTGAGGTGACTAGAGCTATTCATGCTTGTTGCAACTAACTCGGTTAGGTTATAAATTATCTAGACGTGTTAGTCAATAGCAAAACAATGTTTTAGAGTGGATGGATGAAATATGGTTGAAGTAATGTGGACAATTTGAAAATTTTCCTTTAGAATTTCGTAGCAGTGTCCTTAAACCGTAGTCTCATAATTTTAGGCCTACCTTCTAATTAGCAGCAAATTATGAAATAGGGTTTATCAGCAGGGTATTTCAAGCTTTTTGGACATTCAAAATGATTCAATTAATTTTAATTGAAATCGACTATGTTAACACTATTATCATTATAAAAGTAAATCTAAATAAAATTGTTTATTATTTTTTTCTGAATTTAGACTGATTTTACAGTTCTATTTCAAGCTCTTATGAGAATTCTACTAGCTTTGACAAGAAGTTTGCCACTAACTTTGCTATGACTTAGATATTCTTTGCACCCCAAAGATGGCACAGAATCCAGTTTCAAAACATCATAAAACGTTTTGATTCTACCCAGTGAAACCAAATGTCCTAACTCCTCAAACACCAAACGTCCACAGACAAACTCACACTACAGAAGGCTGGGTGGAATAGGTGCAGGGTTGTTGTGAGGGGAGGCTGTGGGCTGTGGGTGTATTGGGGAGTAATTCGGGTCTCTGATCGGGATGGAAGCCAGTGGTCCCGAGTGCACCCCCTTGGAGCAACCTAGCGCCACTAGCGATCAAACCAACCAGGTGACCAGAAGGGTGGGTGGAATAGGTGCAGGGTTGTTGTGAGGGGAGGCTGTGGGCTGTGGGTGTATTGGGGAATAATTCGGGTCTCTGATCGGGATGGAAGCGAGTGGTCCCGAGTGCACCCCCTTGGAGCAACCTAGCGCCACTAGCGATCAAACCAACCAGGTGACCAGAAGGGTGGGTGGAATAGGTGCAGGGTTGTGCTCTGATGGCAGTGCCGTGAGTCAGGTTGCTGTGAGGGGAGGCTGTGGGCTGTGGGTGTATTGGGGAGTAATTCAGGTCTCTGATCGGGATGGAAGCGAGTGGTCCCGAGTGCACCCCCTTGGAGCAACCTAGCGCCACTAGCGATCAAACCAACCAGGTGACCAGAAGGCTGGGTGGAATAGGTGCAGGGTTGTGCTCTGATGGCAGTGCCGTGAGTCAGGTTGCTGTGAGGGGAGGCTGTGGGTGTATTGGGGTCTCTGATTGGGATGGAAGCGAGTGGTCCCGAGTGCACCCCCTTGGAGCAACCTAGCGCCACTAGCGATCAAACCAACCAGGTGACCAGAAGGGTGGGTGGAATAGGTGCAGGGTTGTGCTCTGATGGCAGTTCCATGAGTCAGGTTGCTGTGAGGGGAGGCTGTGGGCTGTGGGTGTATTGGGGAGTAATTCGGGTCTCTGATCGGGATGGAAGCGAGTGGTCCCGAGTGCACGCCCTTGGAGCAACCTAGCGCCACTAGCGATCAAACCAACCAGGTGACCAGAAGGGTGGGTGGAATAGGTGCAGGGTTGTGCTCTGATGGCAGTGCCGTGAGTCAGGTTGCTGTGAGGGGAGGCTGTGGGCTGTGGGGGTATTGGGGAGTAGTTCGGGTCTCTGATCGGGATGGAAGCGAGTGGTCCCGAGTGCACCCCCTTGGAGCAACCTAGCGCCACTAGCGATCAAACCAACCAGGTGACCAGAAGGGTGGGTGGAATAGGTGCAGGGTTGTGCTCTGATGGCAGTGCCGTGAGTCAGGTTGCTGTGAGGGGAGGCTGTGGGCTGTGGGTGTATTGGGGAGTAATTCGGGTCTCTGATCGGGATGGAAGCGAGTGGTCCCGAGTGCACCCCCTTGGAGCAACCTAGCGCCACTAGCGATCAAACCAACCAGGTGACCAGAAGGGTGGGTGGAATAGGTGCAGGGTTGTG
This sequence comes from Allygus modestus, assembly GCA_963675035.1. NCBI lineage: Eukaryota > Metazoa > Arthropoda > Insecta > Hemiptera > Cicadellidae > Allygus > Allygus modestus. Next base: position 2,850,664 of record OY776115.1, read on the forward strand.
CTCTGATGGCAGTGCCGTGAGTCAGGTTGCTGTGAGGGGAGGCTGTGGGCTGTGGGTGTATTGGGGAGTAATTCAGGTCTCTGATCAGGATGGAAGCGAGTGGTCCCGAGTGCACCCCCTTGGAGCAACCTAGTGCCACTAGCGATCAAACCAACCAGGTGACCAGAAGGGTGGGTGGAATAGGTGCAGGGTTGTGCTCTGATGGCAGTGCCGTGAGTCAGGTTGCTGTGAGGGGAGGCTGTTGGCTGTGGGGGTATTGGGGAGTAATTCAGGTCTCTGATCAGGATGGAAGGGAGTGGTCCCGGGTGCACCCCCTTGGAGCAACCTAGCGCCACTAGCGATCAAACCAACCAGGTGACCAGAAGGGTGGGTGGAATAGGTGCAGGGTTGTGCTCTGATGGCAGTGCCGTGAGTCAGGTTGTTGTGAGGGGAGGCTGTGGGCTGTGGGTGTATTGGGGAGTAATTCGGGTCTCTGATCGGGATGGAAGCGAGTGGTCCCGAGTGCACCCCCTTGGAGCAACCTAGCGCCACTAGCGATCAAACCAACCAGGTGACCAGAAGGGTGGGTGGAATAGGTGCAGGGTTGTGCTCTGATGGCAGTGCCGTGAGTCAGGTTGCTGTGAGGGGAGGCTGTGGGCTGTGGGTGTATTGGGGAGTAATTCAGGTCTCTGATCAGGATGGAAGCGAGTGGTCCCGGGTGCACCCCCTTGGAGCAACCTAGCGCCACTAGCGATCAAACCAACCAGGTGACCAAACTAACGGTTTCAAACGCAACTGCCGTTAACATGGTAGTCATGGTTTTGTTGTGTTTTATAGTTTTATGTAAAAATATTCCCCCTGACTGATGTGCGTGGTCGTTGCCGCAGCCTGGATGGCGGTTACCTGTATGTGACCATCATCTACAACGTGTCCGTGAGCCTGGCCCTCTACGGCCTCTACCTCTTCTACTTCGCCACCAGAGAGCTCCTCACCCCGTTCGAGCCGGTGCTCAAGTTCTGCACCATAAAGTCGGTCATCTTCCTCTCATTCTGGCAAGGTAAAGTAGGTTATCATAAGACAATTGAGTAGCCTGTTTAAGGTAGAAAATGGATGAGAGAACAAAGGTTACCTTCACTGTTAAAACGATGGAAGTCAACTGGTGTCGACAGCTGCTTGAACTGATGCCTCAGGCTACACATTGTAGCGGCACCAAATTTGAAAGGATAGGTCACTGTTTGCGGTTGAGGTAAATGTGAGGTACAGTTATAAAACTTTTGATTGTTCCTTTAGGAAAAAAGGTTGTTTAATCAAAACAATAACGGTTTTTAAAGTATATCATTTAATTTTTCATTTTTCTCATTGAGACCTAAGTTATCCCATTTGGTGGTATTGACCCTTATTGTGGTGGAAATTGATACGGAATGATATGGGATCGATGCAAGGATGTGATAGGCTAATTAATGTAAAGCAAAATATCTCTGTTGCATTTAAAAATAACCAACTTCTTCTTAACAAGTAGACTTTAGAGGCTGTTTAAAACGTCAGATGAGGTGAGGTGTTAATAGCCGTTATTGTGAGAATAGCCGAAATACTAAGTGAGCACTAGACGTCACAAAGTGGCAGACAGGTGTTTTGTCATTGCCGAGTGTGCCCCCACTCCTCCGAGTGAGCCCAATCTCTGCGGAACACACTCGAAAGGCTTATAAAGTGTACAAAAACACATTTTCAGAACCCCTAGACCGAGTCTGGATTATTGAAAGTGCTGGACCATCGGATACCGGATTAGCGGGCTTTTACTGCAAGTTTCCTTTCTTGCTCTTCCTAAGTTGTAGAAGAGGTAATGGAGGCAACAGTATAGGTCAACTGCTTTCCTGACAAGCATTTTTCATTTGTTTTGTGTGTTTTTTTGCTCTCTAGTTCTATTGCAAAATACGTCTAGTGTTTATAAATATCATGTTTGCCACTGTGTGTCACAGGGACACTACTGGCAGTTCTGGAGAAGGCGGGGGTGATAGAGCCAGTGGTGGACAGCTACGGGACCCCCACCAGCGCGGGCACTGTGTCTGCTGGCTACCAGAATTTCCTCATCTGTCTGGAGATGCTGTTTGCCGCGCTGGCTCTGCGCGCCGCGTTCCCCTACCGCGTGTATGCCGCGGGCTGCATCACCGATGCCTCGGGCCGCAGCGTCACCATGCAGAGCATCTCCTCCAGCCTCAAGGTGAGTGGAGCCACAGCTGAGACATGATTCATGAACTCTCACCAGTGGTTTGCCTATGTGACTGTAGGCTTCAATTCTCTACCTGAATTATGATCCCGGGATTTTGAGATTGCTGTATGTCCTGTTGTAATCCCAAAACCAATCCCGGATCCCAGATTAGTCCCAGGATTACAGCAATCCAGTTTTACGTAGTAAACTGAACTTCTACGGTCACTCACAACATGTTTTGTGAAAAACACTATATGCACTGCTTTGGAAAGTTTACACCGTCCACTTTTTCCATCTTTAGACGATAGCAAATTGCCCCAAATTGATGACAAACTAGAGTAATTTTGTTGTAAGATAATAACAATTTTATCCCCCTTTACAAAACTGCAAAACTTCATTGCAATTCCAGCCACACACAATCAACAGAAATCTACAATAGCCAAATCAAATCCTTAGAGGTTACGTTCATTTTATAAAATAACTTTAGTTTGTTTATTTTGCAAATAAGCCTGGACCTTGGGAATTCTCTCAGGAAACAAACGTTAAAGTAATTTAATTCCACATTTGGTTGAGTTTCATGTTTCCACAAATTAGGTAAATGTAAACTTAAAATAGATAATCTGTTTAATTTTTCTTCATTTGTATAATATTATATTGGATGGGGTTGCAAAAGGCTATACGAAAACAGTGCAGGACCGAACTTGTTCAAATAAGAACACGAGATGAAACAATAAAACAGTTGACTTATTTTGTTTTAGATGATTTTGTTTATTTTAAAGTGTATTTATTTTGATCAAAGTATGTTAAGTTTGTTTTAAATTGTACTTTGTTTAACTGTGTTAAAAACTGTTGTTTAAAATAGTATGAGTTAGGCCTATACTAAAAAAAAACTGGATTGTTATAAACCAGTAAAAACAAAACTGAGCATTTACACAAAGAAAATACAAATGTAGGTCCTTGTATAAAACATTTTTTAGTTAGGGTCTGTGTATGCCTCACAGAAAAAAAATCAATTACAATTTCAGCTTACAATCCAGTTCACAGTACAAGAGTAGATCTAATGCTGCCAAATTTCACCATTGTTTGATTAATATATATTTTTTTATTTATTTATTTATTACATCACATAATATCTATTATAGGGAATTTCCCTTAGACAGGTGAAATTGTCAAAGTTTCCTTATACTAAAATACATAAAATACATAGACCTAACAATATATACAATACATTCGATGATCAATCAAAATGTAAATAAACAGTACAATTAAAACAAACAAAAGTCACCCGTCAACAAATAATGCTAAAAACAAAATAAAATTTATAACTATAATGACAGGCTGTTAAGGTATTCATTGACACTATAAAAGTACTTTGTTTATAAATACTTTGTCACTTTGATACAGCTATTTGAATTTTGTTGTTTAAAATTCATTGTTGGTGATGGCGAGTTTATGTTATTGAAGGAATTTTTGCGGGCATTTTCCATCCCTATTACTATGAACTTTGTTTTTTGCAATAAGTGATGGAAAATGTCTGCGAAAATTCCTTCAATAACATATTAGAATTTTGTTGGTGAAATTGACATAACATTTTAACCCATCGACTTATTCACTCAATATTTTGCTGAATTTTTTTTCTATTTTAGGAGACTATGAATCCAAAAGACATAATGACGGATGCCATCCACAACTTCCACCCCCAGTACCAGCAGTATACGCAGTACAGTTCTGGTGAGTAGTCTGAGTGCAACGAGACTCTTAGGGCTGCTCTCCCCAACTGCAGTTTACAGTTTGGTTTAGGAGAAATACCACATTCTCGAATTGTAAATGATAGTTTAATGTTGAAGTTGGTGAGAACATGATTTATAGTTGTGGTTAACAATTTTACTGTAGTAACATAACCTTTAAACCTCTGCACTAAACATTTGTTTTAAAGGTATTCTCTATTAAGTGTTTACTCGTCCTTTTTAACCTAGTAGAATAGGATTAAAATGGAATGATAAATTATAGAAGAAATATAGAAATTTGTTTATTACGTTTTTATGGTTATTTTGATATATTAGTGTGCAGAATAAGAAGGCTCACAGATATAATTAAGTTAATTGCTTTGAAAGTGGGATGAACATGAATTTTTGAAAGACTTGGATGCATGAAAAAGCTGCAAATATTTTTTTAGATTTAATTGAAGATTTAAATAAACTAAAAACAAAAAGAACTGATCAGTGTAAAAGAACCATTCAACAGAAGGAACACAAGAGTTTTATGCTACCAGGACACTCTTGCTGAGGCAAGACGAGAGGTTGCAAGTGGGAAAGTGTCTCGGTGCGCTCGGCTTGTCTCGCCTCTGCCTCGCCTGCGCCTCCATCTGGAGTCGGGTTTTAGCATGAGTCAAAGGACCTGAGACTGTCCGAGAGCCGTGTTAAGGTTGAACGTGAAGTGTACTACAGTAGACGCTCTTTTATCCGGCATGTTTGGGACCACGCCCATGCCGGTAAATCGATTTTTCCGGATAATAGAACTTTTTAGTTATTATTGGGAATACAGTAATCTGATAGACTGTCATCTCGCTACAGTAATGAGCTGTGGTCGCGTGCGTTGGTTGACCTTGGCACTGCTCCGGAACACCTGCATTTGTGGACGGATAGACAGACGGGTGGATAGACAGCTGGGCGGAAGTTGGCGTCTAAAAATAGGTTGAATACAGTAGTGTACTGAGCAAAGTTTACGAACATCACTGAACGTTACTGCTTGAGACGTAAACAAACAACAGGTGACTAAGAAAAAGGCGGGAACAGTCCAGCGCAGTCGCAGTACGAAACGGAAACGACCGAAAATACCTGGAAAAACCCGGGTCGCCTGGTGCCGGTTAATAGAATGTGCCGGTTCATAGAATGCCGGATAAAAGAGCGTCTACTGTACCCGAGACAAAGCGAGAGTGTACTTGGTCAGCTCGCAGTGCGATCTCGTGCTTCTATTCCTCTCCCGAACTTTTGGCGAGGCGCCCCAGCTAGAGTGTACTGGTAGCATTACAGGATTAGAAAAGACATTTTCTTGAACAATATGCAATATATATGTGATAACTTGTGTGTGTGTGCTGCTTTAACATATGTGTTGTTAGTTGGTCTCGTGTCTACCGTTTACTCCACTCAGAGTAAAGCATATCATAAAGGAACAGTATTGCCAGAGTCGACATTCTGTGGATAAAACTAAACTGGCTAGTTGAAATTATTGGGTTAATAAGTTGTGGCTTAACCTCAAGTTTGAAATATACCCAAGTTTAATTTTAATCTTGAGTTTTTAGTGAAAAAACGTTAGCAGTTGCCAATCTTGATTTCATGATTGTTTTCAGAGAGATTTTTGCCCAATCCGTTTGACACTTATTGAGTCATAGTTGATCCCAGTCATGGTGGGTTTGGTATGATGTTCCTGGACTCCAGTCAGTCCTGGATAGATAATCAGGAATGTCTTCGGTTTAAGGCCCTGATTGGTTAAGTTGGTCACAGCCTTAATCACTGTTACTCGCTCAGTAATAATTTTCTTTTCCAGTAATGTTATTTACTGTTGACAAAAGTCTCAGCTACAAAGTTCAGCCTTCTCAAGCTCATCTCTAGATGCTGGCCTTAAACGATTTTATCCACAATGTTGGTTAAACAAAACATAGCTAACTATGGATGTCATGGAGTTAAAAATTGGTTTTAAACTGTAGCACAGACATAAAACTCGGATAGAGATACAATTTACAGCTATAAACTGGTTCACTTTACCGTATAAATAATCTTTGAAATAACCTTCTACTGCTTCATTGGGACGGGTTCTGAGATTATTTTTATTTTGCAATAAGAATGAAAATGAAATCTTCCTTTTATTACTCTGTAAGCAGTAAAATTTACTTTTCTAATCGCCATTTACTTGGTGATAATATCATCTATTTACAACCACTCGACTCAATACCAAGTGGTCGTACTAGAGACAGCACCTCACACCGATAGGATAGAGCTACAGGTTTGACATGTTTTAAGCGTTGTATCAACTTCAGAAGAACGATTGAACTACAATATTTGTAAATTATACTCTGTGTTTTGCATGCTGTTCATTGTGTTTTGTGAGTGGTCTTGAATCTAAATCTCCTTTCCTAAAAGGAGTTTCTTCTTTCCTTTCATACCATTTTTAGCAAAACTGTGTAAATAGTAAATAAACCTGAGGAAATCACAATGGTTCCAGGTCTTCAATCACTTTCAACACATCACACTTACTTATCACATAAATAACATACTTGTCTTAAGAAGAAAATTACTAGTTTTTCAACAACCTAAGAATAAAAACTGGTAGCATTTAAAAATATTATAAGTTGATCAGCTGTGGCATTTAACCCTAGAACCAGCTAAATGTCACGATCATCACTTTTTGTACCCTTTTTAAAATGCTAAAATCGTGATAGCAACCTTTTGGTGTTGATTTTTACTATGGTATACAACAATTCTCGATTCGTCCGTATTATTCTAACATATAATCCTTAATATTTGCACTCAAATGAAGTAGTCAGGTAGTCTTTCGGTGTTTTCTTCGACTTTTCATACCAATTACGATATTTAGTAGGTTGCATCTGCAACACTAACTTTTAACAACGTAATTAGTTAATTTTTTATCCCATTTTTGAAGTTGAATGCCCAACAAAGTAGGTATATATTGTTGTAATCTGCACCCAATTTCGCACCTTAAGGCTATCTAGAAATTGTAAATTGCAGGATTTTTGCAATAGGTTTATGACACATTAAAGCGTGAAGTTGCAATTTTAGAAATTTAATTTTTCAAGTTTGGTAATGTTGTGGAAGAGTGTGAAGTTTTTAAATATACTTTAATCGCATCCCCTTCTTTTGCAGATTAAAACGAGTAAAAGTTTGACATAAGTAGATTCTTTATACTTTTTCATATCAAAAATTGTACAAAATGAGAAATAATGGTGTGGGATTTTGGGCATAATAGTCAGTGGCTCTAGGGTTAATATTGCAAAATTGAAATCAGGAGAGCAATTGGAGCTGGTAAGCCCACGTAGTGTTTAATAATTGTTCTACGTAATAAATCTGAGTCGTGTCTTTTTCTGATCCTCAAACTAATGGCCAATTGAGCTGAAATTTTGTAGGGAGCTACAAATCTCCAATGGACATTGGCAAATTTTTGACATTGACTTTAATTGGATTAGATAAGATCTAAGATTTGAGTATTCCCTTTTTTGGTAATTTAACATCTTTGGTTTGAAAACCACTTTTAAAAAATTGCCGTTTTGAAGCAGTTAAAAGTTAGAAATGTCAAATTCAATACTGAATTTGCCTTTAATTAGTATAATACACATGCAAAGTTTCTAGTCACTAGCTCAATTATTTCCTAAGGATTAATCCTTAGATGGGAAGTGGAGCGATTTAGGCCCTGTGTTCATAACATTTTTGGTTTGTTTTGCTCCCTGACACAAGTTCCTAAAGTTTCTGTAGAGCGTTTGGAAACACCCTGTATATGATTATTATCATGGAAAAATGCATTTGAAATAAAAAACTAGTTAAGACAAAACACAATAACTAATCTTGTGCTCCTCTGACACCTCGGCTTGCTTTGCATGACTCTGTCTCTGTTTACAGAAGTGGGATCTTCAACCAATCAGCCTTATGACAAACTGTGAAACACGTAGTGGCACCCCTGTCCTGTGTCTGTTCTGCGTAGTGGCACCCCTGTCCTGTGTCTGTTCTGCGTAGTGGCACTACTGCTGCATAGCTGCATGATGACTGTGATCGTTGCGTTGGCATGATTCAATTATTTCTCTTTCCCTCGCATGTGTTCCAACGCAGTTTGATGTTTGTATTTTGCCCTGTTGCGGCAAACGCCTGTTTCAAACTTGGTTGGTACCACTGTTTGATTGGGTCAAAGTGCCTTTCTAAGTTTCTAAAATTATAGTTTAAAATACGATTAACATTAATGTTTCCATGAGTTAGAAATGGAGTTGTTAATTTAAAAACACTACTCTGCCAGCACGTGTGTGCGGTCAAGAATAGTGATGGTCAAAACCAGAAATTTCAAATCTCGAAACCGAAACCAAAACTTAAAAAATAGAATCTTGAAACTCGAAAGTCAAATTCCAAAATCCTATTTACTTGCCTGGTTTTGGTTATGAAAAATAAATCCAGTTACTCCAAATAAACCAGTTAACTTACTGCCATTCTCGAAGTATCCTAGAAAAATATTAGTTTCAGAACTACTAGTGAACCAATTATTTGTAGCTTAATTATAAACTTTGGTAAGAGTTGTTCTTTCACAAATAAAAAATCAATAATCCACAAAAGGTGAAGGTAGACGACCGATGACAGTAGGCTTTTGACCTTCACATTATTAATCAACACTCGGGCATGATTTCTGTTAAAAAAACAACAATGACACAAAAAATCTCGGCAGTTTTGAGTTTTGATTCTCGAAACTCGCCGATCGAATCTCGAAACCGAAACTTTTCCAAAGTTTTAGTGGTTTTGAGATTCGAGTTTTGGTTTTGACACATCACTAGTCAAGAACAAAATTGGTGAAAGAGGAACGATATTCATACAAACTCCTTTAAGAAACTTGACGTTACAATCCAAGAATGAACTAATAATCATAAGTTAAATATGCATCAAGTAAAATCAGCAGTAATGTTCTTTTTCAAAAATTAGTTAATTAAAGTCAATATAGTTCTTCAGGCATAAATTATAAAACTGTTCACTTTTCTAGCCGGCTATTGACGTTAAGTTATTTTGACGGCATAGTTATATAAAAAACAACTCCTTTCTGTGCAGTGGTTACAAATTATTCAAGACAACCTATTTTGTGCTAAGAGTGTTAATCAAACCATATAATTTGAACAAATTTCCATTTCTTAAAAACTGTGAAGTATTCCTACCCGATTTGAAGTTAGTAAATATTTCTAGTTTACTGCAAAATTAATGCCACGTAGAAACAATAATTAAAGTTATTCCCGGACAATTATTAAAATGATAAATCTTAAAGGACTGGTGGTATAACTTTCCTTTATTATCGGCACATTGTAATATTTAGCTAACTTTTTAAATGTAAATCAAATAATCATATAAGTTTGGGTTTAGAAACACTTCATCCTAAATTAAAATCTATTTCGGTGTTTTGTTTCTACCAACCAAATTTGAAGTGATTTTTATTTAAACTCGCTAAGTATAGTGCCTTATTTTGAGTAGATGTATTAGAATGATTGGGCATCATGACATCAACTAATTGTCATTGTACCTGTTACATTATTTAATTCTTTTAAGCAGACATTGACTTGTAATATAATCAAATTTATCTCTTCTGGAAATATCTATAACATGATACATAATTCTATTAATTATAGTTTCTCAAAGAATAGTCTCTCTTTAGTTTTCATTCATTTTGATTTGAAAGGAAATTCAACTTCCCTTCCAGCTTCATCGCTGCCACTAAAGTTCATTATTGTTGAAATATAATTAAAATGTGAAGTTAAAAACCTAGATCGGACCAGTTAAAGATATTTTCAAAACTCGTGAATGCTATGAAATTTATTTTATTTCAATAATTGATTTGACAGTATTATGTAATTGTATTTGGTGTTTGCAGTATCAATGTAATTTTATTTAACTTTTTTTATCAGTGTAAAGATTTAAGTTTGCTTGGAGTATTAAATTGCTTAAAATCAAATGCACGAACAAACTTAACGTTTATCTCTAGGTTTATTTTTAATGTTTGTGATAATGTTTTAATTTTTGTAAGCTTTGTATATCGCGTTATTTGGGATATTTGTTGCAATACATTCCTAGATTAAGTTGAAACAAGAATATCACATTCGATGTGTAGATTTTAATGTCATTTAACATCATATAGTATTTTTTTATTTAAGATATTGTAATTTTTTGTATCGAGTTGTGTATTTATTTAAATTTATAGTTAAAATATAGCTTATTGGATGTAATTGTCATTGTGCTTTATTTTGTTTTCCTCCCTCGCTACATTTTCCGCATGCTGCATCATTAATCTAGGCATGTATTTTGCTTGTTAAAAGTTTTAAATTAATTTAAATTATACTACTGTAACTTGAAATGACAGTTACTGCTATACTTAATGTAACGAGATATGATTTTGCTGTGGTTTCGTGTTTTAAATCAACTGTGTGATTGCATATTTGTATTTGAAAAAGTAGTGGATATTACCTATAAACCCCACTTGGCAGTTCCTACCTGAATAGTCTCAATAAGATGTCAAATTATTATCACCAATTAATTCATTTTAATTGTTTTCACTCAATTAAATTCCACCTCCCCCAACCCTTAAAAGTTAAGTTGCTTAAAACCACTAAACATATTTTTTGTTTTCTTCAACTTAATTTTTAACTAGCTGCTGTTTTTTGTTTTGCCTGGGAATGCAACAGTTGTGTGCGATGCAGTGTTTAACCGGTTGAACTGTTTTGAGAAATGGATGATTAAGTAATCAGTTTATGTTTAGTAATCATGTAATAATATTGAATTAAATAAAGTAGCTTTATCTGGTTGATAATTTAAAATATTTTAAGGCTTTAGAAGCCTCCTTAAGGGGTTTTTGAAACATGAATAGGCGAAAACGGAGCCCAAATATACAACCTACCTTTATACACAGTTGAATAAAGTTTAATCTGTACTACTATTCAAGGAAGGTATCTAATAGTGGTCATCCTGTTACGTAATGCAACAACTTTTTAACCCATTGGCCTACCTGAAATTTGCCACCTGTCAAACCATTCAGTTTCCTAAGAAAAATTATATAAATGTAGACTTTTACTAAAACTGTCACTATAGCATTAATTATTGCTTAATTTTTGCACTAATCTTTAGAGAAATAGATCATCTATAAGAAGAAAATACTTTTTACAGTATTTATGTATGGTAAATATTATATATATATATATATCAAATTAATATTTAAAAGGAGCTTACATGTAAAAATAAAAAAATAATATTTCAGCTCAAAAACTATTATTTACTTGTAGGTTATTTATTTCTTTATATGAAAATAAACAAATTACAGTATAGTGATACATTTACATTTGACCTAGATATAACATATTTTCCAAAATCATATTTTTCTGAAATTTGACTAAGTTTGCCCAAGTATGGGCATATGCATACAAAATTCCCTCAGTAGTGGAGAAACAGCAAAGAGACCCCAGAATCGGCGCTTTTTTCCCATGTTATTCTTATGGGGATCAGTTTTTGCACCGACGCCCGATCCTACCCTACACAAATTTTCTTTTTGGCCCCTGCCTTATTTTCCCCCATTTAAAATTTGCATTAATTTTAATACATCCTTTGCAGAAATCCACGAATTCAAAAATAACTCCACACTAAATAAACAACACATGTAAACAACTTAGAAGTTATTGTATAGTAGTGGTGAATTAGGGGGGAGGCATCACTTCCGGCGCTTTTTCCCCATGTTATTCTTATGGGGATCAGTTTTTGGACCGACACCCGATCCCGCCTATAGAGCTCCCGCCTGCTGGCCTATATTAAATATACCCTTGCCTTAAATATATTGTCCCCATCCCTCCTCTATATTTTTAAAAATTAATTTTCAAATTCAGGCTAAAAAACTATCTTTGGTGTTTACTGTCCGATTTGTCTGCAATTTGGATATGTTATTGTCCTAGGCAAGTGTTTTAATAAATTTCACTTACATTTCCCAAATTCACTATAACGGTCAAATTAAAAAATATTTTTGAAAAATACTATAGTGCCAATTGCCACCTTCTTTATTAACTGTCCGATTTGTCTTCAATTTGGATATGTTATTGTCCTAGGCAAGTGGTTTAATAAATTCCACTTACATATCCCAAATTCACTATTACAGTCAAATTAAAAATTATTTTTGAAAAATACTGCCAACTGCCAACTTCTTTATTAAATGTCCGATTTGTCTGCAATTTGGATATGTTATTGTCCTAGGCAAGTGTTTTAATAAATTTCACTTACATATCCCAAATTCACCATCACGGTCAAATTAAAAAATATTTTTGAAAAATACTGCCAATTGCCGCCTTCTTTATTAACTGTCCGATTTGTTTAAAACTTGGATATGTTATTGTCGTAGGCAAGTGTTTTAATAAATTACACTTACATATCCCAAATTCACTATTACGGTCAAATTAAAAAATATTTTTGAAAAATACAGCCAATTGCCAACTTCTTTATTTACTGTCCGATTTGTCTGCAATTTGGATATGTTATTGTCGTAGGCTAGTGTATATGCACCATCCACATTTTACAAATATTACGGTCAAATTAAATAATATTTTTGAAAAATACTGCCAATTGCCACCTTCTTTATTAAATGTCTGATTTGTCTTCAATTTGGATATGTTATTGTCCTAGGCAACTGGTTTAATAAATTCCACCTACATATCCCAAATTCACTATTACAGTCAAATTAAAAATTATTTTTGAAAAATACTGCCAATTGCCAACTTCTTTATTAAATGTCCGATTTGTCTGCAATTTGGATATGTTATTGTCCTAGGCAAGTGTTTTAATAAATTTCACTTACATATCCCAAATTCACCATCACGGTCAAATTAAAAAATATTTTTTGAAAAATACTGCCAATTGCCAACTTCTTTATTTACTGTCCGATTTATTTAAAATTTGGATATGTTATTGTTGTAGGCTAGTGTATATGCACCATCCACATTTTACAAATATTACAGTCAAATTAAAAATTATTTTTGAAAAATACTGCCAATTGCCAACTTCTTTATTAAATGTCCGATTTGTTTAAAATTTAGATATGTTATTGTTGTAGGCTAGTGTATATGCACCATCCACATTTCCCAAATTCACTATTACAGTCAAATTAAAAAATATTTTTGAAAAATACCGCCAATTGCCAACTTCTTTATTTACTGTCCGATTTGTTTAAAATTTGGATATGTTGTTGTTGTGGGCTAATGTATATGCACCATCCACATTTTACAAATATTGCGGTTAAATTTTTAAAAATTTGGAAAAATACTGCCAATTGGCAACTTCTTTATTTATGGTCTGATTTGTTTAAAATTTATGTCATTATTCTAGGCTAGTGTATATGTACCATCCACATTTGACAAATTAACTATAATGGTCAAATTTAAAAAATATTTTGAAAAATATACAATTTCAAACTTCTTTATTTTCGGATATGTTATAGCTCTTATATAGGTAACAAGACCACACTACCACACGTTCCATTACCCCCCACAATACAGTATTTTGTCTGTTTGTTTATTTTGCTGTAATCCCAAAACTGACTTTGCTGTTTATTGTCACTTTGGATATTGTCCTAAGCATTTATTGTCTGATTTATTTTTGGATATGTTATAGCCCCCAACTATATCTAAAATTACAATATTATTTCCACCTATAATACAGTTGTTTGTTTTGCCACAACCTAAAAACTAACATTGGTATTTGTGTTTTTACAAAACTATATTTTGTAAATTACTACCAATAACTCCTTTATTTACTTTTCGACTTGTTATATCCCCTTATATCTAAATTTACCGTATATTTTTCCCCTTTAGTGCTGTTTTGTCGTAACCAAACTTTGGATATGACTGCAATATATTACTGGCCATTGCTTAAGTGCATTTCCAAATTCACTATTACGGTTGGATTTTAAAAAATAAATACAAGCTTATTATATACATCCAGCCGATAAGTAATATATATCCACAATTATGGTCAGAACAAATTTTGGATATGTTTTAAGCCAATGCCAAAAATAAATTTTTAAACCCCAAAACAACTAAACACAAAACACTAATCTTTCTTTGTGCTTGTTTGGAGTAGTCTTTATTTTATCCAACTTAATTTTGCAGTTAAAATCAAACTTCCCACATTCTAGCTCCCTTTCCAGCGGTTGGAGACATAAAGGTTACGAATATTTTCAAACTGTACAATATATCTTTTTCTATGTTGGACTTGTTTAATAGCGCACCATATTCCAAATCCTCCAGTCTACTACATTCTTTAAATTTAACATTGCCTTTAATATCTTGCATCTCTATGTCTTCTTGTCCATTGTTACGGAAACTTTCTATTTTTGGAATTGCCATAAAATGTTGCGGTTCCGTTAAAGCTTGCAAGTGGCTGGTAGGTAGGTAAATAATGTCCAAATCACCACCGTATGGCAACACGCCTTGCCTATTCTTATTTATCTCTATAAATACAGTTTTACAGACACCCTTAACATAGTATACACCCCTCCATCCTTTTCTGCCAACACCCCCACAAACTTGTTTACTACAAACGCACACACTATATAATGTCCATAATGCTCGTAGGAAGTAATCTTTTAATTTATCCTCTCTTTCCCTTCTTTCTTTAGCCAACTGTGCTTCCTCTGCAACAGTATTTTCCACATATTCCAATGTCTTCTAATTCCAGTTTCCTCTCTAAGAAAGGCTTGGAAAGTGGCTCTATTTCTTTAATAGTGTATGGGTACAGTTTATTGGTCCGGCTTCTTAAAACGTAGGGAGTAAGGTTAGGACTTTCCAAATTGATGTGTTTAGGTATAGTGGAGAAAGGTGTATTTGATGTGCCCCCAGATTTGATGTAACACATATGCTTTACACTTATGGCATCCTCCTCTATTACCTCTACGTAGTTGGTAAACAGTTAAAGCTAAATGCAGATAGAGCATACTTTATTAACTTTTCCCTTTGTGTACTATCTTTTGGCAGTTTTAGTTGTACTCCAGTTATCTTCCCCCAATATGCATCGTTAAACACTAAACAACAACTGTTTTGTAATTGGCAACTTTCACCCACATCTTATGCAGAGGTACAGCATAGAATGGAGCATTTTGGAAGTACCGTTTGTTGTCTTCTATTAGACTTAAACAATCTCTTAAAGGTTCAAACCCTTTACCAAAACCTCTACAATAGATTGTTGCCTCTAACCTTGTTATTCTCTCTAGCTAGTTTAGACGAGAACGTTTCTTTTAGGTTTACAAAGTTTATTATATGGTTTCCTATACTTTTAATTACTCCAGGACTTGTAATCTGGCATATAAATTTATTATATATTTTTACCCTGCTATTTACACCATGTTAAACTTATGGGGGCCCATTCGCCCCCCTGGTAGCAAAAGTTTTCTGTAAGATATTGGCACATTTCCTCTTTATTAAATATTCCAACCAAATCTAGTGTTATATCGAAATCCATAAGATAGTACATTTCTTTTTCCAGATCTTGCAGTATCTTTGGAAGATCTTCCAACAAATCCTTAATTTTAACATTTGCAAGCTCTATTTTATAGGGAATTGCTATAGGATCATCATACTTTTGTTTAATTTGGTCAATATCTTTCTTTATTATTTGTAACACACCCCCGCTTTGGGAGAATGGTAGTTTGGCCACAACACCATGTCGAGCTAAAGAGAACTTTTTAAATATTCCTCATAAGTAGCTATTAAACGAGCCACATATTTCCTTCTTAACTTTAAATTTATTCCGAACGTCCCCATCACAATCCGTAACATTGGTTATCTTAACTAACACTATGTTATCACAAAACGCATCCGTTATAGATGTTAAGTTATTTAATTTTGGTTCGCCCCCGCAATAGTTTATATTACCTATGTCTGTAAGAAGGTTATTATTACGCAGATTTTCTAATAAAAACCACATACCAAATCTTTCGTTAGTAGGTTTAATACAATTCCCCAATAAATGGCTAACAGAGCACATTTTTTTATACAAAAAGTAGCGGAAACACGTAAACAGGACAGATTACACTATAGGCATATAGAGGTTGTAAATATATGGATATTGTATATAAACATAGGCGAGCGGTAAGTGTAACATGTAAGTGGACACCCACGTGCAAATATGGAATACCCACAAATTCGACTAAATAAGTTTATAGTCTCAATATAATTAACATATTAACATTAGTACCCAAATTGTCGAAATTCTATAATTCTATTCTTAGTTCTTGTATTAGGTTTTGTACTATTAAACCCAACACCCCGCACAGCAGAGTAATATATGTATTTAATATGCACATTCTACAAGACCTGTACATCTGTTGTATAAGCAGCAGAATAGACATCTCATTGTGTTGTTGTAAAGTAAAACATAAATGTGCTGGATACAACCAGCCAGATATTAGACAGGAAATGTGTTGGAAGTGTATTGCCAAAGACAAACACCACATAGTGCAGCATGTAATCAATCCATTACTATTTAGACAAAGGTCAGTATTGGTACAACATCCGATATATTAGCCAAACCCACAATCAAACTTGGAAAACAAACAGTAAAAGATAAATATTATAGTAACAGAAATAGTAAGAGTATAAGGACATAGTAATATTTAAAGTTTATAAAACAACACAAATGCAGAGACACAATAAATAACACACTCCAACACATTTGGACACAGGCACAGATACTGGTTTACATCCATTTAACACAACTTTACACGTTCTGTCAACCGACACAAAAATAGTTTGTAAATTGTGTAAGAAATATATGTAATATAAACAAATTTAACACAATCATAACATTGTGGACAATGTTATGATTGTGTTAAATTTGTTTATATTACATATATTTCTTACACAATTTACAAACAATTTTTGTGTCGGTTGACAGAACGTGTAAAGTTGTGTTAAATGGATGTAAACCAGTATCTGTGCCTGTGTCCAAATGTGTTGGAGTGTGTTATTTATTGTGTCTCTGCATTTGTGTTGTTTTATAAACTTTAAATATTACTATGTCCTTATACTCTTACTATTTCTGTTACTATAATATTTATCTTTTACTGTTTGTTTTCCAAGTTTGATTGTGGGTTTGGCTAATATATCGGATGTTGTACCAATACTGACCTTTGTCTAAATAGTAATGGATTGATTACATGCTGCACTATGTGGTGTTTGTCTTTGGCAATACACTTCCAACACATTTCCTGTCTAATATCTGGCTGGTTGTATCCAGCACATTTATGTTTTACTTTACAACAACACAATGAGATGTCTATTCTGCTGCTTATACAACAGATGTACAGGTCTTGTAGAATGTGCATATTAAATACATATATTACTCTGCTGTGCGGGGTGTTGGGTTTAATAGTACAAAACCTAATACAAGAACTAAGAATAGAATTATAGAATTTCGACAATTTGGGTACTAATGTTAATATGTTAATTATATTGAGACTATAAACTTATTTAGTCGAATTTGTGGGTATTCCATATTTGCACGTGGGTGTCCACTTACATGTTACACTTACCGCTCGCCTATGTTTATATACAATATCCATATATTTACAACCTCTATATGCCTATAGTGTAATCTGTCCTGTTTACGTGTTTCCGCTACTTTTTGTATAAAAAAATGTGCTCTGTTAGCCATTTATTGGGGAATTGTATTAAACCTACTAACGAAAGATTTGGTATGTGGTTTTTATTAGAAAATCTGCGTAATAATAACCTTCTTACAGACATAGGTAATATAAACTATTGCGGGGGCGAACCAAAATTAAATAACTTAACATCTATAACGGATGCGTTTTGTGATAACATAGTGTTAGTTAAGATAACCAATGTTACGGATTGTGATGGGGACGTTCGGAATAAATTTAAAGTTAAGAAGGAAATATGTGGCTCGTTTAATAGCTACTTATGAGGAATATTTAAAAAGTTCTCTTTAGCTCGACATGGTGTTGTGGCCAAACTACCATTCTCCCAAAGCGGGGGTGTGTTACAAATAATAAAGAAAGATATTGACCAAATTAAACAAAAGTATGATGATCCTATAGCAATTCCCTATAAAATAGAGCTTGCAAATGTTAAAATTAAGGATTTGTTGGAAGATCTTCCAAAGATACTGCAAGATCTGGAAAAAGAAATGTACTATCTTATGGATTTCGATATAACACTAGATTTGGTTGGAATATTTAATAAAGAGGAAATGTGCCAATATCTTACAGAAAACTTTTGCTACCAGGGGGGCGAATGGGCCCCCATAAGTTTAACATGGTGTAAATAGCAGGGTAAAAATATATAATAAATTTATATGCCAGATTACAAGTCCTGGAGTAATTAAAAGTATAGGAAACCATATAATAAACTTTGTAAACCTAAAAGAAACGTTCTCGTCTAAACTAGCTAGAGAGAATAACAAGGTTAGAGGCAACAATCTATTGTAGAGGTTTTGGTAAAGGGTTTGAACCTTTAAGAGATTGTTTAAGTCTAATAGAAGACAACAAACGGTACTTCCAAAATGCTCCATTCTATGCTGTACCTCTGCATAAGATGTGGGTGAAAGTTGCCAATTACAAAACAGTTGTTGTTTAGTGTTTAACGATGCATATTGGGGGAAGATAACTGGAGTACAACTAAAACTGCCAAAAGATAGTACACAAAGGGAAAAGTTAATAAAGTATGCTCTATCTGCATTTAGCTTTAACTGTTTACCAACTACGTAGAGGTAATAGAGGAGGATGCCATAAGTGTAAAGCATATGTGTTACATCAAATCTGGGGGCACATCAAATACACCTTTCTCCACTATACCTAAACACATCAATTTGGAAAGTCCTAACCTTACTCCCTACGTTTTAAGAAGCCGGACCAATAAACTGTACCCATACACTATTAAAGAAATAGAGCCACTTTCCAAGCCTTTCTTAGAGAGGAAACTGGAATTAGAAGACATTGGAATATGTGGAAAATACTGTTGCAGAGGAAGCACAGTTGGCTAAAGAAAGAAGGGAAAGAGAGGATAAATTAAAAGATTACTTCCTACGAGCATTATGGACATTATATAGTGTGTGCGTTTGTAGTAAACAAGTTTGTGGGGGTGTTGGCAGAAAAGGATGGAGGGGTGTATACTATGTTAAGGGTGTCTGTAAAACTGTATTTATAGAGATAAATAAGAATAGGCAAGGCGTGTTGCCATACGGTGGTGATTTGGACATTATTTACCTACCTACCAGCCACTTGCAAGCTTTAACGGAACCGCAACATTTTATGGCAATTCCAAAAATAGAAAGTTTCCGTAACAATGGACAAGAAGACATAGAGATGCAAGATATTAAAGGCAATGTTAAATTTAAAGAATGTAGTAGACTGGAGGATTTGGAATATGGTGCGCTATTAAACAAGTCCAACATAGAAAAAGATATATTGTACAGTTTGAAAATATTCGTAACCTTTATGTCTCCAACCGCTGGAAAGGGAGCTAGAATGTGGGAAGTTTGATTTTAACTGCAAAATTAAGTTGGATAAAATAAAGACTACTCCAAACAAGCACAAAGAAAGATTAGTGTTTTGTGTTTAGTTGTTTTGGGGTTTAAAAATTTATTTTTGGCATTGGCTTAAAACATATCCAAAATTTGTTCTGACCATAATTGTGGATATATATTACTTATCGGCTGGATGTATATAATAAGCTTGTATTTATTTTTTAAAATCCAACCGTAATAGTGAATTTGGAAATGCACTTAAGCAATGGCCAGTAATATATTGCAGTCATATCCAAAGTTTGGTTACGACAAAACAGCACTAAAGGGGAAAAATATACGGTAAATTTAGATATAAGGGGATATAACAAGTCGAAAAGTAAATAAAGGAGTTATTGGTAGTAATTTACAAAATATAGTTTTGTAAAAACACAAATACCAATGTTAGTTTTTAGGTTGTGGCAAAACAAACAACTGTATTATAGGTGGAAATAATATTGTAATTTTAGATATAGTTGGGGGCTATAACATATCCAAAAATAAATCAGACAATAAATGCTTAGGACAATATCCAAAGTGACAATAAACAGCAAAGTCAGTTTTGGGATTACAGCAAAATAAACAAACAGACAAAATACTGTATTGTGGGGGGTAATGGAACGTGTGGTAGTGTGGTCTTGTTACCTATATAAGAGCTATAACATATCCGAAAATAAAGAAGTTTGAAATTGTATATTTTTCAAAATATTTTTTAAATTTGACCATTATAGTTAATTTGTCAAATGTGGATGGTACATATACACTAGCCTAGAATAATGACATAAATTTTAAACAAATCAGACCATAAATAAAGAAGTTGCCAATTGGCAGTATTTTTCCAAATTTTTAAAAATTTAACCGCAATATTTGTAAAATGTGGATGGTGCATATACATTAGCCCACAACAACAACATATCCAAATTTTAAACAAATCGGACAGTAAATAAAGAAGTTGGCAATTGGCGGTATTTTTCAAAAATATTTTTTAATTTGACTGTAATAGTGAATTTGGGAAATGTGGATGGTGCATATACACTAGCCTACAACAATAACATATCTAAATTTTAAACAAATCGGACATTTAATAAAGAAGTTGGCAATTGGCAGTATTTTTCAAAAATAATTTTTAATTTGACTGTAATATTTGTAAAATGTGGATGGTGCATATACACTAGCCTACAACAATAACATATCCAAATTTTAAATAAATCGGACAGTAAATAAAGAAGTTGGCAATTGGCAGTATTTTTCAAAAAATATTTTTTAATTTGACCGTGATGGTGAATTTGGGATATGTAAGTGAAATTTATTAAAACACTTGCCTAGGACAATAACATATCCAAATTGCAGACAAATCGGACATTTAATAAAGAAGTTGGCAATTGGCAGTATTTTTCAAAAATAATTTTTAATTTGACTGTAATAGTGAATTTGGGATATGTAGGTGGAATTTATTAAACCAGTTGCCTAGGACAATAACATATCCAAATTGAAGACAAATCAGACATTTAATAAAGAAGGTGGCAATTGGCAGTATTTTTCAAAAATATTATTTAATTTGACCGTAATATTTGTAAAATGTGGATGGTGCATATACACTAGCCTACGACAATAACATATCCAAATTGCAGACAAATCGGACAGTAAATAAAGAAGTTGGCAATTGGCTGTATTTTTCAAAAATATTTTTTAATTTGACCGTAATAGTGAATTTGGGATATGTAAGTGTAATTTATTAAAACACTTGCCTACGACAATAACATATCCAAGTTTTAAACAAATCGGACAGTTAATAAAGAAGGCGGCAATTGGCAGTATTTTTCAAAAATATTTTTTAATTTGACCGTGATGGTGAATTTGGGATATGTAAGTGAAATTTATTAAAACACTTGCCTAGGACAATAACATATCCAAATTGCAGACAAATCGGACATTTAATAAAGAAGTTGGCAGTTGGCAGTATTTTTCAAAAATAATTTTTAATTTGACTGTAATAGTGAATTTGGGATATGTAAGTGGAATTTATTAAACCACTTGCCTAGGACAATAACATATCCAAATTGAAGACAAATCGGACAGTTAATAAAGAAGGTGGCAATTGGCACTATAGTATTTTTCAAAAATATTTTTTAATTTGACCGTTATAGTGAATTTGGGAAATGTAAGTGAAATTTATTAAAACACTTGCCTAGGACAATAACATATCCAAATTGCAGACAAATCGGACAGTAAACACCAAAGATAGTTTTTTAGCCTGAATTTGAAAATTAATTTTTAAAAATATAGAGGAGGGATGGGGACAATATATTTAAGGCAAGGGTATATTTAATATAGGCCAGCAGGCGGGAGCTCTATAGGCGGGATCGGGTGTCGGTCCAAAAACTGATCCCCATAAGAATAACATGGGGAAAAAGCGCCGGAAGTGATGCCTCCCCCCTAATTCACCACTACTATACAATAACTTCTAAGTTGTTTACATGTGTTGTTTATTTAGTGTGGAGTTATTTTTGAATTCGTGGATTTCTGCAAAGGATGTATTAAAATTAATGCAAATTTTAAATGGGGGAAAATAAGGCAGGGGCCAAAAAGAAAATTTGTGTAGGGTAGGATCGGGCGTCGGTGCAAAAACTGATCCCCATAAGAATAACATGGGAAAAAAGCGCCGATTCTGGGGTCTCTTTGCTGTTTCTCCACTACTTCCCTCAAAATGGTTCATGACACAGAAAATCAATTATACACAATCTATTCTTATAAGACTAAACATTTGTAAAGAATTATTGAGGATTTAATTGTTTTAATTTTATTTTTTGTACACAATCAAGAGTATACTCGGGGTTGCACGTCCAGGCTACTTACGGCGGCCATGAGTATACCCGGGGTTGTGAGCCAATGGGTTAACCCACTGAAAATTAAACTGTCATGATTGCAGTAGCTATAAACGAGTTAAGTTATAAAGATGCAGCAATATCAGAATTGGTAACTCAAGTTTGAGTTATGGCATAAAGTTTCAATTTACAATTTTTATTTTTAGATAGTAGGACTACTTTGCACCGTGCCAAAAACCAACTTGCGGTCTTGCTTAAAGTAATCTAGCTTTGCCGCATTTTCATTTTTAAACAATTTTATTTATATTCGTAAAGATCTTTGTTTCTTATTCACAGTATATTTTTGAATTATTCTAATTTTAGATTTTACATGTTGAAATGCCAAAATTTATCATAAAAGCATATTGTTTTTAACCTTTATAAACAAATATGATTATTCCTTGGGAAATAATGTTGTATAGTCAAGACTTAGTTAACTCTTAAAGTGGGACTGGGACTACTAGGCTGGATGGCCCAAGTTGCACTGAAAAGATTCATGGAGAGCGAAAAACATTTGTTAGTAGTGAGAGAGTGCTGAACATGAAAGAGCAACATCTTCTAATATAATTCTGTAAGCAACAGTTTTAAGTCAAAATTGTGGGAGTTTGGAGATTGCAGGATGATGAGATACGGCTCAAATTAAAGGTCTTAATCCCAGGGACTCAGGAAAAATAGCAGAATTTCGAAAATGTTCCCAGCAAACGAGGAATAACATAAAACATCCGCCATAAGAAAAGCATAGGGATTTTAAAAACGTCTGCTTTGTTTACGAACCGACATGTATTCCTAATTGGAGCAAGTTTTGGGACTATTGCCCCTTCAAGCCACTAGTATTTAAATAATCACCTAAACCAATGAGTATACAACAAGTAAATTATCATCTGCCATATATTATAAATAAACACGGAAACCTTCAAGGCCAATGGAGCAAATCCCTGAGAGGGTTTGACAATAACGTTGGAATCCTACAAACATTTAGACATGCAAGGATTCGCCATGACATCACCTTCAAATTTGACATGTCAGATTTCCCATTTGATTATATGTTTTCCAAAATTAGTGTTTTAAATGTAGATTTTCAAGAAGTGTATTCTTTATGAATTTATTTAAAATACGTTGCTTAAACGTACATCTTTGAATCTCAATTCATTAGTTTAAAGCTAATTGTTTTCTCTTATTGCCTAATATGTTCAATTTTTATCATAGTCATGACGTACATCTTATACAAAAAGTAGACCATAGTAACTTTCGAAGGTCTTAGTTACTGATAAATGTACATAGAAATTCTGCTTTAACAGTGGTTTAGTGTTAAATGTTTACCTCTTTTCGTATGAAGATGCGCTGACATACACTAGTCCATGGATGAATCAGATGCTTTGTGTAAGCCTGGTTACTGTCCAAGACCAAGCCGGAATCATTGATTATTAGTCTAATGATTAATGACAATCGAGAGGTCCACAGATTAACATCAAATCAAATCAACAAATCAGAACTCTAGAATAATTTGATTATATTGGGGTTGTGATATCCAAATTATAATTTAGATGGTTTGATTCTATCAAACATAAAAAGGGCTTAGAAGAGACTTGAAGTTGCTAAAAATCCTGTATTGAAGGGAACCAAAGATGTCCTGGTTTCAATGAGTATATATTATGAGTATAATATATCAATGAGTATATCAAATGAGTATATATTTTTTATCATTACTAAATGTATAACAATTTTTAAATATCATCCCTTAAGGCTTTGGCCTTAAACAATTCATATTAACCTAAAAAATATAAGGACTTTATTTGATCGCCTCCAAGGTGATTGCCCTTTTAACTGAAAATAAAACAAGGCTAATTATATATTCTTTGAATTTAGTTTCCAGTGTAGTTTTTCACAAATAAGATCTAGTCCAAGGCTAGAAATTTCTTAATACTAATTCTTTTTGTTGGATTATGAGTATTTTAGTTTTAAAAATATCCTCTATTGTTAAAGGTGAAGTAAAGTTTGTGAATCTTTCTTGTTAAGGCCTGTTAACAGTTTTCAGGTCACCCAGTGCCTCTCTTGTTGACTTCTTACGTAGCTGGGATCAACGGCTTAGTGCGCATTCCAAAGTTTCAAAAGTCAAATATGTTTAACGCAGAATTGAACTGGGTCTTTTGAGTGGTAGACCAGTACTCAGCCTTATAACTCGTTGTCAACCTTTCAATGTAGAGATTTTTAATAGAACAGTTGACCCTGTGTTGTATTGATTTTTTAAATATTTTAAATTCCTGAACATTTTAAATTTAAAAAAAAACCATACTCCGGTGGACACACACAGTAAGCATAGGTAAAAAGTAGCAACACACCTGATGAGATGTACAATGAATCCACCCATCCCGTCAGCTTGGGCCTGTGCCTACGGACTGCGCTCCCCTTCAACCCCGCACAGACAGGTGAACTCTTTGAGTTGCTCATAAAACCATCCTCCAGTGGACACACACAGTAAGCATAGGTAAAAAGTAGCAACACACCTGATGAGATGTACAATGAATCCACCCATCCCGTCAGCTTGGGCCTGTGCCTACGGACTGCGCTCCCCTTCAACCCCGCACAGACAGGTGAACTCTTTGAGTTGCTCATAAAACCACCGACAGACAGGATTTGAACCCTCGATCCGAGTCCTATCTCCTGGCCGGGGAGGTAGCACTTTAGACAACTCATCCAACCCGGTCGGCTAGCAGTTGTATCAGTTCGGGTGGCATTAAGGCCATCGCACAGGTTGAGGTAGTTTCGTTTTGCGTCTACCAAGCTACACCACACGTTGTATCAGTTTGGGTAGCATTAAGGCCTTCGCACAGGTTGAGGTAGTTTCGTTTTGCGTCTACCAAGCTACACCACACGTTGTATCAGTTCGGGTGGCATTAAGGCCATCGCACAGGTTGAGGTAGTTTCGTTTTGCGTCTACCAAGCTACACCACACGTTGTATCAGTTCGGGTGGCATTAACGCCATCGCACAGGTTGAGGTAGTTTCGTTTTGCGTCTACCAAGCTACACCACACGTTGTATCAGTTCGGGTAGCATTAAGGCCATCGCACAGGTTGAGGTAGTTTCGTTTTGCGTCTACCAAGCTACACCACACGTTGTATCAGTTCGGGTGGCATTAACGCCATCGCACAGGTTGAGGTAGTTTCGTTTTGCGTCTACCAAGCTACACCACACGTTGTATCAGTTCGGGTGGCATTAAGGCCATCGCACAGGTTGAGGTAGTTTCGTTTTGCGTCTACCAAGCTACACCACACGTTGTATCAGTTCGGGTGGCATTAAGGCCATCGCACAGGTTGAGGTAGTTTCGTTTTGCGTCTACCAAGCTACACCACACGTTGTATCAGTTCGGGTGGCATTAACGCCATCGCACAGGTTGAGGTAGTTTCGTTTTGCGTCTACCAAGCTACACCACACGTTGTATCAGTTCGGGTGGCATTAAGGCCATCGCACAGGTTGAGGTAGTTTCGTTTTGCGTCTACCAAGCTACACCACACGTTGTATCAGTTCGGGTGGCATTAACGCCATCGCACAGGTTGAGGTAGTTTCGTTTTGCGTCTACCAAGCTACACCACACGTTGTATCAGTTCGGGTGGCATTAAGGCCATCGCACAGGTTGAGGTAGTTTCGTTTTGCGTCTACCAAGCTACACCACACGTTGTATCAGTTCGGGTGGCATTAACGCCATCGCACAGGTTGAGGTAGTTTCGTTTTGCGTCTACCAAGCTACACCACACGTTGTATCAGTTCGGGTAGCATTAAGGCCTTCGCACAGGTTGAGGTAGTTTCGTTTTGCGTCTACCAAGCTACACCACACGTTGTATCAGTTCGGGTGGCATTAACGCCATCGCACAGGTTGAGGTAGTTTCGTTTTGCGTCTACCAAGCTACACCACACGTTGTATCAGTTCGGGTAGCATTAAGGCCTTCGCACAGGTTGAGGTAGTTTCGTTTTGCGTCTACCAAGCTACACCACACGTTGTATCAGTTCGGGTGGCATTAACGCCATCGCACAGGTTGAGGTAGTTTCGTTTTGCGTCTACCAAGCTACACCACACGTTGTATCAGTTCGGGTGGCATTAAGGCCATCGCACAGGTTGAGGTATTTTCGTTTTGCGTCTACCAAGCTACACCACACGTTGTATCAGTTCGGGTAGCATTAAGGCCATCGCACAGGTTGAGGTATTTTCGTTTTGCGTCTACTAAGCTACACCACACGTTGTATCAGTTCGGGTAGCATTAAGGCCTTCGCACAGGTTGAGGTAGTTTCGTTTTGCGTCTACCAAGCTACACCACACGTTGTATCAGTTCGGGTAGCATTAAGGCCATCGCACAGGTTGAGGTATTTTCGTTTTGCGTCTACTAAGCTACACCACACGTTGTATCAGTTCGGGTAGCATTAAGGCCTTCGCACAGGTTGAGGTAGTTTCGTTTTGCGTCTACCAAGCTACACCACACGTTGTATCAGTTCGGGTAGCATTAAGGCCTTCGCACAGGTTGAGGTAGTTTCGTTTTGCGTCTACCAAGCTACACCACACGTTGTATCAGTTCGGGTAGCATTAAGGCCTTCGCACAGGTTGAGGTAGTTTCGTTTTGCGTCTACCAAGCTACACCACACGTCAATGACCCAGACCGCAGACAATGTTCATAATGTTACAGTTGCTTATAGAATAACTAAATCTTCAATGTGTTTTAATGGCATTTCAGGAACGGCAAACTACGTTTAAGGCTTAACAACGCATGGTTGTATAAAATACATAAGAAAATATGTAAAAGTTGTTAAAATGTACTCAACATTGACCAGTCACATTGGTCATCATCAAGCTTGGTTCTGGATATAACAGAACTCATTCCAAATTGGATGTTGTACGTATGAATACATATAAAAGTTGTTATACCTTAATGTTCTTGTTTAATGAAGTTTGGTTGCTTACACCCTTAGAGTGACACCCATCGTGGCATTACGCAAGGTGGTTTGGATTTCACTGCGTAATCAGGTGTGCACTGCATGTGTTTGATGTGTCAATCCCCCAGTTACAGGAGGGGCCCAGCGGAGTGCCAGGGTGGGGGGCTACGACCCCGACGACCCCCCTCACACCCCCCACCCCAAGAAGCAGACGACGGCCCCCAGCCAGCGAGTGGCCACCATCAGCTCTGGCTACAACGAGAAGACCATGCTGCTCTCCTCTGACGACGAGTTCCAGTAAACCCATAACGTTAGCTAACGCATCGGCCTGTGTCTATTAACAACAGTGGTGCAGCGTATTTCACTCAATGCTAGACAGTTTTAACTACTCAGATGGACTTTTTTTGAAGGAAATCTTACATCTATAACTACAATATTTCAAATGTAACATTTACTCTCGATTATTTTTAGTTTTTCGGTAAATTATTTTTCAAATAGTTATTGTGTGTGCTGAAGAACTCCAATTTTCTGAAACAATTACGGATACGATAAATTTTGGTGAATAAAATTCAGTATTTGAATTCTACCTTTAATTCACCAGATACAAATCAGAGGCAACTTTTAATTAGTAAAAGTTAATTCAAACTAAATATTGTCAAATTGCATTCACAATTCCTTATAAGAATCTATAAAAACCTATGAAAATGTACATCAAAATTACTGTAAAAGCTAACAAACGCACTGTCCTGAATATCTGAACAAGTTTTAACCGACATAATACATTCTAAAATAAATAATTTTATATTTTTTAAATTGGCAACACAGGAGTTTATGTTTTAAATAAGAAAGCACATGTTCAATTTGTTAAATTAACAGAATCTTTAGGCCAGAAATGGAAACTAAAAGGAGGGAAACTATATTTATTGCATTGGAAATACTGCAAAATATTTTGTTTTTTGTCTTTCGTATACTTATTTATAATATTTGGCTTTAATATACCTATTGTTACTATTAATTAATTCATATAGTCTAACTCATTACAAGTTGTGTTTTTAAGTTTGATGTCTTGCACAACAACAATAAATAAGCTAATGTTTTCAAATAATAAATAATCGTTATGTTACCTATTATGTTATGGCGTCCTACTAAACAATTGTATGCCCTTTTATGAGTAGAATTTGACTTCAATTTTCTTAAGTTTTTTTTACACAACGTCCACAATTAACACCGGTTTTCTTTCCGTATTGTTAATTTATTTGGAAAATTGGATATTTTAAAAGTTCAAGTTTGGATTGTTGGAGTTCTCTTAATTATACATGTATACTTTTGGAAGAAGGTTACAACCATTTTCGACATTAAGCTCAAAAACTTGTCAACCAGTTAGCAGTAGTTTCTCACTCATCCTACACTTTATTATGCTAAACAATTAGCTGATCTTTTACAACTGTAAGAGATTAGCTGGTTATTAATCTTCATATTACACTGTATAAATAAGCTGCCCACCACTATAGCGTTAAATTATTATTACTTAAAGGTGTACAAACTTGTTATGCATCATTAGTTTATCGTAACTGTTCGCTGTTTATCATCGATGTGAACAGTGTCATTTACAGTGAGGGTGGGTTCTAAGTGCTCGTGTAAATATAAGATCTAGATTTAAAAGAGTGAGATTATCGAATATTCAACGTGTGTTCTATTTTATGTTAAACTTATTGTTTCGAACTTGCCAAAGACAAAAATATAGAATGTACTTAAGAGTTTCCATTATAGAGTGGCCCTAGTTGTATGAGTGTATTTATTTATGTGTGTGTTATTATTTAAATATTTATCTGTTTTTATTTATAATTTTTATTTTATTTTAATGTTGTTTTTATAGTAAGACCACATCCATTTCTAATTTTTAATTGAAAATTATTTTTAAAGACATTTAATTATTTGTTTACTAAAATAGTTTTAGTTACATTTGAGCTAAACAGTGTTAATTTTGTTTAAAATACTGTATCTTGCAGTAATTAAAAAGTAGTAGAGTAAAACCCCGCTTCACCGGACCTCGCTAAACCGACACCTTTGTTAACCAGAACGGTCTACAAGAAATGGATGATCAATAATAGAGGGAATAAGTTCAGCGTATTACTCACACGGCACGCCGAGAGACCGCCCACCGCGGCAGTCACTGAACTTAAGGGTTGTTTTGATGGGTTTTGCAACATACCTGATCCGCCCGCGAGGGGTGGGGGTGAGGGGTTGACCCATACTGCATTTTCTGCATTCCATTATGGCACTAAAGTTACCGTGACTCTCACACCTGCATGTGCAGACAACGCAGTTACTGTTGTGAGTATGTTGTTTCATTTGCCGAAGTTATAAGTTTGTCTAGATATTCAAAGAACATTTTCCACGATGTCTACGAAGAGAAAATGTGTACTAGTGAACATTAGTGATAAGTTTGAAGCTATCAGACATATAGAAAAACCCGAATTTGATACACTTGCTGATTTGCTACTATAAAAAGATTACGAAACAAGGCTGCCCGTAACCGCTTTAAAGAAAAGGTACTCTAAAAGATTGTTGATTACTTCAAGAAATAGCCTTTTTAATTTCATTTGTAAATATTTCATATTTCTTTAAACTTACGATGGGAAAAATCCAAGATGTAAGCGTATTTTTCCGAAATTAACCTTAAAATACCAACAGTGGATTATCGGGAAAAATGGGTTATCCGGAACGGACTCGCCCCCATTATTTCAGTTAAGCGGGGTTTTACTGTATTGATACTAAATAAATAACATCTTTCTAAATAAAATTTCAATTTTAAATATGGTATTAATCTGTTAATTGTTTACGTCTAAAGTGTCTATTGAAAAGCTTATGGAAAATTTAAGATGTACATCCAGTGATAGTGATAAAAACAACCTTAGTACATAATTCTGTAGACTAAGTTTGCGGGGTAACGTCGTGGCTACAGCTCTCGCCTCTCAACTGAGATCCTCCAGCCATTGGTCATTGGGTGGCTGTGATATGGTGCTTACTAAGGCTTGGATTGTAACGAGACCACTGCTCACACCACTTCCTATCAAGGCTTGGGTTGTAACGAGACTATGGCTCAAACCACTCCCTGTCAAATGTCAACAGTGCCTCTGGCATTGTGGAACACAAAAAACAATTGAAATTTCTGGTATGTTCGCAAATTATTTTACATTGTGTTATTCAATGGAATATACAGAGTAGGCTTGGTAATTTAGATACTTTATACTCATCTGACATATTTTTACATTATAAGTTTTTACATGTGACATAAGGAAACATTAAACATTTATAACTTTGATTATCAACTCGTTTTTTTATTGTGAAAATACTTTTTTCACTCATTGGGCATGCTTGGGCATAATTGTTACCTCCAATTAAAAAATCTGCTTTTACTGAAATTTTGTTTTTCTTCTCAGAATCACGTTTCATCCGTCACCCAATAATGCTAGGGATCTCTATATGCTTTCTAACTATAATTTATACTGAACTATGTATTAACTGTGTTTGTACACAAGCTTAGTTGGATTGCATCTTAATATTCCCATAAGCATGATATACATAGTATACAGGTTTATTGAAACCGTTGGTAAAATATATTTTCAGGCAAATCATAACAGAAGAGTAATATCTCAGTTTCCTCGGATCATTCCTTATTTATGTTATTTTTGTTTGTAGTTCCTGTGATATTTTATATTGATCGATATAATATATTTATAGTCCTTGTCTGTCTATTGCCATCTTTAGAACAGACGACGTCCCAATTTTTCAGATCATCCTATGATCAGGTCATTGGTTTTGCTAATGGTGTTTTTCCGCTAATACATACAGCATTATGACTGTCCTCGGTTTTTTAGATAGTTTGTTTTAAAGATGGCCGAGATCTAATTCATCGTGTAAATGGTATTATTGTTACTACAAAGCCGTTAATGTTAAGATGACCATGACTCCAGCTAATGCTAATAGCTGATTCTATTGAACTTTTTGTTCAGAGTTTGTCCTCACTCTAGCTTCCAGCTGAGCACTAGATATTTTGAATAAAAAATTACAAAAACTAAAACAGTATTCTTATTTTCCTCCCAGTCTTGCCTTAAATATTTATAGGCCTACCTTCTACTGGTCATCATTAACCAAACAATACAATATTTGGCGCCCAGGCTGCAAGAAGTGTGCAAGTTGAACAATTGGTCCAGGAAGCCTGACTACATTGACAACGAACGTAACACTCAGTCGTACACGAAACACTGCATCGAGGAGGCCTTTACCACAATAATGAGCAAGTTATATGGAAGTAAGTTCAAGGCTCACAGATTGGTCATGGAACTGAGTTATTTGTTTCCCTATGAATCAGCCAAGTATCGGACGATTCGAGGAGATGAACCACCTGACAATAAAACAACCTTATAAAATAAGATTAACTTTTCTATTGATAAACTTGTGGTACAGTGCAATAAGCAGAGCCTCCAATTATCTTCATAGGTTGATAGACTATCAACCTTTCACATTCAATTTGTTGGAAATATAATTTACCATTAAATATTTGATCATATGATTAGTGAACATACTGATACATGAGAAAGGAAAAGCTTTTTAAATTGATACTGTAAAAAATTTAAGAACTTGAACTGTATATATTAATAGTGTATATGGTGAAATAGTGTAAATAGTTAAGTGATTAAGTTGGCAAGCCTGATTCCATTTAGGACTAACAAACACTTCCTCCACTGATAGAGAAAGGGACAAGTTGTCCTGAAAATTATCAAGTTTCTGTGTGTATTCGTGTGACTTTTTGCCAGTGAATTAGCTTTCCTGTTGATTCTTCACACTTCTTCTCAATGGGTAAGTTCTCTGGCATTCCTTTCCTTTCATAGTTTTTCTGTATCATGGCCTAGAGCCACCCTAACCTAAAACCTAATTTAATACTGTGTTATTTTCTCAAAATATGCTTAAGATTAATCATCAACCCTTAAATTAAGAAGTAAATATTATGTAAAATATATGTGTTAACCAGGGATTTATTTGCATCAGGGCCTACCTTTTTTCCTTAATTTTTGCTTCAATTTTTGTAACTAGATTGATATGTTTAATAATATTGAGTTTAAAATTTTTGGAACTTATCTCATAAAAAATATTTAATAATAATAAATACCGGTAGAAGTTATATATTTATTTTTTAGAAACAGGATTCCAACTCATTCGGTATCAACATTAATTATATAATGTATTACCTAACCTTTAACTCCAAATTGTAATCATTTTCCATAATTCTTTACCATCTTAGTCTTTAACAAGTTACTAAGAAATGTAGTGAAATTGACAAATTTATCATAAATTATTGATAGTTCTGATCTGTACAATCGGGGTTTGCTTATTGAAACGTGCACTAACCAGCGTTATCATGTGCGGCTCCTTTCATTTAAAGCGACTCACACTCAAGGCTTATGTATTTGAGTGCAGTATTCTCACCTGCACCTGCATTAGAGTGTAGAGTTTACGCGGAAAATGATCACCATCTCTGTCTGTATAAGGACAATAAAACATCAACTAGTTCAAAAAATGTTTATTGATTGCACCAATAATAACAATGGGTGCGTAACGTGAGGTTATACATACAATACATATGCGCGGCGCCTACATACACCCCCGTAGGGAGATATAATATGTCAAACTTAATGAGAACTTGAGGCCATCAGGCACTAGCACATATATTGCTTGTAGCGCATAACAATTTACAGGGCAGATTCTAAGGTTACTGTCCATTTCTCATTTAATTGGAACTGCAACTGTCCTTAGGTTTTATAATCAAATTTAATTTTACTTTGTAAATAATTTAAGATTACTAATTACTATGCAAATGAAAGGTGTTTGAGATATTCTAGTTCTTAAATATGATTTGTAATTTCGTTGATTACAGTAACTCAAATAATTGTAGTTACCTTTTTTATAATCATTTTATAAAATATGTCCGATTTGTTCAAAATAATCAATAGTATTTTTAACATATTGTATTACAGCAATGTTATGCTTATAACAATGAAAGTGGTAACGACTAAATTTAAATTAAAACTTGCAATTCAACTTATTGTTTATTATGAGAAAAATATTTATAAAGTAGATCATACTTTCAAAGACACATATTGTTTCAAGTGAGGATTTTATTGTTCCATGGGGACAAACTTCTAATAATTTGTATCTTCCATTTAAATATGAAATAGACAGTAGGTGAAGACATGGTTGGAATTAGGCCTAAAACAAAGCCAAGTTCTTGGGAGGGTAATCCGTTTTGTAGACCAACTGAACATATCGATTGTCACCCAAGAACCTGTAGTACCAGTAAGCTTCTATTTAAACAATTACATTTTACTTCAACCTTATTTATTTACAAAAAGTTATAATTTGTTTATAAAAAATTAACTATATTTGATGATAAACGGAAATAAAGAAAATTCAGTTTACCATTTACAATATAAAACTTTATAAACACTTTGTTTTATACAAGTTTATTTTTATTTACCTCAAAACTAAGCAAACGGTATCAAAATTGGTCAAATTAACAAGTGGTAACTGTGAAAAAGGGAATGTTGTAATTCACTAAATCAGTGTATAAAATGTAAAGAACATATGTATAAAAGTTATAAAGGTTTGTACTATTGAAATATTTTTCAGCCAAAGATGTTATACTGTATCTACAAAATTAATAGTGGTTTAGTATTTGAAAGGAATCTGTGTAGGAAATGCCAATAATTGGATTACTAAATAATTTTTAAACAAATTTGGAGGATATCACGGAATTTGGAGCTCATAGGGCTGACTGATTTAATACAATATTGTTAACCAAGAAACCCAGTTGTACATAAACTGACTTCAATCATATGGTTCTTGGTTCATCCTCCAATCTTTCATTACCTGTGCCCTAGGTAGAAAAGTGTGTATAAACAGTAATATATTGGTGTTTTCTTTATTTAGTTCTTCGTTACCATAGGTATATGGGTACTGACGGAAGGAAGTCTATTAAACCACCACCAGCTCATCAGGAACAGTTTCATCCGATTGCAATGTAGGAGTGGAGCAGTCTGTCAATGTTTTTAACAGTAAACCGCTCAAAACAGATTCATTAATTCTGACTGGCTTTATGTATTAGAAATTGTATATTCTGTCTAAGTCTGTATATTCAAATCAAGTCAAAATTTAGTTCTGCACTATAGGGGGACTGAAAAGTGTTAAATTTTAAACCCATAACTGCTTTGATTTTTTATTAAGGCTTAAATTTAATAACAAGAAAAAAATAAGTGTAGTAATTATAAAAGATTCAGCCATAATTCTTCCCCCAACATCCCAATAACGTTTTGGTTTATGTTTTGGTAATAAAGGCATGATCAATTTCTTTTATGCTAAGTACAAAATGTCAATTATCTCAAAATATAATTTACATAACCTTCTTGATTTGTGGATTATCTTCATATTTCTGACTGAACAGTAATTTTTAAGTTTTGTTTTTTAATTGAAATAGCAATAAGCGCAAACTATTCTGTACAACATTTCAAAAGGATCTGTCTGTGTCAGGATTTTTTTCCAAATAAAACTGTTACAATTTTGAAAGCCAAAAAATATACATTTTATATTTTATGACATGTACACATTTTTTTTCTGAGAGCACACTTTGACATAAAAAATAATGACTGGTTTTAACAAACAATTGATTAATTCTTTATTAATTGGTTTTGATTTTTAAAATTGTATTGGCTAGCAGACCGCACGAGTTTTATAAAGATGAATTTCTAAGACTAAGTCCAGTTTCAGAGAAATGTTTGCACCCACATTCTACGTTTCAATGAAGGCTTAATAACAGCAATATTGTCATCAGTGGCAGTTGGTGGTATAGGTTAATACGTTTTTAAGCCCTATATAATTATTTAGCAAATGTAAGTACAGTATTTAAGAATGAAACCAAAATAATAGTTTTTAAGGTAAACTATCACTTTTCTTCTTCTGGTCTTTCAGCAGTCTTACTTAGTCAATTCATGTTTTGAAAAGGATATTACTGAGTAAAACGTTAAACACTGAATGAAAATAAGTGTTTTTTTAGAAACAATAAAATAAACTCTGTTGTGGGCGAGGTCCTTATTTGTGTTGTGGGTGAGGTTTTGGAATAAGGCTCTCAAGCGGGCTTCTATTCGCTAGATGGTAAGCATCCTGTGAACCGGTATCGGATAACCCACCGACTGCCACTGGTTACACTGCATATGTGTTACATAGACAGGATTCGTTGCTTAAAAGTAGTAGAAATTAAAATAATAATTAGTAACACAACTGAAGACATAAACGTTTCATTTTGTACATAAAATATTGATGTAATAACTTCAAAATATCCCAGTTAATCATTTAACTATCGATATGTACACCGCCTAAAATATAATAACTACAAACAGCATCTACATTTCTATTTGATCCCTTTTTCGAATGTATAATTTACTGTAATAAACTGAAAAGTATTCTAAAAGCTCGCCTGTAACAAAATTCAGCGATACAGCGATCCAACCAGGCTTCACCGATTTTTTTTAAGTTGCCTGTTTTTGTTTTGAGCAACCTTTTTTCCCTACTTACAGTTTATTTTGCAAAAACAATTTTACAATTTCGTTTTGTCTTACAGAAACGATTTTCAAACAGTAATATAATACACATTTCAGCTTTGCGGATCTAGGTAAGAAAATAAAACTTGTAAAAAAGGAGCCGTGGTGAGTCCAATACGAATATACAGTAGAGCACAGTGTGACAGAGTCTTTATTATACAAACACTCTCTTTCGCTCGACACTCGCTCCCTGAATCACGCGCGATTAGTCTAAGGAATGCTTGAAGGAGTGAAGTCATCTCGACGGGTCCGGAGGTCGATGTTTGCAACTTGGCTTGGCTGCCGATATGCTTGTAACCAGTGGTGAAGGAGTTCGGGCTGTGCCCTCCCTGGAACAAAGTGACACGAGGTGTATGAAATACAAAATGGAGATAATGGTTTCTTGGTTAGTACCGTATAAGTAAAAATATATTGTGTAGTGTTGTGAGACGTAGTTTTATTTTATCCTGAAGAAATGGAAATAATCTGGAAATACCCGACTCTACCACCATCTAGTGTGAATTATCTAATAAACCTCTCAGGTCCTATTATTCAATCAGTGATGAGTTATAGTATGATCGAGATAACTAACCTCGAACTTTCTAGAATGATCCAACACCTAGCGTATATTTTTTATCAGGTATTCCTTGTAATTTGGCAGAAAATGATAATAGCTTCACCGGAAAGCCAAAAAGCATGGCGATAGTAAGATAAAATATAGATATGAAATTCTATTAGAAAGAATTAGAAGAGCAGAAGAAACATCGATCTCTATATAAATTAAGTTTTTAAATCTTAGAAAGTACTTGATAACTGCTTTGTCCACAGAGTATTTGTTCACCACAAGGGCGTAGCCAGGGGGTGTGCTGAAGGTGCTCCAGCTCCCCTCGAAATTCCCATCAAATTATGTTTTTAACAATGACTTAACAGAGGCTTCTTTAACCTCCGTAATAAACCTTATTTTTTCTCTTGTTTTTTTTTTAATTTTTTATCCTAATGACTTTGAATTTAGTTACTATCTGTTACATCCTTATAAACCTTTCCCCCTGGTTCAGCACCTCCCTAAATAAAATCTTGGCTACGCCCTTGTTTCACCAATTGTTGATGCTGACCTGTGACTGCTATGAGGAGTGGAGGGGGTGGTGGGAGGTGGCGTCGCCGTGGTGGAGCAGCAGCT
The DNA here is from genome assembly GCA_963675035.1 of Allygus modestus. Taxonomy (NCBI): domain Eukaryota; kingdom Metazoa; phylum Arthropoda; class Insecta; order Hemiptera; family Cicadellidae; genus Allygus; species Allygus modestus. Next base: position 2,887,741 of record OY776115.1, read on the forward strand.
TGGTCTCCTCTGTGGGGGAGTGGTCCATGGGGGGCGGCGGGGGGCAGATGTAGAGGGGGGGCGGGGCGTTGGTCGACCCCAGCAGCTCCTGCAGCAGGGTCATCTCCGAGGGGTTGTTGGTAGCCCCGGAGAGGCCCACGAACTTGATGGGCAGTGCGTGCGGCTTGGTGGCGTTGGGGGAGCGCAGGGGTCCGATTGCCCGCAGCGCCGGGGGGCTCTTGCCCGGGGAGTAGTCCGAGCCCGCGCCGGACGCCGAGTCTGAGATGAGCTTCTCCGTCTCCGGGTCGTCGCCCCGGCCGCGGTGGTTGGCGCAGCTCATCGACTCGTGCTTCTTCAAGATGGACTTGGAGCGGCGGTGCATCTCCGGGGTGGCGCAGCTCTTGCTGTCGATGGAGTCAGCCGAGAGCGACGAGCGACTCTCCCCGTTCTTGGCTGGAAGAAGAAATACATTATGGCAACCTGTTTTTGTAAAATGTATATTAAATAAAACCCTGAAACTCTACTTTGTTACTATATTATTTAACTGGCAGTAAAGTTCAAATAATTTAAATATCTCTGTAAGATTATTTGTATTTTTCTAGTTCATAATAACAAATGCAATAGCTCAGAGGTAGAATGTAATGGCCTTGCAAGTCAGCCGTAGTCAAGCGTAGGTTTGACCCAGCACTGTTACATGATTTTTCATGAGCGGTCACCACTGGCTTGCCCATGTGAATAATACCGCTAACGGGACCTTGCTGTCTTTAGATCACCGCACAGGCCTCTGGGTCTATGGCGACAGGCAGTTAAAGTTTTATTTAAAAAACACAAAATAAAGTAACAATTTGTCTTTGCTGAATGACCAACATTTGTCTTTGCTTGTACCGTACCATCTTCGTTGAGTTCAGAAGACAAGCTTTTCTCCTCCCAGGCAAATAGATTAAAGCTTTAAACAATAAACCTCAAACTTCAATATACATTTTGCCAATCTGCAAAATGTGAGGATTACTCACATTACTCTTCAACATTCTTTTAAAAATTAAATGTTTTAATTTCATCACCAATACCCTGTATATGTTTTTATTAAAATTTTTTCTTATTCACTTATTGAACAATGCATACTAGTATTTAACTACTAAACATATTTACAAAGCTCTGAAAGGGTTTGCTGAAAACACAATTTTTACCAGATTCATGAGCCAAAAGTAACTTTTACCACGCTTATCGAAGGTGTACACGCTGGAAATCGTACTTACCAGTGAATTGGTGTTTCTGTGTCAAAATAATTGTACTGAGCTTACGAATGATTGGCTGGCCAATACAACACCTACCGGGCTTACTGAGGGTCTGGAGGCCGAACAAATGTTGGTTGATGATGCGCGTGGCCGTGGCGATGGACTTTGTAGGCATAAACGAAGGTCTTCTCCTTTTTATCGTCTCCAAACTCTCTTGCGATTCTCGGCCAAGAGACTCTCCCAGTTTTGGCTAAAATAAAATATAAAATAATCAAACATTTTTTATTAATTTTATTTGGTTTCAACAGTTAACTCCAATAAACTGATTGCAAAATGTCTATACTATGTTTTATTAATTTCAAAGTTTTAATGAGAACACATTTTAAATCCTATGCTCATCATGATTATTTTACTTGGTATTATTGACACGACACAATGTGTCTCAATAATGACACATATTGCTGTCAGTTTTCGATCTGATGATGCTCTAAAGACAAGACATGCCATCAGTTGACACATAACGATAATTTTTGTTAATATTTAAAAAATTCCAACCCAGGTCCATAATGAACTTTATTTTGATTTCAACTCTTCCTGAATGTTACTGTACCTACCTTACTATATATTACAAACTATAATCTAAATACATAGTATAATAATTAATAACAAGGAACCAAATATTATATTCAGCAGTTATTCCTCTTGTGTCCTCTGGTTTAACTTTTTTGAGATAAGTTTGTGTGAGTAAAATCTATAGAAATCAAACCCATGGTTGTAGTATAGGTAATAGTTTTGTTTTAAACTTCTCAGACCAAAGGCTTCATGTTATGTCCTCCATAATCCCATTATTCATCCAGAATAATTAATGAATTTTTATATTTCTGTTTGTCAGTATTTTTCTAGTTTGGGCATAATTACTGTCTTCAGTCTTTAAGTTTATCATACAACTCTCTACGTAAAACAACTGTGCAAAAATAATTTGGTTCCCAGGCTAGGCGTCAGTCACTCATACTTCACAAGAAATATAAATAAAATTGCCATTGATCCCCACGAGCTGGCATTCTTTAACAAAAACCAATCTTGTGCAGGTGCAACATTTTTATCTAGGCTACCTGTGGAGTTGAAGGATATAGATAATCTTGAGGTGTTTTAAAAGAGGTTAAAACTGTATTTGATAGATAATCCTTTATATGATTTTGCTGAATTGTAGCTAGATGTCTATTTTAAGATTATTAACATTTTGAACTGCTGTTAGTGGTAATTAGTATAATGACGCCATTCGATGTATACCATTGTATACTTTATGAATAAAGATATTTTTAATTCAATTCAATAGCTTATCTGCTGAAATATAATAATATTTTTTTACCTCATGTGGCGTCCAGCAGATTTAATGAAATCATTGTGAATACATTTCATCGTAAAAATCCGTGTAGAGCCACAAATTTGGTAAAGTTAAAAATATTTACAAATAATACCTTAATAATTTTTTTAATAGTATTTAAACATTTTTTACTGACACTGTTTTTATTTTATTTTCCCCTAGCTTGACAACTACTCGCAACACCTTTGGGGAGTGCAGAAACTCTTATTGTGTTTGAGTACCGGTATATACTGATACAGTATCACATTCGGATGTAAAGCATGCTCAATACTGGATCTGGTACACTGAGTATGTACAAACTTGAATTAATGGTATTTTAGGCAAGTAATCATCATCAACATCGGTATACTAAGTAGTCATTGCTGGATTCTGTCTTACCGTTCTGTTATCAGAAGTCATTATTTCCTGTGGAAATAACCGCTATGATGGAAAGAATGCTAGTAAGCTATGAGTGAAAGCACTATGAACAATCAACATGTATATGAAGAGCTACTTTCCAATCTCTATAGACAAACCTATGTTCTAATCTAAAAGGTTGAAAAACATAGTTTCTAATATGATACCATGTAACATAAAGGTTGTTAACCTATGATATATTCTAAAAGGTTAAACACACAGTTACAGTTCTAATACTATACCATGTAACATAAAGGTTTTTAAAACTATAAAAGTTCAAATATTTGTAATTGTAAATCCAGCTAAATGGAAAATTAAATGTAAAGTCTCGTAGGTGTATGGCTTATTGATAGAAACCAAAACCAAATAATTTATAACATTCATCCTCCAACACAAAAAACCTGGGACAGAGTAGGCTATATAGTAAAAGAGCTATTTTATATGTAGCTGAAAAAATATTATGAAAAATATTCATCCCTTCACTGAGCTAAGCCCGCCCCTCTCAGGCAAGTAGGAGCTGCTCCACTGACACCACCAATCAATAATTAACTATTGTATGTGGTTCTTATAGCGCTCCACAATCACAATTTTGGTGAAATCGAGAGAGTTCTGTCCCTTCTAGAAGTTTCAGCACCAGGTAGGGAGTGAAATGCCGTTTATCATGGTCCAATCTTTCATAGGAAGGTTAAGACTTGTCAGAACATTTGGGTCCGGTACCAAAAGATATGATTTAGCCCACCATACCCTTCCCATGAACCTTTATGATGAGTGTGTGCTGTTAAAGAGATTAGTGCAGACATTGGCCAACACTAGTTGAGGCAACAATTGGATGAAGAAGCCCAACAGGATGGAGGGGCTCCCTGCGAGACTGTACACTACATCTGTAGTCATTGTAAATATATATTTGTTTAATTGCACTGTAAAAATATAGCAAACATTAAAAATATAATTTCATTTTATGTGCATTATATGGAAGGAAACACATATGAATTATTGGTCAGGAAAATTTCCCAAATTTTCTACTGATTTAAGTAGACGATAGATTTATTACTTCCAAAACATCAAAAGTTTCAAAACCTTACAGTATTGATGTCTAGGATTTTGTTTTAATATTATATGGCACTTCTCCACTGGCTTCTATAAACTACTGGTCCTTTTAACTGTTACTAACAAAAGGGAGAAATAATTAACTTAATATAAACAACAATAAACATTCTATCCAAAATGTATCTAATAATATAAAAACCACATGATTCATCCCAGGATAATATTTTACTAAAATCTAACTACCTAGCCTACTCCAGGGGTCACAACAAGTGTTAATGTTGACGTCATACCAGTTCCCTGAAATTGCTCTTCGTTCTCCCATTTGTTGATGCTGGTATTTTTGGGAATATCACTAAACTTAATTTACTGAATTAATTCAAAAGATACAAATTGTGTTTACATTTAGTGACTGCAACCTGTTAAATTATCTGGTAAATTCAACAAAACACTACTGAATTAATTCAAAAGCTATAAGTTTTGTCCACGTTTAGTAACTGCAAACTATTATATAACCGGTATTTTTTGATAAGTTTGATCAAACGTAACGAGTATCCCGATATTATATTGCAAACATAAATTAGAAATACAAAAATTAAACTTTTAAAATGTTTTTATTTCCTTTAATTTTAAACAGTTTTAAATATTATAAATACTACTTTTATAAAACATTCCAAATATTAGAAATACAAAAATAAAACTTGATTAATATATTTATTTTCTTTAATTTTAAACGGTGTTAAATATTATTGTACTTTTATACAAAAATATAAATATGTCACATTATTTCATACATTATACCACAATAACAATTATTTTTATACAGTTTAGCTATCAAAGTGTCAAAGATAGGTTTAAATTATTATCCCAATGTGGTAATAACAAGTGTTTTTTGTTGTTTAAACTAAAAATTAAAGGTAAATTTAATTTATTTTCCATCTTGGTTAAAATTACCTAACAACACTGTCAAATATTTAAGTATGGTTTAAAAGTTAAGGAAACCTAAGCAAAGGCCAAAATCTGAAAGAAAATCATAAAATCGTGTAAGTTTCCAATTATACAAAGTTCAATAAGTATTGATAAATAATGCAAGAGGTTAAACTGAAAACAGTTTAGTTGTAGCTTTTTCCTTCATAAACCAATTAATTTGTGCAATTATAAGAACAAAATGTTCAATAGTAGAACAATGTCTGCTCTTGTTACTGTACTGCAATGTGTGCAATATGTAAATAATCTAAATATCTCTCACTTGATTACATCATTGTCCAGACTAATTATCGTCTTGACCTTTAGGAATATTATGCTCATTTTATTTTATTAAACCAAATGTTATAATATCGTCCGAGGCTACTTCAATCATTAAAAACATGTAAAAAACTGTTAAGTTGATAAATACATATACAATTTTGTAACTGTTTTTCTTAAAGATGGACACGTTTAAACACAATATAAAAACAGGATGTAATTCAAAAGTCTTCTAACACACTTCAAAATGAGCGATTTTAAACTTCAGATTTAAACTGAAGCAGTTAAAACTTCAATTTACTTAACTAAGGAATGTTAAAACCTCACAAATTTTGGTGTAAGCTATTTAGATCCCAAAGCCTTCGATAATCTTCATTCAAGAAGTCTAGCGACTTCTACCCAAAATTACTTTTCAGCAGTTTTACATGAGATCAAGGCACGAATTCTTAAACAATTCTTAATCTAGAACCTGGTCCATCACCTGTTGGAATCTAGTCTTCCGATGTTTGGGCAGGGGCGTGTCGTTGAGACTCCCCCTGCTCCCGTGGTCCGTCGCCCCGAACCCTCGGTACGTCTCGTCGAGGGGCGAGGCCCCCAGGCTGCGCAGCCCTGGGTCGCCCGAGGCACTCTTCTTCACCCCCCCACAGGGGCTGGGGCTCTCAAGGGGGTTGATGTACAGGTTGCTGGTGTCCAACTGATCGCAAGGGGTCTCCGCAAGGTCTCCCTGCAGAAACAAATGGATGGTAATCACTTCACATTTTAGTGCATTTAAGAAGAAAGTTCAAGAATTTAATTTGATTGTTGGATAAACTAAATTGCATGTTTTGGACTGTAGCCTGAAACTCATCTGAATCAACCGTCTGCATTGCGATGTTAGAACTTTGTTGTAAGAGTTTCATCGCCAGAGCATATTTTGAAAGATTTTTAAAGGGAACAGCCAAAACCCCTGACTACATACGTATAAATTATGGTGATATACAGATTGCTTCTAATCAATTTGCAAGATATTCCTAAGGGTTTATCTGACAAACTTCAGTTAGTTAAGAGACTACTCTAACGCCTGTGCTGCTAGGATTTTCGTAATATCCACTGAGTGTGTCTCAACCTCTGTCTACATTGATTAAAGTGGATTAATTACTAATCCACGTGAGAGTATTTGGTCGATAAAGGAGTATGTCTCTGGTGTATGTGGTCTCCCCACTCCTCAGCAGCTTATTGTATTGCATTGCTAAAATGCAGTACCACGCTTCTAAGAGTTTGACCGTGTATTGCAGTGCCAACATCCTGAGAGTCAAAGAGCAGGGTGGTACATCTAGCACAGCACACCCTAATTCCATGGCCGCTCGGCTGCTTCCCTTGAATTGCAGTACCAACCTCCTTAGTGTTAAACAGTTGGGTGTTACCGCTAGCATTTACACTCCCTTACTCCATAACTGCAGCACTGTATACTGCATTCCCATACCAACTGCCTGAGAGGTAAACAGATGTGTAATACAGGTAGCTTCGACAATCTGTAATGCCACGACTGCTCCACGCTATATGGCAGTTCCTTTTGAGTGGTAAACAGCTGGGTGATACAGGTAGCATCTACACCCCCTATTTTCATGGGGCCTCTAACCTTTATTGCAGTAACAACCTCATGGCAGTTAAACAACTGATTGTTACAGCTAGCAAAAGCAGTCCCTAGTTCTATAGTTGTACCCCTGGATTGCAGCACCAACCTGCTGAGAGTTAAACAGCTTGTGGATAAGCTAGCATCAACACTTCGTAATTCCATGACTGCTCCACCTAAATTGCAGTACCAACCTCTTGAGAGTTAAACAGCTTGTGGATAAGCTAGCATCAACACTTCGTAATTCCATGACTGCTCCCCCTAAATTGCAGTACCAACCTCTTGAGAGTTAAACAGCTTGTGGATAAGCTAGCATCAACACTTCGTAATTCCATGACTGCTCCCCCTAAATTGCAGTACCAACCTCTTGAGAGTTAAACAACTCGTGGATAAGCTAGTATCAACACTTCGTAATTCCATGACTGCTCCCCCTAAATTGCAGTACCAACCTCCTGAGAGTTAAACAACTCGTGGATAAGCTAGCATCAACACTTTGTAATTCCATGACTGCTCCCCCTAAATTGCAGTACCAACCTCCTGAGAGTTAAACAACTCGTGGATAAGCTAGCATCAACACTTCGTAATTCTATGACTGCTCCCCCTAAATTGCAGTACCAACCTCTTGAGAGTTAAACAGCTTGTGGATAAGCTAGCATCAACACTTCGTAATTCCATGACTGCTCCCCCTAAATTGCAGTACCAACCTCCTGAGAGTTAAACAACTCGTGGATAAGCTAGCATCAACACTTCGTAATTCCATGACTGCTCCCCCTAAATTGCAGTACCAACCTCTTGAGAGTTAAACAGCTTGTGGATAAGCTAGCATCAACACTTCGTAATTCCATGACTGCTCCCCCTAAATTGCAGTACCAACCTCCTAAGAGTTAAACAACTCGTGGATAAGCTAGCATCAACACTTCGTAATTCCATGACTGCTCCCCCTAAATTGCAGTACCAACCTCTTGAAAGTTAAACAGCTTGTGGATAAGCTAGCATCAACACTTCCTAATTCCATGACTGCTCCCCCTAAATTGTAGTACCAATCTCTTGAGAGTTAAACAGCAGAGGGATATAGCTAGCATCAACACTCCCTATGTCCATGACTCCCCCGCCCCGTATTGCAGTACTGCAGTGCAGCACCACCCACCTGAGAGTTGAACGGCTGGGTGTTGCAGCTAGCGTAGGTGTCGCTACTGTCCACACTCACTATGTCCATGACTCCCCCGCCCCGTATTGCAGTACTACAGTGCAGCACCACCCACCTGAGAGTTGAACGGCTGGGAGTTGCAGCTAGCGTAGGTGTCGCTACTGTCCACACTCCCTATGTCCATGAATTCCCCGCCCCATATTGCAGTACTACGGTGCAGCACCACCCACCTGAGAGTTGAACGGCTGGGTGTTGCAGCTAGCGTAGGTGTCGCTACTGTCCACACTCCCTATGTCCATGACTCCCCCGCCCCGTATTGCAGTACTACAGTGCAGCACCACCCACCTGAGAGTTGAACGGCTGGGTGTTGCAGCTAGCGTAGGTTTCGCTACTGTCCACACTCCCTATGTCCATGACTCCCCCACCCCGAATTGCAGTACTACAGTGCAGGACCACCCACCTGAGAGTTGAACGGCTGGGTGTTGCAGCTAGCGTAGGTTTCGCTACTGTCCACACTCCCTATGTCCATGACTCCCCCGCCCCGAATTGCAGTACTACAGTGCAGCACCACCCACCTGAGAGTTGAACGGCTGGGTGTTGCAGCTAGCGTAGGTTTCGCTACTGTCCACACTACCTATGTCCATGACTCCCCCGCCCCGTATGCAGTACTACGGTGCGGCACCACCCACCTGAGAGTTGAACGGCTGGGTGTTGCAGCTAGCGTAGGTTTCGCTACTGTCCACACTCCCTATGTCCATGACTCCCCCACCCCGAATTGCAGTACTACAGTGCAGCACCACCCACCTGAGAGTTGAACGGCTGGGTGTTGCAGCTAGCGTAGGTTTCGCTACTGTCCACACTCCCTATGTCCATGACTCCCCCGCCCTGTATTGCAGTACTACGGTGCGGCACCACCCACCTGAGAGTTGAACGGCTGGGTGTTGCAGCTAGCGTAGGTGTCGCTACTGTCCACACTCCCTATGTACATGACTCCCCCGCCCTGTATTGCAGTACTGCAGTGCAGCACCACCCACCTGAGAGTTGAACGGCTGGGTGTTGCAGCTAGCGTAGGTGTCGCTACTGTCCACACTCCCTATGTCCATGACTCCCCCGCCCCGTATTGCAGTACTGCAGTGCAGCACCACCCACCTGAGAGTTGAACGGCTGGGTGTTGCAGCTAGCGTAGGTGTCGCTACTGTCCACACTCCCTATGTCCATGACTCCCCCACCCTCGTGGACTCCCCTTCCACTCCTCAGCAGCCTCATCTCCAGGCACACAGGGTTGCGGAAGTCTGAGGTAGCCAGAGGCATGAGACTCTCGGCGTCGATGAAGTCTTTGTAGTCCTGTTACAGTGTCAAGTATTGTAAAATATGGCGCAAATTTATATCATTATTATTGCTACAAACTATGAGATTGTTGATATAATTTTGTCAAAGAAATTGTTTCTGTTATGTGTAAAACTTGAAATTTAAGGGAAAAATCCATTTGTCTAGACACATTTATTTTCTTAAACATGAATATGTAATTTTTTAACGTGATGTTTATTTTTTAAACAATTAAGAGACTATACAGTGCCTTGCGAAATCACGAGGTTATAAATTATATCTTGCTACCATTTTTATTTTAATCCTAGATCAGCCGCCCTGAAACAAATTTATTTGGGTGTTCATCTCACTTGAGAAATAACACTCAGTCTTAAGTGCTACTCTAACGAACTAATTGAAAAAATTATTCTGAGATATGAGTACATTCAAGTTGTATTATTTTGATTAATCTTGATCTCTATCATGTCCATTATGGTCACAATTATAAACTTTAAAAGAATATCGTTAGTTAACAAACAGTTTCCATCTATTTGATATGTTTAACGTGAATACTCCTCCTGAATAAAGTTATATTATCCATTCTGTATCTATATGATTATATTGAGCTCATTTAGTTTTCTCATCTCAGTTGTCTACAGTAATATATTGTATTTGCTATTTTTGGCACTTTCACATAATTATTACAATGGAGACAAATAAACCCACCAATTTCCAAGCATATAGGGAGCCGGAGATTTTTGCTCTTCCACCTCTTCACCATTCGAGATGGTATCAGTCAGTTGCTAAGTGGCTTCGACAAACAGAAGCAAAGTACTCACTGGAGCTGACAAAGGGGCTCTTTCGCCCTCTTGTGATTTTGATTGATGGCGGGCAAAAGAGAAGCAGTACGGTAGTAAATGTAGGAAATTTAGTAAATGCAGAGTAGGAATGAAAAGGTTTAAAGGTAAGACTTGAATGAGACATAATTATTAAAAAGGCGATATTATAAGGAGAATAGTGATATTGAGAGATTGCGCTTAAGTGTCAGCTGAAACGATTGTCTACTTCTCAAAATCTTGAGAGAGGAAGAAAATAAATCAAAGTAGATGGGGAGCAATTAGTTTTATCTAATATTCAAGTCGTATATTATTATGGAAGGTGGTTATTTAGAGAAATTTGTTGATTTGTTGATATATATTTGTAATGTTGTTAATGAAGAAGGGGTTGAAGAATTATTTTGATCTTTGGATGTTTGACGTTCAAGTACGGTATTAGGTGAGTTGGCAAATTTGAAGAATGAGGGAGAAGATTGGACAATGCATGGGCATCGTAGATGGTATGAAAGGAATGGGGGACAAATGTGAGGCAGCAGCTGATTACATAGTAGTGGTGGTGGTGGGTGGGGGGAGGGCAGCAACCAGTAAAGGTTGAACATAGGGTGGATTATACAAATGTAAAGAGTGCCAGAGCCTTATCCACCAGTCTTGGTGGCTGTTATCGATAATCTTTAGGCCGATGTTCCAGGATCGAACAATTCAATGCCACATAAATAACTTATATGAATTCGGTATAACCCATGCTTTAATTTAATGGTTTAGATAAATTTCTTATCAAACAATTTAAACATTAAAAAATATCCTGTTATTATTTACATAAAAATGTAATTTATAATTTATCCTATTCTATTACTTAAAATCTAATACGCAAATAACTAATTTATGCAGATTATTGTATCGTGCTCTATGCAAGCATTTCATGCAACAGTAAAAAGTTCTGCTATATAATTTGTACTTACCCTTACACAATAACATATGAATGTACAATATGCCTCAGTATCATCGAAAAAAATATATTTTTAATCGGAGACTTGAAAGGTAATCTACACAATTTGTTCTGGTATACCGATTTGGATTATAGGGGGTTTGCATAATCATCCATACACTAACATTTTCAACTTGGGTTGGGCAAGTCGAAGCAACTAGTCTTAAAATCCAGCTGAGAGATGACTGTTTTAAATTCAGCTTTAAACTCATATTTTCAAATGTAAGCCACAAAGTGTTTGCTAACTTTTCTAGCTCATTCCCTTGCTTCTATAAATAAAGGGGAGAAGTGATGTAGTTTAATCTAAAAAAATATATATTCTTCAATATTTATTTTAACAACACTAACTTGACCTGAACATCCTGGTTACACTGGGCAAATTACTGCTCGTTTGTGTATTGTACGCCTTTCAAGAAGAGAAACTAAACTTCTTTTGTTTGCCTTTCCGTGTTGAAAAAAAATAAATACAAAAATAAAATGGTTGTGCTGTAATGAATGATGAACTTACAATTTATGAATATCTAAACAAACAAAATCTTTATGTCCATTAGATAAACAATGGGGATTAAAAATACCCCCGTAGCAGGAAACCTGCGTACTCAGCAAATTTCCAATGCATATAAATGTATCTTAATACTACATAAAGCCACATACCAAGTTTCGTCAATATACATTCATAAATAAACGATTTATGACATTTTAATTATTCTCCATAAGAATAACATGGCAGCTGAGCATGCAGGTTTGCTGAAGCAAGGAACACAAAAAATGGGGTTTTATACAAATATCAATATAACTCATGTAGGTAAAGCCACATACCAAATTTAATTTATTTATTTTCATAATGAAGGCAGATAACACGTTACTTATTCTCCATAAGAATAACATGGGGCTGAGTACGCAGGTTTGCTGCTAGGGGAGCCTTTGGTAAAAAATTGTTTTTTGAGCAAATATCAATGGTCCACAACCAGATGAAGCTGTATACCAAGTTTCGTCAGTATACGTTCATAAATAAGCGAGATATAAAATTTGTATTTTTCTCCATAAGAATAACATTAGACAACGTACTGTGTTTAGCACTTTCAATATCTCGGTAACCAATTGACGTAGAGAAATGATTAAAATACCAAATTGTGTGTTTTTTTAAGCTGAATCCAATAGAAAAAACTAAAATTTGACTATTTCCAAAATTATATGTACAAAATTTGAAAAACCCATTTTTGGGGTACAAAACCCCCCCAAAATACCCCTTCAGATAGAGCGATCTGGCTGGTTTTCGAACTTAAAGTCATAAATGTTGCTTTACACGTTTATACCAAATTTCATCAAAATCGGATAATTTTTACGAGAGTTATCGTGCTCACGGACACATATATAAATATATAAATATATATATATATACAGTTTCGAACGAATGGTGTTTTTGGGGTCTGGGGACCTCAAAACGAAAAGTTATCATGGTCCCGGGCCTAGGTCTTACCATGCCGACTACGGTAATAGCTTCTTACCTATAGGGGAAATTCGTTAAAAGAAGAGTTTTCCAATATTTTACAAATATTTATACAAAAAGGAAAATGAGCCATAATGAACAATTTGAAATGCTACATTTATTGAGGTGGTTTTGTCTCAATAACACCTTGAACTAAGATTCCATGGATATTCCTATTTGATTCCAGTTATTTCAAAATTAATGTAAAAATTAAACAAGATATTGAAATATATTGAATGGCTAGTAAACGATTTCAAAGGGGAAATGATGAATTGAGACCATGTCAAAGCTAATATTTTGGAATTTACCTAATGAGAATTTGAAACTAATTTACATGTGTCATAATTTTTAAAGTATAATTTTATAGTAGATTATAACAATTTGAAAATTGTAGATGTACTATAACAAATGTTTTATGACAATCAGGATTATAATTTATGGTTATAGATTTTTGTTGTTAAATGCATCTTACTGTGTCATAGAGTAAGCTTATGAAAGTATTAATGTAGTGTACACTATTGAAAGAATATTTTGTTGAAATGTTTCAAAACAAAATGTTGTAACATAACACTTTTTGTAGTCTGCTAAACACAAACTCCTTGAACTTAATTAATCGTATAATTCAGCGAAATTCCATGTGTGTACATGTATAGTATAGATCTTTATATCGTACATCCATATTTCATAATGCATGACAATTTACATATCAACCACATTTTGTTCTGAAGATGATGTGTGCAAATGCACAAGGTGTTTAAAATGGCTGGAAACACAAGAATATTTTATTTATGAATAAACATACAACAGGTATAGAGTTAAATCGGGGCCTATGAAACCCTTACTCAAGTTATTGACTATTTATTTAATTTAGTCTGCATATTCCACTTGGAGACGTCCAAATTCCGTGGTGGAAGTCTCGAAACTCTTAAAAGTAAGCATTCTGCCAGTTTATATACATAATTTTAAATTATTTTCTTATTAGAATACATACCGTATTATTTTTTTTTTAATGCATTGTTAGTGAAAGTAAATTTATGTTATTTAAGAAATTATTTCGGGGATTAGCCATCAGTGAATGAGAAAAACATAATTGAAGACATAGCCGCAAACCTGATTTAAATTGGAGGACTGATTCAAAAATGGCAGCCAGTCAGAGTTTTGATTTTTAAATGAATCTATTCTTGCTTTTGAAATTCTCGTCCCATAGCAGAATATTCAGGCTAGATGTATAAAAGAATCAGTATGTTGTAAAAGGATATAGCTCTATAATTTCAATGTTTAATGTTGATTAATCAATCAAATATTCAGTAATTTTCGGACTTTTTAAAACCCAGTTGTATTCCCCTTTGGCCTACAATATGTTTATTTTACAAGTGAAACTTGGTACAATCGATAATCCATTATCAATATGGAATGATCTCTGAGGTTTGCATTCATTGAATATATCATTGTTGGTTTAGAACACCATATGAGCTCAACAAAGGTGTGTTCCACACGACTCGATCTCATTGTCGTGTCCCGGACCCAAGTTAGTTTTAGTTACACTCACAAAACACTGAACAACGATTAGTACGTCAACACTGCCAAGCTCTGTCGGAAGACACTGCAAGCAGAAAATTTGAGCATATATTGAGCTTAACTTGAACTCGATTTGAGCAAAATTCCAGCACAAAACTGAGCACAAAACTCACCGAAACCGCCGAAACTCAATCGGATTCAACATCAGCAAACTGGTCTTCATCCTGAAATTTCGACCAATAATATTCTACATCGTCCGGTCTCGCGTCAATCAGACAAAACATATTTGACTCAAAGTAGAAATGTTAGCAAGTCTCATGCGGAAAGTAATTTACAAAGGAGTAAAACGTGAAAAGCTCTCCATGCATAGGCATTCTGCCAGGAAGGTCTTGGAACAACACTGGCCATCAGTGAATAATGCAGATAGTTTCATACAGCCTTACTTAGAAGAACCAACAAATGGAAAGGATTCGATTAAGATCATACAAAAAGGCATACATTCTTTTAAGTACATTAATATCAACTATGGGAAAACTATTTATTAAACCTTACACAAAAACAACTTGTTACCTCATTTATTTAATATGCAATGTCAGAATCAAATTGATGGATTAAGGCAAATTTACTTAACAATAAATACAGAATGGTCAAAAAAGAAAGGTAAATGGGGGATGTAGGGTGGGAGTAAAATTCACCCTCCTTTGACAGCACTGAAAAAATACAAATATGTATAGTTTTGCATGTTTTGTATTAAGGTGAATGAGTTATATCCAGGAGAAAATATGTTTAACTTATCTGTTATATTTTATTTATTTTTCTAGAGAGCTGGCTGTACATAGTGCCAACTAGAAGTAAGAATAATATTAATTGCCTCTCTACTCTTAGTTTTCAGTCTCGAGATCTCAATGGTGATTCCCCAGGAAGTCCGCATGGATTTGAGAGGTTTTGGACTTGAGAGATTTCGACCTGTTGTCCTCTAACAACGTCAATGCAGGCACAGGCAGCAAAAAAAGCAAATAAAAAAGTCTTAGTCTCGATCAACTAGTAAGTATTTTACTTTAATTATTGTTTTTTTTTTTAACTACACAAATAAAATCTATTAAATACTTTTTTTAATTGCAACTTGTTCTGAC
Organism: Allygus modestus; assembly: GCA_963675035.1. Taxonomy (NCBI): domain Eukaryota; kingdom Metazoa; phylum Arthropoda; class Insecta; order Hemiptera; family Cicadellidae; genus Allygus; species Allygus modestus. The sequence goes on from OY776115.1 coordinate 2,903,049, forward strand.
CTGGCAATTTGTGGGAAAGAGAATAGTGGCAGAGGGGACAGCTCCCCCACTCCAGAATTATTGACCCATCCACAGACCTTGTTTTCTTGATATTGAATAAAGAAGTTTGTTTCTTAACGCATTCACTGTGTTAATCGTGTATATTCAGGATAATTGCATTTGTTTCCTTGTTAGACAATCGCCGAAAATCTGGCGCGCCACACTGAACGTGTTAATTTGCCTTTATTATTACAATTTTTCACAGTTGACATTTATAATGATATTTTCATAATAATTACATTTACTTTCAAAGTTCAATATTTTGCCTAGTAATAAGTGTTTTCCCGTATCTGTTACTTTTAACAGTAATAATAATAAACAATATTGAACCACAACTGTTTAAGTGTGCAGTAAACTTTCAAGAAAATTCAGTGTGTACTTTAGCATTGAAAAGTTTTGAAAGCTTTGCACTTGCATGATACTCTTGGAAGACTTGAAGGGCGACAGGCTATGTTGAAGGCATCTTGGCAACTTTGTGTTTACTAACAATTTTAAATTAAAATTAAATTAACAAGGTCTTTAAAAATACTAAACCTGACTGAATGAAAAACTTACATTCTTTCACAAGATGAATTAGCTGTGTTCCATCAATTTACTTCTCTGAAAAATCTTATCTTTGGTTATTAATGAAATATTATAATATTTTGAGTACGATTTATACTAGAGTAGTTTTACTTGCTTAGAAACTCAAGTCAAAGCTAAGCTTTTGTTAAGAAGCTTTACCTTGATTTAAATTCATAACGGCATCAAGGTTCATAATTTAAGGTTTATTTAAATGGTTCATCACATTTAAGTTCCGTAGCACGACCTTTTCTTGAACTTGACCAAATGTTCTTATAATGCTTCTGGATTTACAAGAACATTTTTGCGCTTCTTCTGAACTAAGATTTTCGGTTATGTAATATAATTGAAAAGGTTAAATACTTTCACTGGTAAAATTTTGGGCTTGAATTAAGCGTTATAAATTCAGAACAGCTTTTACGCACATTATGCTAAATCCTCTGATAGCATCATAATAATTATGAGGTACGACGATCATAGTTACACGGGCATTACGGCGGGGGGGAAATAAACATACATTTAATTAATCATAGGTAAAAAGCGAGAATTTAAAGGCCAATGGGATGAAGACCTAAGGGATTTTAAAGTAGTTTTTACACATCTAGGAATAATAAAAACATGTTTATATTATACACGATTGGGTTTAAACATTATAAAATCCTCAAATTTGGTACAGTAGATTTTCCACTTAGAGCCTTTCACAATTTGCATTTTAAATATAGAAGATAAAAATATTTGTTATTGTTTTCTCTACCAAGCAAAAGAGTGTGGTGTATAATAGAGCACTGAATTGTGTCTCTAATATGTGCCTATCCTACTAATATTATAAACGTGAAAGTTTGGATGTTTGTGGATGTGTGTATTTGGAGTTCCATCACGCATAAACTACATGACCGATTAAGCTAAAATGTTGCATGAACATAGCTTACGTATTACATTAACATATAGACCTGATAATTTCCACATACAGCTTAGGGCTCCCCCCCGGGTCCTGTAAGTTCCAATGCACAGCTTATGGGAGGATATCAGTTATAAAATTACCAGTTGTTTGTCAGTAAGGGTAAAGAAAGTCAGATGGTACAAATAAACAAAGATTATTTGATAGTGCTGGTCAAGTTAATATTTTTAATGTATTTTTTTGTGAGCGAAGCCGCGGGGTAACAGCTAGGAATAAATAAATAAGTAATGATACATTTTAGGGACAAAGCTATACAACTACCACTTTGTGTCAAAATAAAAGACGACGCAAAACCAGGGCAAGTAGAATATGAGTTCTTGATGGTCGATATAATACGTCGTACTGAGTTTCCCTGACTTTATTATATCCTTTGATTTTCAGTAGATCGTTAGTACATAAAGATAAATTGACTTATTTCTGTGTATAAAAAATGTTGGCTAAAAATGTCCTGTATTATTGAAAAATAATTGTGCGAATAAGGTTCAGTAATGGCATGTTAATTTTAAAATGGTTCTTGTTCTATCGTAGAAGGTTTGCTATGGATTTTATTTTTTTATTTTCACAGGTTAAAAATAATGGAAAACATCAAAGTGTTAACAAAGAGTTGTGTGTGTAAGCAACTACCAGTCTGAAGCAATACTAATTCTACACATATAAAACGGTTAAATATTAAAACATTCATCAATAGTAGAGTATAGTTTAAAAATGGGAACGTTTTAATGCATAAAATTGCAACCAAAGCAAACTACTAGAAATACTTTTGATCTAAGATTTCAGTGAGGATGATAGTGAAACTAGGGTTCAGGTCTACCAGTTGGTAAAGTAAAGAATAAAATAATTTAGTTTCTCATTTCAATATATAGTAATAAAAGATAGAAACGTCTGTGAAGCGATTTAATTCCCATAATTAAATCGCAAGTTCATGAACATAACAAAATTACTTTTGTAATAAAGATACCGGTTGATATTTAACATGAAATATCTGTGATAGTAAAGGGACAGTATATAAACAATTAAAAAACTCTGGTATTACTTTAACTGTAACAAATTTAACTTGTACACCACCTACATTATATTTATATACACAAAGAAACCCTCATCCTAATTCATTATACTCTCCTTCTCCTAATATGACAGAAGGTAAAAACAACCTAACAAGTAAACTACCTTTCCCATCAATGATATCAATAGTTTAAAAACAATATAATCAGGAGAAAAATTCAGAGAGGCAATGACTTTAGAACAAATGACATCGACATCAATTCAGTAATCTTGAGTCTTTATTTCAGAGTTTTTATTCCTTTATTATTGTAAATAAAAAATGTATTTATATGTCATAACCATATCAGATCTATTTTCAGTGACAAATACATGTGTTTGTGATAAACGTGTTTGCATGCTATATGTTTTTTCAGATTGCTAATCCATCCTAAAAAAAATATGAAGACTTATTACTTTTTGACACCAGATTACAGTGTTTCTCAACAACACTGTTCTTCTAAACCTTTAAAATATAACAAGACTCTGAACAAATCTCGTTGCAAACCTAATGAACCCATTAGAAATGTGAAGGAAACATTTTGAGTGAGGAATGTCTACGGCAACACACACATGCAAAGCGGCAGTGAGGGATACCACGGTATAAGGTACGGAATGGTCGGTCGGTATACTACCTTGGTATTGCAAAAACAACACTCGAACTCTGTCGGTATCTCCTCCAGCTTAGCCATCGCGTTGCTAGATTCATTCGCCTACAGTAAAGACAGAGCCTGAAGAGACTAACAGAGAAGCCAGAACACAACACTGTTGACGTTGTCTTCTAAAATACAGGTCTACTTTTGCGAAATACACAGGGTGTCGATTGAGTCCCAGAGAAGCTTGGTTCTTATTTTTCAGTTACAAAGAAAAAGCAAAAAAAACTTGCCACAGCAAGTGCACACAAGGCACACTTTCCACCTAAAATGTACATTTTCGAAGCTACTGATAATTTTTAATCGACTGGAATCGCCTCAAGATGTTAAGAGAATCTTAAATGGAAGCGGAGGTCAAACTATTATAATACTTTAAGGATAGTAGAATACAATGCCACAAATGTGAAACATAATGATTTGAGTCGGCGATGACATCTATCCACAAGTTTGGATTGAAATGTAAAGATCTATTTAAACAATATTATATATTATCACATCTTAGATAGGAATAAATGGAGTTTTGAACTTTGTTGACAACTACACTCAAATTTAAACTTTAACCGGCTGACGTTTCCATGTTAGTAGTCCAATTCGAGACCAGCTTTGTGGTATATAGTATTCTACTTACAAAAGCCTTTAAGACAAGTAGTCTTACTTATTTTTTTATTTGACGTTTTATTATGACTCCTAGGGTGATAAAAAATCAGATAGCTCAAAAAGTGCTTTTTTAAGTTGTTGTGCACTTTTTTTGTTAACTGCCAACATTATTATGACTTAACTTTAAAAGCTTTTCTGGAACTTCATTGACACTGATGATACAGTTTTTTCATACAATATGAGGTTGTGTAGGTATCAATTTCATTGGTTTGAATTGCCTTTTCTTAAATGGTTAGCATATTATTCGATTTAACTGCCATTGACAAGTTTATGTGACTATACTAATTTGATTTTTACTCGAGAGAAATTGTTCTAAATAGATAAACATTATGCATACGTTTTTCTAATTTGTTTGTTTTTATAAAATTAGAAACTAATTTTCCTAAAAAAATAGCTACAGACTTGTTCTATTTTTAAATATTTCATAGAAGTTATTTTTTCACTTGTTTGATGTTAACTAGTACTTTGTTATCTGCACTGAAATTTGCACCAAAACAACTGAATGGGTCCACCGCAAAACGTTCTAAGCGACAGAAGTACAGTTTTGAGAAATCACTCAAAGACTAACGAGATCGAACATTTTTGGAAACTTGAATCTTTTTTCTCTGTATTTCGTTATACATACATGTATAATTTCATAATATACTACTACATCATACGTTGACAAACTAATATTGATTTTAAGCATTTTTATAGTGTTTTTCAGTGGTTAAAACGTTCTAAGTGATGTCAGTTAAAACGTTTTTTCACGGACTCTACCAAGGCTTTAAACTAAAACTATCATATTTTTAACCTTTTTTAAACTGTAAAAAACACTATGTAGTAAAATATAGTCAAACTATTTTAAAACTATAAATACAATAATAAATTTAGATACCATTGTGGCTTGTATAATGGTATACAAGCGTTATAATGGTATATAAACGTTCTAAGCGCCATTCATTCTCTGGCGCTTAGAACGTTTTTCGTCCGATAGCCCGTCGAGTCGTAGAATTCCCGCCAGGTTTGACAGACAAAATCAGTGCTACCAACATGAAAAACTTCAACGCCAAATATCCCTGGTTGTAGGGAATGTCGTTTAGAACCTATTTCACCAGAAATCTCCATTTCTGAAATTTTGTCGCTTAGAAAGTTTTGCGGCGGACCCATTCAACTTACCATAAACGTCCTAAGAGTGAACTACGTGGAAAATATCAATAACAATCATAGTATTTGATAAGGTTTTGAATATTTAAACCAATTTTGAAAGAAAATGCGGTCAATATTGTTACAGTATTTCATATTGTTATTCACTGAAAACATTTTAAAATTGTTGCACCACTTTAGTGTCATAACACAATAAAAGATAGGCAATCATCTTGTTAGACACAAAAGTCCATCTAGTTTACTAGTGGATTGACGACAGAAAGGTATGTAACCTTATTTTATAAGTCATATAATCAATCCAGAAGGCAACTAGCATGATAAAAAATACCATCACTAAAATACTAAAGATTAGCAACTGTATTTTAGAAAACAGTGTAAAAGCACAGCACCACCCACAAAAAGGCATTGTAAAACCATTTGACTATGTACACAAATATTAAATTTCACTTTAAAAGTGAACTTAGAAGTGGTGATATGCAGAGAAATAATCTGTACAATATATCACAGCAAGACAGACAGAAAGAGAGACACATGACAGAACATTGCAAGCAACATAGTCACTCTACAGTGTTTGAAGACATACATTTAGGTTAGCCACACTTGAAGGGTTCCCAACCTGAAAACACAAGCTACAGCTACCAACCTTGAAAAACCCTCCATTCTATCCTTAATATGCTGACATGCAAAATATCCCTTTCAGAAAATGATATACTCGATAAGAAGAACAAATTATGAATCCTTACAATAACTCACAAGACAACATTCTGACAAAGATGAATGGAATTTAAATAGTAAAGTATTTGAATAGCAGAACTATTTGAAATATAAATATTTCTTTAATACTATAATCCATGAATAGTGTTGTTGCAAAATAACTTAGGAAAGTGGAAGCTGTAATAAACTTTTCGGTAATGTGTCACAAATACTTGAGTACATTTATGATCCTGAATAAATGCTAAATTTCACGGTCATTCAATACAGCCAAGTCCACAGTGTATGTAAAAGTATGTATGTGCCTTGGAAGGCCACATAATTCTTTTACGTTGCCCGGCCATCCCATTAAGTTCATTTCACCATTGGATTTGATATGGAAATCCATAAATGTCAACGTTTGCCGCTACTAAAACAATCATACTACTGCTCTACTGCTCCACTGTTTTTAACAACAGAATTTTATAAAATGATACTGCTTTTCACATTATGACATATTTAAGGGGCACTCCACCCTAATATCGAAAAAAAATGACAAAAATCAAAAAATGTTTCGCCTAGTTTTGTTTCTTGTGCTTTTCTGAACAATTTTATATATAATAAGTATAGGTAATATGCTTATAATTAGTTTATTTTATCTACAAATGAAACGCTTACACATATTTCAGGCTAGTAGCCAGCGCTTAGAGTTGATCGTCAGCAGTGTAAATGACATTAAATTGATTCTTATAGGTTTTAAACAGAACTATCTTATTATATGTGATGATAAAAAATAAAAAAAAATAAAAATAAAATAAAATAAACAAAAATAACAAAACAAAACAAAATAATATAAAATTAAATATAAAATATTTAATATTGTAAGATAAAATATAATATAAAATAGTTAATAAAATATAAAAATAATATATGACTATAATAAATAAAAAATAAAAATAAAATATAATAATTGATAAAACTGAAAGAGAAAGAAGGTCTAACATAAGGCGCTGTGGAGTTTTCATGGAAGTAATAAAGGTAAGACAACAAATATGTATAATATGTATACATGTATAATGTGTCTTTTTCTAGGCCGTTTTCCAAAAGTTTGGTTTTTATACGTTTTCATTTACTGTGACGGACATAACTCAAGTTGTATTTGAGATAGCCTCATATTTTTTATTTTAAAGAGGACATTTAATTGTACAACCTGTGGTACGGATATACATTAGTTCCTTTAATAAAGATTTTAAAAAATTTTATAAGACTAAATATTTTATAAAAAAATAAATAACATATTTTTTATAGAAGTATGTTTTATAACTTAATATCCATACTACAGATTGTAGAATGGAATGCCCTTTTCGGAATAAAAAACAAATTATGAGGCTATCTCAAATACAACTTGACTTATGTCTGACACAGTGAATCCTAGTTTAATCCGTATAATAAAATAAGGTTACTTTACCTACATCTTCAGCTTTAAAACAACCAAATGGACGACCGCGGTTTCGGAAGTCAAAATACTTCCATCATCAGGTTGAATTCAATTACAAAATTTCACATTTGTCTGTCGTCAAAAGTTAAAATATACACAAAACACACACACTACAATACGAACAAAAAAACATTTAAACAAAGGCGATCACCTACTGGGCGGTGCGTCAGTGCACTTTGTTTAGATGTTTTTCGTTCGTATTGTAGTGTGTGTGTTTTGTGTTTCTTTTAACTTTTGACGACAGACAAATGTGAACTTTTGTAATTGAATTCAACCTGATGATGGAAGAGTTTTGACTTCCGAAACCGCAGTCGTACACTTGGATTGTTTTAAAGCTGAAGACGTAGGTAAAGCAACCTTATTTTATTGTTTATCAGCTCTGGAGGCTATTCAACCATAAATAATCCGTATAAATTAACCCCTGGGGGGAAAAAGACACCTATAACCAACACTCATATATAAAAAATAAAATAATTAGGTTTGCTTTAAAAATAAACAAAACCTTTTTATGGTGGAGTACCCCCTTAAAATATGCAACCGTTACTTTCACTATTTAATTTCCGTTTATCTTGAATACTAATTAACTTTTAAAGAAGTAAGTCCCCTGTATTATTTACGTTTCTTATAAACAAGAGTTATATCGTGATCTAAACAAATATGATTTGATTGAACTGATAATTTCTAATAATAAATATAAATTTTTGGTATTATTTACCTAGAAAAAGGCTTAAATAATTAAAATAGTCCATACATTGTGATAATATTTATTCTATGGCAGGTCAATATCACCTAGAATGCATATACTAAGTTATACTGGCACAGTAGAATTGACATAAGCTTTACTTGCCTGTGGTCTAAATTGCAGACTAGAAACAACACAGTTACACATATTTCATAGAATCAAATAGGGATGTCCCATTGCCTCTTCCAAGTACCTACGGTATTAGAATAGCATAATTTATATGTTTAAATTCCTAAAGTGAAATACAGCTTGGAATAGCTGGAGAAAAATATCTTTTGGAAAGTAGGAACCCATCGACAGTTTTTAAAATGATAAAGCGCCTAGATTTCTTTATGGTTGGTGGATTTGATGGCCCATTGAATCAAAGTCTATTGCACTTCTCAGAAATAACTGCACCTTTCAAGTGAGAGTGGAATATTCCTAAAATTTAAAGTAAATAGCACCTTAACTAATTTGAAATTAAAACATTTACCAATATTTAATTTCAAATTAGTTATTAAGCCATTATCACGGCTCCTCTCTGAAGCTAATAGTACCTTAATTCAGACATAAATTTTTATATTTGATCGTTAAGAGTTTTAAGTTTAAAAGAATTATTTTTAATAGGGCACCTTGAAAACAAAAAAAAATCTAACTTATAATAGTTTTATTAACTTTTGTGCGTGTTTGAGTACAAATACATTAATCTAATTAAAATTTCAAGAAAAAGTATAATTTGATTATGTTAATTAAGTATATATTTAATTCTCATAGCATGTAACATAATTAGTTTGGGATCCCTTCAAGATCTGGTTGTTCACCTTTGTTAACAATAAACTGTTATTAACTTGTTATCAATGCAGTTATATTCAGTTGCAAAACAACAAAATGCCTAACTACCTGACGAGGACAGACTTTTGTCTGGGTTAAATAAAGATACTAAACCTTGTTGTATGTAATACTAAAAACATATGTCAACAACTATCCAAAAGCAAGTTCTGAAAGTTTCCACTTGGGCAATGTTGATCTAAGAATCTTCAATTAAAAATTTGATAAGATAATTATGACAAAGCTATGAAATGTGGTAACGACTCCAATAAATTTGATTGCTATGTCAATGGCTCATCAAAAGAGAATGGTTTAATACCTTTGCAAAGTGTATAGCATATACATGAAAACAAAGCCACATATGCATATACACATATACATGAAGCCTGTTGGTGTCCTTTTTTGAGATAATGTGGGAACAAGGTAAAAGATGGTGACAAGGGGGAGACTCCCCCCTCTCTAGCAACACTCGGAGGAAGTAACCAATTGTAGTACTTGCATACTTGCCACTGACTACAACAATTAGTTTGGTGACAAGGGGGAGACTCCCCCCTCTCTAGCAACACTCGGAGGAAGTAACCAATTGTAGTACTTGCATACTTGCCACTGACTACAACAATTAGTTTGGTGACAAGGGGGAGACTCCCCCCTCTCTAGCAACACTCGGAGGAAGTAACCAATTGTAGTACTTGCATACTTGCCACTGACTACAACAATTAGTTTGGTGACAAGGGGGAGACTCCCCCCTCTCTAGCAACACTCGGAGGAAGTAACCAATTGTAGTACTTGCATACTTGCCACTGACTACAACAATTAGTTTGGTGACAAGGGGGAGACTCCCCCCTCTCTAGCAACACTCGGAGGAAGTAACCAATTGTAGTACTTGCATACTTGCCACTGACTACAACAATTAGTTTGTTATTGTTTTTTGTTATGTTTTTTTATGCCTGTTATGTTTTTGTGCCTGTTAACTTTAGTGACTGTTATTAAAAATGTTTTACCCATCTCAACCATTTGAAAGACATTAGTGCGAGAGAGGTGTGTAATAGTTGAAGTGAATTAATGGTCGTTAATGCTATCTAAAATATAATTTCTTCCCACCACTAAGTTTTTCTCATCAAAGGTTGAATATTAATAGTTCAATATTAATACTTTCTCTCACCCTTATATTTATTTCATTTGGCTATAAGAAAACATGTCGTATGCCTTTTCCTCCCCTAAATGTGCAAATATTTTTCACTTAGGACCCCTTCTAAATAATTTAGCTATAGTCAGCAAAGTGAATCTGATTTTAAATTGATATAAATTTTGGTTTTACCTATAGGTTTTACTGTTTAAAACTACACTATGTGTTGAGAGGTAAGGAAGTTAAGGAAGTTTATTTACCTCCTGAAATGTAGTGTAGTTTAAAACTGTAAGTTAAAAGTGATAGGATAAGTCCAAATCAGTTTCATCCATGAATACCGTTGCTATAATGAATTATAATACAGTGAAGTTGATATTGTAATGCCGACTAATATAAAGAGCTTCTAAAGGTCTTAAGCCTTTTTTTGGTGTTCAAGGTAATCTTTTTTTACGTATTAACTATTTAAAAGTCTGTTGAAAAAAGGCAAAAGTTTGTCCTTGTACATGACTATACTCACACATCCAGTACAAGTCGTGAGGTGCTGGTGACTTACCGGACTCGTGGGGGGGTTCTGTTGGTGAGGGGGGCTCTGCGGCGGCGGGGGGGCCTCGGGGGGGTCCAGGTCCAGGAGCGGGGGCTGCGCGGGCGGCCGGCGGTGCCTGGAGGTGAAGTGCTCGTGGTTCCTGTAGCACCCTGGGCCGGTCTGGGCGGGGTTCACGCTCCCACTCTCGCCCTCCGTGCTGTTGCCGTCTGCGTTGGAGAGGTTGTGGCCAAGGACGGCATCTGGAAATCGAAGGGGGTGAAACCTCTGGATTAATACCTTATAATATTTCCTAGTGGCACAGCTGGATCTTATCAGTTTAGGTGTTTTGGATTTAAAGCCATTTGTAATCCCGTTTTACAACCTACATTAATCTTACATTAACAATGTTACAGTAATGAATAAATCATTGTAAAACTCCTAATCCCAATAATTCATGAATGGATGAGTTTCTGTCAATAATATCAAACGCTGCTGTAAATTCAAGGAAAAAATTTCTTTGTTTTTCACAGATAATTACATACCATACAAGATGTATACATAATGTATTATTGACAGTGGAATTATTGACATCCCTTCTGAAAGCAGCATGAAACTAAGTAACTTTATTTGCTTCCTGACCCATTTATTCAGTCTTTGGTTTAATAAGCTCATAAACATTTTTCCCATGCAATCAATAAAATTATGTCCTCCATTGATGTTGACTGAATTCACGTCCTTTTTTAGTTCAGTTGCAACACAACCAACTTTTTTAAACTCTCAGCTACATCCTACGATTTTTACATGGTTATTAACTTAAAGCAATGGAGTAAGACGTTAACCAGGTATATTACAAATCCGTATTCATTGGCTCATGAGTTATCAGTGGTTCTGCAAGGAAGGGTTCAATCCCAGTAGAATGGTAGAATCCCAATTTGTCCCTGCTGGTTAAGGTACCAATACTAGGTACAGCAAGCATATGTTTTCTCAGTCAAAAGCAAGCTTCAGTTCCCCACCAGGGACAGTTATGCTTGTCAGAATCAGGATGTGCAGGGGTTTACTGACAGCCATGATGGTAGAGTAGACATCAGCCCTCATTGTATTGGCTGAGGTTCGTTTTCTGCCCAACCGGTCACACCTTGGCTGAGGCTATCCTACCTACTATACCCATCCTAATCGTCCTTCTTCTTACTCTAAAAATTGGATAAAAACTTAACTTTTTATGCACAAAAAATTAAAAAAATGTCCGGCATTATCCAATCTGGCGATGAAGGCTCACCTGACTATGTATGTAAGTGTTGAAAACTTGGTATTTAAACCAGAAAACCTTAGTGCACATTTTGCAGCAAAAATATTTCCACTTGCAACTTTTTTAAACCTATTTTCACTGCCCTTACTGGGTTATAGAACAGATGCCAACAATGGAATAACCTGGCTGATTAGGCTGTTAACTACCATTATTATTTGTGTCTTACATTTAAAATACGCAAACACTTTCTTTAAGGTCCTAAGCTCGAGTGGCTCGGGGAGGGTGGCAGGTTAACTTCTCCTTGCATAAGATATTATGATCACTTTACAAATCTTATCCTGTCTACTGCAAACAGTGCAAGCCGATTAGGTACTTCCAAAAGGAGTATATTTCAGGTTGGAATCAAAGAGTGTGAAGACTACGTTTAGATCAACGACATTGCTAAGATCAATGTAACATAAATCATATGTTTGCATTTTGCTATCTGTTGTTAAAGTGCGTAAGTATTATTAGGTTGGGGTAAAAAATTAACGTTAATATAAGTATATTCCAAAATGAGATATTTTTAAAAGAAAAACTTGAGACATGTGCTGTTTTAAATTTGGTGTCTTATGAAAAATGATATGCGTACAGATGTTATCTAACTAATAAAATAGAATGGAAGTCATCAAACATTTTTAATTTAATTTAAGTTTTAATTTAACGAAATGAGTTTAGAATCTTTCTGGAAACTTTTATATTTTTAATATAACTAAGAGACCAATGTTTGTGAATTAAATTAAACTCTGATACAAGTGAATTTGTTTTAATTTTATTAAAAGTCCCAATAGCTTATTTAGTCAGATTCAAAATTAGACCTCTACCTGATTGATTCATCATATATGACTAAAATAGCCTACCAGGCTACCACTCAAACCTCTGCTTTACATTTTGTCTGTGATAGGGTACTCTGAACCATCTAAAGTTGCGGAGCTGAATCAGGCTCCTTCATGTGGACTTGTGCATGATATATGCATCGAATGGCACGGGTTAGGATAGATATTTACCGGCCCCCACCATTTGATGTTTCCTGCTCCTATCAAAGCCACTGGGAGCTTCTCAAGTCAAAGTCCTAAAACACAGTCAAAGCTGACTAACTCAGTTTGTTCGATATATCTTGCACATGTTCTGTAAGAAGGTAACTTATTCTGTGGCCAAACTACAAAATAATGGACGGTGAGTAAAAAATAATAAACAAATAAAAACAACTACAAGGGTACTGGATAATATTTAAGAAAATGTTAACAGTTTCATACATTAGTTACTAATTTCAACTATGAAAAACAGTTGAATGGATGCAAGAAATTTGGGATTCGACTGAAACAGGCAAAGTTAGAAAGAAGACTTGAAGAAATTACGGGAGGAAAACATTTTTGTTAGCTAAAAAGTTCTTGTAAAAACAGTTTGTTTCGTTAAAAACTACAATAGTATACAAAGCTACTATAAATCGTTATTGTACTACATAAAAGTAAACCAAAAATATTACATCGCAAACCTGAAAACAATAGAATGTTTTTCTCTTGAAATGGAAGCCATTCACATTATAAAGAAAAAACATAAAATTATTATGTCTTATCTATATTCTGAACTGAAATTCCACTCGAGTTAATTCTAATAACCCAAAACCAAGCCCAAATTCAATTCAAAATTACCATAAAAGCGTCCAAGTTGTAAGTTATCGCCAGTCGTTAGTTACGTCATCAATCCAAAAGTTGAGGGAGGCAGCCCCATCCGGAAGAAACATAAACAATGTAAATAAACAATAAAGGTAATTATGGTCTACACACTAACTGCAGATTATCTTAATTTAATTGAAACATAACTATTTTTAGATTGAATGCTAAAAAAATTCTTATATTCCAAACAAAAAGTATAACACCATCGATCTGTGCAACGGACTTGCACGACTTAGAAATCCCCCTATTAAATATCCTCGATTAAAGTTTCAATCAAAATATAGTTATTAACAGCTCAAACTTGTATCTAGTATACAGGGTGTCCCAGAACACTATGTAAAAACCAGTAAAAATTGTACCTTGGGTCGAGCAAAACTTATTTTACATTACAAACATGGGTCTCTGGTGCCTAGTTTTCTGTCTATCTGTCTGCATGTATTTTAACTCCTTCATAGGTCAAAAACGCTTAATAACCAGACAAAACTAGATAAACTATAAATAAGAAAATTTACTGTGAAATAAATACAATATGATTTTTACGAATAAATGTAATTTAAATCGTACCTTACACGATGTATTAATCTGATAGTTTGTTATTAGTAGTATTACTTCATATTTTTATTGGGAGTGAGGGACAAGAAGCTGCGTTCACTAGCCTGCGTTAAAATGTCACAGCTAGGATCGGATATTCCACCTTGTGTATTATACACCTGGCTAAGCCATTCTCCTCAAGCTCAGTCAATGCTTTTTCGTCTGCTTAATTGTCTATGTTACTATTGATTTGTCAGTTATATTATATATAAATTTGTTAAGATTGTTGAAAGTGTGGCTCCGATATCCTAAATAGAAAAGGAATGACGGTTTGTTTTATTAAAGTCGGCTGAGGAAAGAAAATACCTTTCCTTTCAATTGATCTACGATGAGAGGGTTCCTGTGATAGGAGGTGTATTCTGACGGGGAAGTACCCTAAAATGGGGAGGAGCCCTATGATGGGGAGGCATCCTCTGATATGGACACACTAAGGTGGAGAGGTGGAGAGGTGTCCAATTAAGGAGGGGGGTCTTAGGAAGGGAAGTGCCCAATGATGGGGGTTCCCTTTTTTGGGGGCTTCCCTTTTGATGGGAAGGGAACCTCCGGGGTGAGGGGGGTGCCCTAAGAAGGGGTGGTGCCCTATGATTGGGAGGTGTTCTGTGGTAGGAGTTCCCTTTGATGGGGAATTGCCTTTCTGTGGGTACCCACTGAAGCAGAGGTGCCCTCTAAAAAACATAACCTCTGCAAGTCCTTTCCTTTTTGATAGCCGGGTGGCAGATACTTGCTAGCTAGTCTTGCCTAATGTCTCTGCTTTGGTTTTAGGATCCGAAACCCTATTACTAAATTACTGTAATCATATAATATGATAACACACAGACTTTTTAAATGTTTCTTACTATATCTAACCGAGGTGATTGTTTGATTAATTAGTTAAGCCATCGTTTGTAGTCGTTAAAACTTAAATTCAGTACTGCGTTTTCAAAATAAAAAGAATAAAATAATTATTTGTACAAACGCTTTTAAAGGTTAAGAATATTCTTCAGTCCTCTTTTCGGTTTTCATTCCAAAATAAATACAATTCATATACACATGAGTCAGCTGTACTCTATTAAGAAGATAATTTAATATTTAAAAACAATTCTTTGATACGCACCGACTGGTCTATGCAATGCCCAAAGCTTACCAATCTAACTCAGAGGCATGAATAGATATGCCCTAGCGACATGTCCATAAACCAGAGTGTAGATTCCTGCCAAGGCATGGGACAGCTGTTCCTGAATAAACCAGCTGGTCTGCAGTAGTCCTTACGTCACTTCCTTGTTCGGCGCGTGAATTTATAATGAAACCTTTTGTTTGGGTTCATCAATAAATGTATAAACATTACTTCGGTGTTATTAAACCTCTATAAAGAAATTAGCCCTTTAGATGTTTCTGTAAAATAAAATACGAGGAATCTAACCAATGATTAATAGTCAAAAATATATTGTAACATAATTCAATAAAAAAATGCTTTCTGTGTTATAGTAAATATCATTTTTCTGGCCAATGTAAAATTCTATTAAGGTTAAGAGCACTGTTATTTTGAGTGTGACATGATTAAAGACTGTAAGAGAAAAACGTAGATATAAGTTAAATAATGGTGAATGGAACAAGAATAATCAAAAAGGCAGAAGTGAAAATTTTATGCTCCTGTAAGAGGAATAAAAGACAGGTCCAGGACCAAGGATAGCGATCAGAGTAGAGAATGTTTTACATGGGCGGATTACTTAGTTCAAACCTCACAATTTATAGGTAAATGACGGAAATCGCCTCCCAGGTGATGGGAAGAGAAAACTAAGGGAAATCAACCATTAAAGGCGTAATGTACTCGAATATGTTCACAAAATTCGTAGATAAAATAAATAAGTAAATTAATTTATCAAAAAAGTTTATTGTGATTCTAAGAAAATTATGTAATGTACATAATAACCTATAAAAGAATAAATTTTAGGAAAGTTTTACTCAGAAGGTATATATAGAATTTTTGATTGAATGCATGGCAAACAAATTAAATTACTCAAAGTTTTCCTGATATTGCTGGAATAAAAACCTGTTCAAATTAGCCACAAAGTGATTATTATCTAAGGATTAAGTACACCCATACCCTACAAGCCTCAATTTACACGCCGTAATGTATGTTAACTAATGTACCGTTGTTAATCTAATGTCCATAACAGAGTCCGTGCCAAATTTACGGTATATACATGCACATTTCATTATATACGATGATTAATGTATAAAGCCTGTTCTAAGCCAGTGAAAGTGATCGATTCCAATCGAATGTCAGAGTACAGACCATGTACTTCAGTGGCGAAGCTTGATGTTTACAATACCTATAACATCAACTTAAATTTCGAAAAGTTCTTTGTTGTTTAGATTTTACGTTAGAATGAAGGCACCTCAATTACCGTTGCATCGGGCTGTTAGTTTAACATCCTGGTTTAGAATTTTTAAGAATGTTTAGGGGCTTAAAATCGACTGTCAATCTTCAATATTAGAAAGAAAACTTCAAAAAGTAACATCCTAACGCTGAATGTAATTTTGTTTGATTTAAGTTTACACATTGTTATAATTATAAATATTTATATGTGTAAAAGTAAGTGAATAAAACCGTTGTGATATAAAAACTTCTAAAAAACTACGTATAAGTAATTTAAATTGGTTTATAAAATAATTTAAATTAAACCAGTTAGATTTTATAATATAATGTTGAACTTTCGAGCACGGTAATTTTCGTTTAACCCTTAGTAAATTTAAATTGAATCATAATTTAATTAAATTCAAAATATGCAAAGGTTTAGGTGTAATATCCTATTCTACTTCAGAGAATCAAATACATCTAAACTTTCTTCTACCTTATGTCATTTTTACATCATATAGTTTGACTGTAAGAAATAACCATGTGCGTTGTACAGTCTTTACTGTAACAAATAAATAACCATGTACGTTGTACAGTATTTACTGTAACAAATAAATAACCATGTACGTTGTACAGTATTTACTGAAAAAATAACCATGTACGTTGTACATTCTTTAATGTAACAAATAACCATGTACGTCGTACAGTCTTTACTGTAACAAATAACCAAGTACTTTGTACAGTCTTTAATGTAACAAATAACCATGTGCTTTATACAGTCTTTACTGTAACAAATAACCATGTACGTTGTGCAGTCTTTAATGTAACAAATAACCATGTGTGTTGTACAGACTTTACTGTAACAAATAAATAACCATGTACGTTGTACAGTATTTACTGAAAAAATAACCATGTACGTTGTACATTCTTTAATGTAACAAATAACCATGTACGTCATACAGTCTTTACTGTAACAAATAACCAAGTAATTTGTACAGTCTTTAATGTAACAAATAACCATGTGCTTTATACAGTCTTTACTGTAACAAATAACCATGTACGTTGTGCAGTCTTTAATGTAACAAATAACCATGTGAGTTATACAGTCTTTACTGTAACAAATAACCATGTGCGTTATACAGTCTTTACTGTAACAAATAACCAAGTAATTTGTACAGTCTTTAATGTAACAAATAACCATGTGCTTTATACAGTCTTTACTGTAACAAATAACCATGTACGTTGTGCAGTCTTTAATGTAACAAATAACCATGTGCGTTATACAGTCTTTACTGTAACAAATAACCATGTACGTTGTGCAGTCTTTACTGTAACAAATAACCATGTACGTCGTACAGTCTTTACTGTAACAAATAACCATGTGCGTTATACAGTCTTTACTGTAACAAATAACCATGTATGCTGTACAGTCTTTACTGTAACAAATAACCATGTACGTTGTGCAGTCTTTACTGTAACAAATAACCATGTGCGTTGTACAGCCTTTACTGTAACAAATAACTATGTGCGTTGTACAGTGTTTACTGTAACAAATAACCATGTGCGTTGTACAGCCTTTACTGTAACAAATA
This sequence comes from Allygus modestus, assembly GCA_963675035.1. Taxonomy (NCBI): domain Eukaryota; kingdom Metazoa; phylum Arthropoda; class Insecta; order Hemiptera; family Cicadellidae; genus Allygus; species Allygus modestus. Next base: position 2,920,969 of record OY776115.1, read on the forward strand.
ACCATGTGCGTTATACAGTCTTTACTGTAACAAATAACCATGTACGTTGTACAGTCTTTACTGTAACAAATAACCATGTACGTTGTGCAGTCTTTACTGTAACAAATAACCATGTGCGTTGTACAGCCTTTACTGTAACAAATAACCATGTGCGTTGTACAGTGTTTACTGTAACAGAACATTCTCGAGGGTTGCATCATACATTACGTTGCCAGCCAAGGATGGCTGCGGATCAGTTGGTTTATTCAGACTCAGTTGTCTCGTACGTCGGCGTCGGCGGGGCCTTAGAGAGTGGTTTATGGGCGAGAAACACAGACAATCTTATATTGTGACATAATTCAATAAAAATTTATTTTTGTGCTGTAGTAAATATTATTTTTATTTGTCATGATAGTAAATAAACGTAACAGAAAACATTATTTATATATTATTTCATATACATTTTTTTAATAACTTATAATAAGTTTCAATTAATAGTTTGTGCACTTTAGTAAACCCCAATGTTTTCCTAATAAAGTAAAAAGCTGGGTTTTATAACTTCGGCGCGGACAATTTCAAATGTGAGTGATTGCATGGCATCGGTAACCGATTAATTTACAGAGTAGGAGTTTTATCGAAAATCGTTAGAATCAACGTTGAGGGGTTTCTTTCTCTTTTTAACTAGTCATAGACTAACTATTCTTAATAATATAGTACAAAATTAAAATTCCCAGGTATTAGTACTATATGAGTTTACGTGGATGTAACCCTTTCCAGTAGATTATAAATAGAGTATTAACAGTATAATTAGCTGTCGCGTCTATCCATCTGACCCAATCCTTCGTCAAAATTGGCCACATTATCCCACGATCACATTTTATCCCCCTAATTTGGGATAAAAACCTTCAAGTACACTGGTCTGAAGACTATAAGATGGACAAAAAGTAATACACTATCGATACGAAAACCTCTTAGTGCGTTAGGACACATTTTTCTATGAAGCACTCATAAATCATGGGAAATAACAACGAAAATAATATTTTTTTGAAGATGTAGTAAAAACCATGGAATTAAATATTAAATAAAACAATAGGTATCAATTAAATACTGAAGTCTAATTGACTATGTATCAGTGTATCCTAATTAACGACTTAAATGGAGATAAATTTAATGTTTTTTAGATTTGTTTTACAGCTTTGGATTGAAAGCCAAGTCGCTTTTAAGTAAATGAATAGAGTGATTCATTTCTCTAAAAGTGTGTTTTTAAGCTGGTTAAGCAAATTATTTGTTTAGAGCTTTTCGTCAATAATGTAGTGCTATTTAGTCAACATCACGCACGATGCGTGACACCAGAATAGTGCATTTTCAAAGTAAAGTCCGATAATTGTGTTTTAAAGTAAGTTAAAGAAAAAATATTGAAATTTTTATATTCACTCCAATTAAATCGTCGGAATAAAGCTTGTTATGCAAAGAAAGTGTAAACAACTTATAAAGAACAAAGTAATTTGAAGGATAACCCGGTGAAGGGTCAGCTGGACGAAGGTAGTTGGTGGATGTCGGAAATGCCAATCTGATACACCAGCTATATGATAATCACCAAGCAGATAGCGGGTATTTGCAAGGGTAATCACGGGGTGGCATACAAGGGGCTGCACAAATCAACGAGCGCCAATGAGCAGTGCAGGACCAAGCCTTGCACGTCATAGGGTCTGCAGGATAAGCCACCTTCTCTATAAGCTGTAAAACCGTTTATGTAACGAGTTAAAAAAAATTGTCATTGTAGAAAGCATTTAAGTTACTTAATACTTTCACGATAGAATAAAATTGAAATTGAATATACGATGTTAAATGTTATAAGGACCTGACGACAGTTATTAGTCTTACTATTCACAATCTGTTATTCCGTTACCATTATGTTCCTGAAAGTGTTTACAGAGTTGAACGTTTTATTTTTTTACCTGTCTCTCCTATTTCCTATTTAAATGGGGGTTTTACAGTCTGATTACTAATGCCTATGACCATAGTGTTACCCGGTATGTTGAAATAAATAATTAAATTTAGCCTAATTTGACTTTCAAGTAAACTGATGATTTAAAGTTGAACGTGGTAAATGTAAATCTAAAAGTAGTTTTAAAAATCTTTTAATTTTAAACTCGATAGTTCTTTATCTTAACACCCTAAGCCTCAAATGCCGAGTAACCAGCAGTTCTAGGCGATACCCAGAATAAGGATCTCATATAATCGCATTGTTCAAATTTTGAGTAAACGAAAATATCATGGCATTTGAAATAAAACACGTTAATCCAACCTAAATAAGGCACCTAAAAATAAATTTATAATGATACCGAATTTACATAAAATTTAACACAAAAATAAACATCCCAGAGAGCTAAATAAGCATTTGAATATTTAAAAAAATTTATTATACTCAAAGAGCTACAGCAGTAACGGGAGTCCCTCATCAATGGCTAGAGACTACTACAACTTAGTTACTCTACAGGCTACATTTGTTTAAAGGATAGCTCATAGTAGCTGACTACCTGACAAGTGCCGTCAGTTTACCAGCTTGTAAGATATCTCTTCCGACAACTTACTAACAACTAACCAACTGGTTTCTAGAGACATTCAGGAGCCTTAACATTCACTGTTTCGTTGTGACTACTTTTTATCTGTCGATTGCATTGCACTGGGTGTACTAGCTAACTCGAGCCCACCCTTCCGTATTCTAGTGTGCGGTACTCACCGGTGTCGACGATGACGTCTATGAGGTCCATGCTCTTGGCAAAGGCGTCTCTCAGGTTGATGTGGTGGAAGCTCACGATGCTGCCCTCCCGCTTGGCCCGCTCTAGAGCCTCCCGCCGCTTGAGGGCCTTCTCCCGCCGCATCTGGTTCTTGTAGAACTCGGCGAAGTTGTTGACTATGATGGGAATGGGCAGCGCAATGACCAAGACGCCGCAGATACAGCAAACACTACCGATTACCTTCCCAAGGGGAGTGGTCGGGTAGATGTCGCCATATCCGACAGTGGTCATAGTGATTCCAGCCCACCAGAAGGTTTCCGGTATCGAGATAAACTTGGTCCCCGGCTCCTCTTTCTCCGCGAAGTACGCGAGACTAGAGAATATCAACACACCCATGGCCAGGAAGAGCATGAGGAGGCCCAACTCCTTGTAGGAGTTCCTCAGCGTGAACCCCAGCGACTGGAGGCCGGTGGAGTGCCGCGCGAGCTTCAGTATCCGGAGGATCCTCATGATCCGGAATATCTGCACCACGCGCCGCACGTCTTGGAACTGGTCGGTCGCGTTCTTATTGGTCTCCACGAGGAAGAGGGACACGTAGTACGGCAGGATTGCCAACAGATCTATTACGTTCAAACCGCCTTTGAAGAACTTCCATTTGTTGGGGGACGCGCTGAACCGCAGCACGTACTCGAGGGTGAACCACGTGATACAGACGGCCTCGACCATCGCCAGCTGCGGGTTGTCCTGGACCGCTCCCTTCTCGTCGTTCACTTGCATTTGGGGGATGGTGTTAAGAGTGAGGGCGATCGTGGACAAGACGATGAACAGTATTGAGATGACCGCTATGACCTGTGAACACCGAGTCCTCGTTTGATCGTACTTCAACACTGACCGTTTCCCAGGTCGGACCCTACGTGAAGTTCTTGTTTCGGTAACGATAGTTTATTAGACTTTCCATCAAAGTTGTATACGAATTCCTGAAAAATATCGTAGTGCCGCTTGGACTTGGATAGAAAAAAATATTTATTTTACCAGCGATATAGGGAGGTATTACGAAATGAACCGATGATAATGCTAAAAGATCGGTAATATTGAAGAACTGATGTGGTTTGTTGGGAACATTCAACGAGGACCAATCCAATAATAGTTGAACTGGAAACTGAAACTAAGAGAACGAATTGCTGTGAACTATCGGTAAATGTTTTGCATTCGGTAAATTTCAATTATTTACATGTTTGTGTATTAAAGTATGTGGGCTTAGGCCTATAATAAACACATATCAATATGTCGCGAAGATTAATCAGAATTACAATTCGTAGAAAATAAATTAAACTTCTCAATATATCTTGTTATAGGAGAGAAAATGTGTGTGCATCCAAAAATGGAATTTGTTCAAAATCATAAAAAAATTTTATAATTTGTTATTTTTTTACAAAACTTAATTTCAAAGAATTAATTTATAATTCAGTTTAATATTAAAATATATTAATTGCAATCTTAAATTAACTGAAATTAACAGAATTTAAAATTTAAAAAATATATTTTCTACTAAAAAATAAAAAATCTATAATTTTCAAGGGTTAAGTTTGGCCGGAATTTAAACTGACGGCAATTACAAACAGAAAATAAAGAATATTATGATCAGAAAGATATACCCAGCGGTGTAACGTTTCAAATGTTCCAAACTGTAGAAAATGTTATTCTGGTTGAGGAAAACAACACCGCACACTTACTCGTGTCCTAAAACAACATAAAACCATATTTAATAAAAATACGAGTGTATTTACTGGTCTGTAAAAACTACAGATGTAGCAGTTTTGCTAGCGGCAACGTTACTGCGTAAGCGAAAGCCACGCAACCAATACTATAGTTACATTCAGCAATGTCAGTGTTAGTGTGTTAGTTAGTGTTAGAACTGCAGTGCGACACAGCAAAGCGTTAGAAGACAGAACAGAGAAGACAGAAGGAAGGAAGAAACAAACGGTCAACAGCCAACCGTTGAACTCGTCACCAACGGGCTCTGGCCATCCGACGAGTGGTAAAGACATCGGACCTTCTCTCAGAGCGAGAGAAGAGCCGCGCATCGGACTATTCGAGTAGCAGCTTCAGAAAGAAACAAGTTAAAGATTCGTCCGAGAAATGTGAGAAGGTATTGTCCTTCAAGAGAGTTATGTTTTTGTGTGATCCGAAAATACACCATATAGATTTAAAATAACACGTATTAACGTTTAAAAACTCGATATTCAAACAACCGCGTGAAAACATGTAAAACAAACTGAACACCGGATTGAAGTTCAACAGATAATCCTCACTAACAGCTGTCGCTTAAGGTGCGAGTAGACTAAAACCTGCCCTAACAGCGTGGATCTTACGTTTCGTAATAGAGGAAACGGTCGAAACCCTCTTATGACGAGTGGTATTTGCATCGTCGTCCTGGATGAGTGCATGGCAAACGACGCGGTTTTGTCAGTTGTCCGGGCGCAGTCTGCTCGAGAGAGCGCTAGTTCGATCACCTTTGCGCCTCAGGAGAAGACTACGCAGCATTTGTATTGGTTTGTGAGTTGTGGTTTTAATGTGTTCTGGTTTTTGAAATTGTATGTCAGAACCTAAATTTGTGTAAATTCGTGTTAGTTCAAATACGCGATAGTATAATTCTTTATTTATTGGCGTAAATATATTTAATTGTAATTTTGTGTGAACAGCTTATATGATTCCTATATATGTTTCTTAAGTTTGTCTGTTTATGAATTAGCATTATTCACTTGTCAATGTTTCTCTTATGATATATTGTTGGTTTTAGTAACGATTTTGAAACATTTTGATATTAACACTAATTTGCTTACTAATGTTCAATTTAGCGTTTTGCAGCTATACTGCCTATCTTTTTTCTTATTTTTTTGTGTGTGTGCAAAGTGGATCTTTTTATCGTCATGGTGGTTGCCTTTGCCTTCATGTTGTTTGGTTTGTTTGTTATTACATAAGCAAGTGTGTTTTTTAAGTTACTTATATTTTGTGTTTTATGTTTTATACACTTAATATCTATTTCGTTTGTGTTAATTCTTTTTCTTTTTCGCTTGTTAGGTTTCGCGTCTATTATGAATATATTTTTAAGTTGTATTTTAATTTTCACTTGTGTTTTTAGTTTGCAGCTTTATTGCGTTTATTCTATTATGTTTTTGTGTCTGCTTAGGTCTGTGTGTTATGTTACTGTCTCCAGTGTTTCTGTGTGAGCGGTAGTGTAAGGGGCGTCGTTTGCCAGCCCAGGCTTCCACTCGCGGCGTCTAAGTCGTGGCGTCACCCATTCCCCCACAGCTTCTCACAAGCCAAGCCGACATCTAGAACAAGCGACAACAACAACAACAACAACAAACACAAACAACATCAAACAGTAAACAGTTAGTTCAAGTCACCAAAACATTACATAAACTTATATTAAATCGGGAATGAATTCTATTAATTCGATAAAAATTAGTTATCCTATTAACTTCGGGGTTATCGTAAAATAGTTTAGGGATTGATTAAAAAAATTAGTCAGCAAACGTAACAAAACATAGAAGTTAATAATATAATTATTGTATACTACATCACCAACAACTATCAAATAAACTACTTAGATTATATTGGTTAGTATTTTTAGGAACATACGAGATCGCTGCTCAAAAACGAAACATTAAACTCATATTTGCAAAATCCTCTCAGTAAATTAAAGTGTTGATAAAAAAGCTGCTTAAATAATCTAAAAATATGGTTATTTTTAATTTGGAATAGCTATAAATTAGTTTAACGTGTTTGTAGGTTCATTTAAAAGTTACTCGCACTCAACTTTAGATAAGCTGTACAATTTTGTATTCACATTACTTTGACCTTGTAACCATCAAAGTGAAAAATCTGGCAACATAACATTTGAAACCCTAAATAAACTAAGCAGTTATTAAAACTAGAATTAAAACAAGTTTTACTGATATATCGTATTCAGCTGTAAGCTGTAACCGTCGAACGGAAGGGCTTGTTGGAGCACGGCGTAGATGGTTGGTCTCGTATTCAGCTGTAAGCTGTAACCGTCAAACGGAAGGGCTTGTTGGAGCACGGCGTAGATGGTCGGTCTCGTATTCAGCTGTAAGCTGTAACCGTCAAACGGAAGGGCTTGTTGGAGCACGGCGTAGATGGTCGGTCTCGTATTCAGCTGTAAGCTGTAACCGTCAAACGGAAGGGCTTGTTGGAGCACGGCGTAGATGGTCGGTCTCGTATTCAGCTGTAAGCTGTAACCGTCGAACGGAAGGGCTTGTTGGAGCACGGCGTAGATGGTTGGTCTCGTATTCAGCTGTAAGCTGTAACCGTCAAACGGAAGGGCTTGTTGGAGCACGGCGTAGATGGTCGGTCTCGTATTCAGCTGTAAGCTGTAACCGTCAAACGGAAGGGCTTGTTGGAGCACGGCGTAGATGGTCGGTCTCGTATCCAGCTGTAAGCTGTAACCGTCGAACGGAAGGGCTTGTTGGAGCACGGCATAGATGGTCGGTCTCGTATTCAGCTGTAAGCTGTAACCGTCGAACGGAAGGGCTTGTTGGAGCACGGTGTAGATGGTCGGTCTCGTATTCAGCTGTAAGCTGTAACCGTCGAACGGAAGGGCTTGTTGGAGCACGGCGTAGATGGTCGGTCTCGTATTAAGCTGTAAGCTGTAACCGTCAAACGGAAGGGCTTGTTGGAGCACGGCGTAGATGGTCGGTCTCGTATTCAGCTGTAAGCTGTAACCGTCGAACGGAAGGGCTTGTTGGAGCACGGCGTAGATGGTCGGTCTCGTATTCAGCTGTAAGCTGTAACCGTCAAACGGAAGGGCTTGTTGGAGCACGGCGTAGATGGTCGGTCTCGTATTCAGCTGTAAGCTGTAACCGTCGAACGGAAGGGCTTGTTGGAGCACGGCGTAGATGGTCGGTCTCGTATTCAGCTGTAAGCTTTAACCGTTGAACGGAAGGGCTTGTTGGAGCACGGCGTAGATGGTCGGTCTCGTATTCAGCTGTAAGCTGTAACCGTCGAACGGAAGGGCTTGTTGGAGCACGGCGTAGATGGTCGGTCTCGGATTTTTTACGAGCAACAATTTTCTTTCTCAACTTTTTATTGCACCTCCATCTGCTTGCCTCTGTAGGAAGCTTTAGTCTTTAAAAATGGTTTTATTAATTTAGACGGTTTGCTACTTAGTTTCCGTACGGTGAAATTAAATTTGTTTTGAAATAATTTTACCAAACACACTTTTTATTGCTGAATCTGGATTTCAATTTATAAAAGTTTAGACTCATTGAAATTTACTTTTAAAATTATTTGTATGATTTTAGTAGTTTTAATATTATAATGTTCACTGATATGGCGATAATTATCGAAAATTCTTTAATCTGTAAAGAAGTTATTAATCCATTAATAAAGTTTGCAATTGAGAGAATTAGATTTAAAATGTGTTTGTAACCTGTTTTTAATATCTCTAATTTAATTTGAAAACTGTTTAGAAGAATTAAAACCATAAATACCACCACAACATACATACTTATAATGCCGTTTTCTTTACGATGATTCATCAAACTAAAATGTAAGAAACATATGTTGGTTATGATAATGAATCCTGAATAACTTACTTGACAAAATCTGTATTCGCTGCGGATGCAAAAATGTTAACTATAGTGAACATAATAGAAATGCACCTCGTCTAACGTTACACCTGGCTTTGATATACCTAAATTTGTTATAAGCCATATTTTATGTTTGTCTTTTGAATGCATTGTTTGTTTCCAATAACAAAAAAATCCCTCTAAACATAAGGCGCTAAAAAAATTGTCATAGTTTTTATATTTACATGTAGTTATTATTTTTGTTAGTAAATAGGAATTTTCAACTACTATGGAAACAATTCCTGAAAATTCATAAATTATACTTCTCCGGCCAGATTCATATATATTTCTTGACATAGCTCTTGAGCGTTCCATAAACATATCGCCAATCTAAAGAAGCCAGAAAAGATTTCAACAGAATATTTCCCTAGTAAACCCCCGGAGATAGACCCCTCTCTTATACGCGACTATCTTGAAATACATCCACATTATTAAATATACTCCTACATGTATCCATCTATACCAGAACCAAGAGGCATCTTGATGTGTTATTTAATACTTTATCCCTCAGGAAAACACAGCAAAACTTTGACAAAATCTATGCCAAGAGTATTCAAACATTGCAACATTCGCCCTTAATAATGAAAATATCCAATGAATACTGGGATAAATCCTCAATGTCAGCATAATATAAACAAATGAATCATACACAATAACATTATAGGCAATAAAATCAGAAATCAGTATTATAAATATTCAACTTATATGGCCATTGTAAATATCCTAGTTATTAATTTTTCTAAGTTACTCAATGGAAAATTAAAGTAATTAGTAACATCTAGCAAGTAATGAAGACATATTGAAACATGAAAATTCAGATAAATGTAAATGTAATTTTAATACAATTAGCTGAAGATTAAAATGTAAATAATTTGTTTTCGTAGCAATAATTAAATGCCTTATTTGAAGTAACTTCTAAAATAAGCTACAACTAAAATAATTTGCATAATTTTGAAACTTAAAACATGTTTAACTACTTATACTACAAACTATGTTGAATTGAAAACTGTAACATTCTGAAGAAAACTCTAGTTTTTACATTTTTACAAGTGACTGATCATACCAGACATGCTTCCGTCCACCATGTGACATTTACCATAAACACAAAAATGCAACATTTCATACAAAGTATACATAAAATACATAGTGTTTTATATAAAAACTTTAGCAAATGGATTATGAAGTTAACATGATTGAAGTGTTTTTTAAATTTTATTAACATAAACAGAGTACACTGAGGTTTGTTAATAGATAAATCAAAAATGTAAATTAAGTCGTTGTTTAAAAAATATTTAAATTAGTAAATTATTAATTCAATAGCAGAGCATCACAGGAATAGACATAGAGAGAAAGCATCAAGAGTAGAGTAAGTAATAAACATATGTAATGTCTTCACATACCAAAGACAATAAGAATCGCATTAGATTAGAAAGATAGAAGAAACAGAGGATAGAAGAAAGGAAAAAGATGAAAGAAGAAAAGCTGAAGCGACCTGCTAAAGCGTAGGTTGCCAGGCCCCTCGGAGTGGTGTAAACCCTTTATAAGGAGTTGAGTTGCAACTGAAATAGGGAACTCTCAACTAATAGGTTGTCCTCGTCAAAAATAAATTAACCAAAGTTCGTGTCATCTTGGTAATGTTAATTATAAAAGATAACACAAAGCTGATTAAAGTACTTAAGCATAATGAGGATTTGATCAATTGCAAGTTATAATACCTAAGATGTTTTAGAAATAGCTTTAGTTCAACAGTGCAAGCGCCTTGAAAGTTTAATAGCCTTTTTTTATAGTGACGTAATTTTTGAATACAATTTATCTGCGCTATAATCTAACATTTCTATTGAAAACATGATAATATTACAAAATATTTTCGAGAGCATATTTTTGTTGATCCAAAGCTAGATTATGCAATGAAACCTGTTTATATACATAACAAACTTTAGTTATCTCCTGATTTGTAATCCTTGATATCACTTAGTTCGATAATACTTATCGAATTACAATCTCAATTCGTTTTAAAAATTTGATAGATCTTGTTCATACAAAGCCCAGGGAAATCACGATTCTGATCTGCATAAGAAATCCTTTATGCAATTTCATCTTGATAAATCGGCGTTTCGCTTGAAAACTAAAATTAATATTTTTTTACATGTAATTCAATTCAGCATTTTTGGACCGTCAAATATTTTTATGTAAGCATGTTAGAGCAACGAAGATAGCCAGTTGATTTCACAAAACAAGTAGATTAATTGATTTTGATTGATCTCATACAAATCAATTATCGATCGACTCAAAACCCTCTTTAATAACGCAATCGATATGTTATAGTTTTGAGGAATTAAAAACTAAAATGATAATAGATGTTTATCGAATTTTATTAATAAGGGGTGAACCACTGACTGTAAATGACAATTGATTTTTGCAAGACTCAACTTAATTTCATATATGTTTATACATTTGAACAGTTTCATCTTTGTTGTAGTACCTTTCCTTGGCCTACTACATTAGATGATGTTAGATTGGATAGTGATTTGGATAGTAGATGATGCTATCCGAATTCATTGACGCTACTGACCTGACTTAATTACATGGATATTTTTCCAACTGAACAGTTCCATCTTTTCTTCAACGTTACTACAGTAGGCGATGCTAGACATCCGAACACACCGGATTGCTAAGACAACAAAGGGATTGCAGTTGTGCAAGCACGCGCTGATAGAATCAGATCGCTTAGGTGAAACAATATTCGTGATAAGCTGAGAAGCTTACTGGTCATTGCAGAGTTTCCACTTCGCGGTAAAAAATATCCCACATCATTCTTTAAAAAATCCCACTTTATCCATCCATCTCAAATGAAATATCCCCCAAAATATCCCTCGAATGTTGTACTTAATATTAATTAATTGGTTTATGATCAAATATATATTTTATCATGTAGTTTTAAATAAATAGATTATATTACAAATTGATCTCTAGTTAAATAAATGTAACATGTTTTATTGGGTGATACTTGTCACCGACTTCAGAAGATTGTTTACACGCGTAATCTAATAACACAAAATGCTAAAACCACTGATCTCTTAGTTACAGTTCTATAGTTAGATAACACTTTATGCACCGCCACCACATGAACCGCCTATTTCTAACAGGTTTGACTTTCATCAGGGTTTTATTTAATGGCGGACATCCAATATCGATGTATATTTTGAAAATATTACATTGGTGTTTATGATTGGCAAAATTGTTTAATAATTTTAGTAAAGAAAAAAAATTGTATACAGCTAAATAAAAATAAATGCCACTCAAAATATCCCACACTATCCACGGGAGGTTAAAATAACCCTAAAATGGGATTAAAATCCCTGAAATGGAAACATTGGCTCATTGTTTAAGATTCGGGTTACGTAGATGGGGAGAATTGGTTGAAGGGGTAGGGGTGGGAGCGGCGCCGATTTCCCCTCACAAATAAAACCGTCCCTAAAACTTGGACAGAAATACCACCGAGAGTAACCTTTCCGGATTGACTTTTGTCCTTGTATCTCATTGTACTTTCAAATTAGGGCACTTTTTATACCTTTCTTTGAATTTACTTTTCTGTCTGATAGCAGAAAATGCGAGTATCTATTAAAAACTCACTTTCCGATTGTCGAAATTGTATCACATTCATTTGTATCGAAACTATAAAACCAAACTAAACTATCGAAGTACACCATAAAACCAATTACCATGAAAAGCGAATTGTCTGGACTCATTTGACTTATTTGAATTATTCACCTTAGTTTAATCTCACAATATTTAATGGACTTATGTGTGGACTTAATACTCGTAGTGCATTTAAATACCCCCGTAGCAGCAAACCTGCGTACTCAGCGAATTTCCAATGCATATATATGTATCTTAATACTACATAAAGCCACATACCAAGTTTCATCAATATACATTCATAAATAAACGATTTATGTCATTTTAATTATTCTCCATAAGAATAACATTGCGGCTGAGTATGCAGGTTTGCTGAAGCAAGGAGTACAAAAAATGGGGTTTTATACAAATATCAATATAACTCATGTAGGTAAAGCCACATACCAAATTTCATTAATTTATTTTCATAATGAAGGGAGATAACACGTTACTTATTCTCCATAAGAATAACATGGGGCTGAGTACGCAGGTTTGCTGCTACGGGAGCCATTGGTAAAAAATTGTTTTTTGAGCAAATATCAATGGTCCACAACCAGATGAAGTCGTATACCAAGTTTCGTCAGTATACGTTCATAAATAAGCAAGATATACAATTTTTTCCTTTCCTCCATAAGAATAACATTAGACAACGTACTGTGTTTAGCACTTTCAATATCTCGGTAACCAATTGACGTAGAGAAATGATCAAAATACCAGATTGTGTGTTTTTTTAAGCTGAATTGAATGGGAAAAACTAAAATTTGACTATTTCCAAAATTATATGTAAAAAATTCGAAAAACCCAATTTTTGGGGTACAAAACCCCCCCAAAATACCCCTTCGGATAGAGCGATATGGCTGGTTTTCGAACTTAAAGTCATAAATGTTGCTTTACACGTTTATACCAAATTTCATCAAAATCGGATAATTTTTACGAGAGTTATCGTGCTCACGGACACACACATATATATATATATATATACAGTTTCGAACGAATGGTGTTTTTGGGGTCTGGGGACCTCAAAACGAAAAGTTATCATGGTCCCGGGCATAGGTCTTACCATGCCGACTACGGTAATAGCTTCTTCCCTATAGGGGAAATTCGCTAAAATGAAACTTTTAAGCACAGTCGAGTGAAGCCTTATTCATATCTCCTAACAACAAGCTGGATGACATATGACCTAATATGATAAATTTGATTTAAAACGGTAACGAGTTTAGCGTGACTCCGTAAGAAGCATGTCGACGGTAAATGCCAGCTTACCTTTATTACATCCACTTCTTTGAGCTCTACAACACAATTGTTTCAAATTTCCTGAAGTGAAACCAATAAAATAATAGTATCAGGGTGACTGTTGGGTCATTGGAATATTTAAATTTTATAATATATTAATAAATTTCATTTTCTTGATCATCGCAAACTGCTTATACAAAGGAAAATTTATAATTTAAATAAATTTATTCTAAATATATATATATATAATATTTATTTGTTTTATTTTAACATATATTTTCATTGCCTAAATTGAAATTGTATATAATTTGTTCTTATCAAAATGAAATTTTGACTAAAACTCTTCGAAAAATGTTGTAACTGTTCCTATTGATTCAATCACGAATAATAATGCAATGATTTCTATTTATGTCGATACCGGTTGGACCTGTCTTCTACTCTCACTCGAACCTAATTAAAATGTTAAAATTAAATCGAACTGAACAGCTGATCAAATGTGACTCTTTAGTGAGAACTATGACTACAATGTTAATAATCATAAATATGAATGTGACCAAGCATGACTTGGGACACAATAGACAACTGGGTACGTTGATGTCTTTAGTACCCACAGTTAACTATCACAAGCAAAATATTTCAGAATGCTGTGTTTTACGCAAAATTGAAAAAAAACCTTCCTACCTACAAAAAGGTCAGTAAGAGGACAATGCCAATAACAGAAGACCACAAGCCCGGCTGACGTCACAGCCATTAACACCGGGTCCTATTGATCACTGAGGCCCACATAGCCTACTACATTTTTTCATAGAGTAAATATTTTGTACTTCAAATTTACACAAATACATAATTATGGTATAGAACAATTTATATTATTATTTTAATACTCATGTATAATCTCCTAAAATCATCATAAGTTGTAATGTACTTTTTAATTTTTGTTTTAATAACGAATAGTTACTGGACAGTATATTAATTTCCCCACTTTAAATTCGTGATTGTTTGATGCAATATACATTTAATTTTGTAATCAACTTTTCCTTTGACATCCTACAGTTTTTGGGTGTGTATTGTTTACGTTGCAACGCGACGTCACCTTTGTATATTAACACAGGAAAAATAAATAAATAAATATCTAGTGGCTTTTAGTGTATATTTGCTCCATAAACAATTTTCTTCTTCTTTATAAACCCATATGATAATCTGGGCTTCGCACCAATGCACAGAGGCGATGAGGCAATGAGGCAGAGCTAATAGTCACTGATGATTAATGGTAATCAAACCCGGGTTCTCACCAATGCACAGAGGCGATGAGGCAATGAGGCAGAGCTAATAGTCACTGATGATTAATGGTAATCAAACCCGGGTTCTCACCAATGCACAGAGGCGATGAGGCAATGAGGCAGAGCTAATAGTCACTGATGATTAATGGTAATCAAACCCGGGTTCTCACCAATGTACAGAGGCGATGAGGCAATGAGGCAGAGCTAATAGTCACTGATGATTAATGGTAATCAAACCCGGGTTCTCACCAATGCACAGAGGCGATGAGGCAATGAGGCAGAGCTAATAGTCACTGATGATTAATGGTAATTAAACCCGGGTTCTCACCAATGCACAGAGGCGATGAGGCAATGAGGCAGAGCTAATAGTCACTGATGATTAATGGTAATCAAACCCGGGTTCTCACCAATGCACAGAGGCGATGAGGCAATGAGGCAGAGCTAATAGTCACTGATGATTAATGGTAATTAAACCCGGGTTCTCACCAATGCACAGAGGCGATGAGGCAATGAGGCAGAGCTAATAGTCACTGATGATTAATGGTAATCAAACCCGGGTTCTCACCGTCCTACCTCACCGTCAAGCTCTCTCACCCTACCTCACCTAATCTAACTCTAACTCTATCAAACCACTTGGTGACAATACAAGGACAGTTCAAATTAATATCGGGGAAGTATTCAAGCGAATATTGCCATAAAAAATCACTCTAAAATTTGTGGCTGAGCTATAGTTTGTTTATCTACACCAAAATGAATACGAGTTTGTAAAGTAATAGTTTCAACTATAACTTTATCAGTATCCTGAACATTTACAAGGACGGTATTGACACTTGGGCTGACAATGGCAGCGCATGGGGAGGGGGAGGTAACCCACAGGATTTCCGGGATCTGACAGCTTTTGAGAGGAGAAAATCAACTCTCCCTCTGGCGTTGTCCCTTTATCCTAACGAAGAAGTCTCCTAGCAATTACATTCCAATGTACAGTTAAGGCAGGACAGTATTATATTCAAAATGGTAGTGTTAATAAATTTCAATTCGAATTCAGAAACATTAAGTTGTGTGGGTAGTCCCCAGGTAGTACAGCTAGCTGAATCTGACTTCGCCATAGTTAAAATTAAAACATATTTCAGTTATGAATATTTGCTGCCCAATAAATGTATGGAGATACGTTATTATTTTACTTTTATTTGTTAGTATTTTTACTTGGTAAGTTTTCTCCAATGTACATTAACACCAGGTCAAAGGTTCCAACTTCACTTCAGAGGTATAATTCAGAGAAAACTGTTGGATATCTCAATGTATGAAATTGGTGCAAAAATAATGGAGGAGTTATTAAAAAAAAAATCACCTTAACATATTAATATAGAGGGTGTACAGTAAATCTCTGGACAAAGGCATATAGCATTGTTCCTTGGGTCAATATAAACACATTTTACCACATGAACATGGATCTCCCGTGCCTAGTTTTCCGTTTGTCTGTCTGTATGTGTTATTTACTTTAAAGTCCATATTTTAAAAACTACTGAACCAAACTCAACCAATTTTAAATCAACTGTTAATGGTCTATCAACACAAAAGTTATGATAAAATTATCCATGACAATTTTGAAATGGTGACCATTTTAAACTTTCTTTCTAAAATGGTTCAGAAACAAGCAATTTTTCAAAACATTGTTGCACCATTTCGTTCGTTTGTATTATCAGCTCATAACATGTATTGATACTGTAAAACTTTGTTTTGCTGTATATACAGCTGTTTTATAATTCAATTGAATTAAATTAGATCTCCAAGTTATCCTTATATAAAACCGGAAATTTGGGGGCGGCATGTGCCCTTCAGGATGGGATATAAAACATTGAAAACAACTTTGCATACTTATGGATCAAGGCCATTTGTTTTTAGCTCAATCGTCAAAATCGGTGCAGAAGTAACGGAAAATTCACACAACGGGAATGATCGGAAAAATTGACTTAGCGTATTTTAGATATATATTCCCTGCCTCTGTTCACATTTGTGCTGTCAATAGGTATGTAACTTAGGTAAACAAAGGGCGAAGTTTAACAAACTCAAAATACCGGCGGTTTTATTCGTCTACGTTTAGCGTGAAAAAGAAAGGAGCAGCCGAGAGGAAAGGGCTTAGATAAGAAGTCCTAGACCCGCAATCGATAGACAGCGGGGTTTATGGCCAGTGACGTCTGCAGACCTCATAAACATCCGCCTCTCTGTACTGTTGTACTGCTTTACTGATCTACTGCTGTACTGCTGTACTGCTGCCTCACCGTTCCTTGTGGAATATAATACGTCGATGCAGCAGTGATACAGTCGTGAGCAACGTCAGTGGAGATAAATATCAAATGAATTTATGATAGCGAAGAGTTGCTCAATGTTGCGGCATTAAATCAGAAATTAAATTGTGAAAACCAACTTTCAGATTATAAATGTTTTGGGATGTCCCGAGTAAATACTCGGGAACTCCCAATATACTCGGTAAATATATATACATTTTCATTTAGAAAGGTTAGGTCAAACTATTTAAGAAGTATGGAGAAAACGTGAAGCGAAATTTTTGGTGTTTAACTGCACAACTTAGTAATAATGATTTCTTACTGTGTTTAAAATGCAAATTATAAGGGTATACAACCCGTAAATCCATAAAATTATCAAATGAGGGAGGAACACATAATGTATGACTGGCAATACGGTAATTAAAATACTTATTACAGCCAGTAAATTTGAAGCATTTTAATTTTTCAAAGGATGCATAACAAATTTTAGACATTTAATTACTAAGATATATTTAAAACGTTACACTTGTGATTGATTATTAACATAAAGCAATACATTTGTTTACAGAAGAACATTAATTGCTCTTTATTCATATGCAATGAATGAAATACGAAGTTTTCACGTTTTATGCTAAAGTTGTGTAGTAGAGAACTCGATGAAGGAGTAGGTCTTAGCAGGTTGACGGTCGACAAATCTGTCATAACTTTGGATATCCCGAGACTGTTGCCTTCTATCGGAGGTGTTATAAATGTGTCACAGGCTAATGGGGGACTCTACAAGTACTCGTACCGTTGAGATGAAAACTTGGTATTCTCTGCTTGGCTTCGGTACTGGATGTATAGATTTTGTGAAGTTAAAATTCGTTCAGCTCGTCAACACTTTTTTAAACTCTGATACCTCAAATTAAGATAATTTATACTAGGTTCTAAGAAGAAAAGAACATGTTTTAGAAAATAGGGCAGCGGCATTTGGTAGAGGAAGATGTGGCCAAATAGATCAATAGGGGCCACGTTTTATGGCCGTGACGTCAGAAAGCCTGTAAGGTCTTATACTGTTATTGGCGTTGTCTTGGGCAGACTTCACCTTCACGAGACATTGCTCCAAAAATGTTTTATGTTCGAAACTTGGTTCGAAGTCGACGTAAAACTACTCAGTTTAGCTAGAAGTTTTAGGTTGATGTGAAACGACAAACAATTTAAAAAAAATTAATTTCTAAAAGATTTTTTTAGACTTTGTGTTTCAATGTAAAAAATCGAGCACAATAAGTAATGAGTATTTTAACACAGTTTAGGTAGTACGTCACCTGTTTTTACTGGAAATTAGTGCATCATTGTATAAATCCAATTTATATTGAATCAACTTTATTTTATTATTAGGATTAACATCTCTTAACGCCATAAAATGACTTTTGAAATAATTAAATAGTAAAATTTTATAAACATTTAACATTAGGAGCAATTAAGAGTTGGTTTTCCAAACATAGATGTCACCCTGGAGGGCAAAGTTTTCCAAGTTTTCCGGGGCTGTGTGTTTGCCCAGGCGGCTCGGCGCCTACCGCCATCCCAACCCCCCAGCGCTGCCCCGGTATCGAATTTGGAACAAAGGACAGTAAGTTCCTTTATCTGAATATGACTATTGTACTATTTTATGTTATGTTTGGTACAACGATTAAAAATTAAATAAATAACATTTCTTGAAATTTCATCAAGTTTATGTCTTTGGAGGATAATTTGAGAAACAACTTTGACTGTGACAAACAACAACCGAGTGGCATGAATGCGTTCGTCCGCGTCCCATGTATGAACTATATCAAATCCCTTAATGCACTGTGACAAACAACAACCGAGTGGCATGAATGCGTTCGTCCGCGTCCCATGTATGAACTATATCAAATCCCTTAATGCACTGTGACAAACAACAACCGAGTGGCATGAATGCGTTCGTCCGCGTCCCATGTATGAACTATATCAAATCCCTTAATGCACTGTGACAAACAACAACCGAGTGGCATGAATGCGTTCGTCCGCGTCCCATGTATGAACTATATCAAATCCCTTAATGCACTGTGACAAACAACAACCGAGTGGCATGAATGCGTTCGTCCGCGTCCCATGTATGAACTATATCAAATCCCTTAATGCATTGCTGTCTCTGGACATAAAACCTCATCACCTAGTGTGACGTATGTCAGTTGATAAAATTATTACTTAACTACGTTCTAATTTAAAAAACTGGGCGGTATTTTAGATTCCACTATTTTTGCAGTAAATTCGTCAGGTGAAAAATCTAGATCCAGACGAATGGAAAAACCGTGTACTAAAAATTACTCACGATTAAAGTATTTAAAAATAATTTTGAATCGCAGCTTAAAAGTTCTTGGCTAAAATTAACTATTAATAGTACAGCTAGAGAACTTTGTAACATAATCTTGAAGAAACCCTTGGGGTTAAGCGTGAATCATGAAGCAGCTTTGAGCAGCTTGAAGCAGATAATAGCAAGTGGATAATAGATTAGAGCCTTTTTTGATTCTAGTGTATCAACTCTAGTGAAATTAGTTAACATTTACCAAAGAAAGTTCTCAAATCCATAACTATTTGCTACATAAGGTCAACCTTTTTAACTTATTTATGGATCTGATTTGACTATAACACTGAGATCAGTTGAACAGCAGAGCGGTTGGACCAAGAACGAGGAAACTAGTCCAAAATACAAGTATATCTGAATATTTTAATGTGATTGCTATTTTTCATTACAGTCTTGAAAGATTTCTCAGATATTAAAGTCTTTTCCCTTATAAATCATGCTTGACTATAAGAACTAATCTTGATTTTTCAATCTTTGTTCTACGTCTTCATGTATAGTAAATGATTAAAAACAAATACTTAAAGTAGAAACCAAACTGTTATAGCCACTCTTTTGCATAAAACTTTTGATGAATTAAGTTTAAAGGTGTTATTTCCTTGAACTTTGCACCACTCTGCTGTTGACATTCACCCCGCAGAATGTCACGACTAAAGGGCAAGGCGGGTTCCAGTCGGACTAGAAAAGGAATTTCTTTCTTATATAAAAAACAAGTGAATGTATTTTTTAAAATATCATTTGATTTTGTCGTTGATATATGGATTAGAAATATTGTCTTTTGAAAATATAGTTTGCCTATTTATAAAAGTTTATATCTATACAGGTTTGTAAATCAATGCTTGCCTGATGGATCAATGTTTTGATCCATTAAGCGTTCCTGTACCACTCATCCGATTCAGATCAAACTTTGCATGGTCATTCAGGTTAACCATAGGAAAGCTTCTAGGCACTATTGAAAGGCCTTGGACTTTAGGGCTTCACCTCACTGGACTTTAAAGTTACCGTACCATTCCTAAGGGTGGAAAGATTAGTTATAATTTTAACAGATAACTAATAAAAAATATTTTAAAGAACTGTCTATTTATTTAGGTAGCGAGCTGAAATTATGAACTAAGATTTTTCATCAAAATTCTTGGACGTAGCAACGCACACCTGGAAAAAGAATCATCATAAAGGTGGTTAATAATATAAATTAATCTAACCAATGTGGTGGTGATGGTCGATAAATTGCTTGACTAAGTATATACGTTAGTTGTTATAGGGCTTTCACGTGTTATGTACTAACTAAATAAGGAAGAGGCATGGGATACCGGTTTCTGCTGTATGTTAGGGAGGATGGTGACGTCCTAGTGCCATCCAACCATATTTTTAACGTCGCAAACAAGTTAAAATAATGTTTTGAATAAAGTTAGTTTTCTTGACTTAAAGAAATTGTGGCAAAAATAACTCAAAAATATATCGCCTTTTTGCATTTGATTTGAAATTGTTGGTGGTATGAGAAATGGGCTTAATATTACCTTGCGTTTTATATAAGAGGAACTTTTAAAACCTACGAAACTGTGTTTAAAAAAATTTATTAACTTAAAACATACTTAAGCGTTTAAAACTAAGAAATCTATACTCATAATATGGTTTAACATACACGTAAACCCAATAGGCAAAATCAATTCTACACCTCGAAAAACTTCGTATTTCGAAAAGAAACTTTCTTTAACAGTTTTCTAAAAAAAAACAATATTATTTAATCCATCTTTACTTTCATAAGCAAAACTTTTATATTTTGACTAAATAGTATCAGTTTGACCCGTTATGTTAAAATAATATGCATAGATTTTCAGATTTGCTTTGTCTGAGTATACGGAGCCTATGTGTTCTCACGACACTGAGACTGATAACAGCAGTCGCGTGGCTCTTATCAATAGCTCGTGCCTCGTTTGTCTGACCCGTAATGATTTGATCTATTCCCGATTTAACTCCTTTTATAAACGTTTTTGGATCTGCAAAAATACCTGATATCCATAAGCTAAAATGTCATTTGAGCAAATTGTTCACGTTTATTCAAATACCTTCAAGATAGATTGAACATTATATTTAATTTGTTATAGAGTAAATTTGAGCTCGATATATTTTTCACAAATGTTTTATGTTTTAATCAACAGAGCTCCTAAATGTTGCGATATTATTTGTAAAGATTGGGTTCTTGGCTAAGACTAAACAACGACGTGCGTACGTTTGTTGCTGAAGTTTTTGATCTAAACAACAACAATGAGAACAAGCTGTCAGGGTGCGCCTGGCCTGTTCAACTAAAAATCGTGATTTATCAGCTATTTCTTATTCGATCTTTCTGAACTTGGTGTCGTTTGATTGAAAATTAAAGTTACTAAATAAATGTTTCTTGACTTTATTTCGTATAATCAGCTTATTTTTAGTAATTTTAGTTCGAAACATTAAAATTTCCGCCATTTTGAAAAAGAAAAATATTTTTTAATAATTATTTTTTACAATTATTTTATTACTACCTTAAACACTATACCAATTTTCATAAATATATCTCTAATATTAGCGAATTTCCCCTATAGGGAAGAAGCTATTACCGTAGGTCTCATGGTAAGACTTAAGCCCGAGACCATGATAACTTTTCATTTTGAGGTCCCCAGATGCCAAAAACACCATTCGTTCAAATTTTTATATATGTATTTACATATTTATATTTATATACATTTATATATATATATATATATATATATGTGTGTCCGTAAAGACGATAACTCTCGTAAAAAAGGTCCGATCTTCATAAAATTTGGTACAAATGTGTAAAGTACCATTTATTTGAACGAGTTCGAAAACCAGATGAATCGCACCATCCGAAGGGGGATTTTTGGGGGGTTTTGTACCCCAAAAATGTGTTTTTTGGGGTTTTCACATTTAATTTTAATTTAAATCAAATTTTAATTTATACCATTGAATTCAGCTTAAAAAACAAACAATTTGGTATTTTGATCATTGCTCTACGTCAATTGGTTACCGAGATATTGAAAGTGCTAAACACAGTACGTTGTCTAATGTTATTCTTATGGAGAAAAAGAAAAATTGTATATCTCGCTTATTTATGAACATAAACTGGCAAAATTTGGTATATGGCTTGATCTGGTTATGGTTTATTGTTGTTTGCACAAAAAAACAATTTTTCGCCTATGGCTCCTGTAGCAGCAAACCTAGGTACTTGGTCCCCATGTTATTCTTATGGAAAATACTTAAAATGTTATATATCGCTTATTTATGAATGTATATGGATGAAACTTGGTATGTGACTTCACTAAGATGAGTTATATTGATATTTGCATAAAAACCCATTATTTTGTGTGCCTTGTTGCAGCCAACCTGCGTACTCATCCCCAATGTTATTCTTATGGAGGATAATTAATATTTTAAATATCGCTTGTTTGTGAATACATTTCTTATGAATACTGTTAAGTGTTATAATGTGTTATGTGTTTGATTCATTGGAAATTCGCTGAGTATGCAGGTTTGCTGCAACGGGGGTATTTTTTAAGATATAACCTTTTAATGAAAAAATAAAAAAAGGCGGATATCTCGGTAACAAGGTGTTTTTGGAAAAAATTGTATTCCTATTTTATTATTAATTTGACCCATATAACTCATTTCCAAATTTGTTGTACTTACTTCCGGGACACCCTGTGTATTACTTTTTGCAGGAAAATAAAATGATAATAAATTATTTTACTACCGGACTTTGGAATTTAGACAAAAAGCACATTGTTAGTGTGCAAATATAAAATAATTCGCTATATCTATAATACACTAAGGTGCTAAGGCGATTTACGTAAACAGCACTCCGTTACTTCGACCTCAGAGCTATAAACAAATGGCTTCGACTCGAAGCAGTGCAAAGTGGTTTTAATTTGTCAATGCTGTTATTCTGAAGGGCGTGGACCACCTTCAGATTTCGATTTCTGTCCTTAAAGAAAACTTGAGGATAGTTTAAAATTCAGTTACATTCTAAATAAACTGTTTATGCAGTAAAACGAAGTTTTACAGAATTAACTGTGTTACGATCCACTGTACTGTACTGTGCTGTACGATTAACTGTGTTTGCCACTACAACCACTAAGATGGCAACCCAATCTGTGAAATGTTCGTGAAAGCTTACTCTTTTAATGAGTTGTAATAAGATAAGAGAAAACTTCTTTGCTCTTTTTCGAGCAACCAGTCCACTAGTTTTAATCTATAACCATATTTAAATATACATTTTGATCTAAATTCCCTAGCAAAATAGAGCTTTAATCTAAACCTTTGTTAAATTATCCTCATGCTTAGTTGGATACATTCCACGCACAGATGTATAGCCTACGTGAAGGGGAAAGTAAGGCAAAAAGAGGCTGCCAACCTAACAAAAATTACAAACTATAGAATGTTAGAATACCATATTAGAATGTTCGTTAAAGCAATCCCTCCGACAGTAAAATGCTAATGCAAGTGCATCGGTTAACAACTCAGCAGCGAGATAAGGAGTTGGCGTGTTCCTTATCAGTTTTATCAGGAAACCAGCCATTCAGTCCGGCTGTTGTCAGGAGCTATTCCCGCCTGGTCAAGGCCGCCTTGGTTATCACAATCTGTTTTGTAAAACAGCGCCAGTGCATAAACAATTTTTACATTCGATCGTTGTATTTTTACTGAACAAATTCAAACAACTCTGGATACTACAAGACCCTTTGAAAACAATAGTGTTGCCTTGTAAAAACTCTTTTAATTAGTTAGAACATGTAAGGTTAGTAATTGTAAGTTAGTAATTGTGTGGGGTAATTGATACTTGGATTATAAATGTTTTAAAAACAAAATGGATAAGAATGACCAGCTACACCAGTTAAATATTCTCTACGCACACATTAAATGTTATGAAGAGTACTTCAGCTTTTATCTTTTCGATTGTGAATGAGTGACGTTTATTAAGATTAATATGGTAATTTGGTAGGTCAAAGGCTGACAATTTTAAGAAACTGAGGTTAACAATTTGCTTTTTACCACAGCGCAAATCGAAACTTGATTTTTGTAATATTTCCAAGAACTCTTTTGTGGTATTGCGAACTTCATTATGGTCCAATAACAGAACCTCATAGGTTAATTCTGATAAATTAGCATACTAACAGCCTAATTCCATATCAAACGCTAATTTTTAAAGGAATTATGTAACCAATGCAATTAAATAAGTAACCCTCGGTATCAAATATAAATTTACATAGTGAAAAAATGAATAACTTAGAATGTGATAGTTTGGTTAAAAAAAATAAAATAATAACAATAATAATCCTAGAGAATCCTCTAGGCTTTCACTGCGTTAAAATTCAGTTTCAATGTTTAACTGCCAGAAGTGATAGTCTATGCCTACAATAGGCTAAGGCAGTTCTCGAGGACGCAGCTCCTTCGTTGGGTCTGCACATTTTTTACAATTGAGGAATCAAATAAATGGCCTCGATCCGTCATTGTGCAACATGGTTTTCAATTGTCAATGCCTCCATTCTGAATAGCTCAGGCCAGCCTCAAAGTTGTTGTTTATCCTTACGGATAACATGGATTTAAATGTAAACTCATTTAATTTTAAAACAGCTATGTATTCACAAAGCAGTGTAGCAGTATAGCAGTGTAGCAGTATAACAGTATAGCAGTATAGCAGTATCGTCAGATGTTATGAGCTGAGAACACAAACTACTGGAAAAGCAAGACAAACACCTCTTTGAATCAAACAAAAGGTGAAACACTTTGCTCTGTTTCCAGCAACATATCTAGTTTAATTTTACGATACTGTTTTTAAACATATGTTCACTAGCCGCATAACATACAC
This sequence comes from Allygus modestus, assembly GCA_963675035.1. Lineage (NCBI taxonomy): Eukaryota > Metazoa > Arthropoda > Insecta > Hemiptera > Cicadellidae > Allygus > Allygus modestus. Next base: position 2,946,041 of record OY776115.1, read on the forward strand.
AAATGGACAACAACTACTCAGTGTGACTGGAATAGTCAGCCTGATAATAAGGTGAACAAATCCCGGAACCGACACTTTTACTTACTATCTAAAGAGCTTTGAGAGATCCGTATTTCGTAGATTTTAAAGGAGTGGTTATAAAGGCCTTGAAACACCTAACAGAGGCCAATCAACTCTCGAGATAAGAGGTAACTGATAAGAGGTTTGCGTGTCCACTGGCTGTTATCAGCGACGTCCCGGACACGCGCCGGGCAGTGGGTCGATAGGCTGGGAGATGCAACAGTGTTCAGGACTGTCTTCATACTACCACGGGGAAAGAAGGGCAACTTTCTGACGAGAAAACCTTGCACTTGAACTGGGACGTTGAGGAATTGCCCGACTGGGGTTTGGTTTAACTTATCTTCTACTTTATGGTTTTGAAAATTGTCACACATTGCAAACTGCATTCAATATTTCCTTCAGTTTTCTTCTCTGTGATTCCGGTAGTAACCTGGTAGAACTTTAAAACAAATATTGTAACAGCTTGCCGAGCAGAATCCACAACTACCAGTGAATCCTAAGGATGATTATAAAAGAGTTGGACAATGTCATTTTATTTGAAATTACCATATTACGTAGTAAGGAAGCGGATTTGATTCGTTCCAAACCTTAACATAGATGTGAGTAGATAAAACGGTTGCTATTCATAGATTGGTGGATCTTAAAGTTGGAAATGGATGCCACTCTTTGCTCTGCTAACACTTTTACTAATTTTACTTTTGTTAAATTTCACAACAATCTTCCATGCAGTTAGAGGAATCCTATATTGTGAATTTAACTATGGTTTGACAGCGATACAATCTAACGGATTTTGAGGTTGTCTTAGGATCACGTAATGCAAATTGATGGATCCGAAGTTTGTGACTATTGATTGTGATCTACTATTTTATGGTTATTGACTTTCTGGATAGTTCCTTAGGTTGAACTAGCCTTCAAAACGATTTCATGGTTATTGATAATGTGGCTGGATCCTACGGTTTGCAATGAATTTCCCCCATGGTTTATGATTGAATTTCCATACTATGAATCTGTAACAGACGAGTCGTCAAATGCCTGGTTTTACATCCACCAGGATTTAATTTATTTATAAAATTTTAATATAGTTGTTTGTGTAGACTTCAATACACTGGGATTTTGTAATGGTCTAACTTGCCAGGAAGAGAAACATATTATTTTGACCTATAATCTATATTTTATTTAAGTTAATGAAATCTAGACGATGTTCGTGAATACAAATTGAATGTGACTAAAGGAATATCAATCTCCCCAGCCCGAACAATATAAAATTAATACAATGTTTGTTTAATAACGTGAAAATGGTAGATATTCTTTAGTTAATTTTATTTTTAATGGGATAACAATTTAATCTTAACATGTTGGACTGAAGTGGTGGCAACAGGTAATGAAAACAATCAAGAACAGAAGGGGTGGGGAAGTGGGGGGGAGTTAGTGAAGTGTGACAGCGTAATTACAAGCGCTGTGACGGGGAGCGCTGCAGTCAATCAGTGGTACCACCCTACGCGCAGGAAATTACGTTACCGCGTCAATATACCCACCCTTACACGCTGCAAGGAGCCACTCGTGCCATAATTGTATGGAAATGAGATACTGTCATGTTAATAGGCACCTTGAAGATTTATTTTAAAATTCAGTACCTATAACTGGAGTGGCGCTCCCGCTGGGTAGTTATTTATTATGATAAAAAACAATAAAACAAAAATAATCAATGGTTGCTTTTAGTTAATGGATTATTTTTGGAATATCATGTTTTTAATCACAGATACAATGAATTTTCCATTGTCTGGCTGCATTGGCCAGACACATTTGTAAATCATACTATATAAGATACTCCGAGAGGCCTGCATGAAGAAGCTATTCAGCGCTCGCCTTATCATCGTACTTCAAACAGTTTATTCGGGCCAATCCCTAAGAGGACCCATGACAGAAGGCCAACTACTAGGTATGAGACTCACCCGGGCCGCTATGGAGGTGGTGGGCTTCTCCAGGAGGTCCCACAGGAACTGCTGGTAGTGGGCGCACTTGCCCTCGCCGAACTCTTCCTCGTCGCGCTGCCGCAAGGACTCCGCCTCCTTGCGCATCTCCTCATGCACGTGCTCCTTCCTCTGGTGGTACTTGTGCTGGCAGCAGGACTCCAGGTACAGCTCGTCCACGCCCCAGTACTCTAGGTCGTCGGAGAACGCGAGAACGCACATCTCGTCCACCAGGTGCAACTTCCCGGTCCGGTAGAAGTTCAGAATGGAGGAGAAACTCTTAGGGTGCCTATCGAAGAAGTATTCGTTGTCTATGAGTGAGTAGTCGTCGCACAGCTCCGTGATGGCCTCGTGCGTGTTGCAGTCTCTGAGGCGGCCCAGGCGAGTGTGGGGGAGTCGCTCGAGGGTGCGCCACAACACCTCGTGCTTCACACCACCCACGTTTATACACACTCTTCGGTTGAGGGCCTTGGATCTCATGATCATGAAAGGCTCCGGGGGTAGGGAGGACATGGAGCGGGAGTGTGAGCGGTTCTGGAGGTGCAGGGGGAGGGGAGGGGAGGGAAACCGGACCTCCTTGCAATCCTCCCATCTCACCACGGAGGGGTCCCGGTCCCGGTTGTCCCGCTCCGCCATCGCCGTCCTCTCGTCCCACCGTACTCCCGACGGGTCCCGGTCCCGGCTGTCCCGCTCCGCCATCGCCGTCCTCTCGTCCCATCGCACCCCCGACGGGTCCCGGTCCCTGTTGTCCCGCTCCTGCATTGACGTCCTCTCGTCCCACCGCAACCCCGATGGGTCCCGGTCCCGGTTGTCCCGCTCCGCCATCGCCGTCCTCTCGTCCCATCTCACCCCCGACGAGTCTCTGTCTCTCGCGTCCCCTGGCTTGTCGTCCCATTTGACGCCGGGGTCGCGGTCCAGTGGTTTGGAGTCGTCCCATTTCACTACCGAAGGGTCGGGCCCCGCCATAACCCCGGCCCCTACCCCCGGCCCCCCACGCCCCGCCTCACCCGCACCCCCCGTCTCACCATTCTTCGTGATCTGAAACAGAGAAAACGCTCGGTATCAGGTTACTGTGGATAATATACGCGAAGCAGTTAATTAAGTAATACTGGGCAGCAAGAGTTTGTTGGTAATTACAAGACCAACAACACATTGCGCAGTGGCAACAGTCATAGAGACAACACACTGCGGCGTGGCAACAGTCATCGAGACAACACGGTGCGGCGAACTCTCCGTTACAGGACCAACAACACACTGCGGTGCGGCGTGGCAACAGTCATCAAGAAAACACGGTGCGGCGTGGCAACAGTCATCGAGACAACACGGTGCGGCGTGGCAATAGTCATCGAGACAACACGGTGCAGAAAATACACGAACGAAACTGTTGTAAAAATTGCCACACAGACGGACAAATTCTAAGTAATTGTGAAACTGTTATTAGTTAACACAATGTTCTACCTAAATTCCATGTTGCCCAATTCATAAAATGTCTAAAAACCACTTCCATGTTATTTATTCTTACGAATTGTAATTAGAATTAATTCCATCAAACACAATACATGTACAGTAAATTTTAAAGCATATACATATTTTATACTTTGAGTCCAATAGACTCCAATTACTAAACCAACTAAAAATTAAATCTTTCGTAAATAAAGAAACTATCATACTATGACGAAATAAACTATGACGACCTTCAACATGAAGTAAAGTTTGACATCAAGGGTTTGATAATGGCCTTTTAAGGTTGAAACTCGAGTCACCATCGTGTCAACAAAGAATCGGTGACGGATTTAGGTTAGTATACTGCTATACTTTCGTAGACCTAAAGGCTTACCACGTATCAATATAATATTGTGTTTATGATAATTATAAATGTGAGTGTTGCTAGCCTACGTAAAAGAAACTTACCCGGTGAGCAGCGTCACCAGAGACCAGTGGTATGAGTTTGTATCTTGAAGAGTACAAGCTTTATACCTTGATATTCTGTATAGTGGTGTTACTAATAAAAAATAAACCTGAAACGAAAAATACCATCGTGGATATAAGTTATAATTTGAATGATTTGTTAGTGTTTATAATGTTTTTCTTTTTAATTTTAACAGTTCGAGTTAACTTTCAGCATAAACTGCCATCAACGACTCAAAGACAACTTTAGTCAAAGAGCTGATTAAATTACACTAAATCATGTTTTAACGCAGTAATAAAACAATTTTAACTCCAATAAGATCAAAAATGTAAATAATAAAACAATACAACAATAGTCGAAGTGTACCGGAAAAAGCGCTAAAAAGAGTTGTGTGATAATACTTAGACTTATTCAATGACACAGTTTTTTTTTATTTCAAGCATTTCCTTCTTTAAAAGTTATTGAAAATCAAGTCTGCAAAGGCGATTGAAAAGCGGGGCAATAGGATAATTTGATCTTGTAAGAAGAAAAGTTGATAGATCATTTAATCGAAAAGCACAAGTTTTTGTTTTGTTTCAGTGGATTATGCTTTTTCCTAATTGTTTTGCTTGGAGTTAAGTCGTATTATGATGATGTGGAGACTTACATTAAAATTAAATGTTGATCCTATTTATTTAACACAAGTTTAATGTCAAGTAATACATCTAGTTCTGCTAATCAAATGTTTATGTCATCCAACTACAGTATCTCTGTTAATAAAGTAATATTTCAGACCTAATAACATCCATACGAAAAGAAATTACTAAATGCAGTCTTTACAATATTATTACAATTCAGGAAGCTAACGTAAGTTGATTATCACTTTCTTTCTGGGGTGGAGATATTTTAAAAGTTACCGTAAATAACTAAAATAAGTTTTTGACAGCTCAATCTGTCAGTGGCCTAATCAAACTACGTCCACTTCAAATTCTGGCTAACACTAAAACAGGGACAGCTGGGCCATCTAGATGGGATGTCCTTCACTATTTATAGTCAATGGTATTACTATTGTAAAACCTGACGTGACTAGTGACGTAATCAGTTACACCGACCCCCAGGACAGTTAGCTTACGAAGCTGCTAATGTTGACGTGATTAGTGACGTAATCAGTTACACCGATCCCCAGGACAGTTAGCTTACGAAGCTGCTAATGTTGACGTGATTAGTGACGTAATCAGTTACACCGACCTCCAGGACAGTTAGCTTACGAAGCTGCTAATGTTGACGTGATTAGTGACGTAATCAGTTACACCGACCCCCAGGACAGTTAGCTTACGAAGCTGCTAATGTTGACGTGATTAGTGACGTAATCAGTTACACCGACCCCCAGGACAGTTAGCTTATGAAGCTGCTAATGTTGACGTGATTAGAGACGTAATCAGTTACACCGACCCCCAGGACAGTTAGCTTACGAAGCTGCTAATGTTGACGTGATTAGTGACGTAATCAGTTACACCGACCCCCAGGACAGTTAGCTTATGAAGCTGCTAATGTTGACGTGATTAGTGACGTAATCAGTTACACCGACCCCCAGGACAGTTAGCTTACGAAGCTGCTAATGTTGACGTGATTAGTGACGTAATCAGTTACACCGACCCCCAGGACAGTTAGCTTACGAAGCTGCTAATGTTGACGTGATTAGTGACGTAATCAGTTACACCGACCCCCAGGACAGTTAGCTTATGAAGCTGCTAATGTTGACGTGATTAGTGACGTAATCAGTTACACCGACCTCCAGGACAGTTAGCTTACGAAGCTGCTAATGTTGACGTGATTAGTGACGTAATCAGTTACACCGACCCCCAGGACAGTTAGCTTACGAAGCTGCTAATGTTGACGTGATTAGTGACGTAATCAGTTACACCGATCCCCAGGACAGTTAGCTTACGAAGCTGCTAATGTTGACGTGATTAGTGACGTAATCAGTTACACCGACCCCCAGGACAGTTAGCTTATGAAGCTGCTAATGTTGACGTGATTAGAGACGTAATCAGTTACACCGACCCCCAGGACAGTTAGCTTACGAAGCTGCTAATGTTGACGTGATTAGTGACGTAATCAGTTACACCGACCCCCAGGACAGTTAGCTTACGAAGCTGCTAATGTTGACGTGATTAGAGACGTAATCAGTTACACCGACCCCAAGGACAGTTAGCTTACGAAGCTGCTAATGTTGGGCATTTTTATAAATGAAACATTAACAAATATTTCAGTTAGAAAATAAAAAGTGTTAATGCACAGCTCTCACAAATTTAACTTTGTATCTTTCCCTAAGATTTTATTGAATCCAAACTACAGAGTATTTATGAACAGTAGGTTTTATTTTACAAAAAGATAGCAATATAGGGAATACAATCGAAGGAACAGGTTATACTAAACTGTTTCCAGAGTCTTCGGATTGAAACTTTGGAAATTAATAAAAGGTACAATATTAAGAGAGTGAACTGGCCGAAATAGAGATTTCTATGCTAATTGATTTTCATTTAATTTATTTATTCCATCACAAACCATAACATAACAATGGTTGTACTTTAATGGTAGGTGGCTGATTCAAATAACTAGCAACATAAACAACATGAAACAAAAACAAATAGATTAATCCAGTACATCAGTGGTGTAGTTTCAGTGGTTTGTTTACTTTACTGTATTATATTCAGAAACTCATTTGGTGTTTGGCTAGACTTTAGACAGTCATATTTCTTTATTTTTAGGCGTAGGATCTATTTATCTAACGAGTAAACATATTTTTGAGGAGTGCTAAAACAAAATAATCTACGTGTTATTTGAATTCCCCCTTTCGAGTGTTTGGAAAACATCCACCTTCGTCCTTCAGGGATCCACCCCCTGGGCCTTAACAATTTCTTATGGAAGAATAGAAATTAATTTAATTTTATTTGACACTTTTGACACTAAAAAACACATGAAGAACAGCTGCTCAAGGCTAATTTATGGAATCGCATCACAATAAAAACTACCTTGTATATCTGGGTATCCCTAAAATAAATATTTTCTATAATTCGATTAACTAGATTTACTAGTTTAAAACCAATTATGTCAAGGGTTTAAGATTCAGCTTTGCTGGAAGGGTTTAAGGTATTTTATAACCACTCTATGCATTAAACTCGCATAATAAACTTGTCTCAAGTCGTGTTAGTGAGTGAGGTACACGTTGTACTGCCCCTGTAACTAATTAACCCCCACCCGGTTATACGGTGGGCTACAACGGCCTGACTCGCACGCCACCTATGGCTGACACTCTGGAAATATCACGATCTGGGGAAAAATAATTTAAAAAAGTTATATGTATTAAGATACAGTTTATATTGTGCTACGACTAAGTAACAAAATACTTTTATTGTAGAGTAGAAAAATTTATGATTATATTTCCAATAGCCTCTGTTCCCTAACCGAGCAAAAATATATTTAGATTGCGATTTAAACCTATTCACGTCTCTCGTGCTTTTTTATTAAGGACCTTCTTTTGCTTAGCTAAATATTAAAACGATATCTAGTATTTGGTATGATTTATACTTAATGTTAAGTTTCCAATTAATAGCCTGCAGCGGTTTAGGCGTAGATATAATACAAAATAAACTATACAAGTCTATGGTCTGATTAATAAGGCAGACTTTCTTCTCAAAAATTAGCTAAATAAAAAAAATCGTTGTTGAATGCATCCAGAACTGTTATATGACAGTTTAAATATAGGTTTACGTACCTTCAGTCAACAGTTACATTCCCAGTAGATTATTCCAATAATCCAATAGATTATTCCAATAATTATTTTTTGGAATAATTTACAAAAAAAGACCTGTAAATTATAAGTATTACCTTGTAAATTGAACTGTTGGCTGAAGGTACGAAACCTATATTTCAATTGTTAAATTAAAAATATATTTCAGGAAAATAACGCAACTTCAATGGGTTTTACTGGTACTTAACTTTCCTAAGCTTTGAATTGTGTGATGTAAATTATTAGATTGTATCTGCAGCGTTTCTACATACATATTTCAATGACAACATTTCCTGTAGCTTAAAAATAATATTCTACTATATTTTTTATTATTTTACGATTAAACCTTAGATTAATATTAATTATCTATAAATTATCTATAAATAACAAAATAAATTTGAACGTCCAAGAGTGCTACAGGATCAACCGAGACTTTCTACGCTTTAAATCGGCGGTTGTGGATGTCAATTTGTTTTCCTTTTTCCCAAAAAAGGTTTCCCCGACGAGGATGGGATTCGAACCCACGCGTGCAGAGCACATTGGATTAGCAGTCCAACGCCTTAACCACTCGGCCACCTCGTCCGTTAGGCGGTTCATGACCCTTACAGCTATAAAACACTATACTTTTTTGTGTTTGATAGTTAAGTAACCATTAAAAGTCATTGTTCCTGAGACTTTAATAGGAATTTAGACTCGATTCGATGCGCAAGCGCCGTAAGTTCTTCGATGCAGGAGTTTGTGTCGGTGCCTTAAATAGTGATATGGTGGTACAAAGCACCCAGTTAGGTATTAAACTGGACTCCACATAACAGTTGTTGAACACACATGACAACCACATAACCCATCCTCATGTACTCTTAAGTGATCAGGAAAACTTCTCCGTCAACATAATTTTGTATTACATAATGCACATCAGGAAAATACACTAATCAATACAATTTTGTGTTATATGGAAATCACAAATGAAATAATAAAAAAACAAAGCAGTATCCATGATAGGAAGACTAGTTGTATAATTAAGTTCACCCTCGAGCTGAGAAGTCCAAGATAAGCTGAGAGGTAAGTTTAGGAGCTCCTAATAAAATTAATGTAAATAGTTTATCCGTGGTTCAGGAGAAATGTGTGCGTGTATTATGTTAGAAACTTCGCTCCTAAAAACCCACAGAAAGCCAACAAGAATGATATACTTGAACTAACTTGGATTCCTGTATATATTTATTTAGGATGAGGTTTTGAGTTCAACTCGATTTGAAAGAGGATCATTTTTGGACTAGAAGGTAAGCCTAGTTTTCAATATATAGTAATCCCTATAGTATTTACATTGGGCCTAGATCTGACAGGGATTGCAAGAAACACTACTTCTAATATAGAATTTGTATCTGTATATTTATTGATGCATAATCACAGAGTCTAACACCTCCTTTGGATGGGTTCATTTTACAGTCTGTTATAAAAATAAATTCTTTCCAACTATAAACCCAAATTTATCTTAAAATAGAATTTCATAAATCTGACCATAATATATCATAGACCATGACAGTATAATACAATAATACTGCAGTTTCAAAAGGTTTGCTCGTGAATCACTAGGTTATTAATTAACTGTATGACTTTTCACGTGCTTTCAAGAACATTTTAAAACGCATTCAAAAACATTTATTTTATTTGTTCTACTCAATGAGAAGGGAGCGTAATGGGATAGTCTGTACAGCTTATATGTTAAATCATATTTGCATATGAATGTTTCTTGGACCCTAGTCAGTTCCTATATGACTCATCCGATTGCGTTGAAACTTTGTATGGTACTCTACCTTCGACCTTGGGGAATTTGAATTATCGGTGTCAACCTTGTAGAATAAAGATTGTATTTGAATTTCCTTGGTAATATTTTTATCCACATTAAAATAATTAACGGGAATCAAGAAATACTAAGTGAACGAAGTCGCGGGTTCCAGCTAATACTTATACATTGAGCAACGGGAATCAAGAAATACTAAGTGAACGAAGTCGCGGGTTCCAGCTAATACTTATACATTGAGCAAAATTTAAGTAACTACTTAAGTAAACTTAAATCACAGTTCCCTGAATGACATATTGCTTGATTTTATTTGAAACTTTGCTGATAATTATTATTGATTTTTCATAAAATCTCATTTTAAAATACGTACCGGTATTTTATAGAAACGCATAACGTAATAGAACAAATGTTTACTATCCATATTTATTGTCATAAAACTTTTGTCGGGAAAATGAGCTAGTTATAACTAAGACCGATTCAATGTGAACATTTAATGCGAATCGAATATTTAATTCGTTCAAGGCAAACCCTTGCAAACAAACCGGACAGTCTTTTCAAGAGTTTGGGTTTACAAGGAGAACAAAAACAAAACATGGATACTTTTAAGATTTTTTCTAAACGACAGTGTCAGGGAATACGGGCACATATTCAGTATTTTTTTACTTAAGTATGTTCCACAGTTAACTGTAAGCTATTTTCAAAATGTTACATAACAAAATTGTCAAGCAGAAAAACGTCGTTAAATCAGTTTTATATGATAACGGCAAGTTAAATCATTACTGTTAATCACATTAAAAGTCCGCAACATGTTATAACAGCTTCTGATCTTGGATTGACCCAAAATAATAGGCTACTTAAGAAATAAATGGACTTGCAACACTTTTCTTAATATAAAAAGCGTTGTGGAGAGCAAATTTTCACCAATCCATTTTTTATAATCATCGCAACAAAATAAAGAGTAAATTCGCCTTCCTCAATAATTTCCTTTTTTAGATTAACAACTCTTAGTTGCAACTAGTGGTCTGTCAGCTGATCGCGTAACAGCTGAAGATAAAAAGACAAACCTATCAAACAGAAACAGAGACAGACAAACAGACAGACAGACACGTCGCAGCGATCAATAGTGCTGGCTAAAGGTCAAAGGTTACATCCTCCCTCTCTCCACCCCCCTCTCCTGCACCCGAATCCTACAGACCTACATTCGAGTATCCTCTACTGTTTATATTAAATGGCTGTTCAAACGGCGGAAGGTTCCGGTAGTAGATGCAATTTTTCTAAAAGGCGGTGCTATTTTTGTACTGGCTTATGTAATGAATTTCAATATAATTTTTCAGCAATACTTATTAAAGTACATTATGAAGTATTAATAACCAGTTTTTTGTAGTTAACTTCTAAATCAATTTCTCAAATATCCAATAGCAAATATTTTCATCATTTTAAGTGTTCCAGCAGCAACATCGCAGTCAAACGAATTGCTTGAAATGTTGTGAAATTAGTTTTTACCTACGTTGAATCGGTACATATTTTATTAAATTCGAGATGAATTTTAGTGATAAATGTAATGACTCTCGCTCAACATTTTAAATAAAATACTTTGAATGAAAAACTGAATGCATTATGTAAAGCCTCTGGACTGATTGTTACTTATTATTAAATATAAGTATTACCTTATCAGTCCTTGTTTTCCAGTAGGAAATCCTGATTTCGAGCCTGGAAGCTCTTCTTTAGTTCTTACCACGGATTTTTACAAGTTGGTAACAAGTAAAACACAACCCCTAGTTTTATTCTCTTGCAAATGGACTACTTGTACAACTTAGTTATAAGTAACAAATTAATATTTAATCTAATATATAAAAATCAATGTTTGTACGTCTGTTCGTCTGTTCGTCTGCCCGTTCGTATTTTATGCTGCCATACCGTTTATCCGATTGCTTTGAAATTTTGCATAGTAACACAGGTTAACCCTGGGAAGGTTATAAGCCATTAACAAAATCCTAACACATTAGGGCTGTGCCCCACTGGACTTCAAAGTTTCAACGTTAATCTTATGGAAGAAAGATTTCTTTTGATTTTATCAGATTATATCTCTAACTTAAAATATTGTAAACAGCTGTTTATCATTATGGAAATAAAAAACCTACTTAAATGGAAACTCTCATAATGGAAATAAAAAACTACTTGAATGGCAACTGAAACTCTTTTTTCGATAGGCGAGTGAGCGAAGCGAACGAGCTTATATTGAAAACATAAACCATTGATTATTTGACATAAAACAAATTCAATGCCTCTTCTGCGGCAGCAACGCGCCGGCTACCCAGCTAGTAAAAAATAAATAAAATTATGATTAAATAATATTGCTATTGAGTAATTTATAAATGTGATTTGGTTTTTTAAATGTGGTTTAATTTGTGTTTAATTAGTTAAATTAAACTAACATTGATATACTAATAAAGTTATAAAAATTAAATGCAAAAACCACGTGATGTTTTTAATAAAATATCGTCCAGTTGATTACAAATGTCTTGAAACAGTAAAATCGCTGGTAGTCAGTTTGGCAAGAGTTCGTTGGCGATGGCTTGTAATAAGTTATAGACTCAGCAGTTTATATCTTATATTCTGTTTCGTACCATAAATAACAAATCAAGCCTTGGAAGTAAAATCTGCCAAATCGTTATAGTCTATGATATTTCATTTTATAGAATATCCACGCCAAAAAGTTGGAATAATATATGTTATCATCCGTATAATTCCGTTGTTTATCCTACAGTTATCAATATATTAATATTCAGGACACCGAGACAATCGGCGAATATGTAGATAAGTGAGTATGTTAAGGCGAAAATAAATGAATTATGAATGAAGAATGATTAAGGTGTCTGGGTTACGGACTAAGCCCGACTGTTCCTTTAACCAGGATCATTAATTAATCATTTAATATTTATCCTCTAATTAACTTCAGTTTACCTTTAAGCCCTGATATAGTGAACAATATAAAGTGAGAGTTGTTTACTCGCGTAGTACACGTTGAGAGCTCAATCACCTCATCTTCAGCCCACTGTTCCTAGTTAGGAGGGGGGGGGGGGCTCCAGTACGAAACATTTCGGGTTTATACTCGCTTATCATATAAGACTCAACATCCGAAATTGTTGATTTATCGCCCATTTTTTAGAAAAAAAAACTGTCAATTTCAGTAAGCAGTATTTGTATATTATAAATAGTTAACCCATAGTAAAACTTGCAAATATTGAATATATTGGAATTTTATTGAATCACTATTATTTGTGGTATCAAAATGTTGCTCACTAAATTTGTTAGTAATGTTTTTTTATCTGTAAAATGAGGCATAAATCAAATATTTATCTTAACGCGTTAAGGAACGACGGGATTTGAAAGTTAGCATTGACCTGCAGGAGAAGCGGGGGACTAGAGCCCGTACTTAACACTATGCTCATATTGTGATGGTTGCTACTCGAGAGTGGCAGACTCTAAGTTAGCATTGACCTGCAGGAGAAGCGGGGGACTAGAACCCGTACTTAACACTATGCTCATATTGTGATGGTTGCTACTCCAGAGTGGCAGACTCTAAGTTAGCATTGACCTGCAGGAGAAGCGGGGGACTAGAGCCCGTACTTAACACTATGCTCATATTGTGATGGTTGCCACTCGAGAGTGGCAGACTCTAAGTTAGCATTGACCTGCAGGAGAAGCGGGGGACTAGAGCCCGTACTTAACACTATGCTCATATTGTGATGGTTGCTACTCGAGAGTGGCAGACTCTAAGTTAGCATTGACCTGCAGGAGAAGCGGGGGACTAGAGCCCGTACTGGAGCCCGTACTTAACACTATGCTCATATTGTGATGGTTGCTACTCGAGAGTGGCAGACTCTAAGTTAGCATTGACCTGCAGGAGAAGCGGGGGACTAGAGCCCGTACTGGAGCCCGTACTTAACACTATGCTCATATTGTGATGGTTGCTACTCGAGAGTGGCAGACTCTAAGTTAGCATTGACCTGCAGGAGAAGCGGGGGACTAGAGCCCGTACTGGAGCCCGTACTTAACACTATGCTCATATTGTGATGGTTGCTACTCGAGAGTGGCAGACTCTAAGTTAGCATTGACCTGCAGGAGAAGCGGGGGACTAGAGCCCGTACTTAACACTATGCTCATATTGTGATGGTTGCTACTCGAGAGTGACAGACTCTAAGTTAGCATTGACCTGCAGGAGAAGCGGGGGACTAGAGCCCGTACTTAACACTATGCTCATATTGTGATGGTTGCTACTCGAGAGTGGCAGACTCTAAGTTAGCATTGACCTGCAGGAGAAGCGGGGGACTAGAGCCCGTACTTAACACTATGCTCATATTGTGATGGTTGCTACTCGAGAGTGACAGACTCTAAGTTAGCATTGTCCTGCAGGAGAAGCGGGGGACTAGAGCCTGTACTTAACACTATGCTCATATTGTGATGGTTGCTACTCGAGAGTGGCAGACTCTAAGTTAGCATTGACCTGCAGGAGAAGCGGGGGACTAGAGCCCGTACTTAACACTATGCTCATATTGTGATGGTTGCTACTCGAGAGTGGCAGACTCTAAGTTAGCATTGACCTGCAGGAGAAGCGGGGGACTAGAGCCCGTACTTAACACTATGCTCATATTGGTGATGGTTGCTACTCGAGAGTGACAGACTCTAAGTTAGCATTGTCCTGCAGGAGAAGCGGGGGACTAGAGCCTGTACTTAACACTATGCTCATATTGTGATGGTTGCTACTCGAGAGTGGCAGACTCTAAGTTAGCATTGACCTGCAGGAGAAGCGGGGGACTAGAGCCCGTACTTAACACTATGCTCATATTGTGATGGTTGCTACTCGAGAGTGACAGACTCTAAGTTAGCATGGTACCGCACTGGTCCGCTCCACATAAACCGATCGTTGTTTTAGGCCTACTGCGGGCAGATTATTCCCGGCAAGAACGGTCCTTATTAGCTGATTATTTGACTGTTGTTCTTTAGTGGCAATTTCGATACAATAAAATAGCTTGCATGAATTGTCGTCGATCAAATCTGCATTTTTCTCGCCAGTGGAATCTGCTGTTTATAGAGGTCAAACTCTCAATGTTTTTAATTAACATTGGGTACTTACCGTACTCGTACATGCTATAAAATGCAATATCCTATCGACATGTTTGCCTTGTTTTAGTCATTAACGATATTAATTTCTGCATTCAGTTTAACGTGAAATTCAAATTACATCCGCTAATGTAGGCTTGGTTCTGATTACATTCCAATAATGACTATCATTTCACCACTCCAACATGAAATAGACTCTCTATAAACGTCTCTGATATGTTTTTATCATGTGAGGGAGCCATCAATAGCTGATAACTGATCTTTCCTCCTAAATCCATAAAAAACCACCCCATGCTGCTGGATTACTATTACTCCCAGAAAGATTACTTAATAGATTACTTAAAAGATTACTCAGCAATTGCTACTTTCCGACCTTACCCAATGCTAATGTTATTGTGTGTTTCATTTCTCTATTCGTTATAACAGATCATATTTGAATATATGAACCTATCTCAATAATAGTTAACAAAAATGCACAAAAATACTGTTAATGCAAGGCTTTTATTTAAATTATTTAAAATTTATTGAACAAATCGTAATTAAAAACTACCTCCTGTCTCTCTTATTAACCACCCAAATGCACTTTACATAATGACCTTTTACATTTTCTGTATATACAAATTATAAATTAGCAATGAACTTTAACCCTCTGTGACATTCAGGACTATTTATTAGTGAATTTCCTTTGGAAAGTGAACTATTAACATGACCCGCACGGTGAAACTTAAGCCCGGGACCGCCATAGAAGTTCCTAACGTGACCCCCTGAACACGTTTTGGAGGGTCGTTCAACATTTTATATATATAAAAAAGGCGACCGCTAGAGTGCAAACACATATAAAAATATGTGTTTGCACTCTAGCGGTCGCATTTTTTGTCCGATTTACTTCAAATTTGGTAGGGACGTTCCTTTCTGTAACCAATAGGACAAGTTCGTTAGGCAAAACAATCGGAAAACTCTAAACCCCCTTTTTAGGTATTAATCTTTCAAATTTTGAGATTTTGGGCCCAAAAAGGGTCAGAAAAGCCCCGTATGTAAAATTAATGCATGTAAAAAGATGGGAATTAGTGAGGCAAAAGTTTTAAGCCCTTTCTCGTCATTATAGCCTACATATTTACCGAGTTATTAAAGAAAACGTGGTTCGACTAAACACAGTACGTTGTCTTATGGGGGTTTTACACTAGAAAAGCCTGTTATTCCTTTGTTAGAGTACTTTTATTATCCCCAGCAACCTCACACCTACTTTAAAGCCTGTCTGGATCTTCTCCTAACATTATAATGCGCAAAATTGTATTCCCAGCTTTGCAGGTAAATGAAACCAGGAGCATCAGAACAGCCAAAAAATCACTGTTTTCGGATTTTAATTAAAATTGGAATAAATTTATGTTTTTCCACTGATTTTGAGTTTTAAAAGTTTTTATTTGGAAATTCACTTCGCTCACGTCAGCGTGCTGCGTGCGAACTCGTTTAAACTGTGTGAAGTAAAGTTTCAAAATATATTTTACTAAACAAACTGTAGAACATCTAACCTGTAGTACGTACTTGAACTTGTTCTATTTACAAGAAACAAACTGTAGAACATCTAACCTGTAGTACGTACTTGAACTTGTTCTATTTACAAGAAACAAACTGTAGAACATCTAACCTGTAGTACGTACTTGAACTTGTTCTATTTACAAGAAACAAACTGTAGAACATCTAACATGTAGTACGTACTTGAACTTGTTCTATTTACAAGAAACAAACTGTAGAACATCTAACCTGTAGTACGTACTTGAACTTGTTCTATTTACAAGAAACAAACTGTAGAACATCTAACATGTAGTACGTACTTGAACTTGTTCTATTTACAAGAAACAAACTGTAGAACATCTAACATGTAGTACGTACTTGAACTTGTTCTATTTACAAGAAACAAACTGTAGAACATCTAACCTGTAGTACGTACTTGAACTTGTTCTATTTACAAGAAACAAACTGTAGAACATCTAACCTGTAGTACGTACTTGAAATTGTTCTATTTACAAGAAACAAACTGTAGAACATCTAACCTGTAGTACGTACTTGAACTTGTTCTATTTACAAGAAACAAACTGTAGAACATCTAACCTGTAGTACGTACTTGAACTTGTTCTATTTAGTTTGAGTTTTTACAAGTATTTTGGAAAGTTTTATAAAGAAATCTCCTTCATTGTTTCTTAACAGATTTCGTTAATTTGAAGTATAATACAAATTTCATCTGAGTGTCAGTTGGGCACAATGATTTAAAATTGTTGATCAAGGCAAGAGCCATCCTCAAACCTAGTTTTTGAATAAGATTTACTTGAGGAAATTATTTTTATTGAATTGCTAAGAACATAATTGTAATTTAATAAGACATTTATTATGATCCATATTTGTGGATGTTATAACCTAAATGATGTGTATACAAACTAGTAAAATTACAACATAATTTACACAGTTTTAAGGTTAATGGCTGATAAGTTAATGAATCCGATTATGGAGCTCAAGGAGATAAAAGAGTGAGTCAAGAATGACATTTTAAGCCAGGTCTTAAGGCGAGAATAAATAACGAGTATGATGGCCGCAAAAATCGTTGGTGACTTGAAATTCAAATGTCACATCTTTAAGTATAGCATGCTCGAATTCGATCATTGGCTGTGTTTCTGAATAAACGTCAGGTACAAACGCAAAACTGTTAGTGTGATCTCCAAGAAAAATAAAATGACTTCGTAATTATGACTTAAGCAAATACGCTTTTTTGCGAAATAGTAATAAAAGTTCCGCATGTATGAACAATATAAAACCGACTACTAAATCTACTAAAATGATCTTTCGCGGAACTTTGTTTATGGGTGTGAGTCGTGTATGTTCCTTGACAATTTATAAGCTCCGGGAGGAATGTTTTATGAATTAACGGCAGCTATGTTTCGTTGGAGGATAGTAACAATGCTTCGCGCGTCCAAAACATAATTCGGCAATTTCCGCAACTTTATTACGCCGAGAAATTGGAAGGACGCCACTGCGGGAATCGTTGTTCGCCGGAACAGTTGGCAATATGTAAAGAACTTGCGCTGCATACGTTCTACTTGCGTTTTTATTCATGCAAACCTTTATTACGTGTTTATTTGTTTCTAGTTAGATTTTAATAAATGAGACATTAGTCATTAACATTTTAAAAATTAATACTGTAATTTAATACTGTAACGAAGTGTTAAATAATAATACACATTTATATTTATAATTAAATTTTAATTGGTATTACAATTTTACGGTTTTTTCGTTAATTCTTTTACGATTTATTGTTCAGTTACTCTTAAAAATCGCAACCTTGCAGTCAAGACCTGTACTCAGTGAACACATTACAATATTATAACACCAATATCAGCAATGAGATGTGATATTAGTTAAACAGGCTCAAAGTAATAAAACTAAATCCGATTTAGAAATGTTTTTCTAAATACTACCCTGGTTTAAGTTGGAAAAACATTTGCTTTCTAATATATAGCCTATAATCATGTCATTTAACGCAAACTGTTCATAAAATGGAAAAATAAGAACATATTTTTATTCTACCAGTTTCCTATTCTTAATAATAGGTTTATTATGTATTTTTTTGCAATCTGGGTGATTATCTATATTTATAAAAAAGTATGTTGGTTTGTTTGTTTGTATATATATTTGAATTTTATGGACTCGGACACCGTTGGACTGTTTGCCATGAAACTTGGTATATGTATGTAACATTTCACGGAGAAGGTTTTAAGCCATCCATTTCGTCCTAACTCAATTGGGTTCCTCCCAAGAGGCCCAAAAGAGTTCCCATATAAACTTTATGGAAATATGTTGTTGTTTACATAAAAGCTAATGACATGTTTACTTGAACAGGTGATCTTGGTGATATTGGTTTTAGTTGGTAGTAGTCAAAGGCATGACAACGTCTGCCGGGTATCAGCTAGTTAAGTATGTATATAATTATAAATATTGTGTTCTCATATATTACAATTTTTTCTTAAATTGGTATTATAAATATTAGAGCTTTAACAGTCTTATGTTTGATACACTAACAATCGTTGGTGGTCTACGGCTACACTCATGTCATACAGTAACACTTAGTTTTTTTATTCCACACAAACATGCATCCAATAAATATGTATGAATTTGGTGACATTCTTATTTTGATCATTAAAGAAGATACGAAGATACCTGGTATACGAAGATACGGGATACCGTTATACGAAGATACCTGGTACATCGAATAAGAATTAACCAAATATATGTACAATTAAGAAAAAAAGATTGAGATTAATAAGTGAATTATTATTTTTTAATATATCTATTGTTTCGCGAGTTGTAAGGATGATTTGAATAAGACCACCGTTCTTATTAACATAGTTTTCTTTAAACACTAAAAATAAATTCTGAGAAATATTGTTATTCTACTTCATCATTTGATTACATTTAGGAAAATTATCATCAGGGTTTCAACTTTGTCAAAACGTAAATACAAATATCTAAACAATTGACCATTATAACAAAAACTGACACATCAACCAAATGAGAAGCAACAAAAGTGATGAAAACCAACAAGAAGTATTAAAAAAAAAAATAAATAAATAAATATTGAATGTCTACGATCTATCCAAGTTATTCAAATAAATTAAGTGATACATAATGAAGCACGGTTATTTAAATAAGTTTGACGTGCAGCAGCTGCGGTACCAGTCGCTCCAACCGTGTTGCGGAGACGCTCTTGAACCCAAGAGCCATCTAAGCAAGATCACCCTCTTATTGGGCTCAATATTCCCCGTCAACAAGTGAGTGTCTCTCGGCTATTGAAATATCGCAGTTTATAAGAGAAAAGTGAACTCGAGTGTCTCTCGGCTGTTGAAATATCGCAGTTTATAAGAGAAAAGTGAACTCTTCAACTTGTTAAGTTTACTATGAAAATATTGTATGACAAATAAACTTGAATGTTTTTACATTGCTATGTGATAGTTACGTTACGTTTTAGTTACTTAACGTCTTAGTTAATTTACGTAGTAGTTACCTACGTTGAAGTTATGTCAAGTCGTAGTCACATCGATGTTGTAGATATTAACATTGTAGTTTCATGACGCTACAGCTACGTCAAGTTGTAATTACGTTACACTATAGTCACGTAACGCTGTAGTTACGTAGTTACCTTAGGTGTAGTTACATTACATGACACTTTTTTGTAACAGAATGTTGTAGGTACGTACAATTTAGTAAATTGCGTTGTAGTTACGTCATATTGTAGTTATCTACGTTGCTGTTATGTCACGTTGTAGTTACGTAGAGTTGTAATTACAGAGGTAGTTGCGTACGTTGATGACTACGTTGATGTCTACGTTGTGCTCGCGAGAAGTATTGGGGTAGGAACAATAAACATGTTAAAGACACGGCTAACTGAATTATTAAATACATATAAGTTGTTACTAAAAACTGGCCCATTTTCAGATAAACGTTTAGGAAACTCACATTAACTGTTGTTAATTTAGGAAAAGCATTATATTTTTTGTGTTGAAAAAAAAAAAAAAATCTATAAGGATGCCTATTGCAATCACAAATTTAAATACAAATCCCTAATCTGTTATAAATGAAAAACATGTTCACTAGTAGAGCATATGTTTTGTAACTTTTAATGTTAATGATTACAAGTTATATTTATATATCGTGACGCGAAACGATAACATGGAAATAATTATCTCTTATAACGTTTAAAGTTCCCGTTTGGCAATAGGTTTTAAAGAAGTGGAACAAGGTGTATTTTGTGGCTCCAGGTTCAATTTATAATTGGATGTTTTTGTTTATAAATTTATATTAATACCTGCTAATAGCTTAAGAATTTTGAATTACCTTCCCTTGCGTAGTTGTCCAGATTTCTGAATAGACTGCGTCAAATACTTTCCTCAACATTTGTTAGGAACCGTCGTTGGTTTGATAATGTATCCCGAGGCCGGGATGGTATTTGAATATACAGTATCAACTCTTGGTTATTTACATTTCCATCAGAAAGACCTTACTTGATAGTGATTATTTAGTGTGGAATGTACCCGTTAGTGAAACCCAACTAACAAAGGAAAGTTCAAAACATCTGCAGGATGTTTTCCTAATATACTGGCAGGTGTAAGGTTATAATATTGCTTAAGGGGGTTGTGGGAGGGAGGAAACCAGATAAGGCTTTTATCATTGGCGACGCGCCAAAATACTTGGTCGAAGCAAAGCTGTACGGGTATTTTTCATCTTATCTTTATTAGATAAGCGAACATAAATATATCTAAGTATAAGTTTAAAGCAAAACATATTTTAAAGTCAAGATTATAACTTATTTTTTAATTTAATATCTATACTATGGTTAATTTATCATAGAAAAATACATAACTTTTAACCTTTTAATACCATTGAATTTATTTCTGATTTCTGAAAGGACTTAAAGATAAACTGGTATATTCAAATTGACACAATACATTTATAAGGCAACTATTCTTAATGAGAACATTTATTTTGAGCATAATGGGTGAATAGCGCAGATGAAAATAAGCAATATTTATATAAGCAACTTAAATAGTTTATATCGGATATTTATATTTGATTTATGAAAAAAAATCGCCAAAATGTGACATTAGGATTCTATTTTCAGCCCCTCAAGAAGTTGGGGTCTTCTGTTAAGAGCTGTCAAACAGAACAATTTCTTTCCTTTTAAACTCAAATCTGGGCCACTTTATCTCTGCTTGAAGCTGACAAGGCTCGACTGTTTGTAAATTCAGGGATAAAAGTGTCTGACTTCTCCCTGACAATTTTCAAAAGACGATTAAGTCACGGCAATGAAGTTTTGTTGTATTTAACCTATGCACTCTGAGATTCGGAAAAGAAACCAGTATCGGTGCATATAAACTGTTGTCTTTTATAATCTGCATGAAATATAAAGCATTATGTAAATTTGTAGTATTTCATAGATTTTGATTAAACTTGGGATAATAATAAACTTATTGATGTGTTACGTTATGCTAAGGTTTTGACATAATAAACTCAAGACTTTAACACCGCGAATATCCTATTTGATTACAAACATTCCAAAACTAGCATTTTAAATTTTACAGGGTGTTTGTAAAAACAGTATGACTTTAACTGCCCCCTCTCTAAATTATTACAGATAGAAGTATTATTATTGATACTGTTTGATAAAGAGTGAATCAAAAAGTATTTATCAGTTGTAGTTTCATCTGATTGATTTATTATAATTGCCTTATAAAAAAATAAAACAATTGATGATGCGCAATCTGATCGCCTTGGACGCTTAAGTAGCACAGAACATTAAAACTAAATCCGACAAAGTTGTTCATCAAAAATTTAGACCGAGATAAACATAAATTTAGACCACAACTAGACATTGGTACGAGCAATTTGTGATTAGGCAAGCGTTTCTAATTTGATATCACTATGTTAAGTCGTGTTTGGACTGATTTGGAACACTGACGTCAATATTTAGGCTCTAGTAGCGAAAAGAAAAACATTGCGATGGCATAAGTTGTTGCATACAGCAAAATCTAAAGAACTTGCGTTTTCATTTGGTTGTAGTGTTAACCCATTATGTCAAAAACTGAACAACGTATTGGTGTTTAAAGTTGTACCTTTTTTGGAAAACGTTTTAGATTAGTAAATATAATTTAAAAAATGTACTAAAATCCATTGTTGAAAATAATCTCTTATATGATATACTAGCTGCCATAGAACCGGGACAGATCGTTTTTGAACGGTAAGATTTTAACGATATCGAATAAGTAACATCTGTCCATGTTAGAAACTGGTCAAATAAATTGAATGCTCATAAGAATAGCGTTGGAACTTTGACAACCAATTAAAGGTAAAATCGGGATATTAACCCTCCCTTTTTCTACTTAAGAGCTAAGTATTTACTAAATTTACTAAATTCCAACACCCCAAAACATCGGTATGTTGGATAACGTTTGACGAACACTCCAAGGGATTCGCCCTTCACATAGTAAGATAGGCAGGACAAATCTCATTAATATCCATAACAATTTGTTTCATATTTTTACATTTATAAAACATTTTTTACCTAAGAAAAAATGATTACATGTTTGGGGTTGCTAAACAATATTGAACACAAACTTACCAGGAAAATGACGAACATTTTTCATTGTCACAGTTCAAGCCTCACTTACAAAT
This sequence comes from Allygus modestus, assembly GCA_963675035.1. NCBI lineage: Eukaryota > Metazoa > Arthropoda > Insecta > Hemiptera > Cicadellidae > Allygus > Allygus modestus. The sequence continues at coordinate 2,968,888 of OY776115.1, forward strand.
GTTTGTAAGGTCAACGTAGATGAATACAACTTTATGTAACTACAATTTCAACTAACTGCAATGTAACGCAATAAAGACGTAACGTAACTACAATCGTAACTATGATGTAACGTTGATTACAAAGTAATGTAACTAAAACTCTTTAATTACAATTCATTGTCGGTGATGGTGAGTTTATGTTATTTATGAAGTTATTATGTGGACCTAAAGACGGGATCAGATTCCAGATCCCGAAACGTCGTGAAACTTTGTTTGTACTATCAGTGATGGAAAATGTCCGCAATGATTTACTAAATACCACATCTAAAACATTACGTAAACATTATGTATAGCTTACTACAAACAACGTAACTAAGCTGTGGCTTAGTTAGTTAAAGCATCCACAATAATGAGAATTTTCAGTTTGATCTTCAAAATGAATAGTGACTAGAAGATGCATTGGGATACCCACAACAGAAGCTCGCAGTGAGCAATGTTTCCAGAATTATTGCTTGGTTTGTCGAGTAATAAGATTGTCTAGTTGTGTGACGTGACAACGACATAACTGACATAAATGTAAGATGACGAATCTACAAACCACGATACTGATAGTGTGATAAAATAATACCCCCGTCGCAGCAAACCTGCATACTCAGCGAATTTCAAATGGAGATATAAATGTCTTAATACTACATAAAGCCACTTACCAAGTTTCATAAAAATATATTCACAACTAAGCGATATATACAATTTTAATTATTCTCCATAAGAATAACATTGGGGCTGAGTACGCAGGTTTGCTGCAACAAGGAACACAAAAAATGGGTTTTTATAATAATATCAATATAACTCAACTAGGTGAAGTCGTATACCAGTTTTTATTCATTTATGTTCATAATTAAGGGAGACAGAGCATTTAATTATTATCCATAAGAATAACATGGGGGCTGAGTACGCAGGTTTGCTGCTACGGGAGAATTATGCAAAAACAATTTTTTTGAGCAAATATCAATAGACCTCAATGAGATGAAGCTGTATACCAAGTTTCGTCAGTATACGTTCATAAATAAGCGAGATAAAAAAAATTTCTTTTCCTCCATAAGAATAACATTAGACAACGTACTGTGTTTAGCACTTTCAATATCTCGGTAACCAATTGACGTAGAGGAATGATCGAAATACCAAATTGTGTGTTTTTTTAAGCTGAATCGAATGGTCAAAACTAAAATTTGACTTTTTCAAAAATTATATGTAAAAAATTCAAAAAACCCATTTTTGGGGTACAAAACCCCCCCAAAATACCCCTTCGGATAGGTCGATCTGTCTGGTTTTCGAACTTAAAGTCATAAATGCTGCTTTACATGTTTTTACCAAATTTCGTCAAAATCGGATCATTTTTACGAGAGTTATCGTGCTCACGGACACATATATATATATATATATATATATATATATATATATATAGATATATATATATATATATATATATACAGTATCGAACGAATGGTGTTTTTGGGGTCTGGGGACCTCAAAACGAAAAGTTATCATGGTCCCGGGCCTAGGTCTTACCATGCCGACTACGGTAATAGCTTCTTCCCTATAGGGGAAATTCGCTAAAATGTAGTTTAACTAACGTTTAATTTACTTAAATGTAACGTAACTACAACGTAAAATAATGTGAACGTGTGTTTAGGTATACAAATAGACGTGAGGAAACTTATCTTTTAGTGGCTTTGTACGTAGTTAAGAAATAATACTATTTTGTTTGCGTCGTGAATAAAAAAATAATGAAACTTTATGTGAAATATAGCATTATATGAGTTAGGAATTTTAATGATACTCCGTTATACTAATTAAAATAAAACAGTCATAAAAGTCATTAATCATACAGTACAAGATGTTTTACATGCCAATGCTTTAGCGAGAACGACAGTTTCCCGAGAGGCATCTTCCCAAATAATGTCCGAAGATAAGATACGGAGAGTGCTGATTGCGAGAATGAGACAGTATTATTATTCGACTAACCAAACAATAATTCTGAAAACATTGCTCACTGTGAGCTTCTGAAGTGGGCGTTCAAAAGCATCTTCTAGTCACTATTCATTTTGAAGATCAAGGCCGAAAATCTAATAATTGTTGATGTCGGCTATAAATAACGATTTTAATTTTACTTTTGAAACATATAGGTTTGGAATACTAAAAGGTAAATGTTGAAAGATAGAAATGATAGACACGAGACTATCCTGAAGGTTGGATGCTCTCTGAAGCTTAAATACTTTTATCTCTGACCTATTTTAAACGAAACATTTGTCGGCAACAAAGACCAACCGAAACGCTACAGTGCCTTGAATATTCAGACTTTATTTTTCAAAGCTAAATAAATAAAACTTAGATACATTTTCTTTTATCCTCACGTATTTTTAAGAAAACACTGTAGTATACTACACTACTGGATGATATAGCATTTCCATTATTCTTATCCTTATTTCCTTATCTTCCTCCTTTACATTTACTGACAATAGTGAGACGGTTTCACCATTTTTGATAAACTCCCGTTGAATTCCTACTCCTCAGATCCGTCTGTATTATACGAGATGTGGGTCTGTAGGATTAGGGGTGCAAAGCGAGGGGGGAAGCGGGGGGAGGGGGAGACCAAGATAGGGGATCAAACCTTTGACTTAGCACCACGTATTGATCACGGCGATGTGTCTGTTTGTCTGTTGATCTGAGTGTCTCTGACGAAGAATTTGTCTCTCAACCGTCCGTCTTTTGTTCAACCAAACCTCCCTCCGGAGAGCACTATATTACAAAGCAAATCTGTCATCACTCTTCTTTTATAAGAGTAATTAAGTAAAAATAATTTGTAACTGAAACTAAAACAAACGGTGCAGGCAGTAATGAAGTAAAGCTATAGCAGATAAATAAATCGGAGTTAGAAATTCCCTGTTTAAAACGTATGATGTATACAGTGCAACTATACATTTGATTGTTATACCCAAAATCAAAGATGGCGTGTTTATAAAGAAACTCATAGACTTACATTCCGAAATTCTTGTGTGTTTAAAATAGGTATGTTCTTTTATTCCAAATCAATTTGGTAATTATATTTAACTTCCAATCACCTACATAAACTATTTGGGTGTTATTATGAGTTACGACGGTTCCACATTTCTCGTGATCACTTTGGTCGAAATCCGAATGTTCGGAGTATTCGCGAGAGGTGTGGGAGCTGCACGAACTTTTGAATACATACTGGAACATACGGGACGGAATGTTCAGTGAACATTCGAGAGAATGTTCGACCGAATGTTCAGGCTTGCTCGCGAGAGTGTGGGACCGCCTTTATAAGCAAGTAGACTATCATATACTTAACACAGAGTCACTAATGTGGTCTCAGTTCTATGTATTACCACAAATACATACGACCGCACAAACACAAACATAACGACCGCGAAGTGAGGTGAAACTTGCATACATACTAATACAACATATTTTATAAAACTAAGAAGATCAAGACTTTGTAATGAGATTTTTGATATCAGATAAATAATAGTGGGCAAACTCATATCATGGCCTAACAACTGTGAAACAAATCAAAAACAACATTTTCATTTAATTTGATTATTTATTTAGAGGTTAGTTTTCTTATGTGTTCTGTATCATACGGCTTGGTCCAGTATGCTGCATAGTGTATCTCTGCGTTATTGGACATATAAAACATACAGACCTCCTTCCATGAGCCAAGTCAAGTCTCTTCAATCAATCATAGCCATAAATACAATATGGGGGTATTTATGAACGAGTAGCATATTCAGTATTGAAATCCGCTTAAGACTTAATAAATAAGCTCTGGTTTCCTGATACACAGATTGTGTGCTGCAATTATTGCGCATTTTGCTGTTTATTACAAAAACGTGTATACTTGTGATGTAGCATGTTATATAATGACGTGCTTAAACTAAATCAATGTCAAAATAATAAAGAGCTTAATAAATAGCTTAATAATAAAGAGCTTATGATTCTGCGCTACTAAATAAATAGTTTTGGATAAAGCAAAACAATATCTGCTACTCAAGCTTTAGTTAGTTATGGATTATTTCTATGTTTAAATTACTATATAATAATGCGAGTTATACATCCAACATTTCAAATCGATCTTTGGACAAAAAATCATAATATGAAACTGCAGCCTATAATGTAAATTTAGTTGGAAACATGAACAAGGGATTGAACCATTCTAAAAAACACATTTCCCATATATTAGTAAACTATTTATAAATGCAAATCTTTAATACCCGAAACCAACTTTTTTCTGGCTTTAATGAAGTTGGTCCAAAGTTAATTAACCTGGGTTGGAAGAGTTAAGTAAAGTCTGGGGTTCCTCGTCTGAACTTTTCCACCGTTATAAAACTGGAACGTTGTAGTACTATTCGATTGTCTTCATTCAGCTATTTCATTGGCTCGTTTACCTGTTTAATGTTTATTTATAACTGAATGATTTGGACGGTGTCCTGCGTGGAAATGTTTTGCACATGTAGGGGAGGAAAATAAATAAAACACGTACTCTAGGCACACGAAATGAAAAGAGGGGTCAGGGGAAACGTCTCCTATTCGCTGCAATAAAGGATTTTTGTAAAAAAAAACTGTGATGGGATAGTTTTATATTTTTGACAATAATAATCGATAAAGCAACAAAATTCACACAATTTCTCTCGCACCAACTCTCGTTGAAACACGAGTATTGAGAGTCACGTTTGGGCTGAGGTCGTCAAAGTCATGTAAATACGTGTTTAGAACTAATACAATTCTGTGGTTTTCTCATTTATGATTTTTTTGAATAAAAAAGTTTAGTAGTGAAAATTCGACAAATATTTCAATAAAGTAATTTTCATAAAATTCATGTTCTAACAGTTGCCAGGCACTCCTAGCACATTACCACGTTTTTCAAAAGCAAGGTTTGTACTTGTTCATTAATTTATAATAGCTTTCCAAATAAGTATCGCGTGTTAATATACTTTAAATATGTAGAAAGAGCAGCGTAAAATATTTATTTACTTGATAAAGACAATTATATTTTAAAAATATGTTTAAATGACACTAATGATTAGTTATAAGATATACCTTTGTTGTACATTATAATTCCATGTAGGTATTACTGACATTTGCCATAGAATTATATTTGTTATGACAAAAACTAATTTTTAACATTGGATTTTGATAATATAAATAACTAATATACGGATTTGGAGAAAACACCCCTACGGAACCATCACACCAAACTTAATAATGTATAATTAACAGCTATAACTAAACAGGTATAAATATACATACAAAACTGTTTTAGCCATGCCTAATATGCAAGGAATGGATTGGTGAACATTCCCTCTCTGAGCAATGATTAAGTGGGGGACACCATCCTCAATCCCCGTCACCAATACCTACATTTCTTACCCAGAACATCTCAAGAAAGTACCCCATCAAAATAATTCAGTTATATAAAAAGGTACTCGTTGATAAATTATTATAAAAACACCAGTGTTAGATTTTAACAATAATAAACTGATTTAAAATGTCGACCTGAAATGAGCGACCAAATAGAAGGTGAAAGTTATGGGAGTAACTAGTAATAAACTAAAGAAACAATTACATTACCGGTAGTTGATTTTTTAAAATAAAAATGACGTCATGTGTAAAATAGAAATAACCGGTTTACTAGAACGCATCGATGTTTATGGATGCAATTTGTTATCTTTATGTACCTTCCAACACAAACCATCAGTGCAAGAAATATACAGTGTGATCAAATTAATAATTTGACTCCCACTTCTAACTTATTGAAGGTTCTACAGTGTCCACTTTCGGAACAGTGCTAGTCGTGTGTGAATTAAAATAAACATGAAGACGGCGGTATTAAATAATAACAAAAACAAAACAAACACACGTCCCAAAGAATCACCCAGATATGTGTTTATGATTAATCATTGTAGTATCGTAAAAATTAAGTAGAATAAAAACAATTGATCATATTCGTCGTTAACGGGAGGGAAATATGCATTACATTTTTCGATTTACAATTTTTTTATATATTAAATCAAATAACGTAATTATAAGACGAGGTGGCCGAGTGGTTAAGGCGTTGGACTGCTAATCCAATGTGCTCTGCACGCGTGGGTTCGAATCCCATCCTCGTCGGGAAACATTTTACAACTACCAAAAAAGGAACTGCTATAAGAGGACTTTTGCCTTAGAATGCATTACTCTCATATTTAAAGACACTACATTGAGAGGTGACAGTAATAATTTGTTTTGGATCGTCCTTTTTAGGTTATGAAACAGTTATTTATTAGCTAATTATAACTTTCTACACATTTTTGATGTTTGCACCAGGTGGATTACGTGGATTTTCACTTTAACAAAATATTTACTAACTCAAGAGACTGACGCCCCAGGCACAGTTATTGCCTATAAGTATTGAATTTTCTTAAATATTGAATATAAAATGTACTTATATTTGTCTGTAAAAGATATTAACACATCGTTGTATCATTGATTATATGTCCTACGGAACTAAGTATAATTAGCTTATACGATTGCTTTTGTACTAAGCCTAATATGTTCTTGTACTTTTATGTTTTATTGATATTTGATTTATTTCCCAAATGTATATCACAAATCTTGAAATGTAATTCTAATTACCTTGTTTTGAAATAGGATTAAGAAAAAAAGGAGCTGTAAAAAATAATAAATGCTAAAATGTACAAATAACAAATCTTACAAAATACAAAATATGACCGTCGTTATTTTACTTATGCTCGTGTATATATGACTACTAAAACAACCTGTTCCCAAGGACATGAGAATAAGACTACCTCAAACAAAAGAACGTACTCACAAAACTCCCTGATGTTCACGAGAGACTACCTGCAACACATCAAACTGTGACAGTTAAAAAAGTATATTGTATATAATTAATAATTAGCATACTGCTCACAATTAGGTTAACGTGGCAGTTTTAAGATATTACAAGAAAACTATCTTGGAGAAGTAAATCATTCTTGATAGCATTCAGTTCCTATTAAGAAAAGGAGGAGTAGCCAAAGTTGTTTTACTGGGCATCGCCTCTCGCCTTATTACCAATGTACTGATACTGACAAGGAGTGTGGATGTGCTTATCAGTTCTCTCCTGTTGTAAAACGTAGTATATCTCTTTGTTTGTTGTATTATTTATTCTTTGCTACCACTACGAGTCATTGGCGGCACCTGACAAAGGAAGAGGCTTTGGACTTGAGCAAATATGCATCCGAATGAAACGAATCCAGCGTTCGCCTAGACCAAAGCACTTTTACTTTAGCTTAAGATAGATAACACTCAATCTTATAAGACGTATAGTACTAATTCTTCACGTAATTACTTTATCAATAAACCAGTCAAGTGGAAGTGTCAAGTGTCACTAATTGATAACAAACGCTTAACGTAGTGTTTGAAAAGTGTTGAACAGCGTAAAAAGCCTTTGCTCGAAGCGTATACCACAAAAGTGAAAGATTCGTTTAAAATAATTATTCAATAGACTAAAAACTATGTATTAAGTCAAGTCAAACGTATTTTTATTTTTCTCCAGCACCTGTGATAATGATTAAAGACGTTATTTGTAAGGCTAGTACAAATAAAGAATTTTGAATACTAGTAGAATAAATAAAGACAAGATTAACAATTAAACATTTCGGGGACATATTTCCTCCAAATCAATAAGTTAGACCTGTTTACTTAATTATTTTTTAAAGCAAACTTAGTTAAAATCCACCTCTAGAAAATTATTTTCTTGAGTTAAACCTAACTTAATTGCGAACACTTGCTTCATGTTATGTGTAATTTGTGTGTGCTAAATCGAGATATATTAAACCACCCACAAGTTAAAAGCTTGTGGAATATATCACTGAGCGAATTTAAAACAAGTGGCAAAAGTCTAAGAGAGGTTGCTAAAGAAAATAATTGCTTCTTCCCTATAGGGTAAATTTGATAAAATGGGGAAATAAAACTAAAATAAAGGACAACGACAACATATTTTCTTGATGTACTCAAAATAATACGTTAATAATTAATATGAGCCACTTAGTACACATATTTACAATAATAAACAACATAATGAAAAATAAATTTCAACATTTAATAAGATTAATTTAAAATAATCTTTCATACAGTGACTGGGCCAATGAGAAAATAAAACTTAACTTAAATATTATATTATTATTTATTGTACTAGGAAAGAAAGGAAGAAAACAAATATTGTTACATCCATAGAAATCAAACTCTAAGTTAAATTTTATCACGCAAATAAAATTTAAAATTTCAAACCAAGAGATGAATAAAATGTAGTAAAATAAAAGTTCCGTCCCCGGGTGGGCTCGAACCACCAACCTTTCGGTTAACAGCCGAACGCGCTAGCCGATTGCGCCACGGAGACTGCTTGTCATCACTGGATTAAAACTCATTTACAAGTAGATCGCCAATCAATGATTGTAGAGTTAAACATTACATTGAAGGTACACTCCAATTATTTAAGTTGATTCTTAGTAAAGGCTGTAACTGTGTCTGGGTGCGTATACGCCAGGCGTTTTCAACGTTTGGAAAGCAATCTTACGATCTATCCCCAATAAACTGGGGGGACTAATAGCCTTATTCATCAATTATTATTTTAGCTAGAAAGAGAAAGCGAACGTTTGGTTTAAACCCTGGTATTGTGACCTTCAAGTTCAAGCTGAGGCCAATAGCAGCAGCTCGGTCTGGTGTCGAACACTCACAACATTTAAGATTTGTTGAAGGTCCGATTGTGTGCAAGTTTTCTAAATCGTCTTGCTATTAAACCAATAATGAACTATTAAAAAATATGTAATTACAGATCTTTAATCAGTGCGCTTCTGATCACTGTAATTATCTCAGTAGAAGAGGTAAGACAATACTCGGCAAACGCTCCGATACAGAGCTACCGATTGTTTGGCAAAACTAACGGCGGCGAAGTCGTAAACAGGCCAAAGAGTGGCTTGGGCTTGTTTTGGACAACAGAATGCCAATTAAAAGTCAGTCTGTAAATCCGATGCTGTCCACTCCACCCGGTGATTTGTTGGGGTCCACAGAACTCCATTGTTTGTTCACTCCTCGCTTGTTACAACACGACCTTTCGCAGCTGTTTTAACTTCAACTCAACTGAACCTGTCCAGTTATAGCTCAAAAGGGATATTATTTTACTTCAATATATAAACAGTGTTCGATGATAGTAATTTATTGGTAGAAGTTACTCATACCCAGATCTAGCCTGATTCTCCTTAAATAAATCAGTTAAAATAGAACATTAATCATGAAATGCAAAAAACCTTTTCACCACACTACGCTGTAATCACCTGTTTTCGGAACGTCATTTGAATACCGAAAGTAGAGTATTTCCACCCAAGGGCCGAAAGTCAGCTGATCTATTTATCGTGTCCACCGAGATCGTCATGTCCAAGTTCGTCACGTCTACGAAAATCAATGAGCCGTACTAATTAGGGTCGGCCGTCTGCCTGCCCCGCCGGGTATGTCATGCCTCCTCCGCCCGAACGGGAACAACTTATCCTAGTCACAGATCACAAGAGAACGGTCAAATACCGTTCTGAATCTTTACGCTCAGAGTTTACTGATGTTGGTTCTTCATGTAGCTGAAAATTACAACTAGCCTGTACATTTTGCCGAGCAATATTAAAAGTGTTAAATACAGTATAAGTTCAATTAAACTTTTATCCATGATAGGATTTGGTTGTTATATTTATTAAATTCTTAAATTGTAAGAATGTATTTAACATATTTTTAAGTAAGTAAATCCTTTTTACTAAGGCTGTTTTTCGGACTCACGAACAAACATCAGTCGGCCTAATTCATCCTTTCAGTGCAATATGTAGTCGTATGACTTCAATTTTGTCATCAATTTTGTCACGAGTTAGTTTGTATAATTTTTAGCTACATGAAGAACCAACATCAGTAAACTTTGAGCGTAAAGATTCAGAACTGTATTTGACCGTTCTCTTGTGATCTGTGACTAGGATAAGTTGTTCCTGTTCGGGCGGAGGAGGCATGACATACCCGGCGGGGCAGGTAGACAGCCGACCCTAATTAGTACGGCTCATTGATTTTCATAGATGTGACGAACTCGGACATGACGATCTTGGTGGTGACCCTATTTATTTAGCCAGTGTTGCCAACTTGTTTTCAAGCGTACACGACGTTACCTGGTGCATACTATTTCTGTATTATTTTGTTGGAACACTGAATAAAATTACAACAAAATTCAAAACATTGTACTATCGATGTTTTGTTTATTGGTTAACTGTTTTTAGTCCGAGATTGCATGAGGCCGCTCGTGTTTTATGACCGATCACATTCAACCCGTTAATAATTTTAGTATGGTGAAAAATAGCGTTTGCACCTCTGCCGAAAGGGTTTTGCATAGCGTACAAAACACTCGACTTCGTCTCGGTCATAAAACACGATCTCGGGCCAGCAAACCCCCACTTTCGGCCCTTGGTGCGAAATATACTATTAAAAAATACGTAACTAAGTTTGTAAACTAAAATTCCGATTCATTTACGTATGGTGTCAAATAGAAAGGGCTTAATGTTGGGTAGGCTAAAATAGATGATACAGGGATCTATGTTGGTACGAGGCCCAACAAAGCAGTGGTTATCCAACCGCTATGTAGATCATGACGGCCTGAACAAATAAATGCAGAGTCTTAGAGCCAAAGTTGAGTTATAAGGAAAGTTTATTTTACTGCCATATTCAAATTTATGTTAGTTAGGAGGATTTCACATTTTAATTCTTCAATACCGTTTTAGAAAATACGTAAAACATTTTGAAGTACGTTAAAAAATTATATTTACTTAAAGAATCCTTCATTGTTAAGTATTTAGGCAAAATTCATTGATAATAGTCTAAGGAAAATTCATATTTTGCAGTACTAAAATATTCACCACAATACCTAAATGCTTTCAAATTGTATTTAGGGTTAATTAAACATATTTTTATCTGCAGTATGTTCCCATTCTCTGTTAATTGATTAATAAGTCTTGAAGTTAAAGTTTAAATAAGAAAAGTAAATATTAAAGAATTTGTGATGTCATCGGTGGAAGAGTTATTAATGTGTAGTTAACTATAGCAGTAACTATGCAAGTAGTTATAGTATAGTTATAGTATAGTATAGTTATGAACAGCACTGCTATTGGGTCTATGGGCCAGACGATTAGAGGCATTTATATTTTTAATGAGAAAAAACGTCAAAGCGATGGAGTTACGATGTTTTTCCGCAAAAAGAAAATTCAACGAATGATTGTGGACTATTTTTGGAGTTTCACACCACTCGCGGAGTGGTAAAAATTAAATTTTTACATTCGGAAGAGCACGGAGCTGTAAAAGAGAGTTCAGGCGCTACCATCACCTTCCCTCGCAACTAAAACTATGCGGACTTGCATTATTCTTCCCGTGAGAGGATGAAACAACATTTAAATTTTATCACTTTCTCTCTTATAGGTAGTTACATCCATTAGCTATATAACTATCTTAAAAGAAGCTTTTAACTATGTTTGAACTATTTCGTATATGATAAAATGTTTTAAATATGAAACGGGTGATTTTTCTCCTAGAGTCAAAAAATAAATCAACCTAATTATTATTCCACGTTGAACGTATGGGAATTTTGACAAGTAAAAAGAAGTTCTCTTATCCATAACCAGAAAAAACTCCAGAATTTATTTTTGTAGTTTTAATTTTCTCCCATTATTTTTTTAGAATAAATGTGATTTTTTAGTAAGTAATCAAATAATAGTTATATTAGTAAATTATAGTAGATACACAAAAACAAAATCTAAAGCGAGATGAATTGTGTATTTCATTTAATAGCATGACAACTTTTGATAATTTTGAACCCCTTGAAGTTCGGCATCATAAAGTTTACGTATAGACTTTGGAAATACTAGGAATAATTGGGAAAACTATTTTCCCAACATTCACTCACACAAAAAAAAAAATAAAAAAAAACTACTCGGTGTAAATAAGTTACCAATGCCAATTTAACAAATGAAGCGATGAGTGATAGATGACTGTTGCTCACTAGGCTGGCCGCCGCCCAGTCGGAAGTGGCATTTCTCAGCTGCTTGTCAAACTTGAGTCAAAAACAGCTGACTTCTTCGAACCACTTCGCATCTGACTTTCCTCTTAAACTTGTTCCCAGCTGATACAGAATTATTTTGCTGAATTATGAGGTAAACTCTTTAATGGTATTCTAGTAACATAGTAAAAATCACATTGCATTTGGGGAAGAGCTTTGTTACATAAATTACACTTTGCCTTGATTGACGTTTTTATACAATTTTTCCACATATAAGATGACTGATTTTCTCTAGTATTGATGAAAATATCAACAAATAAAATCAAATCAAATTCTTTACTAAACTACAATTGTAAGTTGATACTTTCGTTTAAGGTAGCTCTCTCATTCAGTGGCTTTCAAATAATTCTCTAATTATTTGGTAGCCACTGTATCAGAGAGCTATCTTGAACGTAGTATCAACCTCAAGCTGAGACCGTTCAGAAGAGGAGACAACACGCGATGTGTCATCTGCAAACAAGCATAGCAATCCGCACTTGTTTTCTTGAACAATATAAACTCAGCATAAATAACACATTTTAATTCAAGAACTCTCTATATAGCTCTGTAGGAAATTTCGATAAACGGATCAAAAGGATTTAATAAAAACAAGTTTTGATTTTCTCTTCTCGTCAGGCGAGATTGTCCCTTCATTAGCCATTCTGTGTGTACTCGGATAATCTGATCGGACTGTCTCTAATTCGCTTAATATTTAATGGCGAATGAGTTAAATTCATTAAATAATTTACTCGGCTGTGTATGGAAACGAATAATTTATCTTTCACACCAAGATTTGAAAGATAAGATTGAACTATATATAATTTACAAATTTTTATAATTCTACACTTTGAGTGACTTTGAGACCTTTTTTGGCACTATACACAATTCAGTCTACATTTACTTCAAAAGTATAATGTTAAGTTTTAAATGATCAAGTTTGTAACCACTCTAGCGAGGACTAATAAAAATGTGTAATATATGAAGTCAGTGTAAATAGAAAGGATCCACTACGCAAAAGGGACCCACCAGACATTCTTGACGAGATGTGGCAGCAGAGGGGTGTTTAGATCTTGAACACAGCGGGAGAGGTTTTAAACATTTATGTTTCGTTCTTTTCTCTGTGAGAAACGTCAACGATAGATAGTAAGAAGACTACAGTTTGGAACCTTCCCTATAAAAACGATAAACATACTATTGGCATTGACACACGCAAAGTAATAAAATATATATGAAGCTGAATTGTGGTATGCACCTTTTACAATACCTCACAACAACAGTTCTGCCCTTTATTATATTTTATTTGTATATTACAGAGACCTTGAGTTCAAATCTAAGTGAGAAAAAACTCGACGTCAATGCAGGTATTTATTTTGACGTTTTGTAAATAATATTTATAGGAATTATTCATAATTATATATTCCTCATTGGTTTTCAAACCCGGAACCTCTAAAAATATCGGCACTAAATTTGTTATAGAAAATTATTCTTACTTTTCCACTTGTAATTTAATTCAAACAAAAATAAAACTATAATTACAATAATAACGCTTTTGGCAGTTTCATTCTTACTTATGTTTTTTATTTTTACCTAAACGTTTCGATGCACTTTGGACATCTTCATCAGTAGGAAGGTTCTTACGTTTAAGAATTGAAAAATAAAACTATAGATTATTTCAATATTTATATTTATCTCAAGACCACTTATAAACAAAGCAAACATAAAAGTTAGAAAAGTTGTAGCGAGACAAGACAAATTACACAACAAAATTCATAGTTATATTAACAGTCTATATGTAATTGATAATTTTGTCCGAGAATACAATGATTTAACATGTACTGAACAAATTATAGTTAGTTTTAGCTCCTTGTAGTGCCATATTTAAATGTTAGTTGAGGTCGGCAGCTAAGCGAAGAATCTTTTTTGCAGGACATAACAAAAATAAAGTTTTTGATATCACAAAAAGTGTACTAGTTTGTTATTTGTTCAAAATACTACCTATTAAATACTTATAAACTATACAAAGTACTTGATTAATTAATAGAACATTTAAAACTATTCTCGACAAAAAACGTGTTGTTACAGACCTTTTATCAAACCTATCTGAAGTCTGACATTTAGGTATTGAGTTGAAGAACTTCTAAATCGGGGGTATTAGCGTGGTTCCGGAACAAGTGATGTGACTACAGGCTCAGACAGACAGCCACAGCATCCATCCGTAGCAGTAGGATAGATCGCTGTAGCCTGTCCGACCCGATGTGACTACAGGCTCAGACAGATAGCCACAGCATCCGTCTGTAGCAGTAGGATAGATCGCTGTAGCCTGTCCGACCCAATGTACTACAGGCTCAGACAGACAGCCACAGCATCCGTCCGTAGCAGTAGGATAGATCGCTGTAGCCTGTCCGACCCGATGTGACTACAGGCTCAGACAGATAGCCACAGCATCCGTCTGTAGCAGTAGGATAGATCGCTGTAGCCTGTCCGACCCGATGTGACTACAGGCTCAGACAGATAGCCACAGCATCCGTCTGTAGCAGTAGGATAGATCGCTGTAGCCTGTCCGACCCAATGTGACTACAGGCTCAGACAGACAGCCACAGCATCCGTCCGTAGCAGTAGGATAGATCGCTGTAGCCTGTCCGACCCAATGTGACTACAGGCTCAGACAGACAGCCACAGCATCCGTCCGTAGCAGTAGGATAGATCGCTGTAGCCTGTCCGACCCGATGTGACTACAGGCTCAGACAGATAGCCACAGCATCCGTCAGTAGCAGTAGGATAGATCGCTGTAGCCTGTCCGACCCGATGTGACTACAGGCTCAGACAGATAGCCACAGCATCCGTCTGTAGCAGTAGGATAGATCGCTGTAGCCTGTCCGACCCAATGTGACTACAGGCTCAGACAGACAGCCACAGCATCCGTCCGTAGCAGTAGGATAGATCGCTGTAGCCTGTCCGACCCAATGTGACTACAGGCTCAGACAGACAGCCACAGCATCCGTCCGTAGCAGTAGGATAGATCGCTGTAGCCTGTCCGACCCGATGTGACTACAGGCTCAGACAGATAGCCACAGCATCCGTCTGTAGCAGTAGGATAGATCGCTGTAGCCTGTCCGACCCAATGTACTACAGGCTCAGACAGACAGCCACAGCATCCGTCCGTAGCAGTAGGATAGATCGCTGTAGCCTGTCCGACCCGATGTGACTACAGGCTCAGACAGATAGCCACAGCATCCGTCTGTAGCAGTAGGATAGATCGCTGTAGCCTGTCCGACCCGATGTGACTACAGGCTCAGACAGATAGCCACAGCATCCGTCTGTAGCAGTAGGATAGATCGCTGTAGCCTGTCCGACCCAATGTACTACAGGCTCAGACAGACAGCCACAGCATCCGTCCGTAGCAGTAGGATAGATCGCTGTAGCCTGTCCGACCCGATGTGACTACAGGCTCAGACAGATAGCCACAGCATCCGTCTGTAGCAGTAGGATAGATCGCTGTAGCCTGTCCGACCCGATGTGACTACAGGCTCAGACAGATAGCCACAGCATCCGTCTGTAGCAGTAGGATAGATCGCTGTAGCCTGTCCGACCCAATGTGACTACAGGCTCAGACAGACAGCCACAGCATCCGTCCGTAGCAGTAGGATAGATCGCTGTAGCCTGTCCGACCCAATGTGACTACAGGCTCAGACAGACAGCCACAGCATCCGTCCGTAGCAGTAGGATAGATCGCTGTAGCCTGTCCGACCCGATGTGACTACAGGCTCAGACAGATAGCCACAGCATCCGTCTGTAGCAGTAGGATAGATCGCTGTAGCCTGTCCGACCCAATGTACTACAGGCTCAGACAGACAGCCACAGCATCCGTCCGTAGCAGTAGGATAGATCGCTGTAGCCTGTCCGACCCGATGTGACTACAGGCTCAGACAGATAGCCACAGCATCCGTCTGTAGCAGTAGGATAGATCGCTGTAGCCTGTCCGACCCGATGTGACTACAGGCTCAGACAGATAGCCACAGCATCCGTCTGTAGCAGTAGGATAGATCGCTGTAGCCTGTCCGACCCAATGTGACTACAGGCTCAGACAGACAGCCACAGCATCCGTCCGTAGCAGTAGGATAGATCGCTGTAGCCTGTCCGACCCAATGTGACTACAGGCTCAGACAGACAGCCACAGCATCCGTCCGTAGCAGTAGGATAGATCGCTGTAGCCTGTCCGACCCGATGTGACTACAGGCTCAGACAGATAGCCACAGCATCCGTCTGTAGCAGTAGGATAGATCGCTGTAGCCTGTCCGACCCAATGTGACTACAGGCTCAGACAGACAGCCACAGCATCCGTCCGTAGCAGTAGGATAGATCGCTGTAGCCTGTCCGACCCGATGTGACTACAGGCTCAGACAGATAGCCACAGCATCCGTCAGTAGCAGTAGGATAGATCGCTGTAGCCTGTCCGACCCGATGTGACTACAGGCTCAGACAGATAGCCACAGCATCCGTCTGTAGCAGTAGGATAGATCGCTGTAGCCTGTCCGACCCAATGTACTACAGGCTCAGACAGACAGCCACAGCATCCGTCCGTAGCAGTAGGATAGATCGCTGTAGCCTGTCCGACCCGATGTGACTACAGGCTCAGACAGACAGCCACAGCATCCGTCCGTAGCAGTAGGATAGATCGCTGTAGCCTGTCCGACCCAATGTACTACAGGCTCAGACAGACAGCCACAGCATCCGTCCGTAGCAGTAGGATAGATCGCTGTAGCCTGTCCGACCCAATGTACTACAGGCTCAGACAGACAGCCACAGCATCCGTCCGTAGCAGTAGGATAGATCGCTGTAGCCTGTCCGACCCGATGTACTACAGGCTCAGACAGACAGCCACAGCATCCGTCCGTAGCAGTAGGATGGATCGCTGTAGCCTGTCCGACCCGATGTACTACAGGCTCAGACAGACAGCCACAGCATCCGTCCGTAGCAGTAGGATAGATCGCTGTAGCCTGTCCGACCCAATGTACTACAGGCTCAGACAGACAGCCACAGCATCCATCCGTAGCAGTAGGATAGATCGCTGTAGCCTGTCCGACCCGATGTGACTACAGGCTCAGACAGACAGCCACAGCATCCGTCCGTAGCAGTAGGATGGATCGCTGTAGCCTGTCCGACCCGATGTGACTACAGGCTCAGACAGACAGCCACAGCATCCGTCCGTAGCAGTAGGATAGATCGCTGTAGCCTGTCCGACCCGATGTGACTACAGGCTCAGACAGACAGCCACAGCATCCATCCGTAGCAGTAGGATAGATCGCTGTAGCCTGTCTGACCCGATGTGACTACAGGCTCAGACAGATAGCCACAGCATCCGTCCGTAGCAGTAGGATAGATCGCTGTAGCCTGTCCGACCCAATGTACTACAGGCTCAGACAGACAGCCACAGCATCCGTCCGTAGCAGTAGGATAGATCGCTGTAGCCTGTCCGACCCGATGTGACTACAGGCTCAGACAGACAGCCACAGCATCCGTCCGTAGCAGTAGGATAGATCGCTGTAGCCTGTCCGACCCGATGTGACTACAGGCTCAGACAGACAGCCACAGCATCCGTCAGTAGAATTAGGATAGATCGCTGTAGCCTGTCCGACCCGATATGACTACAGGCTCAGACAGACAGCCACAGCATCCGTCAGTAGCAGTAGGATAGATCGCTGTAGCCTGTCCGACCCGATGTGACTACAGGCTCAGACAGACAGCCACAGCATCCGTCCGTAGCAGTAGGATAGATCGCTGTAGCCTGTCCGACCCGATGTGACTACAGGCTCAGACAGACAGCCACAGCATCCGTCCGTAGCAGTAGGATAGATCGCTGTAGCCTGTCCGACCCGATGTGACTACAGGCTCAGACAGACAGCCACAGCATCCGTCCGTAGCAGTAGGATAGATCGCTGTAGCCTGTCCGACCCGATGTGACTACAGGCTCAGACAGACAGCCACAGCATCCGTCCGTAGTAGTAGGATAGATCGCTGTAGCCTGTCCGACCCGATGTGACTACAGGCTCAGACAGACAGCCACAGCATCCATCCGTAGCAGTAGGATAGATCGCTGTAGCCTGTCCGACCCGATGTGACTACAGGCTCAGACAGACAGCCACAGCATCCGTCCGTAGCAGTAGGATAGATCGCTGTAGCCTGTCCGACCCGATGTGACTACAGGCTCAGACAGACAGCCACAGCATCCGTCCGTAGCAGTAGGATAGATCGCTGTAGCCTGTCCGACCCGATGTGACTACAGGCTCAGACAGACAGCCACAGCATCCGTCCGTAGCAGTAGGATAGATCGCTGTA
Organism: Allygus modestus; assembly: GCA_963675035.1. Taxonomy (NCBI): domain Eukaryota; kingdom Metazoa; phylum Arthropoda; class Insecta; order Hemiptera; family Cicadellidae; genus Allygus; species Allygus modestus. Next base: position 2,987,372 of record OY776115.1, read on the forward strand.
GCCTGTCCGACCCGATGTGACTACAGGCTCAGACAGACAGCCACAGCATCCATCCGTAGCAGTAGGATAGATCGCTGTAGCCTGTCCGACCCGATGTGACTACAGGCTCAGACAGACAGCCACAGCATCCGTCCGTAGCAGTAGGATGGATCGCTGTAGCCTGTCCGACCCGATGTGACTACAGGCTCAGACAGACAGCCACAGCATCCGTCCGTAGCAGTAGGATAGATCGCTGTAGCCTGTCCGACCCGATGTGACTACAGGCTCAGACAGACAGCCACAGCATCCGTCCGTAGCAGTAGGATAGATCGCTGTAGCCTGTCCGACCCGATGTGACTACAGGCTCAGACAGACAGCCACAGCATCCGTCAGTAGCAGTAGGATAGATCGCTGTAGCCTGTCCGACCCGATGTGACTACAGGCTCAGACAGACAGCCACAGCATCCGTCAGTAGAAGTAGGATAGATCGCTGTAGCCTGTCCGACCCGATGTGACTACAGGCTCAGACAGACAGCCACAGCATCCGTCAGTAGCAGTAGGATAGATCGCTGTAGCCTGTCCGACCCGATGTGACTACAGGCTCAGACAGACAGCCACAGCATCCGTCAGTAGCAGTAGGATGGATCGCTGTAGCCTGTCCGACCCGATGTGACTACAGGCTCAGACAGACAGCCACAGTATCCGTCAGTAGCAGTAGGATAGATCGCTGTAGCCTGTCCGACCCGATGTGACTACAGGCTCAGTCAGACAGCCACAGCATCCGTCCGTAGCAGTAGGGTAGATCGCTGTAGCCTGTCCGACCCAATGTGCTACAGGCTCAGACAGATAGCCACAGCATCCGTCCGTAGCAGTAGGATAGATCGCTGTAGCCTGTCCGACCCAATGTGCTACAGGCTCAGACAGACAGCCACAGCATCCGTCCGTAGCAGTAGGATAGATCGCTGTAGCCTGTCCAACCAGATGTGACTACAGGCTCAGACAGACAGCCACAGCATCCGTCAGTAGCAGTAGGATGGATCGCTGTAGCCTGTCCGACCCGATGTGACTACAGGCTCAGACAGACAGCCACAGCATCCGTCCGTAGCAGTAGGATAGATCGCGGTAGTCTGTCCGACCCGATGTGACTACAGGCTCAGACAGACAGCCACAGCATCCGTCCGTAGCAGTAGGATAGATCGCGGCAGCCTGTCCGATCCGATGTGACTACAGGCTCAGACAGACAGCCACAGCATCCGTCTGTAGCAGTAGGATGGATCGCTGTAGCCTGTCCGACCCGATGTGACTACAGGCTCAGACAGACAGCCACAGCATCCGTCAGTAGCAGTAGGATGGATCGCTGTAGCCTGTCCGACCCGATGTGACCACAGGCTCAGACAGACAGCCATAGCATCCGTCCGTAGCAGTAGGATGGATCGCTGTAGCCTGTCCGACCCGATGTGACCACAGGCTCAGACAGACAGCCACAGCATCCGTCAGTAGCAGTAGGATGGATCGCTGTAGCCTGTCCGACCCGATGTGACTACAGGCTCAGACAGACAGCCACAGTATCCGTCAGTAGCAGTAGGATAGATCGCTGTAGCCTGTCCGACCCGATGTGACCACAGGCTCAGACAGACAGCCACAGCATCCGTCAGTAGCAGTAGGATGGATCGCTGTAGCCTGTCTGACCCGATGTGACTACAGGCTCAGACAGACAGCCACAGCATCCGTCTGTAGCAGTAGGATAGATCGCTGTCCACAGCAATCCGTCCGTAGCAGTAGGATAGATCGCGGTAGCCTGTCCGACCCGATGTGACTACAGGCTCAGACAGACAGCCATAGCATCCGTCCGTAGCAGTAGGATGGATCGCTGTAGCCTGTCCGACCCGATGTGACCACAGGCTCAGACAGACAGCCACAGCATCCGTCAGTAGCAGTAGGATGGATCGCTGTAGCCTGTCCGACCCGATGTGACCACAGGCTCAGACAGACAGCCACAGCATCCGTCAGTAGCAGTAGGATGGATCGCTGTAGCCTGTCCGACCCGATGTGACTACAGGCTCAGACAGACAGCCACAGCATCCGTCCGTAGCAGTAGGATAGATCGCTGTAGCCTGTCCGACCCGATGTGACCACAGGCTCAGACAGACAGCCACAGCATCCGTCAGTAGCAGTAGGATAGATCGCTGTAGCCTGTCCGACCCGATGTGACCACAGGCTCAGACAGACAGCCACAGCATCCGTCAGTAGCAGTAGGATGGATCGCTGTAGCCTGTCCGACCCGATGTGACTACAGGCTCAGACAGACAGCCACAGCATCCGTCTGTTGCAGTAGGATGGATCGCTGTAGCCTGTCTGACCCGATGTGACTACAGGCTCAGACAGACAGCCACAGCATCCGTCTGTAGCAGTAGGATAGATCGCTGTAGCCTGTCCGACCCGATGTGACTACAGGCTCAGACAGACAGCCACAGCATCCGTCCGTAGCAGTAGGATAGATCGCTGTAGCCTGTCCGACCCGATGTGCTACAGGCTCAGACAGATAGCCACAGCATCTGTCCGTAGCAGTAGGATAGATCGCTGTAGCCTGTCCGACCCGATGTGACTACAGGCTCAGACAGACAGCCACAGCATCCGTCCGTAGCAGTAGGATAGATCGCTGTAGCCTGTCCGACCCGATGTGACTACAGGCTCAGACAGACAGCCACAGCATCCGTCAGTAGCAGTAGGATAGATCGCTGTAGCCTGTCCGACCCGATGTGACTACAGGCTCAGACAGACAGCCACAGCATCCGTCCGTAGCAGTAGGATAGATCGCTGTAGCCTGTCCGACCCGATGTGACTACAGGCTCAGACAGACAGCCACAGCATCCGTCCGTAGCAGTAGGATAGATCGCTGTAGCCTGTCCGACCCGATGTGACTACAGGCTCAGACAGACAGCCACAGCATCCGTCAGTAGCAGTAGGATAGATCGCTGTAGCCTGTCCGACCCGATGTGACTACAGGCTCAGACAGACAGCCACAGCATCCGTCCGTAGCAGTAGGATAGATCGCTGTAGCCTGTCCGACCCAATGTGCTACAGGCTCAGACAGATAGCCACAGCATCCGTCCGTAGCAGTAGGATAGATCGCGGTAGCCTGTCCGACCCGATGTGACTACAGGCTCAGACAGACAGCCACAGCATCCGTCCGTAGCAGTAGGATAGATCGCTGTAGCCTGTCCGACCCGATGTGACCACAGGCTCAGACAGACAGCCACAGCATCCGTCAGTAGCAGTAGGATGGATCGCTGTAGCCTGTCCGACCCGATGTGACTACAGGCTCAGACAGATAGCCACAGCATCCGTCAGTAGCAGTAGGATAGATCGCTGTAGCCTGTCCGACCCGATGTGACTACAGGCTCAGACAGACAGCCACAGCATCCGTCCGTAGCAGTAGGATAGATCGCTGTAGCCTGTCCGACCCAATGTGACTACAGGCTCAGACAGACAGCCACAGCATCCGTCTGTAGCAGTAGGATAGATCGCTGTCCACAGCAATCCGTCCGTAGCAGTAGGATAGATCGCGGTAGCCTGTCTGACCCGATGTGACTACAGGCTCAGACAGACAGCCACAGCATCCGTCTGTAGCAGTAGGATAGATCGCTGTCCACAGCAATCCGTCAGTAGCAGTAGGATAGATCGCTGTAGCCTGTCCGACCCGATGTGACTACAGGCTCAGACAGACAGCCACAGCATCCGTCTGTAGCAGTAGGATAGATCGCTGTCCACAGCAATCCGTCCGTAGCAGTAGGATAGATCGCGGTAGCCTGTCTGACCCGATGTGACTACAGGCTCAGACAGACAGCCACAGCATCCGTCTGTAGCAGTAGGATAGATCGCTGTCCACAGCAATCCGTCCGTAGCAGTAGGATAGATCGCGGTAGCCTGTCTGACCCGATGTGACTACAGGCTCAGACAGACAGCCACAGCATCCGTCAGTAGCAGTAGGATGGATCGCTGTAGCCTGTCCGACCCGATGTGACTACAGGCTCAGACAGACAGCCACAGTATCCGCCCGTAGCAGTAGGATAGATCGCGGTAGCCTGTCCGACCCGATGTGACTACAGGCTCAGACAGACAGCCACAGCATCCGTCTGTAGCAGTAGGATAGATCGCTGTCCACAGCAATCCGTCCGTAGCAGTAGGATAGATCGCGGTAGCCTGTCTGACCCGATGTGACTACAGGCTCAGACAGACAGCCACAGCATCCGTCTGTAGCAGTAGGATAGATCGCTGTCCACAGCAATCCGTCCGTAGCAGTAGGATAGATCGCGGTAGCCTGTCTGACCCGATGTGACTACAGGCTCAGACAGACAGCCACAGCATCCGTCAGTAGCAGTAGGATGGATCGCTGTAGCCTGTCCGACCCGATGTGACTACAGGCTCAGACAGACAGCCACAGTATCCGCCCGTAGCAGTAGGATAGATCGCTGTAGCCTGTCCGACCCGATGTGACTACAGGCTCAGACAGACAGCCACAGCATCCGTCCGTAGCAGTAGGATAGATCGCTGTAGCCTGTCCGACCCGATGTGACTACAGGCTCAGACAGACAGCCACAGCATCCGTCCGTAGCAGTAGGATAGATCGCTGTAGCCTGTCCGACCCGATGTGACTACAGGCTCAGACAGACAGCCACAGCATCCGCCCGTAGCAGTAGGATAGATCGCTGTAGCCTGTCCGACCCGATGTGACTACAGGCTCAGACAGACAGCCACAGCATCCGCCCGTAGCAGTAGGATAGATCGCTGTAGCCTGTCCGACCCGATGTGACTACAGGCTCAGACAGACAGCCACAGCATCCGTCCGTAGCAGTAGGATAGATCGCGGTAGCCTGTCCGACCCGATGTGACTACAGGCTCAGACAGACAGCCACAGTATCCGCCCGTAGCAGTAGGATAGATCGCTGTAGCCTGTCCGACCCGATGTGACTACAGGCTCAGACAGACAGCCACAGTATCCGCCCGTAGCAGTAGGATAGATCGCTGTAGCCTGTCCGACCCGATGTGACTACAGGCTCAGACAGACAGCCACAGCATCCGTCCGTAGCAGTAGGATAGATCGCGGTAGCCTGTCCGACCCGATGTGACTACAGGCTCAGTCAGACAGCCACAGCATCCGTCCGTAGCAGTAGGATAGATCGCGGTAGCCTGTCCGACCCGATGTGACTACAGGCTCAGACAGACAGCCACAGTATCCGCCCGTAGCAGTAGGATAGATCGCGGTAGCCTGTCCGACCCGATGTGACTACAGGCTCAGACAGACAGCCACAGCATCCGTCCGTAGCAGTAGGATAGATCGCGGTAGCCTGTCTGACCCGATGTGACTACAGGCTCAGACAGACAGCCACAGCATCCGTCCGTAGCAGTAGGATAGATCGCTGTAGCCTGTCTGACCCGATGTGACTACAGGCTCAGACAGACAGCCACAGCATCCGTCCGTAGCAGTAGGATAGATCGCTGTAGCCTGTCTGACCCGATGTGACTACAGGCTCAGACAGACAGCCACAGCATCCGTCCGTAGCAGTAGGATAGATCGCGGTAGCCTGTCTGACCCGATGTGACTACAGGCTCAGACAGACAGCCACAGCATCCGTCCGTAGCAGTAGGATAGTTCGCTGTAGCCTGTCCGACCCGATGTGCTACAGGCTCAGACAGACAGCCACAGCATCCGTCCGTAGCAGTAGGATAGATCGCGGTAGCCTGTCTGACCCGATGTGACTACAGGCTCAGACAGACAGCCACAGCATCCGTCCGTAGCAGTAGGATAGATCGCGGTAGCCTGTCCGACCCGATGTGACTACAGGCTCAGACAGACAGCCACAGCATCCGTCCGTAGCAGTAGGATAGATCGCTGTAGCCTGTCCGACCCGATGTGCTACAGGCTCAGACAGACAGCCACAGCATCCGTCCGTAGCAGTAGGATAGATCGCGGTAGCCTGTCTGACCCGATGTGACTACAGGCTCAGACAGACAGCCACAGCATCCGTCCGTAGCAGTAGGATAGATCGCGGTAGCCTGTCCGACCCGATGTGACTACAGGCTCAGACAGACAGCCACAGCATCCGTCCGTAGCAGTAGGATAGATCGCTGTAGCCTGTCCGACCCGATGTGCTACAGGCTCAGACAGACAGCCACAGCATCCGTCCGTAGCAGTAGGATAGATCGCGGTAGCCTGTCTGACCCGATGTGACTACAGGCTCAGACAGACAGCCACAGCATCCGTCCGTAGCAGTAGGATAGATCGCTGTAGCCTGTCCGACCCGATGTGACTACAGGCTCAGACAGACAGCCACAGCATCCGTCCGTAGCAGTAGGGTAGATCGCTGTAGCCTGTCCGACCCGATGTGACTACAGGCTCAGACAGATAGCCACAGCATCCGTCCGTAGCAGTAGGATAGATCGCGGTAGCCTGTCTGACCCGATGTGACTACAGGCTCAGACAGACAGCCACAGCATCCGTCCGTAGCAGTAGGATAGATCGCTGTAGCCTGTCCGACCCGATGTGACTACAGGCTCAGACAGACAGCCACAGCATCCGTCCGTAGCAGTAGGATAGATCGCTGTAGCCTGTCCGACCCGACGGGTGGATCACTGTAGCCTGTAACCTTATCTCGGTTCAAATAAAAGTCTTCCTCGTTATCTGTGATTTTCAATGGATTCTATAAAAAAAATGTAAGATACGTATAATTTTTACCGTCTCCCCCCTAATAAAAAGAAAACAATCTTATTCGGTGGACCGGACTTAACCATGGTAATAGCTCGCACTTCCATAGGAAATTCGCTAAATACACGATGTTCTTTCTTTTAAATACTCCCAGTACTGCACATTGATAAATATATAAAAACAGTTTTTTTTAGTGAATCACGTATACGATGTATACGCTGTAATAACAAAAACACTCTACTTAAAAACTATTTTTCCTTTTGAGTTATTTTTTGTAATTGCAATTAGAAAATAGATTAACGGTTTTCATTTACTCATAATATTTTAGCTGAGTTAAGATTTAAGCCTTAATGGGTACTAATATTGCTTAGTTTGCCACCTAGGACGGCGTTACATATTAAATCACCCACATTCTGTCCCCGAGGACGTCGCAGGAGATTAACTGCTCGGCGGTGACTAATGTGTCCAGGTAATTTGTATCTCTGGGGACAAACCTTTTCACTCTAAGGCATAAAGTGTTTTTCATTTTATATTTTCATAAATTAACTAACTCAATCTTTTGTCATATTTTACACTTTTAATGTTATTATAAAATTAGTGGTTTTTCCAACCGCTACATATAAATTTTAGAAGGTGTTAAACTTATGTGATTTTTTTAATGTTGGATGTACAATTTAAACGCACAGGAATAAATACTTTAATGTATTTTGTTTTTGTTTTGTGTCTATCTACGCCATTGGTATTTGTTAATGTTCGATAGGGAATATTCCAATCCCAGTCCTTGTTATAAGGTTAACATATTCTTAGAAAGCATAATTATTTATTTATCAATTACCTGATATCAAATGAAAACTCGGTCCAGGATCGAATCTCCATCATTTTCATATTTTGATCGTGTTGAGATCGTGTTATAGTTGTAAAAACAATATTATAACAGGATTATTTTAACTTTACATTTCCATTTCAACGAAAATCATCATAGCAGCTAAAGTATCTGTATTCTAAGAAATAACTATCGATACGGTCTGGGACAATTGTATTAAACCATCATAGGTAATATAATATTCCATTGATAATATATTAATTGCATTTTAATAATATATTGTTTCCGCTGAAGGTCAAAATATGGCCTAACAATTTCCTTACATATTCAGTTTAATAAACATATTCTGAAACACTAATAACCAACTGCAAAAGTTCATTTGCAACAATAATTAAATGGCGGATTATGTTTGAAATATAATCAATCAAATATTAATCATAGTTTAATTTACATATTTTGAACTCGATGAAAGACAATAATTTAACGATCCAATTTAAACTTATAATATAAAAACTAATCATTATGTTTTCAGCGAATTTCCCCTATGGGGAAGAAGCTATTACCGTAGTCGGCATGGTGAGACCTAGGCCCGGGACTAAGATAACTTTTCGTTTTGAGGTCCCCAGACCCCAAAAACACCATTAGTTTGAAACTGTATATATATATATATATTTATTTATATATATATATATGTGTCCGTGGGTGCGATAACTCTCGTAAAAATGGTCCGATCTTGATAAAATTCTGTACAAACGTGTAAAGCATTATTTATGACTTTAAGTTCGAAAACCAGACAGATCGACCCATCCAAAGTGGTATTTTGGGGGGGGATTTGTACCCAAAAAATTGTTTTTTTGAAGTTTTTAATGTAATATTTAAAAAAGTCAAATTTTAGTTTTCAGCATTGGATTCAGCTTAAAAAACACACACAATTTGGTGTTTTAATCATTTCTCTACGTCAATTGGTTACAGAGATATTGAAAGTGCTAAACACAGTGCGTTGTCTAATGCTATTGTTATGGAGAATAAGAAAAATATTATAGCTCGCTTATTTATGAACGTATACTAACAAAACTTGGAATGCGGCTTCATCTGGTTGTGGTCTATTGTTATTTGCACAAAAAACACAATTTTTACCGATAAATCCCGTAGCAGTAAACCTGCGTCCTCAGGCCCCATGTTATTCTTAAGGAGAATAAGTAAAATGTTATATATCCCTTAATTATGAACATAAATTAATAAAACTTGGTATGTTGGTTCACCTAGTTGAGTTCTACTGATATTTGCATAAAAACCCACTTTTTATGTTCCTTGTTGCAGCAAACCTGCGTACTCATACCCCATGTTATTCTTATGGAGAATAATCAAAACGGTATATATCGCTTATTTATGAATTTATATTCATGAAACTTGGTATGTAGCTTCACCTAGTTGAGTAATATTGATATTTACATGAAACCCCATGTTTGTTTTTCCTTATTGCAGCAAACCTGTTTACTCATAACAATGATATTCTTATGGAAAATAATTCAAATCTGATATATCACTTATTTGTGAATACATTTTTATAAAACGTGGTACCTTTGCGGCTTTATGTGGTATTAAGACATATATTTTGCATTGGGAATTCGCTGAGTACGCAGGTTTGCTGCGACGGGGGTATTTCAAACTCAGACGTCCTGAAGCGTACAAAATATTTTTAAATTCACAAGTTATCTTTATTACCCTTTATCTACACTGTGAAACGGTATCGAGGATCATTATTTTACTTATTACTCGTCGATTTCGTTATATAATTTACCATCCGAATCGCTTTACAGCTATCAACAAAGCCTCCAATCCCAATCACGCGGACTCTATTTGTCCAATGTTCGCCCAGGCGGTCCATGCACGTGCGCTTGCATAATGAACCATCAACCCGTGCCATGAACATGTGCGACTATCGCGTAGACCACACGGTTCATACCCTGAACATGTCCAATCATTAATTAAACACCTGCGTTCTCCGCTATCAAAGTTCTGCGCCAATTACGATGCGCCTGCAATTGCGTTTAAATGCTGACACGACATTTCCAATACTCAGTTTTTTATATATCACCGATACAAATTTTGATTGATGGTATTTTCAATCTATTTTATACCATATACGTTATATATTCCCGGTTTCATCCAGGAATTAACATTCGTAAGTGATACATACTTTGATAACCTTTTTCCCTGTTTAAAAGTGATATCTGTCCATGTTATCTTCTGAAAAAATAAATTGAACGTACAATAGAATAATATTGAAACTTTGACACCTGTCGGGCGGAGCCTTACAATAACGTTGGTACTAAACCCCTCCTTTTCTATTTTACACCTCTCAAAATTTCACTTCTTGAGTATACCTAGTAGTTGGATAACGTAGAATGAACACCCCAGGGTTTTGAATTTTGTATATTAGGAATATTTGCGTTATACATGCACAACCTGTCTAAGTACCGTGAAAGTAAGTTCTTGTTTCAACTCAACCGTCTTACTTTTCGCCTAGCTTTACGTTTGTCTGCTTCGTGATCCCGGTGAAACGTGTGAATCTTTGCAAAGATTCTCGACTGACCGTTCCTTCCAAAGATTCTCGACTGACCGTTCCTTCCAAAGATTCTCGAGTGACCGTTCCTTCCAAAGATTCTCGACTGACCGTTCCTTCCAAAGATTCTCGACTGACCGTTCCTTCCAAAGATTCTCGACTGACCGTTCCTTCCAAAGATTCTCGACTGACCGTTCCTTCCAAAGATTCTCGACTGACCGTTCCTTCCAAAGATTCTCGACTGACCGTTCCTTCCAAAGATTCTCGACTGACCGTTCCTTCCAAAGATTCTCGACTGACCGTTCCTTCCAAAGATTCTCGACTGACCGTTCCTTCCAAAGATTTTCCGATGAGGTTTCTTTACTCTGAAATTTTAATAATGTGTACATTCGCCAACTTAAAAAACGTGTTAAAGACATACATAGATCAGTTTAAAATCAAATATTATTGCCATGAAAATACTAATCATGTTTTAACTTTTCTTATTTGTCTTATAATACCATTAGCAAGTTTTTGTAAACGAGTTATAACGAACGTATTTACTACTGTAACTTATGTATTTTTTTAACTATATCCTGTAATTACATACTAAATTGAAGCTATTTCTAACGGCAACCATTAAAATATCGTTCATTAAAAATAAATAAATTAATTTTTTTCTTAGTGTAAGAAAAAAGTATCTTAGCCTCTCTATTCAATGCAATACAAAATATTATTTTATTGATACAAACCACTTTAAATAACGGGTATCAACAATGAAGTTCAAACGCTCCCAATGATATAATTTAAACACGCACAAATCTACGAATCTGCAATAGTCAATACTACCTCCAAACTCAGTTGTAGCTTTATTACACTTGGAGCGCGATAAAAATCCTCAACATTTGGGTCAGAAATGTTAGAATTATATAATAACTGAAACAAAAATTATCTCGTGGACGTGTTAATGATTTGTCATCACGTCCCTCGACTGGGACGAGTTGTAGCCTACGAGGTCTGGAAAGGTTCAATCCCTCGGCTCTCAAATCCTCTCTTAGTTAACATAATTACACCCGACATGATGTACCCCCAACCACCCCCCCCCCACCTCGACTGGGACGAGTTGTAGCCCACGAGGTCTGGAAAGGTTCAATCCCTCGGCCCTCAAATCCTCTCTTAGTCAACATAATTACACCCGACATGATGTACCCCCAACCACCCCCCCCCACCTCGACTGGGACGAGTTGTAGCCCACGAGGTCTGGAAAGGTTCAATCCCTCGGCCCTCAAATCCTCTCTTAGTTAACATAATTACACCCGACATGATGTACCCCCAACCCCCCCCCCCCCAGCCCGGCGTTTCATTACCCCACATGTACTTTGTCAAGGGACGCTGCGTTTTGTAATTTTTTAATCCTCTACACAATCCCTAACGAAATTAAATTGGTTTGTCCTCTTCTAAGTGATAAACAACTTATTTTTTATAATTGAAATACGTTTGGTGTTTATTAGTAAACAGGCAAAAATGAGAAAATAAGGGAGTAGGGGAATAGAGAATGAGTTTTTTACGTATATGTAAAAACTATTTAACAAAAATATACTAAAAGCTCTTTGAACATTTTTCATTTTATACATTTGAATTTGTTACCAACAGTTTACGCTTAGGTAAACTTATTTAGAGTGAATACAAAATAGTTAATATTACTTTAACCGATTAGTGACAAAATAAATCAAAATAAAAAAACGCAAAACATAAAATATTTGTATATTGTCAAAATTTACCTTGGAATACGAGTTAAAATATAAAATATGTTTGAATGTAAACTGTGTTCTTCCGTGGTTAGTTATAAATAAAAAACTACACTACCAAAATTTAATAAAATACCTAACTAAACGAAGTGTGACACATACGTAACTACTTGAGGGATTTATAATAATACAAAATAACGAATCTGGTTGGTCTAAAAAGTTATAATAACAACTGGACTGGTCATTAGTGACAAAACTTAACGAAAAACAAGTGAGCAAAGGAAATTCGGGCACCATAAGAAGGAACGCTAGGATGTGAAGCAGAAATGCTTCTTTAAACAATTAAATTTTACTAATGAACAAAACAAAAATTAATATCTTAATCAAACAAAGATTGCCTCCCTAGTCCGGCGCTTGCATCCCGTGTGACGTAGATGCGCGGAATTGACCTATAAGTAGGCACTGGAGTAGCACACCTATTTGTTTCCGTCCACCTTGCCCTAGTCCTTTGATAAGTTATGGGCTTCCCAAATGTGCTGCAAAAATGGGCATTTAATACGTCAAAAAACTATTATGCTGATTTTGAAATCGCCTTGCTTATATTTTACCTTGTTATAAATTTAACTACACAAATAATTATTCTCTTGATATTACTGTTAGTAAAAATAGTGTATTTGTGATCTTGAAGTCTACAATATAGACAGGTGTCTCAATATGATGGCAACTATGAATTGTAGAATAACCATCTAAAATCTGTCTAACTGTCTAAAATTATTGTTTAACGTTTATTTCCTTGGAAGCGAAAACTAATTTTTGATTTTACAGCCCCTGGTTATTGTTGTACACATGAAATGTAACTGAAAATCGTATACGGAAGCTAGTCAGGGATACGGAAGGCTTGGCGTCATGTTTTGGGGATTAAGTGTATAGCGACTGTGTGGCTGTTAGGTTACCTTCACTCCATAGTATAACAATTGTTATTATATGTATTAGTTTATAGTTTGAGAGAAGAGAAGAGATCAGCGTTGGTTACAAATAATAGGTGAAACTAAAAATATTTCATAATGGGGAGTGATAGGTCTACCATTTTCGGACCTTCTAACACTGTGAAAACATACGAAACAGAACCCACGCAGGAAGTTGCAAGACTAAACTTGTTTGGAACTTCCAACAACCAAGTTGCATCAAACGCATTCGTGCAACAAGGAAGGACATCGACGTAGATCCACAAAGTTCGCCCCCAGTCATTACTGAGTTATGGGCGGCTACGCGGTGTTTATCTATGGCCATGATGGTCGCGGGAGTAACGGGGGGGGGGGAGAGAGGGGTGTTATCTGTAGACATAGAAGGTCGATATATACACATTGATGGTATGAATGAGTGGACCCGCGAGGCGCAAGCGCGGGAAGAATTGATCGGCTAGGCGGGAAAACCACCCAACGCCGCCCCCCAAAACTACCACTCTGGGGGTAGGTCGAGAAACTGCGCGAACGGTCAATTTAGGTTCTTTAAGGGCTGATCTGCCCTTTGCTCTTGAGAAAATAACGGCGGCTCGTACTCTAGAGTGTGAACCCACACAATAAGGACAGATAATCGTAACTTTAAAATTTTTTTTACAAGTATGTAATAGTAGAAATAAATAATTTTCTTAGTATACGTGTTGTTATTATGTAACAGGATAAAATAAACTTCGTCTCACAACCCTAAAAAATATACCACCTTTATGCATTGTGCCATCCTCTATGTTCATTTACCGTATTGTATGTAAGTTCTGTATAAGTTGAATTATATTTTGTAGTGCTTTGAAACTTAGTTTATTAATCAAGATTATAAAATATTCTATATTGTAATCTTGTAATTAAAAATTAAATATCTTTCAGGATGTAGTTTTAAAACTGGAAACACGTAAGTCTAACAGGGTTGTTAGAAAATTGGTTACATACGGTTGTAGTTTCTATTTTCACTAATTTATAATTAAAAACAAACATGTTAAGACGATTATTTTGTATTTAAAGTAATTCAAACATCTGTATTAAGGCACTAAACTTATGAATAATTAGTTTTCTGTAACTTAGCCACATGCTCTCTCTTATTAATAGGTGGTAAGCCTACCTCAAACCCGAAGTTAGGATTTACACACTTCTAAAAAAAACGCCTAAGTGGTCACGAATAGTTAGGTGTTCCATTTTTATTTGAATACTTATGTTGCTAAATGACCTATAATAACACAGTATTAAGAGTTATAAAATCTGGAATTTGAAACTAGGCCAACCGCTGTTGTTCTTGCTGAGATTGGTGTAAATATATATTTCTCAATATGTCTATCCAAGCTAGACAATTTTAGTTTACGTTGTCGCTGGTGGAGATCATCTAAGCGGACGTGAGATACAACCTCCCAGTAAATGTTATTGTTATATCTGCTGTTCTGTTAATCGGAAATAATAGTTTTTCGTGGTAAACTCGAGTACAATCAACAACTTATTATAAACATAGCAATTTATATTTAAATATAGTTTATAGTGTTAGTAAATGCTAGTTCTATCGTGGGAAAGTTATCCCTTATCATAAACAATACAATAATAACAATTATTACAAAAAACCCTTTGTACCAAGTCAGGCTACTCCAACTCTATGTCTTGTTTGGGGAAAAACCAACGAACGCTGTTGGCAAAATGTCACTTTAGGGCTTCTTATAACTTCTGTAAAACGTGAAACAACCCCATAAAATCAGTTGCAGGAGAAAATATCATTTGTTTTCTATTGGCATTCGGCTAGTTGTGTACAAGTAACTAATGTAAATACGAAATTGGTGGAAATAAGTAATTAATATCCAGTGGAGTAGTATTTATTTGTTTTAGTCATAAATTAACTTTTCCAAAATCCACGCGATCGTTTTACAACAAAATATTACATCATAGCAACTATTTTCAATGCTGACTCGTGAAAAGGCGGTAATAAGTTGACTTTTAGGTTTTTTTTTTGCGTGATTTGTGTTTATGAAAGTAAGGTGAATGCGGACTTGATGAACCGTTTCCACACAGCTGTTCGTTACCCGCGCCACCGCCACAAGCCCCGCTAATGATGGCGAGACCGCTGCTGTCACTCCGTACACGCGGGGAAAACAACCCCATCCCTTTATACTTCTGTTGACATGTGGGATATTTATGGGTTAACTCGTTGAATAGATGTTAGTTAAAAACAATACGATATGATTTAGAAGCCAACCTGAGATTAGGGGCAAACCCTTTCAAAATAGTATATTTCGTTACTAGTCCGGATAAGCGCTCTTTGCCAGTGCGAGATCGTGTTAACGTGCGAGACGAAGTCGAGCACGGAATTTAGATCAAGCACTGGCAAAGAGCTTTTCGAACGAGTATTGAACGATACTTTTCGTCATACTACAAAAAAGTCATTCAATTACAAACCAAGAAATAATTTTTCGTCATACTGCTTCAAAAACATCTGTTTTTGACAGATGCGTTGAGATTCAAAAGTTCTTCTTTTTAGTCTTTGGATAATAACATATGTTTTGATGATCATTATCGTACTAGGACTAAAAAGATCATTGTTGATGATAGTTTCGATTCGAGTTCGTCATAAATCGATTAAAATTCATTCGATTATAAATAATCGAAACATTCATTGTTATTATCGAAACATTCATTGTTGTATTGTTATTTGAAGAACAACCGATTGATTCGAACCACAATGATTGGTTTGAATGATCGACTCAACAACCGATAGATATGAATGAACCGAAGTTATGCATGTGCAACAGCTGATTGTTTTAAGAGATAAGCTGAAAGAAACATTTGAGGTTATGAAGACACAGTACGTAAATTTTACTTTTGTTTTTGTTTAAACCTTAAGTTTTTTGGCAGTATGACGAAAAATATAGTTCGTCACTCGGATCAAAAGTGTCTTTTTAATACTCGCTCATTTCCCAGCCTCGGCTTCGCCTCGGCAGTTAAACTGGAGCTCGTATTAAAAAGATCCACTTTTGATCCTAGTGACGAAATATACTATTATTCTAGAATCAAGGTTTATTTTACTCAAAAAACACATAGGCCTGACTATTATTTTACTATTTACATATTTTATGAAACAAAAACCATAAGCCTAGGCTACTTAGCTTTAAAAAGATTTCTTAGAAGCTATTTTTTATCAAAATTCAAATTGATATTTATGGTGAAATTTTCATTGTTCATGACATTATTTTATAAATGACAAAAACACAATGCCATGATATGCTTCACACGTGTAACATCAATGAGAGGTTAACTGTGGCTAATGATTTGACAATGATTGACAATGTAATAGTCTGCACTAGTAGGGAGTCGTTGACATAGTGGTCGAGGCGACGGACTCCATGGCAGCGGCCCTGTCGTGGGTTCGAATCCAGGTCCTGATAAGAAAATTGTACCAGTGCTATACAGCTCGTGCTGTTACAACTCACCCCTTGCTTTTATGGATACGCAACACGCACAGATCTATAGTCTATGTGGGAGCGCATAGTAAGAAATAAACGGTATAAGGAAACTGACACGTACTTTCTCCCTTTTAGCCCAACTTTAATGAATACATTACTTTTTATTTACTAAATTATAGAATACAAAGCACGGTCGAATGTACAGAAAATCTTGTAAACAAGTTGTTTTCAAAAATATCCACCCAAATCCCTGTTTAGGAGGCACTACGGAATCCATCGCTACACATGTGGTTTTAAGAGGGGAAATGCCCCCTATTCCCCCCCTCAGGGTTATTAAGGGGCAAAATATTTCGAATTTTCTCTGTTGGTCAATGCTAACTTGACAAGCAAATCAAGTTTGAACGAAATTGATCAATATATAAGAGAGAAATAGTAGTTTTTGTATTCCCCACAAAAATAACATTGGTCAACGTACTCCGTTTACCGCAAAATGAAAATTTAAATTTTCTCCGCAACCAGTAATCGTAGAATAGTAATTCAAAATACTAAATTACTTAAGTTTTTGAGCTCTTTTTAATGGTAAATAGTAATATTTTTATTTATGTTTTTTTTATGAAAAATCCAAAAAACTGAATTTTTAATATTGTAAGTCTTTTAATTTCTGAACCCGAATTTTTACAGAAATGCGGGTGGTGTCAATTTGTTGGAAACCTAAAGTTCTACAAACGACTAAAGTTTCATTAAAATCGTTTGAGCCGTTTTTAAGAAATCTTGATTTTTAATTTTGTGTGTGGAATAAATACCCTTAAAAATTAAAAAATCCAAAAAATGAAAAATTGCCTAGAGACATCGTGGATTAGTACCTACATACCAAGTTTCATAAAAATCGGACTATTGGTTAGGGCTCTAGCTCTGTACACATCCATACAGACAGACAGACAGATAGACATGCAGACAGACACACAGACAGACACACAGACAGACAGGCAGACTGGCACACAGACATCACGTAAAAATCCCTTTTTTGGGTTCAGGGAGCACCAAAACGAATATTTCCACTAACAACTCAAATCCGAAAATTTTGACGAAAACAATACTTTCTCCATATACTACGTATAAGGGGGAGAAAGTAAAAAAGAGGCTGCCAAAGTTTAAAAGAAGAAAAAAGTTAGATAATAGTACTGTTATGGTATGTGGCAATATGTAATGATAAGGTTATGCGCAACACTTAAATTCAATATAACTCTACACTTAAAACTACCCCAACAACAATATCAATGCTGATAAAAAATCGGATTCTTTAAGACTGTAAATCACAAAAATAAAATTCGTTTATTGAATATATATTTTTCGTGTTAAACTCATAGCATACAACTGCAAAACGCGTTTTGAGACAAAAGACAAAAGGTTTTCAGAAAGTGGAGTAAAAATAGGTTCTGTTAATTTAAGAGGTGCGCTCCCTCAGGCTAAGCTGCCTCTCTGGCTCTCCTTACTACAGTGTTTTGTGCCACCTCATGTTTCAGCACACACAGAAAGCGGTAATGCAAGTTAAACATTCAAACACATTCAAATTACAAATTTATAAATACACACACACACACACACACATATATATATATATATATATATATATATATATATATATAATTTTCAGTAAAAAGGGCTACTAATATAATTATTACTTTAAACATTTTAAACACATGTCGGTCTTGAAATAAAATAATTTAAACCAGGGTACTATGTTTAAAATGTTTAAAGTAATATATATATATAATTTAACGTCACTAATGGTTTAAAACATACTTCATTGTAAAACCAACTAAATTTTTGTTAATCAAATGCTGACCCTCCATAAAATACACTGTACCTTTGTATAGCTGTTTTATATTAATATATATCAAACTGTATCGACCTAGGTTTTGTAAATAAACGTTATGCATGACCAATGTGTATTATATAATAATAACTTATTATGAAGTATGAATTTGTAAAAGACAAACTATTAATTTAGTTTACAAATTAGTTATAAAACAAACAAAAACTAATAATTAATCTTGTATAAGTTACCCAGTTGTTCTTATAGTACAATGTTGAGGATACAACACATATGAGTAAAACTTTAATAAAATAGTGTTAGCAAATATATTCTCTTAGACAATGATTACGAAGCATGTCCATTATAATGCTATTTTGTGTGTTAAATGCTCATCGGACTTTCATACTAAACCCATAATACCAATTGTCAATAAAAACAACCTAAATAATCTTCTGATTTGCACCATGTATTTATTGACTAACTAAAAATATAAATAAATAATTCTTGCTGTATAGAAACTTTAAAAAAATCGACAAAAGATTCACAAGGGACGTTTTTACGAAATATTTAATTTTAAAATGGTTATTTTAAGCGATATTGTTCAACTTACACGATTTACAGTATAACGGGGGTAAGGGGTGAAAGTAGGCGTAAATGAATACAAAGCGGCTTCGACGTTCGCGTTGCCATGGTGACGGATAAACAACTGAGTGCGGGATGGGGAGGGGGAGGGGGATGGGGCGCCTCGCGCTCGCGGCAACACAAAGGCCGGGGTGGATTATTGGAAACGTGGTAATTCATTCTTTACACACAATTTCATTCAATTCTCTCGTTGTTATTTTTTATAGTTTGTACCTTCCCTCTCTCTTAGCTGCCTTGGGTCCGACCGAGCGTTACATAATGTATTTATTGCTGGAGTCTGGAAAAAAACATAAACTATTCAGTGAGGAAGGGAAATACTGGAGGTGGTTCCCCTAGAGGTGCCACCACTGAATGAAACATGACTACATATGTTGAGATGTCAATCTAACATGTAAGATGTAAGTCTGCATGGGAACACAGAGGGGTGGGAGGACAGTTTGACGAATTAGGAAATCTAGTTTTATAATTCTCAGTAGAAAAACATTAATTTTTTACAGCTGGAAAATGACGAATGAAAAATGGTTACTGAAACACACTATTCAAGTGAGCTACATACGTTTTGTCTTACTATCTTATTTTTAATGTATGTGCTTAAATGTAGTGTAATGCAATGAATATTAAGCTTTAAAGCTTATAATGTATCAAAACAAAACAAAACCACAGTAACAATAAAAACAAATGTATGTGGATTGCAGAAACCAATATCAATAAGTATTTTACCTGCACTATTGTCAAAACGGACAATATTTTAGTAATATTTGTGTCCAAGTATCCCACCCTCTTACAGAACCTATGCAAGATACTGTTTGAGGAAAAAACTGTGAGTTCAGACCGATAATACTGGTTCCGACACCGTTCTCTGTTCCAGTCAAAGCAATGGGAACAGTTTTACTTAAGTCATTTGTTGCTAAAATCTCGCACAAGTACTGTAAGAAAGTCGCTTATTCAGTTGTACAACAATAGTTGTGAAAATAATTAAATCTTAAATACTGCGTTGATTTTATTAATTTGCATTAGTATTATTTTAACATCCTTCAGTTCTTCTTGAGTCTCGAGGGGTTACTGCAGTCACTGCTCAAAGTGCAACATTGACATCCATTTTATTTAAATTTCCTTGAATAAATCTCTAGTATTTCCACTTGGACCCCTTCTCTCTGAATAAGAGGCATTACTAGCTCAATTAAACCAAATTTATATCGTAAATGTAACGGATTTGCACGCTATTGATGATTTATCAACCATTGTACTACACCGCGAAGTCAGGGACCAATAATACGACTTAATACAAATTACGCTTTTTCCAAAAAAAAACAAAAACTTTTTCGCATAAGATACGAGAACACTTTTGTAACCAAAAAACTTCTCCTCTGACATAAATTTTACTTGTTACTTATTTTTACATGTCTGATTTGTATGGTAAATGTAACAGGATTTGGGTCCGGCCCATTATGGTAACATTAGGGGACGGAAGGACGACCTGAGATGCCTTAATTTTATTGATATAGTTGACAGCTTTAATGTTTAAGCTGCCGAACATCTAAGACGTTTAAAGGGAGACTGAATGTGAAGTACTTAATCCTAGTATTTTAAACAAATATGAACGTACCATTAACTTTCATATCGAAATAGAACCAACTACTGGGCCAACTGTTGTGGAAATACGTAGGAAGAGACCCAGTACAGTCCAGAAATGGACCTCGTAACATAGGAAGAGACCCAGTACAGTCCAGAAACAGACCTCGTAACGTAGGAAGAGACCCACTACAGTCCAGAAACATATCTAGTAACGCAGGGAGAGACCCAGTACAGTCCAGAAACAAACCTAGTAACGTAGGAAGAGACCCAGTAAAGTCCAGAAACAGACCTAGTAACGTAGGAAGAGACCCACTACAGTCCAGAAACAAACCTCGTAACGTAGGAAGAGACCCACTACAGTCCAGAAACAGACCTCGTAACGTAGGAAGAGACCCACTACAGTCCAGAAACAGACCTAGTAACGTAGGAAGAGACCCAGTAAAGTCAAGAAACAGACCTCGTAACGTAGGAAGAGACCCACTACAGTCCAGAAACAAACCTAGTAACGTAGGAAAAGACCCAGTAAAGTCCAAAAACAGACCTAGTAACGTAGGAAGAGACCCACTGCAGTCCAGAAACAGACCTCGTAACGTAGGAAGAGACCCACTACAGTCCAGAAACAAACCTAGTAACGTAGGAAGAGACCCAGTAAAGTCCAGAAACAGACCTCGTAACGTAGGAAGAGACCCACTACAGTCCAGAAACAAACCTAGTAACGTAGGAAGAGACCCAGTAAAGTCCAGAAACAGACCTAGTAACGTAGGAAGAGACCCACTACAGTCCAGAAACAAACCTCGTAACGTAGGAAGAGACCCACTACAGTCCAGAAACAGACCTCGTAACGTAGGAAGAGACCCACTACAGTCCAGAAACAGACCTCGTAACGTAGGAAGAGACCCAGTAAAGTCCAGAAACAGACCTAGTAACGTAGGAAGAGACCCACTACAGTCCAGAAACAGACCTAGTAACGTAGGAAGAGACCCACTACAGTCCAGAAACAGACCTAGTAACGTAGGAAGAGACCCAGTACAGTCCAGAAACAGACCTAGTAACGCAGGGAGAGACCCAGTACAGTCCAGAAACAGACCTAGTAACGTAGGAAGAGACCCACTACAGTCCAGAAACAAACCTAGTAACGTAGGAAGAGACCCAGTACAGTCCAGAAACAGACCTCATAACGTAGGAAGAGACCCACTACAGTCCAGAAACAAACCTAGTAACGTAGAAAGAGACCCAGTAAAGTCCAGAAACAGACCTAGTAACGTAGGAAGAGACCCACTACAGTCCAGAAACAGACCTAGTAACGTAGGAAGAGACCCACTACAGTCCAGAAACAGACCTAGTAACGTAGGAAGAGACCCAGTACAGTCCAGAAACAGACCTAGTAACGCAGGGAGAGACCCAGTACAGTCCAGAAACAGACCTAGTAACGTAGGAAGAGACCCACTACAGTCCAGAAACAAACCTAGTAACGTAGGAAGAGACCCAGTACAGTCCAGAAACAGACCTCGTAATGTAGGAAGAGTCCCAGTACAGTCCAGAAACAAACCTAGTAACGCAGGGAGAGACCCAGTACAGTCCAGAAACAGACCTAGTAACGTAGGAAGAGACCCAGTACAGTCCAGAAACAAACCTAGTAACGCAGGGAGAGACCCACTACAGTCCAGAAACAGACCTAGTAACGCAGGGAGAGACCCAGTACAGTCCAGAAACAGGCCTAGTAACGTAGGAAGAGACCCAGTACAGTCCAGAAACAGACCTAGTAACGTAGGAAGAGACCCAGTACAGTCCAGAAACAGACCTAGTAACGTAGGAAGAGACCCAGTACAGTCCAGAAACATACCTAGTAACGTATAAAGAGACCCAGTAGCCCAGAAACAGACCTAGTAACGTAGGAAGAGACCCAGTACAATCCAGAAACAGACCTAGTAACGTAGGAAGAGACCCAGTACAGTCCAGAAACAGACCTAGTAACGTATAAAGAGACCCAGTAGCCCAGAAACAGACCTAGTAACGTAGGAAGATACCCAGTACAATCCAGAAACAGACCTAGTAACGTAGGAAGAGACCCAGGACAGTCCAGAAACAGACCTAGTAACGTAGGAAGAGACCCAGGACAGTCCAGAAACAGACCTAGTAACGTATAAAGAGACCCAGTAGCCCAGAAACAGACCTAGTAACGTAGGAAGAGACCCAGTACAATCCAGAAACAGACCTAGTAACGTGTTGAAAACCCTTTAGGGATACGCCCCATTAACTTTAAATATTTAAATGAAATATTATGCACTTTGATTTACTTTAATGATTAACACAGTTAAAGTAAATATAATGCAATAAAAAAAATCTGGTCTGGCTTGCGAGATTCTTGAGCAAAGAACGGGAGTAAAATATGTCATTATGTATAAATTCTAAGAACGTTTTTATGTAAACGAAAACAACGATTTAATTTTCCTGCGTTTGTTTGGAAGAAGGTGAATAAGATTGCAGTGTAAATATTAACGGATAATATATGTAAATATTTGCCCTATGCAACATCTCTTCTTCACCTAATCTTCGAGGATTATTTTAATGGTCCGGTGCTCGCCAGCTAAGCCTGGACTAGAGTGTTAAATTCATTAGACTGATTAGCTTATAAGGTCGAGGACAAAGTTTAATATTTGCAAAATTAAATTACAATCATCAATTCCGAAACATCTAAAAATAATAGTCCGTAAAACAGTTTAATATATATGAAGTATTATGTGATTTATGTTATTGATAATTGAAAGCGTAGCTTTAAGTCTGGTTAAGGAAATAGTTTTAATTAATATGAATTCTAGAATAGATACAGCTACAAATTTTCATTAGGTTAATTATAATTCAAACTTGGCTTGGTCCAGTTAATCATAAACATGCGATTGTGGTTGGTGGACAAAACCAAAGGTCACGTGGCGGATGGTGTGATGCACCAGATCTGACTAACACTTGACTGTACGAAATGTGAATCTGGTTTTTAAAATTTTGCAAAGATATTTTGGAAATACACTCTTTACCCTGATTTGTAAAGTCAACATCTAAGTTTAAACTTAAAACGATCCCAGCGAACTTTAACAGGACTTTTAAAGCCTGACTTTCAAACCACCATTAAATTAACACACATGGATGACTCAAAATAATTTGCTTTTGCACTCATACCAAACGGGAGAAAGAGGAGATTGAAATGTTCTTTATTTCAGTACCAAGTATGAAGAGCTATCATTTTTTTAACGGATTAAAGCATAATGTTTCTGCTTGAAATATCAAGAAGTCAGACAAAATAAATATAATGGAGCACTAATAAAATGTCTAAGCATATGCCATAACAAATATACAAAATCAGACCTACTGACATATTATCTTTAAATTTTATAGTTTCACATAGAAAGTATCATTAAAATAGTGGTGGTATATTGAAATACCCCCGTCGCAGCAAACCTGCGTACTCAGCGAATTTCCAATGCATAATATATGTCTTAATACCATATAAAGCCGCATACCAAGTTTCATACAAATATATTCATATATAAGCGATATATACAATTTTAATTATTCTCCATAAGAATAGCATTGGTGCTGAGTACATAGGTTTGCTGAAACAAGGGACACAAACAATTGGTTTTTATGCAAATATAAATATAATTTAACTAGGTGAAGCCACATACCAAGTTTAATCAATATTCAATCATAAGTAAGCACTATATAACATTTTAATTATTCTCCATAAGAATAACATGGGAGATGAGTAAGCAGGTTTTGCTGCAACAAGAAACTAAAAAAATGGGTTTTTATGCAAATATCAATATAACTCAAGAAGGTGAAGCCACATACCAAGTTTTAGTAATTTATGTTCATAATTAAGGGAGTCATTACATTTTACTTATTCTCCATAAGAATAACATGGGGGCTGAGTACGCAGGTTCGCTGCTACGGGGATAATCAACAAAAAATCAATTTTTTTGTACAAATATCAATATACCAGTACTACGAGACCCCACGTGCCAAGTTTCATCAATATACATTCATTAATAATGGAGATATCAAATTTTATTTATTCTCCATAAGGATAACATTGGACAACGTACTGTGTTTAGCACTTTGAATATCTCTGCAACGGTTGGACGTAGAATCACAATTTAAACACCAAAATGATTGTTTTGTGGAGCTGAGTTGATTGGTAAAAGCAAATGTGAAGTTTACATTAAAATTAACTTAGGAAAAGCCAAAAACCTTTTTCCCATAAGATTAACATAGGAGATTTTATGAGCAGGTTTTTTGGATTTTCTCCGCAACCACTTAACCTAGCTTAATAATTCAAAATACCATATTACTTGTTTTTTAAGCTCTATAACACGGTTTAAACCAAAATTAAGTGTTTTAAAAATGTTAGGATAAAAAATGCAAAAAACTGATTTTTGGAAAATTTAAAACCCTCATAAACCCCCCTTCCCATGGTCCGATTTTTCTGGTTTTCGAACTTAAAGTCATAAATGCCACTTTACACATTTGAGCCAAATTTCATCGAAATCGGACGTTTTTTACTCAAGTTATCGCATTCACGGACACATATATAGATATATAGATATATCTATATATATCTATATATATATATATACATATATATAAATTTGAACGAATAGTGTTTTAGTCATCTGGGGACCTAAAAAAAAAATTGTCATGGTCTCGGGCTTAAATCTTACCATGAGACCTACGGTAATAGCTTCTTCCCTATAGGGGAAAGTCGCTAAAACTACAAATATTCTTCTAGTGGAACCAGAAATGTATGAAATAGGATGTAACTCATATAGCTTTCACGTTAATTTGGAGATCACTCTATGAATGGTGCTACAACCGCAAATAAAACATTATTATAGAGGTGGGTGACAGCCAAATTGAGATAGACGCCCTCCACCTCGTGTCGTCACCACCGTAACACGGCCTCATTTCAAAAGTAAGGGGCAGGAGAAGTTTAGTCCAATGTTTCCTGCCCGGTGACGTCACCGTTGTAACAAGGCCTCATTGTACGGGTGGGGAGAGTGGGGGGTAGTAGAAGTTTAGTCCGGTGTTCCCCACCCAGCGACGTGACTAATGAAACAAAGTCTCATTACACAGGTTGGGGGTTGTAGATGTCTGATGTGACCATTGTAACAAGGCGTCATTACACATGGTGGGGGGTAGAGGGGTAGGAGGTGTTCAGTCCGGTGTTCCCGATCTAGCGACATGACCATTGTAACCATTACACATAGTTAGGGGGTAGGAGGTGTTCAGTCCGGTGTTCCCCACCCAGCGACGTGACTAATGTAACAAAGCCTCATTACAAAGGTTTTGGGTAGTAGATGTCCAGTCCGGTGTTCCCCATCCAGCAACGTGACCATTGTAACAAGGCATCATTACACATGGTGGGGGGTAGCAGATGTTTAGTCCAGTGTTTCTCACCCGGTGACGTGACCAATGTAACAAGGCCTCATTACACAGGTAAGGGATGGGAGAGGTTCAGTCCGGTATTTCCCAACCGACGACGTCATCGATGTAACAAGGCCTCATTTCAAAAATAGGGGGCAAGGATAAGTGTAGTTCGGTGTTCTCCCCCTTGGTGACATCACCGTTGTAAGAAAGCCTCATGACACAGGCAGATAAAAGGATATGTTTAATCCGGTGTTTTCCGCCCGGTGACGTCACCGCCGTAACAAGGCCTCAACACACAGGTAGGGAGTAGATGTTTAGACCGGTGTTCCCCACCCGGTGACGTCACCACCGTAACAAGGCCTCAACACACAGGTAGAGAGTAGATATTTAGACCGGTGTTCCCCACCCGGTGACGTCACCACCGTAACAAGTCCTCAACACACAGGTAGGGAGTAGGAGATGTTTAGACCGGTGTTCCCCGCCCTGTGACGTCACCACCGTAACAAGTCCTCAACACACAGGTAGGGAGGAGATGTTTAGACCGGTGTTCCCCACTTGGTGACGTCGCCACCATAACAAGGCCTCAAAACACAGGTAGGGAGTAGGAGATGTTTAGACCGGTGTTCCCCACCCTGTGACGTCACTGCCGTTACAAGTCCTCAACACACAGGTAGGAAGTAGGAGATGTTTAGACCGGTGTTCCCCTCCCTGTGACGTCACCGCCGTTACAAGTCCTCAACACACAGGTAGGGAGTAGGAGATGTTTAGACCGGTGTTCCCCGCCCTGTGACGTCACCGCCGTAACAAGGCCTCAACACACAGGTAGGGAGTAGGAGATGTTTAGACCGGTGTTCCCCGCCCTGTGACGTCACCGCCGTTACAAGTCCTCAACACACAGGTAGGGAGTAGGAGATGTTTAGACCGGTGTTCCCCGCCCTGTGACGTCACCACCGTTATAAGTCCTCAACACACAGGTAGGGAGTATAGGAGATGTTTAGACCGGTGTTCCCCTCCCTGTGACGTCACCGCCGTTACAAGTCCTCAACACACAGGTAGGGAGTATAGGAGATGTTTAGACCGGTGTTCCCCGCCCTGTGACGTCACCGCCGTTACAAGTCCTCAACACACAGGTAGGGAGTATAGGAGATGTTTAGACCGGTGTTCCCCTCCCTGTGACGTCACCGCCGTTACAAGTCCTCAACACACAGGTAGGAAGTAGGAGATGTTTAGACCGGTGTTCCCCTCCCTGTGGCGTCACCGCCGTTACAAGTCCTCAACACACAGGTAGGGAGTAGGAGATGTTTAGACCGGTGTTCCCCGCCCTGTGACGTCACCGCCGTAACAAGGCCTCAACACACAGGTAGGGAGTAGGAGATGTTTAGACCGGTGTTCCCCGCCCTGTGACGTCACCGCCGTTACAAGTCCTCAACACACAGGTAGGGAGTAGGAGATGTTTAGACCGGTGTTCCCCGCCCTGTGACGTCGCCGCCGTAACAAGGCCTCATTACAGGCTGTAATGAGAGACCCTCCGCCAGAGAGCTCTGCTGTGGCGCGACCTGATGAATGAAACTCCAGTATACGGGGACTTGTATTACTCATATGTCACTTTTACTTTTTTAATATAATATAATAACGATTTATTATCAGCGATGCTATGAACCATAGTCGGTATTCTACTATACATACTACATAGATACGTTTTCATTAAAATGCTAGTATGTGGATAACTTGTTTCTATAATATAATATTGACAACATAATTAAATAAACATCTTTGTGTGTTTATTAAGTATCGCGCGTTTTATTATTCACAGTTTTATAAAAAGAGTCTGCCAGTTCCATTATCATGGTTCTATTGAATACTCCTAAAAGATTGAATTTGATCATGGAATGCCAACATCATTTATACGTTACAGCTAAATATAGTAATTGTGTGCCATGAATTGAAACATGTAGTGACTAAGTTATACTGTTGTCTTTAAACAAAGATTAACGGTAAAGTACTATACAAATCTAAATAAGTAATAGTAAAATACCGACACAGCGAACATGTCAGCCAATTACTCTTTAGTTTAATTAGTATTAATATTCAATAAAAGAACTGCACAAATATGATTGGAGTGAAAATATTTTCTATAATTTTAAAGGTCCGATTTAACATTAAAACGATTACCTAAGTCAAGTTTGTCATCTACAAAATATGGCGGATCAAAAATATCGGATATTAATAACATATTTTAATTTAACATCAGCCTGATAGTAAATGTTTTAATATAAATAGCATGTCACTGCAATGCAAAATACTGCAAAATGTTTTAAAATATTTGAGCACGCTCTGATTTCCTTAAAAAATGTAAACCTTTTCAACAAAGCAGACTCTATAAATTCTCAAGCAATGGAACCTAGTTTCAATGGGAGTTTTACTCAAGCATAAACATAGTGCGAAGAACATACGAGCTCGACATTTCAGAAAATGTCGCAGTATGATGGAGTTTACTAATGTTATGTTACATTTGAAAGTCACTTGTGAAAGATCTCTATAAAAAGTTTATTTCCGGTGGATTTGAAAAGATTAAATTGACCTAATTTAAAATAATATTATTACATTTTAATGTTCCAGTCAACATTTGTGTAACTTGACGTTTATGAACAACAGACTGTCGGACTGTGGTGTAGTGAACTGAGGCTGCTAATCAGATTTAAACTGTCTATGGTGTGCAAACGACTAGTGGCTTTATACTTCATCGGTCGCACTTGTTTGTTGAAACAGAAATATGCAGTAAACCCGCCTATCGCGGACGGCAACACGCACATGACAATGTTAGTGTATGAGGGGACAACACGCACTGGCAAAATTGGTGTACACCTATTGCCCGCCACGACGAAAAACATGGGGGCGTAATCTAATGTTACATAAAACAGTATAAAATAAAATAGACCAACAACACAAAAAAACATATTAAAGCTTGTTAAGTTGTTATTGCTGGATTAGGAAACCCCAGAGTTAGCTACTAGGCACGTCTTCCACAAGCGGGAATTTTTCGCAGGTTACCGGAAGGATAGGATATAGCATATATATATATATATATAGGATACAGGCAGCCAAACTGACCTTTCAGAGGGCCAACTCCCGTGCTCCTGAGACAGCTGTGATCAGGCTCAAACAGGCGGACCCCGCTCTGCCCTCCAACTGGCCAACTCAACTCACAGGGTATCCATGTACAACAGCCAGGGACCACATTCTCAGGTTGGGGACCAAACTCAAGAGTTTCCACCCCCAGCCGAAAATGGAGGGACCAAAGGTGAAAGGGAAGCTTGTCATAATGGACAGCCAAAAGACTTACCATATGTAATGACAACTTGTTTTGCTGTACCCCATGTCAGCCTCAAAACTGATAAAGACTTGGGACATATTTACCTTTGTACTGTTCTTACATACAAGACAGCAAAATTACATAACGGATTATACAAAGGAAACCGATTTCAACCAGTTACACCGGTCATCAGGCCCAATTAGAGAATGATAGAATCAATATGAACTAAACACTATAAGTTAAAAAGAAAAATATACATGATTTGTAAACTGTCGCTGTTTTCATACTTCAAACTAAGTGTATCATAGAATGAATTTAATAGCATATAAACGATTGTGTAAATATAAAGGAGTCTTATCAGAATAAAGAACATGTGTCCCTAACGATGTTATATGTTGTTAAAAAATGTCATTATAAAGACAGATACCTTAAAACATTATTCTCTGATGTTGGCGAAAAATTCGACCTTCGACTTTGATATGTTTTAGCAGGCTTAGTAAACTAATTTCGCTACCTCTCCCCCAGACCTTGACCTTTGCCTCAGTCTCTTTACCGTACACATTGTTACCTTTACCTATGATTGCAGAGGTTATTTTTACAAAGATCAATTTGCAACATTATTTTTACGGTTCACCATCTTTTGCTGTATCAACATCGAATATATTATATAATCACGTCAAGATTAATCCCCATGTTAATGTTTTAGAAGTGAACTTAAAATGCGGATCATGCCCTTAACTGAACAAAACATATGGAAACATTAAAACTTTTATGTACTACTACAAATAGCATAAACTTGTATGTACTACTACAAATCGGATAAACTTGTATGTACTACTACAAATCGTATAAAATTTCATGTACTCCTACGAATCGGATAAACTTGTAGGTACTACTACAAATCGGAATGTACTATTAGAAATAGCATAAATTTGTATGTACTACTAAAACTCGTATAAACTTATATGTACTACTACAAATGGGATAAACTTGTATGTACTACTACAAATCGGATAAACTTGTATGCACTACTACAAATAGGATAAACTTGTATGTACTACTACAAATCGGATAAACATGTATGTACTACTAAAAATCTCATAAACTTGTATGTACTACTACTAATCGCATCAAATTGTATGTACTACTACAAATTGCATAAACTTGTATGCACTATTAAAAGTCGAATAAACTTGTAAGTACTACTACAAATCAGATAAACTTGTATGTACTGCTAAAAATCGCATAAACTTGTATGTACTACTATAAATCGCATAAACTTATATGTACTACTACAAATCGCCTAAACGTGTATGTCCTACTACAAATCGCATGAACTTGTATGTGCTCCTACAAATCGCATAAACTTGTATGTACTACTACAAATCCGATAAACTTGTATGCACTGATACACAATGGATAATCTTGTATGTACTACTAGAAATCGGATAAACTTATATGCACTACTACAAATTTTATAAAATTGTATGTACTACTACAAATTGGATAAACTTGTATGTGCTACTAAAAATCGCATAATTTGCAGGTCAATTTACCGTAATAACAGTTTATAAAAATTACTTAGGCAAATTATATTGGCAAAAATGTCCTCAGCCAAATTAAACTAACGGAGTATTTACATTATACAGAATATTTACCGACTTCAGGGTATTGTTCCTTGGGTCAATACTAACGTAAAACATTAACCAACATAAAATTACGGGTCTGTTTTGTTTTGTTCATCATTCCTTCTACTGTTGTCCATTATCAGGTAGGCTAATTAAGAGTACAACCAATTCCCATGCACAGGTGAACATACAATGTCGAGTCCGCAAATCGTATGACAAATATATTTTGTTATTTCACTTTAAAGTTTAAAACATTGACAGTAAATAAATAAATCTATATAAGGTTACACAAATTTACAAGGCTGCTATGCTTTGGTAAGTGTTAATACCAAATAATACAAACAATAACAAACAAAACAACTGGAACTCTAAACGGGAAGTAATACAAATCAAATGAAGGTTTTCTGACATAACAAGTTTTATAAGCTCAATTATTCTAATAATTAAAGGAAAAATAATAAAATAAGTTTTGGCTATTAAAAGAAAACGAAGTGTTTAGAATGTTATAATCCAAAAAAGTACAGTAATATGCTGAGTTTACACATTTTTGTGCAATAATTATTACGTAAATGTTAGTTTAATTACATCAATTTCAAGACACCACACTATGTCACATTTCAGAGTTGTTTATTAGGCTGTAAAGCATAAATAAATATTTAAAAGAATTAAATAACAATCTCTGAGTAAATCATTTAAATTGCTTATTATCTACAGAGTGAAATTTAGAAATCGGGAAAATGTTTGTTAAGGAAATGAAAAGGCTATAAGAATATAAAAGATGAATTTTTGGAAATAACCTGAGCAAGCAGCTAAAGGCGTCTTTGGTCAATAGTGACAACGTGCCCGCCATATCAACTACTCTACACGATCGACGAATTTATTCTTGTTTTATTATTAATCTGGTAAATACCGCATAGCAGTAATAGTTTTCAATATTGAATTCCTTCTAAATGTTACCTTTCATTGGGTGTTCAAGACTTGTTGAGCTAAAACTCTTTAAATTCGTTTTTAATAAATGTAATAAGGAATCGATGGATTGTTTTTTTTTAGTTTCCTATGCGATAATTTGTAGATTTGAACAATATGAAAGTTTGATTTCATTGTGAAAATTCGTTCGTTTATTGTTTTTAAATCGTATAACAAACTACTGAACTGGTTTCAACTACTGGCGTTGGAAGGAGTAGCTACTGGAAGCAAAGAGGGCCTTATGGACCACTCTGTAACATGGGGCGGGCAGGCCAGCCATGAAACGTACTGCCGTCTGTGGACCACTCTGTAACTAGGGGTGGGCAGGCCAGCCATGAAACGTACTGCCCTCTGTAGACCACTCTGTAACTAGGGGTGGGCAGGCCAGCCATGACACGTACTGCCCTCTATGGACCACTCTGTAACTAGGAGTGGGCAGGCCAGCCATGAAACGTACTACCGTCTGTGGACCACTCTGTAACTAGGGGCGGGCAGGCCAGCCATGAAACGTACTGCCCACTGTGGACCACTCTGTAACTATGGGCGGGCAGGCCAGCCATGAAACGTACTGCCCTCTGTGAACCACTCTGTAACTAGGGGCGGGTAGGCCAGCCATGAAACGTACTGCCGTCTGTGGACCACTCTGTAACTATGGGTGGGCAGGCCAGCCATGAAACGTACTGCCCTCTGTGGACCACTCTGTAACTAGGGGCTGGCAGGCCAGCCATGAAACGTACTGCCCTCTGTGGACCACTCTGTAACTAGGAGCGGGCAGGCCAGCCATGAAACGTACTACCGTCTGTGGACCACTCTGTAACTAGGGGCGAGCAGGCCAGCCATGAAATGTACTGGCGTCTGTGGACCACTCTGTAACTAGGGTCGGGCAGGCCAGCCATGAAACGTACTGCACTCTGTGGACGACTCTGTAACTAGGGGCGGGCAGGCCAGCAATGAAACGTACTGCCCTTTGTGGACCACTCTGTAACTTGGGGGCGGGCAGGCCAGCCATGAAACGTACTGCGGTCTGTGGACCACTCTGTAACTAGGGGCTGGCAGGCCAGCCATGAAACGTACTGCCCTCTGTGGACCACTCTGTAACTAGGGGCTGGCAGGCCAGTCATGAAACGTACTGCCCTCTGTGGACCACTCTGTAACTAGGGGCTGGCAGGCCAGTCATGGATCGTACTGGCCTCTGCGAGGTCTTCCTGCAGGATTCTGGTACTTCAACACTGATTATGAAGCAGTGATCACATTAAATAATTTGTTTTACAAAGACTCTATCTCCATGGTTTATTATTAACCCAATTTTTTTATTTTTAATGCTAGTGAAGTAATATCTACTTCATATAAGTTTTCAATTTATGACGTATACAGTAGTGATCACAAAATACCCACCGTATGATTATACATATATCTAAACTTCACGTGGGTCTAGATGAATGCTCCGTTGCCTTTACACCCAAAAATGTTTTTATACAATTTACCTTGTCTATAAATAAAGTCAGTGTTGTGTCTGTACATAGCTGAACATTTTGAACTTTATTCCGTTTATTACATCAGGAAGGATGAAACCGATGTTTACAACATTTCTGACCGCCTGTCACACTCATAGAGCTATTTATTTTTCGCTTTTTATAAGAAAACGGCTTTATTGAATTAAATCAAAACATTTTCTTATTTTATTTGTAGCGGTGAATTTAGGCTATTTAAAATTATTGTTCGTTGTTAGAGTTCCGTCTATAGCCGGTCATAGCTCCAATGTTAGTTTTAGAGGATCTGATTTACCAGTACAAACACCATATAAAAAAGTAGAATATGCATCCAGGGTGTAAAAGTGAAGCAGAAATTAATAATCGGACCACCAAAATGGCGGTCTGACATTTCTCTGAGTCCCAACTATAGTAGGATGGGAAACGTGTTTGTGCTAATGTCGGTTTAACTCGGCCGGATGAGGCTACATACCGGGTTTTGTTGGTTTTTGTTTATAATACAGTATTTACTTGTGTTGTGACTTTGGTCTTACAAATTCACATAAGTTAAAACATATGTTTATTTTGAATGATTTGCATCAACTGATATACCTAAAATTAAATTAATTTATTAACTGACATCAATTCTTAGATGGTTCTTATAAAGTTAAAGCTTGATTTGTCAAACACTGAATCAAATAGAACTATTTTTCGACAGTAATAAAATTATTAAACCGGGGATCGTAAAAACTATGTTTGAAATCATAGCATATAAGAAATGAAGGACAACGTTCTGTCTATTTCAATGATGTACAGTAACGTTACGTCTATCTGTTACATCCTAAGGGGAATCAGTGACATATCAAAATGAGAGGGTAAACAAAAATTACTAACATATTTATTAGAAAATTGTACTTAACTAAATATATTTGTGGACCTAACAAAATGCGTTATTATATATTATCAATGATGTTGAGCATTATTAAATAAGCATAATTAATGTCATAGTATTATTATAAACTTGGACCATCAAGATGGCGGACTTGAACACGCTTCACCAGCTGCAATGCTAAAGTAATAGGATGTACAATCTATTTGTTTCTTTGGTCTGTCTGTGGGTATCAGCTAGTTTCCAAATACAGCAACGTATAGTAGCAACCACTCAATTGGCTCTGTACAGTAAGCTTTGATTACGTCTCCGTTCTTTTCCTGACTTTCTCAACCCCAAACAGTTCTGTCCGACCCTCACACAATAGTGAGATGTCCTACCATCATTATAGAAGTGGTGACGGTTGTTGAGTGGTGCACATGAATAATACATGTTAGAGCATTACTAGTTACTCCATCGCCTTTTGCTACACACTTTGTTGTTGATTGTTCGGAGAAATAAAGGAACAAAGATAAGACACAACTTTACCAATGGCAATTACAATAACAATTACTAACTCTTTTAATCGCCATAAGAACGATTTTTATATTAACTCTCGATTAACTGAACTCCAGTTATCTGAGACTCTGGGTTATGTGAGGGAATTGTTATTACAAAAACATTTAAAGTCTTAAAAAGAGTTAACTACAATTACAGACAAAGCATGAATGTTTGTAAAATATAGGTAAAAATAGCTCATCAAGCCGTTAACACAACACATTGTTATAAAAAAAATATTTGAATTTGTAGATAAATTAACAGTTAGTTAATCTAGTAATACTTCTTCACAATAAATCCATTATTCTCTTATCAGCGAAATGAATTATAAGGTAGAATCACGCAAAGCTAAACTGGAGAGAACTGCGCACTACTGTGGCGTCTGAATTTAGATGGCCAAAATCCTTTGTATTGACTAAAGACGCATCAATGAAAACCCGTAGTGTGGAATTGTTAGACACATACTATTCAACTATTTGGTGCAATTATGCAAAAGTGGTTATTAAAATAAAAATCAGTTTAATAGTACGGGGTACGCTCTAAATTAAGTATAAAATAATATTGAATTTATATTTAAATGATGAACTTAATTTTTCTTTCATAGAGTAAAAAACATGATTTTTAACCTTGAAAAGTGTTTTTTTTTTATAAAAACATAAAATAACTGAACATAATCCAATAATAATTAATAAATTTAATTTTATATTATAACTAAAGTTAGTGTTACGTTTTATATATATATATATACTATTTTCATAAAATGATTATTAGTTAAAAAATGTAACAATGTGAATAATCTGGGCTTTGAAATCTGTTATATATAACTATGGCTAACTCCCAGACCCCCGCCTACCCCTGTCGTGCTTCATTTATCTTGGCAACCAGAACTAAATCTTTTCCGATATTTTCCCTTAAATACTCCATTGCGACAAAAGGTTATACAAATAAATGTTTCGTCCGCTCTCGTATGATATTCACGCAGCATATAATATCACCGGGAATGAAGTGGGTCAGAACAGTCACAACCGCAGTGGAACAAATGGAACAAAACAGTGTTCATCACGTTAAACATTGGTTTGTTTTGCGAGTGTTAATTAATCAAGCAGGGGTTTAAATGTTTGCTTTAGCCCTTTAAGTAAGCCCCTGACGCGTAATGCAACAAGATAAACAAATCACGATTTTTACAATTGTCTGTCAGTACAATAATTGTAATTGTATAATATAACTCTTGAAAATGCAAAGTGTTATAAATTGCAGTCTCTAAATAGGTATTTTTAGAATGATCAAATTAAGATATTAAAATTGCAAAAATAAATAATGTTTAATTATATCTTGTAATTTATATTTAGTAAAATATCTATCATTCGAATATGGATAGGGGATGGCTTGTAAACGGAAGGATATAGAATATACACGTGTTAATAAAATTATGTTAACATTTTTGCGGGCCGTGATAACAGCTAGTAAATATTTAAATTTTACTTGTACAGTAATAAGTTACCGGAAAACAGCTGTTTGTTATAACAGATAAAATCCCAAAAAAGTGCTCTAAAAACAGTGAGGTAACGTGGTAATAAAACTCCAACGATCCATCATGGTCCTAATAACGCCAACTGTAAATGAAGAAACATCGGTTGGCGTGCCTTCACCGCCTTACACACTCTTGCCTTATCACTGTTGCGTGCCTTTACCTGATAACAGCGCCACCTGGACAACCGAGGTCTATGAAACACGATTATAATAGTGATAACAGCTAGTTATCACAGTAAATTGGCATTCTCGAGGGACAGTAAAATATAGTCTTGGGATAAAGAAATCGAGAGAATTGCTCGAAATTGACCACTCGCAATAACGTTACTGAATACGAGAGTCTCAAACAAATAATTCGTATTCAGAGTCACGTAAAGGTTTTACTGGCTAAACATTTCGGATTCTACATCTCGTAAAATGTCAATACATATCCCCAATATCAATTTATGTGGTGTTTTTTTATAATTATTCTCCGTTTACTTCTGTGCGAGTCTCTCTTTATTAGCGAATTTCCCCTATAGGGAAGAAGCTATTACCGTAGGTCTCATGGTAAGACTTAAGCCCGAGACCATGATAACTTTTTGTTTTGAGGTCCCCAGATGTCCAAAACACTATTCGTTCAAATTTATATATATGTATATATATATCTATATATATATATATATCTATATATATATATCTATATATATATATCTATATATGTGTCCGTGAATGCGATAACTTGAGTAAAAAACGTCCGATTTCGATGAAATTTGGCTCAAATGTGTAAACTGACATTTATGACTTTAAGTTCGAAAACCAGAAAAATCGGACTATGGGAAGGGGGGTTTATGGGGGTTTTAAATTTTCCAAAAATCAGTTTTTTGTATTTTTTACCCTAAAATTTTTAAAACACTTAATTTAGGTTTAGACCATGTTATAGAGCTTAAAAAAACAAATAATATGGTATTTTGAATTATTAACCTAGGTTAAGTGGTTGCGGAAAAAATCCAAAAAACATGCTCATAAAATCTCCCATGTTAATCTTATGGGAAAAAGGTTTTTGGCTTTTCCTCAGTTAATTTTACTTTAAACTTCACATTTTCTTTTACCAATCACTTCAGCTCCACAAAACAATCATTTTGGTGTTTAAATTGTGATTCTACGTCAAACCGTTGCAGAGATATTCAAAGTGCTAAACACAGTACGTTGTCCAATGTTATCCTTATGGAGAATAAATAAAATTTGATATCTTGATTATTTATGAATGTATATTGATGAAATTTGGTATGTGGCTTCATGTTGTACTGGTATATTGATAATTGCACAAAAAATAAATGTTTTGTTGACTGTCCCCGTAGCAGCTAACCTGCATACTCAGCCCTAATGTTATTCTTATGGAGAATAAGTAAAGTTTTATATCTCCCTTAATTATGAACATAAATTAATAAAACATGGTAAGTAGCTTCACCTGGTTCAGTTATATTGATAATTGCATAAAAACTCATTTCTTATCTTCCTCGTTGCAGCAAACCTGCGTACTCAGTCCTAATGTTATTCTTATGGGGAATAAATAAAATGTAATAAATCACTTATTTATGAATGTATTTTTGTCAAACTTGGTGAGTGGCTTTATGTACTACTGAGAAACATATCAATGCATTGGAAATTCGCTGAGTATGCAGGTTTGCTGCGACGGGGGGTATTGCTTTTACTAAGTAAACTATGACTCCAGACCCTAGAAAGATATTTATTGATCAAAATTAGACAGACGTTATAAAGATATTAAATGATGTTTTGTAATTTAATTTGAATTAAATTACAAAATAATCTAAAATCTTATCTTCAATCTAATCTTAAATTTTTCGAAATAGAAGCCATGTTTGTTTCTCAGAGCAAAACGTACATTAAAAACCTTTATGAAAGAAAAAAACTGTTTTAGAAGTAAATTTGTACTATCACGAAGACATGCGATTTCTTAGAACAGATGTTCCTAATTAATATTAATTTGTTTATATATATATATATATTATTTTATTTCAATATTTAGTAAACTATCTTGAATTGATTAAAATCATCATCTTGTATCTACGTCCTTTTCAAAATTAAAATAAATTCAGTGTATTGGGTTAGAAATAACTCTGATACTGTGTCTTACATCATGTTTTTTGCTATTTCTGAACTAAAAACGTGTTTTGATAAAATAAAATCTCAATATTTTACTTATTTAAAAGTTAATGTTAAAATATTCCCATCACTACTATTGGACAAAACAATATAAGCATTATTACCATAAATTCACATTCATATGAGACGAAATAAGATAGTGGTGGAATAAATAATAATACCCCCGTAGCAGCAAACCTACATACTCAGCGAATTTCCAATGCATATATATTTATCTTAATACCACATAAAGCTACATACCAAGTTTCATCAATATACATTCATAAATAAACGATTTATGACATTTTAATTATTCTCCATAAGAATAACATGGCTGCTGAGTATGCAGGTTTGCTGAAGCAAGGAACACAAAAAATGGGGTTTTATGCTAATATCAATATAACTCAACTAGGTGAAGTCACATACCAAATTTCATTAATTTATTTTCATAATTAAGGGAGATAACACGTTACTTATTCTCCATAAGAATAACATGGGGCTGAGTACGCAGGTTTGATGCTACGGAAGCCTTTGGCAAAAATTTTTTTTGAGCAAATATCAATGGTCCACAACCAGATGAAGCCATATACCAAGTTTCGTCAGTATGTGTTCATAAATAAGCGAGATATAAAATTTTTATTTTCCTCCATAAGAATAACATTAGACAACGTACTGTGTTTAGCACTTTCAGTATCTCGGTAACCAATTGGCGTAGAGAAATGATAAAAATACCAAATTGTGTGTTTTTTTAAGCTGAATCCAATGAAAAAACTAAAATTTGACTATTTCCAAAATTATATGTAAAAAGTTCAAAAAACCCATTTTTGGGGTACAAAACCCCCCCAAAATACCCCTTCGGATAAAGCGATCTGGCTGGTTTTCGAACTTAAAGTCATAAATGTTGCTTTACACGTTTATACCAAATTTCATCAAAATCAGATAATTTTTACGAGAGTTATCGTGCTCACGAACACATATATATATATATATAGTTTTGAACGAATGGTGTTTTTGGGGTCTGGGGACCTCAGAACGAAAAGTTATCATGGTCCCGGGCCTAGGTCTTACCATGCCGACTACGGTAATAGCTTCTTCCCTATAGGGGAAATTCGCTAAAACGAAACAGTTATTACAAATTTGCTTATTGGTTTTCATATATCCTGTTTAAAATACGCAGGTGATAGTAATTTATTTGTAATTTCTGTGATATAAGCATTTATTTATATAAACGCTTTAAAGGGAAAGCGGTCCAAACCCTGCAAAGGAACATACAGAAATAACTGTGACGACAGAGCGGGAGCTTATTGACCGCTGTGCTAGTCCGTGTAAAGTCATGATTTAATAGATACTAGAATTGAACACAACGCATTGAAAACCCTGTTTTAGAGCTTGCTGAACTTGTCACTGCAAGATGGTGCCACCAGTACGTTGGCAATAAATAATAAAGAATCACCCACAATTGTTTGGTTATTTAAACAATTCCTGTGAAGGTTATCTTTAAAATTATTGTTGAGATAAATGCTAAGGGAGGTATAACCCACGATAAAAACACTTTATACACTATATTGTATATATAAAGATAATCGCAATTACGTTACCATGGAAGAGAACAAAGAGGATATTTGTGTAATCAATAAACCGATGAAGATGAATTGACGAGAGATATTGCTACCATTTAGACATGACAAGAAACTAGACAAGGCAATTGTGGAATCGATAAAGCGATGGAGATGATTGATAAGAGTCTTTCCTACTTTGTTTCAAGTATCTTCATTTATTTATTGTTTGTTCAACAAAATAACTGAGATATTTTTGTTTGATAACCATCCTGTTATAATAAGGTGTTTAATTATATTAACAGGTGATATAAATGTATTAAATGTATAATCGATTTATTTATCGAATAGATTTTTTTGGAGGGAAAACTCGAATACAGAGGCACGAATAACAAAATGACACGAAATGGCCATTATTAGAAGAAACCCACTATAGAAAATCCCTATAGAACCCACTATTGAAGGTCGGGATCCCGGTCCCCATGGCTAGACGATTGAAGGTCAGGATCCCGGTCACCGTGGCTAGACGATTGAAGGTCAGGATCCCGGTCACCGTGGCTAGACGATTGAAGGTCGGGATCCCGGTCCCCGTGGCTAGACGATTGAAGGTCAGGATCCCGGTCACCGTGGCTAGACGATTGAAGGTCGGGATCCCGGTCACCGTGGCTAGACGATTAAAGGTCGGGATCCCGGTCACCGTGGCTAGACGATTGAAGGTCAGGATCCCAGTCACCGTGGCTAGACGATTGAAGGTCAGGATCCCGGTCACCGTGGCTAGACGATTGAAGGTCAGGATCCCGGTCACCGTGGCTAGACGATTGAAGGTCGGGATCCCGGTCACCGTGGCTAGACGATTGAAGATCAGGATCCCGGTCACCGTGGCTAGACGATTGAAGGCCGGGATCCCGGTCACCGTGGCTAGACGATTGAAGGTCAGGATCCCGGTCACCGTGGCTAGACGATTGAAGGTCAGGATAACGGTCACCGTGGCTAGACGATTGAAGGTCGGGATCCCGGTCACCGTGGCTAGACGATTGAAGGTCGGGATCCCGGTCACCGTGGCTAGACGATTGAAGGTCGGGATCCCGGTCACCGTGGCTAGACGATTGAAGGTCAGGATCCCGGTCACCGTGGCTAGACGATTGAAGGTCAGGATCCCGGTTACCGTGGCTAGACGATTGAAGGTCGGGATCCCGGTCACCGTGGCTAGACGATTGAAGGTCAGGATCCCGGTCACCGTGGCTAGACGATTGAAGGTCGGGATCCCGGTCACCGTGGCTAGACGATTGAAGGTCGGGATCCCGGTCACTGTGGCTAGACGATTGAAGTTCGGGATCCCGGTCACCGTGGCTAGACGATTGAAGATCGGGATCCCGGTCACCGTGGCTAGACGATTGAAGGTCGGGATCCCGGTCACCGTGGCTAGACGATTGAAGGTCGGGATCCCGGTCACCGTGGCTAGACGATTGAAGGTCGGGATCCCGGTCACCGTGGCTAGACGATTGAAGGTCGGGATTCCGGTCACCGTGGCTAGACGATTGAAGGTCGGGATCCCGGTCACCGTGGCTAGACGATTGAAGGTCGGGATTCCGGTCACCGTGGCTAGACGATTGAAGGTCGGGATCCCGGTCACCGTGGCTAGACGATTGAAGGTCGCTACATGTTCTACATGTCTTGAATTAAATTGGCTATAATGATTGTTTGGATGTTTGGACGCACCTGATATTAACCTGCGTTATAGATTTCAAACACCTGATTCTATAAAATCTATATCTATAAAAGGCATAAAGGCAAAGCCCTGGCTGCCTGACTCACTGACTGACTGACTCACTCATCGCTATTTCTCCACCTTCCCATGTAGGTAGAGAGCTGAAATTTTGTACACTGATTTTTTAGGCATAAAATAGGAAAAATAATAAATGTTTTTCAACCTGATCCGATCTTAGGGCTCCGCCAGAGACCCCGACAAAGGTCCCATATATTCCTTATGTACATTCAATTTTATTTGAGTTTATGAAAATACAAACAGCTGATCTAGAATCGTAGTACTTCCACGGGCTACCCACAGAATGCAGCACACAACTGTAGTAGTTTTTATAAATCATTTGCGGGGCGAAGCCTGTGGGTATCAGCTAGTCTGAAATAAAATGTACAACTTGATATATGAAACACGTCACACATTTTCTTAAGAATAATCAGCATAATTTCATCATAATTTATTTTTACTATTTGGTTTTTAAGACGGTAATACCATTAACTAAATACATAATGCCAATGGTAATACAATTAACATGCATTTATTACATGTATGCTATAAAAATTAGAATATTAAAATATGATTCTATATCTTCCATAGTTTTGTTGTTTGCCAGTATGACAAGCGTATGGTTTTCTGGCTTCTTCTTTTATTTCTTATTTTTATTCTTCACATTTTATTTATTTTTGAGGAAATTTAATAAAAACTCATCGTCAAAAGCAATCCTAAACTTCATAATATGGTGTTAACAATTGTTTCGACCCTACATCCCAGGGGCATCATCAGCACGGGGTCTTCAAGGTAAAATAAGTATCTTTATTTTTGAGGGTTTGTATCCGTTCTCCTCAGCAATGTATTTGGTAGCCTGCAATACAGCGTTATGATCCTTTTTAAAGCGTACATATTGGTGAACATCGTTGTTAAGTCGGTCGTCTTCTGTTTATAAGGGTGGCAGTATGAATGACTTGAACAAGTCGACAAATGAATTACCCGGGAGATCTAAGTTGGAGTGCCCATATCTAAATTAGATACGGTTAGGTAATAAACTATTTGTCTGCCCTTATTATCAGTTTAAATACCCCCGTCGCAGCAAACCTGCATACTCAGCGAATTTCCAATGAATATATAACATAACACATTAAAACACTTAACAGGATTCATAAGAAATGTATTCACAAACAAGCGATATTTAAAATATTAATTATTCTCCATAAGAATAACATTGGGGATGAGTACGCAGGTTTGCTGCAACAAGGCACACAAAATAATGGGTTTTTATGCAAATATCAATAGAACTCATCTTAGTGAAGTCACATAACAAGTTTCATCCATATACATTCATATATAAGGGCTATATAACATTTTAAGTATTTTCTATAAGAATAACATGGGGAACAAGTACCTAGGTTTGCTGCTACAGAAACCATAGGCGAAATTTTTTTTGTGTGCAAAGAACAATAAACCACAACCAGATCAAGCCATATACCAAATTTCGCCAGTTTATGTTCATAAATAAGCGAGATATACAATTTTTCTTTTTCTCCATAAGAATAACATTTGACAACGTACTGTGTTTAGCACTTTCAATATTTCGGTAACCAATTGACGTAGAGCAATGATCAAAATACCAAATTGTTTGTTTTTTTAAGCTGAATCAATGGTATAAATTAAAATTGGATTTACATTAATATTACATGTGAAAACCCCAACAACACATTTTTGGGGTACAAAACCCCCCCAAAACCCCCCTTCGGATGGTGCGATTCATCCGGTTTTCGAACTCGTTCAAATAAATGGTACTTTACACATTTGTACCAAATTTCATTAAGATCGGACCTTTTTTACGAGAGTTATCGTGCTTACGGACATATATATATATATATATATATATATATATATATATATATATTTATATATATACATATATACAAATTTGAACGAATGGTGTTTTTGGCATCTGGGGACCTCAGAATGAAAAGTTATCATGGTCTCGGGCTTAAGTCTTACCATGCCACCTACGATAATAGCTTCTTCCCTATAGGGGAAATTTGCTAAAACCTGATATTAAAAGCGTATGAATACTATATCCAGTTTCTATGCTAATTTAAACTCTAATTACACGAACCACATCTGTGACACTGGCCATTACATCCGATTATTAAATGGCATACAATGTTTATACACATTTTTCAGACTCGATAGCGTGGAGGGAGTTGTTCAATTTACGGTGTAAGTAAATGTCAGGCATAAGCAGTCGTTAACACCCATACCAACTTTATAGCCAATGTAATTTACGACACTGTGATGGAGAAAGAAGCGAAATCAAAATCATCCAATCATGATGGCGGTGGATTCGTTAAGTCAATATAATATTATACCGTACAGTATATTTAAGGGTAAAGGTTCGTGGTCGCGGTTTTCTTCTATCAATGGCGACTTCCTGTAGTACTTATCGTTTGTGCTTGTGTGTTA
Source organism: Allygus modestus (assembly GCA_963675035.1). NCBI lineage: Eukaryota > Metazoa > Arthropoda > Insecta > Hemiptera > Cicadellidae > Allygus > Allygus modestus. The sequence goes on from OY776115.1 coordinate 3,031,317, forward strand.
TGTGCAGTAGCCGCCAGTTTTAAACAAGATCACATAAGATCCCTACTTTTAATTTGAACCTGTCCATTGCCAGCGTAGCCTAGGGCAACGGTGCTGAAGATGAGGATGTAAGCCTCGAAAAAAATGTTGTTTGCTACAGTAAAAACAATTTGGATTGCTTCTTAGGCGATGAGTCCCACATATAAATTGTTGGTATGCTGATTTAATGTTAGTTTAACCTTCGTCTGATTATTGTTAGATCTGTGGGAAGTTACCGTCCCCGTGGACCAAATATAATGCAATACTCGGGTTGAATTGTGAAGGATCCTTAAAACTGTATTCTGACAGATCGATTACAAAGTGACAGTGTAAAAGTTACAATTTTAAGAGTGGATTCAAACAGTTTTTAAAAGAACTGTACAAATTGCATACACTACAAAACTGATATAAACTAAGTCAACTGGGTGAATTTGACGACTACTAAATTACAAAACAACTTACTTCTGGATGCAACTGAAACACATCTCTTGAATAGTTTCTTGTCACAGTGCAGTTTGCATATTACTTATATCGTCAGTGTTGTAATTTATCCCGATGTAGTATGGAAAGAGTTTCTAGAAAAAGTGGGAGAGGGCTAAAAGGTTTTTGATAGTAGGAGGAAAGCGTTCTGGGGGAAGGGGTTGTGAAAAGCACTTAGAATATTGGGCCCAAATAGCCCGATTATTGGCCTGTGGTATAATGAGCTTGAGCCCGACTGGCCGCTCCGAATTAACTTCCTGAAAAACGATAATTACGTAAAAATTAAAATAAAACTGGAGAAGTTGGAGAACTGTATAATGTAATCTTTGGGTCTGTATCCGTCTCTTGACAATCAGAAATACAGTGTATGTATAAGTTGGAGAACTGTATAATATAATCTTTGGGTCTGTATCCGTCTCTTGACAATCAGAAATACAGTGTATAGTATAAGTTGGAGAACTGTATAATGTAATCTTTGGGTCTGTATCCGTTTCTTGACAATCAGAAATACAGTGTATAGTATAAGTTGGAGAACTGTATAATGTAATCTTTGGGTCTGTATCCGTCTCTTGACAATCAGAAATACAGTGTATAGTATAAGTTGGAGAACTGTATAATGTAATCTTTGGGTCTGTATCCGTCTCTTGACAATCAGAAATACAGTGTATAGTATAAGTTGGAGAACTGTATAATGTAATCTTTGGGTCTGTATCCGTTTTTTGACAATCAGAAATACAGTGTATAGTATAAGTTGGAGAACTGTATAATGTAATCTTTGGGTCTGTATCCGTTTCTTGACAATCAGAAATACAGTGTATAGTATAAGTTGGAGAACTGTATAATGTAATCTTTGGGTCTGTATCCGTTTCTTGACAATCAGAAATACAGTGTATAGTATAAGTTGTATTTTATATGAATTAAGATCAGTGGTGCTAAATAAATTTATGAACACACCTTCACGCTAGAATTGTTGAAGGGTTTCTTGGTTTTTTTAACGATTTGTTTGGTAATAAAGTAGCAGTTTCAATAAGAATAACTTTGAGTACTAATCCAAATTTCCCTATGCATTTTTGAGAAAGATGCAGTAGACAGTGAACCACGTTCCGGTTTTCGAAAGATTGTCTTGAAAAGAATACATGTGGGATAATATTTATGTTAGGAAACCTTAGGGTGAAATGCATTTTTTATGAGAAAAATCCATGTTAGTGTAATTCATAATAATATTTTTGTATTTCGTAAAACTAGTTAATTTTTACAATATCACCAAATGACCGATTGATTAAAACAAAACCACAAGATGAATAATATAACTTTAAACCCCATGGGGAGATTAGGTGAAGGTTGATTGATTTACTTATTTTATTTTATTTATTAACGGATTATACATTTACAAGCTCGAGTACAGATGGGTATAAAATAAATACATATCGATATAGTGAATATTCTTACAAACAAATGCATTGTAAACACAGTCTTTACGTACTTTAACTTATACGATTTACAATATCAAATTTGATGTTATTAAAAGCCTTAACAAAACACATCCAGAGGCCAAGGCATTTTGATTGACACTAAACATGATTAAACAATAGTTCAAATGAGTTAAAAATTCGCCAAACAAAACAAAATTATCTGTATAAATAATTTAAATAAACAGATCATGGAAATTGAACATTACAGTTTAATTATGAATTAGTAGTATATATTTTCATTGGAAGTTGAAAATTTAAGCTACAACATTTAATGGGTAACGGTATTTTCATCCCATATCACTAATTATGGTTAATATGTTTACCCTTTTCCACTCAAAATAACATCGGTATTGAATTTTTACTTTCTCCCCCTTATACATAGTATATGGAGAAAGTATTGTTTTCGTCAAAATTTTCGAATTTGAGTTGTTAGTGGAAATATTCGTTTTGGTGCTCCCTGAACCCAGAAAAGTTATTTTTACGTGATGTCTGTGTGTCTGACTGTCTACTGTTTGGATGTGTACAGAGCTAGAGCCCTAACCAAAGGTCCGATTTTTAAGAAATTTGGTATGTAGGTACTAATCCACGATATGTCCAAATGATTTTTTAATTTGTGGAAATTTTTGATTTTTAAGGGTAATTATCCCTCAAAAACATGAAAAATCAAGATTTCTCAAAACGGCTCAAACGATTTTGATTAAACTTTAGTCGTTTGTACAACTTTAGTTTTCAAACAAAATGAAACCCCGCATTTCTATAAAAATTCGGGTTCAGAAATTACAAGACTTAAAATATCAAAAAATCAGTTTTTTATTTTTCATGAAAAAAAAAATAAATATAAAAATATTACTATTCACCATTAAAAAGAGCTCAAAAACTAAATAATTTAGCATGTAGAATTACTTTTCTACGATTACTGGTTGCTGAGAAAATTTAAATTTTCATTTTGAGGTAAACCAGGACGTTGTTCAATGTTATTCTTATGGGGAATTCAAAAATGACTATTTCTCTCTTATTTATTGATTAATTTCGTTCAAACTTCATGTGCGTGTCAAGTTAGCATTGACCAACAGAGGAATTTCGAAATATGTTGCCCCTTAATAACCCTGAGGGGGGGAATAGGGGGCATTTCTCCTCTTAAAACCACGTGTGCAGCGATGGATTCTGTAGTGCCACTTACACAGGGATTTGGGTAGATATTTTTGAAACAAATTTGTTTGCAAGATTTTCTGTACATTCGACCGTTTTTTGTATTCTATATTTAGTAAATAAAAACTAATTTATTCATTAAAGTTGGGCTAAAAGGGGGAAAGTATGTGTCAGTTTCCTGATACCATTCATTACCTATATAACAATATAAAAGTTAGTCATTACGTATCTTTCCTTAAATGTTTAACAATATTTATCACACAAAAATATATCGAGCACTAATTTATTTTTATCGTGCCTATTCAAACGAATGCACCGCATTTCACTGTGAAATTTCCTGACTTTAAACGAACATAGGCAATCACCTAATTGGAAGGAGGAAGGTTACAGCCAAGTTGAACCGCTTCCCCATGCGAAGGGCGGTTCTACAAGCCGTAATGTAAATTTATGTGTTTCGGAAGCAGCCACTTTTTAACCCATTAGGCTTAGAAGGATTTTAGATTTTCAGTAATTTTTTATATTTTTAAATAAACTTGTTATTTGCTTCAATAGCAATGACATGTTTCACGTTGAAATAGGGAACGATCCAAACTCTGGTCTTGTGGTTGTTTATAGTAAATATTTTGTTAGAACACGTCGTTTAATAGTCCAAAGACAAATTAAAACTGGGTCGAGTTCAGAACCTTCTCGAAGTTTTTATACTTAGCTCAGGATCGATCTGGCGAACCGCAGGATACGAGGTGAGTACTTCAACCAATACGCTACCCAGCCTGAGGAGCATTACTATACCATAAGAAAGACTATAGAAATAGTGTTTTGTTGTTTCGTAACTTTAAACAATTTAATTCTGTTTTTGGCGATCAATATAGGTACATCCTGCTGTATTTAATTTTGAAGATTCGAGAGGTTTTAAGTTTTGACTTTATTTTAGTTAGTATCGAAGTAAGTCAGTTACTAACTCCTTATTTACATCAGTTATTTCGGTGAAAAGTTTACAACCAGTTAATACAATAAATGTTCTAGGGGGCACGCCTTCATTCCATTTTAAAAACGGAATATGTTTCATGTCATGTTAACATATTATTATCTGTTGTATTTGTTCAGTTATATTAGTTATTTGTGGTGTAATAATTCGTTTAATATTGTATATAATTTGATTAGTGTTTAGTTTTATAATTAGGCATGTAATAAAAGACGTCTTACAACACTTAAGATCAACACGTAATAAATTAAACAACACGTAATATGCTAATACAAAATTTGTCTTGTAATATTAAAAAAAATCATTTGATTTAAATTCACTTCGCCATTGAAATCAATAGCTCGTTTTACAGTGAGTAAGAATGTTAAAAAATTCGTTTCTTTTTGGAGAACATACAATTTCTAAAGACCGTAATCGTTCACCAGTCAGAGAACGTAGGTCGAATGCGTATCCTTAACGTTACGAAGCTTATTACACGAATAAAAAAAATTGGGTAGCATAAATTTAGTTTAGTTAAAGGATACTGATGATCATAAATGTGATTACTCATCAACATTACCCTCCAGTTCCACTTGTAGTAACAAGCAACCGGAACCACCAGTAGGATAATGCATACTCCATCCTTCACTAGTTCGTTAATATAGTCGTCATAATCATATTGTATTTTAAATTCTGCCAATCACACCATCGCAGTGTACTCGATGATGAGGCTCCAAGTGCTGTTGGAAGGGGAAGGTGGTGGTGGAGGGGGTGGAGGGGTAACGCACTTAGAATATTGCGCCCAAAACGCCAGATCATTAGCTCTATGCCGTAATATTCCCGTGGGACCTTGAGCCGCCCTTATCAACGCTTCCTGTATTGCATGGCCTAGGTTATCTTTCTACGGAGATCGGTCAGCGTTTTGCTATGTATTTTACCTTGATAAAGTTATAAAAGTGAAAATAAAGTGAACTGCTTTAACCTAACTGCCAAATAATGCTATAATATCTTTACGATAGATAAGAGAAAAATATATCTCCTCGTTGGTTAGTAATTGTGAGTTAGTAAACGTAATAAGTATACCGACATATAATAATAATCTTTACTTATTTTCTCCATAAATACATAGATTAAGATTATGACAGGTAAATGAAATAACTACTATTTACGAACTTGACGTAGAGTATATTAAATTAACTTATACTTCTTCAATGTCAAATTTACATAATTAAAACATTTATTTCTGCCAAAGGAAAAATAAATTTGACACCTTTAGACACTGCCTGATACTATGCAAATCAAAGTGATTTTTCTTCAAGTTTAAATGCTATCCTTGCTGCTATATGGTTTTAATATATGTTGAATAACCTCTCCGATAAAGAATTATTTTAAACGAACTTCAACTGTGTGTTTCTTTTAGGGCGTTCTAAAAGACTTCACTACAGTGGTAATATGCTTATACCCTACCACACAGTAAGTATATGAAGCTACATGAGTTCTGGAACCTTTGAGAAAACCACAGGCCACAGGTTTAATTATTTTAGTTTTTAATTAGTATAAACCTAAAAAATTGTCGTTGTGTTGCGGACCCTATCTTAAATTAATGATTATCACAAAAAATGCGTACACTCGATAAAATTAATAGTTTGTTAAACCTCTCTATAATTGTAAATTAGATGAGTTCAGATTATATTTATCTAGTTTAAATGGATATAAATATGTTGCTGCACAACTAATGTATTTTTTGTAATTGACTCAAGCCGTGGTCGTGCTAAATAAATATATAAGTAATCTAAGAAAAAGAACAGGTTATACCACGATATTTGAACATTTTAAATTCAAAATAATTAGTTTAAAATCCGCTGAATTGCTTTTACCATGCTTTTTCGCCATGGTTTAATGTATCCCGGCATTCAATTTGTATAATGAAACAGACTGATATAACCGATCCGACATGAGCGGTTCTATCAAGTGATTCAGCCTGGTCCATGCTGTGTGTGTTTAAATTATAGAGTACGGTGTAAATTCACAGTTATTTCCCTGTTTCGTATACTTATTCCACGTTCACCATGCTGTGCGGAGCGCCCATAAGGCATACATTTTAAATGGCGGTTCTATAGGTGTAGCCGTGCTGAAAACATCAACTTATCTGACATTGTGATCGTGTTTTAATTAGTAATTATGTCTAAATACACCGTTTGTTAGTAAGTTTTTTCTTCATAAGATTTTTCATGATGATGAAGGCACAACAGATAATACACATTTGGTCTTAGTTATTATAAAGTACAGAGAGTAATAGTTCTACTTTAACGCCTTGATTGGGTCACAAGGACAGTCGACACAAACCGCACGACAAACATGATGATTGCAACTCAGTTGGTAGCGTGGCTATCTCCCATAAGACCTGGACTGCACGGTGAACGTGGAATAGACTATAGAAAACATCACGTGACAACTATAAAATGGTTGACATCATTGATGTAAAAACAGCACTCGTAAACGTAGTTCAAAATGTGAAAAACAATTCCATCACATCATACATCTACATTGAAGTAACATGATGTGTAACTTCAATGTGTATAAATTACTTCGGTATCTGTTGTTTTAGCGAATTTTCCCTATAGGGAAGAAGCTATTACCGTAGGTCTCGTGGTAAGACTTAAGCCCAAGACCATGATAACTTTTCGTTTTGAGGTTCCCAGATGCCAAAAACACCATTCGTTCAAAATTGTATATATGTGTATATGTATATTTGTATATATATATATATATATGTGTGTGTGTCCGTAAGCACGATAACTCTCGTAAAAAAGGTCCGATCTTAATGAAATTTGGTACAAATATGTAAAGTACCATTTATTTGAACGAGCTCGAAAACCAGACAAATCGCACCATCCTAAGGGGGGTTTTGGGTGATTTTGTACCCCAAAATTGGGTTTTTTGGCTTTTCACATGGATTTGTTATTTAAATCAAACTTTAATCCATACCATTGAATTCAGCTTAAAAAAAATGGTATTTTGATCATTGCTCTACGTCAATTGGTTACTGAGATATTTAAAGTGCTAAACACAGTACGTTGTCCAATGTTATTCTTATGGAGAAAAAGACAAATTTTATATCTCGCTTATGTATGAACATAAACTGACGAAACTTGGTTTATCGCTTCTTCTGGTTGTGGTTTGTTGTTTGTAAAAAAAATCAATTTTTCGCCTATGGTTCTCGTAGCAGCAAACCTAGGTATTCGGTCCCCATGTTATTCTTATGGAGAGTAATAAAAATGTTATATTTGCTTATTTATGAATGTATATGAATGAAACTTAGTATTTGACTTCACTTAGATGAGTTCTATTGATATTTGCATAAACACCCATTATTTTGTGTTCCTTGTTGCAGCAACCTGCGTACTCATCCCTAATGTTATTCTTATGGAGAATAATGAATATTTTAAACATTGCTTATTTATGAATATATTTGTTATGAATCCTGGTAAGAGGCTTAATGTGTTAAGACATATATATATATATATATTTTTTGGAAATTCGCTCAGTGTGCAGGTTTGCTGCAACGGGGTTATTTAAATCTTGTAACATTGTGGTATCTAAAGTTTATAAGAGAAAACCCCAAGATTAACATAAGACTTTGATTTGTTATCTCTTTTACTAAATAGTAGACGTTTTATTTAACTCTTTGAATTCCCCAACTAGAAAAACAATCCTCTGATAAAATTAGTAGTTATAGTTAATACCTAAAATAAACAACGGCGGAAAGTTGTTTGCGGAAGCAATGAAAATAGCAATTTGAACGTGAGTTGTGCTCTAGCCATCCAAGGGCCGATTAGAGGTGTAGGTATTGATTTTGCTGTCGACGGGATAAATAGCAGCATCAATCAGCTGACAATACTAGTTTCGGCATAACACGCGTGGCTGATTGGTTGAGGGAGGGCTTCTAGACCGGCGACGCGGAGAAAAGTCGGGTTCTAAGTTCGAAATACACGGAAGTACTGAATCGTGACAACGATATAAACTTTCAAACAGTATATAGTGTGTTAACGCATCTCTAGAGTATTAACATATCAAGAAGGGAGGACGGTGTAGCATTCAATTTTGCAAAAAATCGTTTCCCGTATCATATTTTAATATTTGAACAAATATACTAGTTTGGGAAACAACAAGGTACTATTAATTTAACGTCGTGTAACTTGGGGGCCATACACACATTACGTAACGTATTTTTCGTCATTTCAGACCCCCCTCCTTCCACCATGTAACGCACCCTAAAGCCTGACCATACCTCCCTCCCACCCTTCCATTGTGTTACGTAACTCAATCGAAGAAGGCTTTAAAACAGCTTAAACTTTTTAAACATCATTTTATTAGCAATTTAGAATATGTATTTCAGAGAATCATTATACTTTAAAGGACTTTCCTTTAACAATATTTTTTAATAACTTTTTCAACGCATACAATGTATACAGACAAACAAGACTGTTACTTATAATATAAACAACAATATAAACTATCTCAACAGAACGGGAGAGTACCAGCTCTTAGGGTTAATATTTGTGAGTTACATAACGTTGATCCAACCTCTCCCTCCCCTACATAACGCAGCATAACGCTACGCCACACCCCCTCCCCCCTTTAAGTTTGTTACGTAATATGTGTATGGCCCCTTGGTTTTACTACCAGTGATGGAAAGGTACGCAATCATTTCTTGGAGAATGGTAAATAATTGTACAAGGAATTGAAAACTCTTTACCATTCTAAACTTGTCGTGTACAAAATTAACTAACAATTGGAGAGGGAAGGGGAGAGAATAGATTTTAAGTCACAACACTTTAACGTGATGATTAATATTACGATCCCGAAGAATGATACTCTTGGGTCACGAAGGTGGGCCTCGCGTTGTTGTATAACCGAACTGTTCTAGACTGCTTAAATTAAAGCCTATTCTCTTTATATAGAAAAAAACTTTAGGTCTTAAAATAGTTGCTAGTTATTGGAGCATTCCTGGAAGGCTTCGATAGTAAGTGTTGTCCAAGGATAATAAGAACAATCATTTACTATATCAAAACACGGATCATGTTGGTGGGTTATGAGAACACTTCAGAGAAAAAACCATTATGATTTAGTGCAACTCATAGTTTAACCACGAACGTGCGATTCCGTAAACAAGATACCAGCCACACTGACACAGCTGATCGTTAACAAGATACCAGCCACACTGACACAGCTGATCGTTAACAAGATACCAGCCACACTGACACAGCTGATCGTTAACAAGATACCAGCCACACTGACACAGCTGATCGTTAACAAGTACGTTTGGGCCAGTACTACACGGCGAGTGTATCTTGGGTGGACGCCAAACTATTAATATAAAACTATTTTACGTTTACGTCCGCTCATGTTTTTTGCCAAATAAAAAAGAGTAAAAAATATAACTGCTCTACAGAAACTGTAAATTTCCTTTTCGAGATAAAAAAATTTAAAGGCTACACGAATAAATTAGCTGAGCTTCAAGCAGTGCTTGAATGTCATATAATAGGTTACATGCATAAACCAATGCCCAGTGCACCAATATACTTATAAGTAAAAACGCTGTTATGACAAAATAACTTACGAAAATATGAAGTAGGAGTGGAACCAAATTTATAAATTGTTCAATGTTGTTGTTTTTCAACTGAATAGTGCATACAATTGACCGTTTCCTGAGCTGATCGGTTTACTCTGATCCCATTACCAACATGAGCCGAAGCCATACACCACAGGTGGTTGCAAGTGGCAATGCATGACGTCGGCGTCGCTGCGTTGGCCTAGCATGTGACTACTGTTATCACAGATCAAATCATACTACTGGATCACCATCAAATTAATATTGGATTTACCTTCCGACAATTGCAACAGGACCTCAGTAGATAATCCAATATTAATTGTTATCTCTACACTGCCAACTCCTATCATCACCTTAGCAGAAGGAATCACATTACTGTATTACCATTACTGAATCGTAGAGCCCACAAGTTGGTGTAGTCTAATACGGCTTTGCAGACGCATGTGCATTAAAGTGCTGACGCTTACAGCTATATCATTAGAAACAGGCATACTTAAGAGTCTTCATCACCGGAAGTTGCCAGACGCCATCTTTGAGTTTTGTTACATAAGGCCAATGTTAATTTTGTGTCTACATTACTCCTCACCTGATCATCACATACAATTAAATTTGGTGTCAAATTAAAGGTTTAGTCGTCCTCTAGGGAAATACAATGTCGAATTCCTTAATTTGGGTATCATAATTTCATAATAAATAGTTTAATTTTGAACTGAAACATTGTACATGGTCTCATTAATTAGTAACAAAATCCAAATTCGACTATTGTATTTCCCTAGAGGACGACGAAATCTTTAATTTGACACCAAAATTAATTGTTTGTGACGATCAGGTGAGGAGTAACGGAGGCACAAAGTTAACATTGGCCTTATGGAACAAAACACCAAAATAGCGTCCGGCAACTTCCGGTGATGAAGACTCTTAAGTAGTTTTCATACTGTTATTTCTATGTTAACCTTATAAACACCTAATTTCAGGTGTTTTCTGAGTTGTGTTCTTTACCAAGTGAGAGCTAATAAGTAAACATAGTTATTTACGATTACAATTCGGATATTTGGAATTACAAACATAACTTCTCACTTTTATGTGTTTTGGGGAGGATTTATATTCATAGAGAGCAGTTTATAGGGATTATGTGATATTCATATTAAATTATCCCGTTTGTAAAAAGTGTATAGTATTGTAAACAATTGTGTTACCATTCGTGGTATTTGCTCGTAAATATTTTCAAATAATTGAACGTGTATAAAATTGAAAATTACTTACAAAAGTGTAAAATGTTTAATACAGCTATTTAAAAAAAAATTGCGGCTCATAGTACTTAATGATGCTGTATGTTGCGTGGAAACTATACGTTGTTAAAAACTCAGTATGAACCAACAGGATTGTTTATAGTTTCCTCATAGCGCAGTGTCGGCCATCAATATACGGAATCGATTGTTGGACTAATTGTCTGTCAGATTGATGCTGCGGTCTTCCGGTCTGACAGCAACCCCAAAACAAGCATTTCCTACCGTTTTAACCGTCTAGCGATTTTAAAATTATGACAGTCTTTTTTATTACAGTTCAAGCCTATTTACAGCATACCATTAAATAACCCGGTGATTAATGAATTTAACTAACGTGAATAACGTTTGTTGTTAGCATAGAAAGTTTTTGTTCAAAAAACAGTTTTTGCCGTACACATTACACACCATATATCCTATTTTAATGTAATGATTTGAAAATCTTTATTGTTAGTAAAACGTATTGCAATACTACGTGTTCTGTTCACTTTCACAAGTGAACAGTATAATCTAAATAAGTTTGTGTTAATAAATTTAATTTCATCCTATGTCGTTCAGTCACAGAACGGGTTTTAATATTAAATGATCATATATTTAGAGATGTGCCTTCGTGCTCTAAGCCACAACAATTAATATAGACCCATTTAAAATTCGAACAAAAAGTAATATATACATGTAACTCCGCTACTACATGCATTGGAAGTGGAAAAATACTCTACGAAACTGAAGGGGGTTTATTCAGTTTTGCTATATTTATAGGCTTTCTATACCAGATGTCCTGTAACATAATAACAATTACGTCAATTTAAAAAGGATTCGTAAAAAAATAAAAACAATTAAAAAGTAGTTAAAGAGCCAAACCTGAGTTGTTTATCTAGAAGTGACGCAAGAGAAGTGTGACGTCACCAGCCGTCCGTACACTGGCCCATGGTGGGAGGCTCCTGCGGGCAACACAAGCATTCAGCATTTGCACAGCAATATGTCATTTGGTACTTAGGCCTAAATATACGTTTAGTTGTATCTAGCTTACAACGAGGTGAGAGACAAACTGTGAAGTGTGACGTCACCAGCCGTCCGTACACTGGCCCATGGTGGGAGGCTCCTGCGGGCAAACACAAGCATTCAGCATTTGCACAGCAATATGTCATTTGGTACTTAGGCCTAAATATACGTTTAGTTGTATCTAGCTTACAACGAGGTGAGAGACAAACTGTGAAGTGTGACGTCACCAGCCGTCCGTACACTGGCCCATGGTGGGAGGCTCCTGCGGGCAAACACAAGCATTCAGCATTTGCACAGCAATATGTCATTTGGTACTTAGGCCTAAATATACGTTTAGTTGTATCTAGCTTACAACGAGGTGAGAGACAAACTGTGAAGTGTGACGTCACCAGCCGTCCGTACACTGGCCCATGGTGGGAGGCTCCTGCGGGCAAACACAAGCATTCAGCATTTGCACAGCAATATGTCATTTGGTACTTAGGCCTAAATATACGTTTAGTTGTATCTAGCTTACAACGAGGTGAGAGACAAACTGTGAAGTGTGACGTCACCAGCCGTCCGTACACTGGCCCATGGTGGGAGGCTCCTGCGGGCAACACAAGCATTCAGCATTTGCACAGCAATATGGCATTTGGTACTTAGGCCTAAATATACGTTTAGTTGTATCTAGCTTACAACGAGGTGAGAGACAAACTGTGAAGTGTGACGTCACCAGCCGTCCGTACACTGGCCCATGGTGGGAGGCTCCTGCGGGCAACACAAGCATTCAGCATTTGCACAGCAATATGGCATTTGGTACTTAGGCCTAAATATACGTTTAGTTGTATCTAGCTTACAACGAGGTGAGAGACAAACTGTGAAGTGTGACGTCACCAGCCGTCCGTACACTGGCCCATGGTGGGAGGCTCCTGCGGGCAAACACAAGCATTCAGCATTTGCACAGCAATATGGCATTTGGTACTTAGGCCTAAATATACGTTTAGTTGTATCTAGCTTACAACGAGGTGAGAGACAAACTGTGAAGTGTGACGTCACCAGCCGTCCGTACACTGGCCCATGGTGGGAGGCTCCTGCGGGCAACACAAGCATTCAGCATTTGCACAGCAATATGTCATTTGGTACTTAGGCCTAAATATACGTTTAGTTGTATCTAGCTTACAACGAGGTGAGAGACAAACTGTGAAGTGTGACGTCACCAGCCGTCCGTACACTGGCCCATGGTGGGAGGCTCCTGCGGGCAAACACAAGCATGTAGCATTTGCACAGCAATATGGCATTTGGTACTTAGGCCTAAATATACGTTTAGTTGTATCTAGCTTACAACGAGGTGAGAGACAAACTGCGGTTTAACAGGAACACTAAAAAAAGGTTCTTAACCTTTAACTTTTTGAACACAAATAATTGCAACGCAGTGATAATATGTTTTTACTACATCAAGTGGATTTATGTATGAAATAAAACGGATTATCCATCGCATAAGTAAACACGAAGCTCAAACCCATACCACGATTAAGTTTAAGTAAGATTAAATTGAGAAGAAACACATATAAGAAACAATCATATAATTAAATTAGTCCTCAAATCCATTAGGGCAACAATTAAACATTAAAGGCCATTGCAGGAAAACTTAAGGATACATATTTTCACAGTTTTAATACATTTAAAAATTATATCAAATAAGATATTTGTTAGGTGATATGTTATTATGTTTCTTGTGTCAGAATCATTCAACTTAATACTGTAAATTATCCACTTTATTCTTTAAAAATAGCGTTTTAAACGTGGAACTGATAGATAAAAAGGTTTGGTGTCTTTATAAAATCTGGCATATTTAAACGGTGCTTCTCAGTAATGATCTTTGTTAAAGCTTGGTGTACCCAGTTCAATGTCTTTTACCGCTGAAGCAACATTAAGACAGCAACGCACGTACTACCCACTGAGGGGGGGGGGAGAGATATGGGGGAAGCGCCGCGCAAGGTAGGGGCTTAATCCTGTTTGAATGAAATACTACAGAATAAAAAACATTTCCTGCGCATTTTACAGTTTTCCTCGTTAAACTGCACAGGGATTATAGTAGACATGAAATTTGTTGTGAATTTACTAACTATTTAAGTACTTAGAGGTTAATAGTAAATAAGGAAAACCCTGCAAATAAAGTAAGATGATATAAATTACCCTAGAAGATAAACAATCAACAAAGTAATGTAGCTTTTTACAGGTATAATTACATTTGTTTATGTGTTCTTAGCACAGCTTAACAATAGAATGCACATATAGTTTTTCATAGAGAGTTTTGTGAGTGCCTTTTTTGCTTACGTAATATTTTTATTTTTATTTTTCCCAATTATTTTAACACAAAGTAAAATTAAATAAGACAATTTTAAGCGTAAGCATACTAGGAAATCGCATGATCGAGTTAACGTATTTATATTTGTGGAATTAAAAGAAACTGCTTAAAAAAATTGCTAGCTCATTTACTAAACACAAACAACCCTACGCACGTTCAATAAAACACTTCGCATGCGAACATTGAGAGCTTTCAGGGCGTGGTTCACGTAATGAAGCAACTTGGAGAAGATTGGCAACTTCACTTCTTGTACGCAGTTCGGGTTCTTGACTTAACTAGTTTTTTACACCACTTTAAACAATCTTGTTTCGGATTGAGCCATTTTTTCCTTTACATTTTATAATTCGCATTGAGATATTTGCGTTTTCTACAATACAATTTAACAATAGTGTACATGGGAAGCGAGCTGTGCTTGGAAAACGCCAGTCATTTTGAAAGTATTACTTCGCTCCTTTTTGCATATTAAAGTCACTCATCTATATATTTAATTCCGTAAGCGAATCGGTCCTCAGGAAATTTCTTGAGCTAGGAAGAAGTTAAGTTAGGTTATGACGATTTATTTTGAAGCTTGAGGGCCAAGGACGGTGAGAAAAATATCAAGAATGTCAACTGGACTTCAAAGATCCACTGATTTTCTTATGGAAATATCACCACAGTTTTGTTTTTATTAATAAGCAAAATGAAGTAATGATCAGCTGTGATTATACACTTACACAAAAACCATATGTTAGGGGCTATAGCCCCTGTAAGCCACTAGTATCTTTTAAATGCACATATAATTCATTTTCGATGTTCACTCTATATGTAATCCCCATAAGGTTCTGGACACTGCTCTCGCATGTTGATGCACTGACCGCGTTCACTCGCAGTGATCGGGATTTCATGGGGGATAAATCCAGATCATATAAGTTAGTTAATTTTACGTTAACTGATCAGCTGAACGCAATCTACCAGACTACGGTGGATTGGTGAGCTTTCATCCGTTACTAATTATCGACCATAAATAAAATTACCAATAAAGCATTCGATTGCCTTTCTTTTATTTTGGGTGAAATCTCTTTTTGATTTCATACAGTTTTATTTCTTGAAATATAGACCTATTTAAAACTAGGTTATATATCCAGTTGATAGTCCTTTACAACGAACAAAATGTAAATGCATTAGGCTCTATTCCAGATAAAATATAACAAAACAATTATGATAGACTAACATTTTATAGACAAATATGACAATTTTATAGTAAATCGCGATCTAGGCCCAATTCGAAGTTCTGGGTTTTTGTGAACATATTTGATGTATACAAATATTACTTTATTATTTATTTTACAATATTTTACCTATTTTTATTTATTTTTTAATTTACGGTTAATTTTGAATATCGACATATATATTATTTTGTTTGACTTGACATTGGTAACTTTAATAATGAAAGGGATGGCAAATTAAAAGTTTCCATGTTATTGGAATTTAGGTATTTGTAATTGTTAGTTCAAAATTGCACATCGATCAGAACCAATTATTTACTAAATAGCAAATCGGTTAAGACATGATATCGTTGATTGTGAGACATCTCCCCTTACCCCTTGGCGGACTATACTGCTCACGCTGCCTAACCCAAGATGTTAAAAACCTTTAAAGACGACATTGAAAAACTCCCTTTCCCAATACACGACATAATTCAAACGAGAAGCAATACATTAAAACAGTTTTATTTTAGTTGAGTAAATGACGAAAGCACAAAATAAATATCCATTTGTTAGGCAACTCAAAATATATGATTGATAAACAGCTTTATTATTTTATGCCTGTAGTCCCAAATAATTGCTATTAGATGCCAAAACGTGTTAATGAACTAATATGTTTACGGTAAATAGGATTTTATTAAATGTTCTTTATTGTTATTGATTCTAGTAGGCTCATAATGACGGATGGTATGTATTCATAATTTGTTTGAACATAACAATTTTAATTACGAGGACTACTGCAACAAAGGAATGACGTATAGTTAATAACATGATATCATCATATAATATGTGTTTTTTTATAATGAAATAATATTATGAACCTAAGAAACATAAGCTACAATACACAATAAATGCAAAATACCAAAATGTTAGCGCCCTCAGTAGTTTAATAACTAAAGTGGCTGAAATGCAGACACATAAAAGGCAGACATAAATAAATATAATTTTCTATTATAACTAGGAACCTGAATAATTAAATAAATTATTTTTTGTTTAAAAGAAAATTATTTTCAATTTACTGCTTGTTTAACTATTTGCTTGAGTCGTTTCGGTCGGTTGCGCCGTTAGAAGGAAGGACGCAACATGAGTGTGGTATTCGTTTTGCATAACCAGCGCCTTAAATTATTTACTTGTATTCTTATAATGGGAGTTGCTAGACTACTGCCGATGATAGAGTACACATTGACCTGTTGACTTATTGGGGTTTATTTTCATGAAGTACTGATTTACTGTTAATCTATACGAAGCACTGTGTGTTTGGCTGTAAAATATATAACATGTCAATAAGTTTACTCTTGTCGAACTTGCTATATTCATTTTTTTGCCCGTCGAATTAGACTATTATATCTCTGACATGTGTCTAGCAATGTAACAGATGAACCGTTACAGTAAGAACCCTATTTTTCAATAGGACTGATAACATTTACTCAAGCCTAGGACTCAAACCCACGACAGGGCCGCTGCCATGGTTTCGGGGTCCGTCACCTCGACCACTAACATATTACATTAGTACTTCCTAATAGGCTAGCACACCTAATAGGTTCCCACTATGCGTTTAGCCTTGGGTTATTCAATCCACGTTTACTAATTTTATTACCATTTAAATATTTGTCTTATTTATATTTTGCATGTACTGCCTTACCTTGCTATTAAAGCTGTGCACTGCTGTTCTTGCTGTACTAACAGCTGTTTTAGTATTCAGATGATTTACATAGGTAGTTTTAATACCACGCTCTTCCACCGAAGGTCTGCATCGACATACCAAGCACTTTTTTGTGAATTTCCTATGGAAAGTGAACAATTAATGATAAATGATAAATGATAAATGATTTATTTCCTTAAAAAGCAAGACAAAACAAATACAGTGGAGAAGTTGGAAATAAACTGACCACTTTAACCAGTTGTGTGGTCAGTAAAACTAAAATAAAGCTAATGAAAAACAAAATAATACATCAGTCTAGCTCAACATGTAAAGCTGCTCCCTGTGATGTTTGATAAATACGACAAATAAAAATAAAAAAGGAGTAACAATGCCAGACTGTAATTAACTTTACACCAACAAAAATATCAAGAATAATATTTAAAACAATACTAACATAACGTTTACCTATAAAGGATACAATCAAAAACAAGATATACTCATAAACTAGATTAAGCAAAATACTTTTAATTTTGAGATATGAGAGAGGCCAGCTGATACTGTTATCACTCGCACACGCATACACACAGTTGACCCTTGACTCTAGATAGCAATGCTTCTGTCGCCAGCGCTACCTCACACCGATACCATCAGGCGGCTGGTAGCCCGTAGGGCCGTCAAAACTCCGTCCCTGTATGGCCCAGTATGAGACGCTCTTAGTTAGTCGGTAGCCCGCAAAGGCTTCCAAGCTAACCGTTTAACACAATCACAGTTACATTCATACAAAATTCATTCCCTTGAAAACTTATGTTAGAATTAAATACATGTAACTTACGTCTTTTTGTTCCAATAGCCAATTAAATATTTTTTTATAAAAATAATTTTTCGAATTAGTTTTTCTAATATGTTCCGGAATTTGGTTGAAAAGTTTTGGTCCTAGATATAGTAAAGAGCGTCGGAATACTACCTTTCTAATCTTGGGAAGAATAAATAACCCGTGCTCTGCATTCCTTGTATTATAAAACCTATTATCATCACCTCTGTTTCCGCTTCTTACGTAAAAGATCCTTAAAACTTTATAAATGAAAAGGTGTTGAATTGGTAAGATTTTCAAGCATGACCCGCACGGTTAAACTTAAGCCCGGGACCACCATAGAAGTTCCTAACGTGACCCCCTGAACACGTTTTGGGGGTTCGTTCAAAATTTTATATATATATATATATATGTGTGTGTGTGTGTGTGTGTGTGTGTGTGTGTGTGTGTGTGTGTGTGTGTGTGTGTGTGTGCAGGCACTCTAGCGGTCACATCTTTTGTCCGATTTACTTCAAATTTGGTAGGGACGTTTCTTTCTATAATCAGTTGGACAAGTTCGTTGGGCTAAACAATCGGAAAACTCGAAACCCCTTTTTTGGGGATTAATCTTTCAAATTTAGAGTTTTTGGTCCCAAAAATGGTCAGAAAAGCCCCTGATGTAAATTTAACGAATGTAAAAAGATGGGAAATAGTGTGGCGAAACTTTTAAGCCCTCTCTTGTCATTCTAGCATATATATTTACCGAGTTATTAAAGGAAATGTGTATTGACCAAACACAGTACGTTGTCTTATGGGGGTTTTACATTAGAAAAGCCTATTAATCATTTTTTGGTGTACTTTTATCATCCCGAACAACCTCACACCTACTTTAAAGCCTGACTAGACCTTCTCCTAACCTTATAATGCCCAAAATTGTATTCCCAGCATTGCAGGTAAATAGAACCAGGAGTATCAGAACGGCAAAAAAATCAATATTTTCAGATTTGAATAAAAATTGGAATAATTGTATGTTTTTAAGTAATTTTGAGTTTTTATAGTTTTTTATGTGGAAATTCACTTCCCTCACGTCAGCGTACTGCGTGCGAACTCGTTTTTATTTGTCCTGTTTCCTGGTTAGCTGTTGTGAGAGAAATGGTAAAAGGTATGATTATGATTGGCCCAACTTTTGCGAAATATTGTTTTGAACTTGTTATTATCCCGTTTATAGTATTTTAAATATACATATATAAAACTAATATTTAAATAAGAAATACACATTTCATATATACCATTCACATATTCTTTATAAAATTAACATGAAAAATGAACTTCAATATGTTTAGAGCTCGCTTATTATATCATACATATTTGCAAATTTTTGAAATCTAAAGCAACAACTTTGTTGTGGTTAGTTATGCACCCAAATATTCGTTCTTCAATATTTATTTTTGACAAATCTTTACATAATACATATACAAAAACTTTTAGACTCCATTTAGATACACCGAAATTGGCCCCAGTTCTTTCAAAAAGCTCGTAGCCAGCGGTAGAGAGCAGCGACAAAGTGAGTCTAACCAAGACTAACGTCTCTGACAGACGTGAGGGGGGAGTCCAACACGATAAGAAATCTAACTTTTGCAATCCGGTAAATCACAAGTTCTTCGTTTTGACTCTAGTAATTGGGTTTGTCTCCAGGAAGAGGTTTTTTCAAGCAAGAACTTTTAAGCGAATTATCCCATTTTTCATTCATGAATAAAACGATAACTGATTTTCTTAAGAGATTGCAAGTGAATAATCCATTCATAATTTTCAGGTCATAAAATACTTTTAGCGAATTTCCCCTATAGGGAAGAAGCTATTACCGTAGGTCTCATGGTAAGACTAAAGCCCGAGACCATGATAACTTTTTGTTTTGAGGTCCCCAGAAGTCCAAAACAATATTCGTTCAAATTTATATATATATATATATATATATATATATATATGTGTGTGTGTCCGTGAATGCGATAACTTGAGTAAAAAACGTCCGATTTCAATGAAATTTGGCTCAAATGTGTAAACTGACATTTATGACTTTAAGTTCGAAACCAAAAATCAGACCATGGGAAGGGGGGTTTATGGGGGTTTTAAATTGTCCAAAAATCAGTTTTTTGCATTTTTCACCCTAGAATTTTTAAAACACTTAATTTTGGCCATGTTATAGAGCTTAAAAACAAATAATATGGTATTTTGAATTTTTAACCTAGGTTAAGTGATTGCGGAGAAAATCCAAAAAACATGCTCATAAAATCTCCCATGTTAATCTTATGGGAAAAAGGTTTTTGGCTTTTCCTCAGTTAATTTTACTTTAAACTTCACATTTGCTTTTACCAATCACTTCAGCTCCACAAAACAATCATTTTGGTGTTTAAATTGTGATTCTACGTCCAAGCGTGCAGAGATATTCAAAGTGCTAAACACAGTACGTTGTCCAATGTTATCCTTATGGAGAATAATAAAATTTGATATCTCCATTATTTATGAATGTATATTAATGAAACTTGGTATGTGGCTTCACGTTGTACTGGAATATTGATATTTGCAAAAAAATAAATGTTTTGTTGGTTGTCCCCGTAGCAGCTAACCTGCGTACTCAGCCCTAATGTTATTCTTATGGAGAATAAGTCAAGTTTTACATCTCCCTTAATTATGAACATAAATTAATAAAACATGGTAAGTAGCTTCACTTGGTTCAGTTATATTGATAATTGCATAAAAACTCATATCTTATCATCCTCGTTGCAGCAAACCTGCGTACTCAGTCCTAATGTTATTCCAATGGGGAATAAATCAAATTTTATGAATAACTTATTTATGAATGTATTTTTGTCAAACTTGGAAAGTGGCTTTATGTAGTAGTGAGAAACATATAAATGGATTGGAAATTCGCTGAGTACGCAGGTTTGCTGCGACGGGGGATTTTTTTATTTTTATAGCTACAAATGTACGTCCTACAGCCTATATATCTTAAAATTCATATATGGGTCGATACTTTACATATCACTTCATTATTTAATCATTTGTCACAAGGAGACTAGCCTCCAGGCTTGATACATGTTTCGTTTTGGGTACTATGTTAAATTTTTCAGAGAAGATTCATGCTACTCTTCCATAATTCTTATACATTTTATCCGAAAAAAAAGAATCATCCAAGAACATTTAAGTAATATAAAAGTCTTAGAAAAAAGTTACTAAATAAAAATAATCATGCCACTTTAATCGTTTCACGTTCCGCTTTCGGATCCAATAACCGTCAGAGAATACTTTGAGTACAATTTAAAGGATAGAAAAACAAAAGCTACTGAAAAAAATATTCACGCGGATTTATTTACAAGACGTGCAACCACTTTTTTTTATAAAATAAAAATGTACAACAAATTAGTTCAAATATTTTGTAAATTATGTAGTAGTTACCCGTAAACATAAACAGTCGGGAAAATTATAATGAATAACACGTATAGTGCAGGTGAACAGATTTGTTGATGTACTAACTGAGTTGTACACGATCTGTATTGATGCACAATCTGTCTGACTGATGAGGGCAGATAAAAATATTTATTGATATGCTAACTGTGTTATTACACGATTTGTATTGGTAGTTACTGGTAACACAGCAGTTCATTTTATGACTTTGAAACACAAAATATTGGTAGCATTCAGAGTGGGTGTACTTAAAGAAGAATAAATTAATAAATTACAAGCAATCGAAGAGCGAAACGAAGGACGAGAAGAGTTTGTAAAACATCAAGTGTAAACAGTTTATAAACTGCAAGGCAAACTGATATAGTAGCGTACTCTGGTTTGGAGAGGATGCGATTCACACCAATATTGTGAAACATCAAGTGTAAACAGTTTATAAACTGCAAGGCAAACTGATATAGTAGCGTACTCTGGTTTGGAGAGGATGCGATTCACACCAATATTGTGAAACATCAAGTGTAAACAGTTTATAAACTGCAAGGCAAACTGATATAGTAGCGTACTCTGGTTTGGAGAGGATGCGATTCACACCAATATTGTAAAACATCAAGTGTAAACAGTTTATAAACTGCAAGGCAAACTGATATAGTAGCGTACTCTGGTTTGGAGAGGATACGATTCACACCAATATTGTGAAACATCAAGTGTAAACAGTTTATAAACTGCAAGGCAAACTGATATAGTAGCGTACTCTGGTTTGGAGAGGATGCGATTCACACCAATATTGTGAAACATCAACTTTAAAACTAAAATTATAAATTGTAATTTATCACATGTTCTTTCTAATTATTTTTACATTGTTTTGTTATAAAAAGTTCCTAGGCAAAAACGGTCACCCAGAAAATGTATGAGTCCTATCCAGAAATTATAGGGCAGGGAAATGATTACGGCCGACATTGTAAAGTACAAGTGAGTAATGCAAGAATAAATATTATTACTGGGAAATACTAATCAAATGCCAAGTTTTTAATTCAGGAGAAGTGAGGTCTCACCACTATATTGGATTTCCCAATCTTTTTACAGAAATGTGTGTTATTATCTCATGAGATCGATCTTAAATGGTACACATATCGTCAAGATCTTAAATGGTACACATATCGTCAAGATCTTAAATGGTACACATATCGTCAAGATCTTAAATGGTACACATATCGTCAAGATCTTAAATGGTACACATATCGTCAAGATCTTAAATGGTACACATATCGTCAAGATCTTAAATGGTACACATATCGTCAAGATCTTAAATGGTACACATATCGTCAAGATCTTAAATGGTACACATATCGTCAAGATCTTAAATGGTACACATATCGTCAAGATCTTAAATGGTACACATATCGTCAAGATGTTAAATGGTACACATATCGTCAAGATCTTAAATGGTACACATATCGTCAAATTTCGATACAATTTTGACAATATGTGTTCATACGTATTATCTTGTCATCAATACTACAATACCTATATGATTAAATCGGAAAGAAGTATGGAGTTAGGCAATTATTATCCCAAGATACATATTGTTCTAATTAATGACGTTTTTCTTTTCAATAAAAAAGAGAGGATAAACAAACTACAAATTCAGGATTTTGAGTCAACACTCTGTGATAGAATATCGCGGAGAACGATTAAACATAATTTATGTACAGGATAGAGTTCGTTATTTAAATATACTTTACTGTACTAACACGTTAAAAGCCGGGGCCTCATAATCCCACCAAAAACAAACAAACACGTTAAAAACCATTTTAGTAGGTAATAAGCTGAGTGCCAAGTGGTTTTCATAACGCACAATTGTAATATATGCTCAACTGACTAAGATGTAATATGCACTAGTTTCCCATAACATTGGTAGACAACGATTAACATTTTCCAACAATTTGTTAGTTCTTTTAAAGCTCTACAGCATGAAGGCGAGTATTAAACAAAGTAAAAGGAGTTAAAAAATAGTATTTTCAATGGTAAACACAAAAATATACAAATCGGATTGTGAAAGGTGTGTTAATGTTTCACAAAAATCCAATATATAGACTTTCATGTTTGCTCCGAATAAAAAACTCAGTTAAAATGTTAATGTTGCATGACTCAAAACATTAAACAATTACATCCGTCACTATTCATGATGGCAGCGAAAGCTCATATACCCGGATGGAGTAAACTTTATATTTGAATTGAAAGACCTTAGTTCACAGTTTCAAGCAAAAACACACCTCTTTGCAATTTTCCATTCGTAAAAGCCATCACCTGCATCATGATAAGACGGACTGATTTATGTTGCTGACGGTTTCAGTGTTTTTCCTTGCTTGACAAGCTTTAAGAAAAATGTTTTTTAAAGAGTATTTTGTACATACATAATTTCAAATAATATTATTACTGCTTCCGGAAAGAAACCAGCTAGTCAAAACTTGTGTTAAATTTGAAAAATTCGGTAGTTTGTTAGGCAGTTATGATTTATTAATCGAATGATAAAAATAATAAGACTTTTATTGATAAACCTCGAGGAGGGTGCACAGCGAATGCAATGAAACTCGAGCAGTTCCCGAACATCGATATTCTATTTTTGGCTCACCCATCATTCACTCAACTAAAATTAAACGCCGCGCTATATTTTATTGCTACATGTTGTTTGTTTAGCGTATTTATGATCGTTAAAGATGTTTTCGCTTGTATTGCGTTGGAGCCATAGCTGGCAAGATTACTTGTATGATTGTATGGTTTGCTTATTTATTTATTTCCAACGCAAGCCCATTACAATAGTAAAGGTAATACAAACATCTCCCTAATAGTTTAGCACCTTCGACATGTTTGACATTTAAAATGCTATGAATGACTTATTTTATCTATCAAAATAACAAAAAGATGAACTCAACAGTGCATACACAAATGAGTGATTTACATAAATGGTATACCACCCACTGTGAGAAACATAGTATAATAATATCAAGCTAATATTTTGGGAAGGTTTAAAAAATATATAAATTGATGGGCCCTATAAAAAAAATGAACAAGCAAAAATGGAAGTCAAATCGAAATGTAAATCGGAGTGAGGCTTGGTTCAAATTAGGTGCTGTTTTATTTCAGTAAAATATAATAGTTTATCTTGGAACGTTGTCTTGAACGCATTAAAACCCACTGGATGTAAAGTACGAACTGATACCACACTACACTAACTGACTTAAACTGCATTCCTGTTCTCTGTTAATCTCAATAAGATCCAAGTAATGCCAACCAACATGTTTGTAATGAGTAAAATGTGAAACAATTTAAATTTAGGTTTAGCCCAAATATAATTATTCTTTTCTTATCCAAGCTGGAAAGAGAACACATTATGTCAAAACTTTAATTTCTTCCAGTATATTGAACACTGATGAGAGAAAATCAAGTTACACGACAATTCGGGATCAGATGGTGAGAAGTTTACATAGAACATAACATAACATAACTAGTCGCACAATCCAGGCAAAGCTGGAGTAAATGACAACAAAATATAAAACAGATAAAACTGGGCACCACCTTGTACTGTCGGGTTGTAGTGCAGTCAGATAACACTGGGCACCGCCTTGTACTGTCGGGTTGTAGTGCTGTCAGATAACACTGTGCACCACCTTGTACTGTCGGGTTGTAGTGCTGTCAGATAACACTGTGCACCACCTTGTACTGCCGGGTTGTAGTGCTGTCAGATAACACTGGGCACCGCCTTGTACTGTCGGGTTGTAGTGCTGTCAGATAACACTGTGCACCACCTTGTACTGTCGGGTTGTAGTGCTGTCAGATAACACTGTGCACCACCTTGTACTGTCGGGTTGTAGTGCTGTCAGATAACACTGGGCACCACCTTGTACTGTTGGGTTGTAGTGCTGTCAGATAACACTGTGCACCACCTTGTACTGTCGGGTTGTAGTGCTGTCAGATAACACTGTGCACCACCTTGTACTGTCGGGTTTTAGTGCTGTCAGATAACACTGGGCACCGCCTTGTACTGTCGGGTTGTAGTGCTGTCAGATAACACTGTGCACCACCTTGTACTGTTGGGTTGTAGTGCTGTCAGATAACACTGTGCACCACCTTGTACTGTCGGGTTTTAGTGCTGTCAGATAACACTGGGCACCGCCTTGTACTGTCGGGTTGTAGTGCTGTCAGATAACACTGTGCACCACCTTGTACTGTCGGGTTGTAGTGCTGTCAGATAACACTGTGCACCACCTTGTACTGTCGGGTTGTATTGCTGTCAGATAACACTGTGCACCACCTTGTACTGTCGGGTTTTAGTGCTGTCAGATAACACTGGGCACCGCCTTGTACTGTCGGGTTGTAGTGCTGTCAGATAACACTGTGCACCACCTTGTACTGTCGGGTTGTAGTGCTGTCAGATAACACTGTGCACCACCTTGTACTGTCGGGTTGTAGTGCTGTCAGATAACACTGGGCACCGCCTTGTACTGTCGGGTTGTAGTGCTGTCAGATAACACTGTGCACCACCTTGTACTGACGGGTTGTAGTGCTGTCAGATGACACTGTGCACCACCTTGTACTGTCGGGTTGTAGTGCTGTCAGATAACACTGGGCACCACCTTGTACTGTCGGGTTGTAGTGCTGTCAGATAACACTGGGCACCACCTTGTACTGTCGGGTTGTAGTGCTGTCAGATAACACTGTGCACCGCCTTGTACTGTCGGGTTGTAGTGCTGTCAGATAACACTGGGCACCGCCTTGTACTGTCGGGTTGTAGTGCTGTCAGATAACACTGTGCACCGCCTTGTACTGTCGGGTTGTAGTGCTGTCAGATAACACTGGGCACCACCTTGTACTGTCGGGTTGTAGTGCTGTCAGATAACACTGTGCACCACCTTGTACTGTCGGGTTGTAGTGCTGTCAGATAACACTGGGCACCACCTTGTACTGTCGGGTTGTAGTGCTGTCAGATAACACTGGGCACCGCCTTGTACTGTCGGGTTGTAGTGCTGTCAGATAACACTGGGCACCACCTTGTACTGTCGGGTTGTAGTGCTGTCAGATAACACTGGGCACCGCCTTGTACTGTCGGGTTGTAGTGCTGTCAGATAACACTGGGCACCACCTTGTACTGTCGGGTTGTAGTGCTGTCAGATAACACTGTGCACCACCTTGTACTGTCGGGTTGTAGTGCTGTCAGATAACACTGGGCACCACCTTGTACTGTCGGGTTGTAGTGCTGTCAGATAACACTGGGCACCGCCTTGTACTGTCGGGTTGTAGTGCTGTCAGATAACACTGGGCACCACCTTGTACTGTCGGGTTGTAGTGCTGTCTCAGTTCGTGTGTCTCACTTGAATGGTTCATTAAGATTAATTTTCTATTGGTTTTAAATTCCTCAGTTTTAGTCTTTCTGTGATTTTTCCCCAGCTTTGCCAACAATGAGCCACTAAATATGGGATCATAGACCAGATCCTGAAAGGCTTCGAAACTTGTTTTTCTCTAATAGTAATGCAAAATGTCCAAAATAATTTCTTAAATAACATAAACACATCATCACCAACAATTAATTTTAAACTTATAATATATTCAAGATATAAATCATAAAGTAAGTTGTTCCTGATATAAGATTATCATCCGGAACGTTTCATCCCCTGACTGTAGCCCCTCCTCGTGGTGAAAGTTTGAGCTCCCAGTGAGGAAACAGCGCTGTAAGCTCGGGATTACAAGTTGTTCCTGATATAAGATTATCATATGGAACGTTTCATCCCCTGATTGTAGCCCCTCCTCGTGGTGAAAGTTTGAGCTCCCAGTGAGGAAACAGCGCTGTAAGCTCGGGATTACAAGTTGTTCCAGATATAACATTATCATACGGAACGTTTCATCCCCTGACTGTAGCCCCTCCTCGTGGTGAAAGTTTGAGCTCCCAATGAGGAAACAGCGCTGTAAGCTCGGGATTACAAGTTGTTTCTGATATAAGATTATCATACGGAACGTTTCATCCCCTGACTGTAGCCCCTCCTCGTGGTGACCCAGTGAGGAAACAGCGCTGTAAGCTCGGGATTACAAGTTGTTCCTGATATGAGATTAGCATACGGAACGTTTCATCCTCTGACTGCAGCCCCTCCTCGTGGTGAAAGTTTGAGCTCCCAGTGAGGAAACAGCGCTGTAAGCTCGGGATTACAAGTTGTTTCTGATATAAGATTATCATACGGAACGTTTCATCCCCTGACTGTAGCCCCTCCTCGTGGTGACCCAGTGAGGAAACAGCGCTGTAAGCTCGGGATTACAAGTTGTTCCTGATATGAGATTAGCATACGGAACGTTTCATCCTCTGACTGCAGCCCCTCCTCGTGGTGAAAGTTTGAGCTCCCAGTGAGGAAACAGCGCTGTAAGCTCGAGATTACAAGTTGTTCCTGATATAAGATTAGCATACGGAACGTTTCATCCCCTGACTGCAGCTCCTCCTCGTGGTGAAAGTTTGAGCTCCCAGTGAGGAAACAGCGCTGTAAGCTCGGGATCACAAGTTGTTCCTGATATAAGATTATCATACGGAACGTTTCATCCCCTGACTGCAGCCCCTCCTCGTGGTGAAAGTTTGAGCTCCCAGTGAGGAAACAGCGCTGTAAGCTCGGGATTAGAAGTTGTTCCTGATATAAGATTATCATACGGTACGTTTCATCCCCTGACTGTAGCCCCTCCTCTTGGTGAAAGTTTGAGCTCCCAGTGAGGAAACAGCGCTGTAAGCTCGGGATTACAAGTTGTTCCTGATATAAGATTATCATACGGAACGTTTCATCCCCTGACTGTAGCCCCTCCTCGTGGTGAAAGTTTGAGCTCCCAGTGAGGAAACAGCGCTGTAAGCTCGGGATTACAAGTTGTTCCTGGTATAAGATTATCATTCGGAACGTTTCATCCCCTGACTGTAGCCCCTCCTCGTGGTGAAAGTTTGAGCTCCCAGTGAGGAAACAGCGCTGTAAGCTCGGGATTACAAGTTGTTCCTGATATAAGATTATCATACGGAACGTTTCATCCCCTGACTGTAGCCCCTCCTCGTGGTGAAAGTTTGAGCTCCCAGTGAGGAAACAGCGCTGTAAGCTTGGGATTACAAGTTGTTTCTGATATAAGATTATCATACGGAACGTTTCATCCCCTGACTGTAGCCCCTCCTCGTGGTGAAAGTTTGAGCTCCCAGTGAGGAAACAGCGCTGTAAGCTCGGGATTACAAGTTGTTTCTGATATAAGATTATCATACGGAACGTTTCATCCCCTGACTGTAGCCCCTCCTCGTGGTGAAAGTTTGAGCTCCCAGCGAGGAAACAGCGCTGTAAGCTCGGGATTACAAGTTATTCCTGATATAAGATTATCATACGGAACGTTTCATCCCCTGACTGTAGCCCCTCCTCGTGGTGAAAGTTTGAGCTCCCAGTGAGGAAACAGCGCTGTAAGCTCGGGATTACAAGTTGTTCCTGATATAAGATTATCATACGGAAGTTTCATCCCCTGACTGTAGTCCCTCCTCGTGGTGAAAGTTTGAGCTCCCAGTGAGGAAACAGCGCTGTAAGCTCGGGATTACAAGTTGTTCCTGATATAAGATTATCATACGGAACGTTTCATCCCCTGACTGTAGCCCCTCCTCGTGGTGAAAGTTTGAGCTCCCAGTGAGGAAACAGCGCTGTAAGCTCGGGATTACAAGTTGTTTCTGATATAAGATTATCATACGGAACGTTTCATCCCCTGACTGTAGCCCCTCCTCGTGGTGACCCAGTGAGGAAACAGCGCTGTAAGCTCGGGATTACAAGTTGTTCCTGATATGAGATTAGCATACGGATCGTTTCATCCTCTGACTGCAGCCCCTCCTCGTGGTGAAAGTTTGAGCTCCCAGTGAGGAAACAGCGCTGTAAGCTCGGGATTACAAGTTTTTCCTGGTATAAGATTATCATACGGAACGTTTCATCCCCTGACTGTAGCTCCTCCTCGTGGTGAAAGTTTGAGCTCCCAGTGAGGAAACAGCGCTGTAAGCTCGGGATTACAAGTTGTTTCCTCCTCAACCCGTTGCAAAGTTTCGTAGATTAAGACTTTGGTGGTTCATCACGAAGTGGTCCTGAATTAGATGAACGCATAGTTATACTATTTCCTTTTTGCTTTCGCCGATGCGATGTTGGGGTGAAATATATGGATGTAAAGTGCATAAATAATAGTCTAATTGATTTTATTGACTAAAAATATTTAGAGGGTGGATCGCAATGTTTAACCGTTTCAATACATATAAATTAACCAATTAAATGTTTATTCTATACATTTTAATTTAGATCGCGGTTGTAAAAGTGTGAATGTGAATATAGTTAGTGATTCTCGTGAGTCATCGGCGTAGTTGTCAAGGCGGGGAACTCCGGAACCATGTTCGGCTGTTGCAAGCTTGGTGCTGGTAAGTAAGTTCTATCAATACTGTAAAATCGTACTCAAACGGGTTACCCCTCGTTGTGGATGCTTTCCACGCACAGACGTATAGTCTGTAAGGGTAGGAAATGGAAGGCAATATGAGCCTGAATCTTGTTTATATATATATATATATATAAAAACAGGAGAATGTAGGTGTACTTGATGCTCTTCGTTAACTACATATAAATCCTCTTTTTAAATCATATAAATCAACAAAATACAACAAGTAATGCTGTAGTAAATCCACGGTTTTCGTTGGTCTCCAAAAAATAATTCTAAGATAAATTTAAATCTTCGCCAAGTTAGTTTTTGTAGAGACCCTTCAATTGTTTTGAGGAAGATCATTCTAAAACCTTTAGAACAAACACTTATATGTTATATACTGATACTCTCATACGTGGTGGCATTGATAACGGTGTGTCTTATCATATAATAAATGCTTGTAACACTATAGTCTCAAAAGTGTGGAATATATTTTCAAATTATAATTTTAAGGAAGAAGGCAATAAACTACAGATGGGGCATGAAATCATAATACATCTTAAGTATTTATCAAAAGTTAATCTGAAATTAATTATTTTCTATAATTGAAACATTTAAAAGTAAACCATAGAATACATCCGTATTTGAGGTGACACAAGCAGCAGATACCACGAGTGTTGGCGCTAATTGACGTCGCATTATGTGATTGTATTGTCAGAGCGCCAAGTTATCTCATTTATGTTAAGGGCAATTAGTCACCTCTAAGAACGCTGAAGAAGGACAACGAAATTAAATATTACTTCCATATTTAATGTGTATATAATCATACATACTAACCAGACGTGTTATAAGTAAGCTGACTTTTAAATGAACGCTCGAAATTCAAAGGTGCACTTCAAGTAGCAAAGAGAATTAAATTATTTCAATCTAAAAGAAAAAAAACTGAGTTTACGAAACGTTGGAATTAGTTTCCCGGTGCTGAACTTGAAATTAAAGAAACTCTATGATAAAATACCACGTAGTTACCATAGCTTAGTATTACGTATTTGAGTTGGTGATTCCGTTACCTCCGGTGGAAATGTCAAAAATATCGTAAAACTCGTGAGACGGTTGCGGTTCATTCATATTACAAATTTTCTGACCTCTGATCACGATCGTTGGATTATCAATCATTACTTGATCCTCTATATAAATTCTAGTGTATGATTAATGTAAATTTGATACGGATATTTTAATAAAAGGTTCAGGATAGATCAATATTAAAATTGGAGGGTTATAAGTTTCAAGAAACTAATATTTATAGCCAAGTCTGGCGTTTCGTAGAAAAGAAACCCTGAGCAAAGTTGTGAAACAAAATAAGTTTTTCATAAAACAAATCTTCAAACTGTAACCACAGTGCAAAACAACGCTATTTGAAGTAGAGTCTAAAACTGTAAAACAGCAGGGTGGAGCTCGGTTGGTGGTCGTATCGCAACATCTACAACACTCGCTGTCCGACCAGCAGCACTGGAACTACACTCGGCAACAGTAACCTCCTATGTAACTATTTGAAATGTGAAGTAGAGTCTAAAACTGTAAAACAGCAGGGTGGAGCTCGGTTGGTGGTCGTATCGCAACATCTACAACACTCGCTGTCCGACCAGCAGCACTGGAACTACACTCTGCAACAGTAACCTCCTATGCAATTATTTGAAATGTGAAGTAGAGTCTAAAACTGTAAAACAGCAGGGTGGAGCTCGGTTGGTGGTCGTATCGCAACATCTACAACACTCGCTGTCCGACCAGCAGCACTGGAACTACACTCGGCAACAGTAACCTCCTATGCAACTATTTGAAATGTGAAGTAGAGTCTAAAACTGTAAAACAGCAGGGTGGAGCTCGGTTGGTGGTCGTATCGCAACATCTACAACACTCGCTGTCCGACCAGCAGCACCGACCAACTACACTCTGCAACAGTAACCTCCTATGCAACTATTTGAAATGTGAAGTAGAGTCTAAAACTGTAAAACAGCAGGGTGGAGCTCGGTTGGTGGTCGTATCGCAACATCTAAAACACTCGCTGTCCGACCAGCAGCACTGGAACTACACTCGGCGACAGTAACCTCCTATGTAACTATTTGAAATGTGAAGTAGAGTCTAAAACTGTAAAACAGCAGGGTGGAGCTCGGTTGGTGGTCGTATCGCAACATCTACAACACTCGCTGTCCGACCAGCAGCACTGGAACTACACTCGACTACAGTAACCTCCTATGCAACTATTTGAAATGTGAAGTAGAGTCTAAAACTGTAAAACAGCAGGGTGGAGCTCGGTTGGTGGTCGTATCGCAACATCTACAACACTCGCTGTCCGACCAGCAGCACCGACCAACTACACTCTGCAACAGTAACCTCCTATGCAACTATTTGAAATGTGAAGTAGAGTCTAAAACTGTAAAACAGCAGGGTGGAGCTCGGTTGGTGGTCGTATCGCAACACCTACAACACTCGCTGTCTGACCAGCAGCACTGGAACTACACTCGGCAACAGTAACCTCCTATGCAACTATTTGAAATGTGAAGTAGAGTCTAAAACTGTAAAACAGCAGGGTGGAGCTCGGTTGGTGGTCGTATCGCAACATCTACAACACTCGCTGTCCGACCAGCAGCACCGACCAACTACACTCTGCAACAGTAACCTCCTATGCAACTATTTGAAATGTGAAGTAGAGTCTAAAACTGTAAAACAGCAGGGTGGAGCTCGGTTGGTGGTCGTATCGCAACATCTACAACACTCGCTGTCCGACCAGCAGCACCGACCAACTACACTCTGCAACAGTAACCTCCTATGCAATTATTTGAAATGTGAAGTAGAGTCTAAAACTGTAAAACAGCAGGGTGGAGCTCGGTTGGTGGTCGTATCGTAACATCTACAACACTCGCTGTCCGACCAGCAGCACTGGAACTACACTCGGCAACAGTAACCTCCTATGCAACTATTTGAAATGTGAAGTAGAGTCTAAAACTGTAAAACAGCAGGGTGGAGCTCGGTTGGTGGTCGTATCGCAACATCTACAACACTCGCTGTCCGACCAGCAGCACCGACCAACTACACTCTGCAACAGTAACCTCCTATGCAACTATTTGAAATGTGAAGTAGAGTCTAAAACTGTAAAACAGCAGGGTGGAGCTCGGTTGGTGGTCGTATCGCAACATCTACAAGACTCGCTGTCCGACCAGCAGCACCGACCAACTACACTCTGCAACAGTAACCTCCTATGCAACTATTTGAAATGTGAAGTAGAGTCTAAAACTGTAAAACAGCAGGGTGGAGCTCGGTTGGTGGTCGTATCGCAACATCTACAACACTCGCTGTCCGACCAGCAGCACCGACCAACTACACTCTGCAACAGTAACCTCCTATGCAACTATTTGAAATGTGAAGTAGAGTCTAAAACTGTAAAACAGCAGGGTGGAGCTCGGTTGGTGGTCGTATCGCAACATCTACAACACTCGCTGTCCGACCAGCAGCACTGGAACTACACTCGGCAACAGTAACCTCCTATGCAACTATTTGAAATGTGAAGTAGAGTCTAAAACTGTAAAACAGCAGGGTGGAGCTCGGTTGGTGGTCGTATCGCAACATCTACAACACTCGCTGTCCGACCAGCAGCACTGGAACTAAACTCGGCAACAGTAACCTCCTATGTAACTATTTGAAATGTGAAGTAGAGTCTAAAACTGTAAAACAGCAGGGTGGAGCTCGGTTGGTGGTCGTATCGCAACATCTACAACACTCGCTGTCCGACCAGCAGCACTGGAACTACACTCTGCAACAGTAACCTCCTATGCAATTATTTGAAATGTGAAGTAGAGTCTAAAACTGTAAAACAGCAGGGTGGAGCTCGGTTGGTGGTCGTATCGCAACATCTACAACACTCGCTGTCCGACCAGCAGCACTGGAACTACACTCGGCAACAGTAACCTCCTGTGCAACTATTTGAAATGTGAAGTAGAGTCTAAAACTGTAAAACAGCAGGGTGGAGCTCGGTTGGTGGTCGTATCGCAACATCTACAACACTCGCTGTCCGACCAGCAGCACCGACCAACTACACTCTGCAACAGTAACCTCCTATGCAACTATTTGAAATGTGAAGTAGAGTCTAAAACTGTAAAACAGCAGGGTGGAGCTCGGTTGGTGGTCGTATCGCAACATCTAAAACACTCGCTGTCCGACCAGCAGCACTGGAACTACACTCGGCAACAGTAACCTCCTATGTAACTATTTGAAATGTGAAGTAGAGTCTAAAACTGTAAAACAGCAGGGTGGAGCTCGGTTGGTGGTCGTATCGCAACATCTACAACACTCGCTGTCCGACCAGCAGCACTGGAACTACACTCGGCAACAGTAACATCCTATGCAACTATTTGAAATGTGAAGTAGAGTCTAAAACTGTAAAACAGCAGGGTGGAGCTCGGTTGGTGGTCGTATCGCAACATCTACAACACTCGCTGTCCGACCAGCAGCACTGGAACTACACTCGGCAACAGTAACCTCCTATGCAACTATTTGAAATGTGAAGTAGAGTCTAAAACTGTAAAACAGCAGGGTGGAGCTCGGTTGGTGGTCGTATCGCAACATCTACAACACTCGCTGTTCGACCAGCAGCACCGACCAACTACACTCTGCAACAGTAACCTCCTATGCAACTATTTGAAATGTGAAGTAGAGTCTAAAACTGTCAAACAGCAGGGTGGAGCTCGGTTGGTGGTCGTATCGCAACATCTACAACACTCGCTGTCCGACCAGCAGCACCGACCAACTACACTCTGCAACAGTAACCTCCTATGCAACTATTTGAAATGTGAAGTAGAGTCTAAAACTGTAAAACAGCAGGGTGGAGCTCGGTTGGTGGTCGTATCGCAACACCTACAACACTCGCTGTCCGACCAGCAGCACTGGAACTACACTCGGCAACAGTAACCTCCTATGCAACTATTTGAAATGTGAAGTAGA
This sequence comes from Allygus modestus, assembly GCA_963675035.1. NCBI lineage: Eukaryota > Metazoa > Arthropoda > Insecta > Hemiptera > Cicadellidae > Allygus > Allygus modestus. The sequence goes on from OY776115.1 coordinate 3,066,209, forward strand.
TTCTAAAACTGTAAAACAGCAGGGTGGAGCTCGGTTGATGGTCGTATCGCAACATCTACAACACTCGCTGTCCGACCTGCAGCACCGACCAACTACACTCTGCAACAGTAACCTCCTATGCAACTATTTGAAATGTGAAGTAGAGTCTAAAACTGTAAAACAGCAGGGTGGAGCTCGGTTGGTGGTCGTATCGCAACATCTACAACACTCGCTGTCCGACCAGCAGCACTGGAACTACACTCGGCAACAGTAACCTCCTATGCAACTATTTGAAATGTGAAGTAGAGTCTAAAACTGTAAAACAGCAGGGTGGAGCTCGGTTGGTGGTCGTATCGCAACATCTACAACACTCGCTGTCTGACCAGCAGCACTGGAACTACACTCGGCAACAGTTACCTCCTATGTAACTATTTGAAATGTGAAGTAGAGTCTAAAACTGTAAAACAGCAGGGTGGAGCTCGGTTGGTGGTCGTATCGCAACATCTACAACACTCGCTGTCCGACCAGCAGCACTGGAACTACACTCTGCAACAGTAACCTCCTATGCAATTATTTGAAATGTGAAGTAGAGTCTAAAACTGTAAAACAGCAGGGTGGAGCTCGGTTGGTGGTCGTATCGCAACATCTACAACACTCGCTGTCCGACCAGCAGCACTGGAACTACACTCGGCAACAGTAACCTCCTGTGCAACTATTTAAAATGTGAAGTAGAGTCTAAAACTGTAAAACAGCAGGGTGGAGCTCGGTTGGTGGTCGTATCGCAACATCTACAACACTCGCTGTCCGACCAGCAGCACTGGAACTACACTCGGCAACAGTAACCTCCTATGCAACTATTTGAAATGTGAAGTAGAGTCTAAAACTGTAAAACAGCAGGGTGGAGCTCGGTTGGTGGTCGTATCGCAACATCTAAAACACTCGCTGTCCGACCAGCAGCACTGGAACTACACTCGGCAACAGTAACCTCCTATGTAACTATTTGAAATGTGAAGTAGAGTCTAAAACTGTAAAACAGCAGGGTGGAGCTCGGTTGGTGGTCGTATCGCAACATCTACAACACTCGCTGTCCGACCAGCAGCACTGGAACTACACTCGGCAACAGTAACCTCCTATGCAACTATTTGAAATGTGAAGTAGAGTCTAAAACTGTAAAACAGCAGGGTGGAGCTCGGTTGGTGGTCGTATCGCAACATCTACAACACTCGCTGTCCGACCAGCAGCACTGGAACTACACTCGGCAACAGTAACCTCCTATGCAACTATTTGAAATGTGAAGTAGAGTCTAAAACCGTAAAACAGCAGGGTGGAGCTCGGTTGGTGGTCGTATCGCAACAATTACAACACTCGCTGTCCGACCAGCAGCACCGACCAACTACACTCTGCAACAGTAACCTCCTATGCAACTATTTGAAATGTGAAGTAGAGTCTAAAACTGTAAAACAGCAGGGTGGAGCTCGGTTGGTGGTCGTATCGCAACAACTACAACACTCGCTGTCCGACCAGCAGCACTGGAACTACACTCGGCAACAGTAACCTCCTATGCAACTATTTGAAATGTGAAGTAGAGTCTAAAACTGTAAAACAGCAGGGTGGAGCTCGGTTGGTGGTCGTATCGCAACATCTACAACACTCGCTGTCCGACCAGCAGCACTGGAATTACACTCTGCAACAGTAACCTCCTATGCAACTATTTGAAATGTGAAGTAGAGTCTAAAACTGTAAAACAGCAGGGTGGAGCTCGGTTGGTGGTCGTATCGCAACATCTACAACACTCGCTGTCCGACCAGCAGCACTGGAACTACACTCGGCAACAGTAACCTCCTATGCAACTATTTGAAATGTGAAGTAGAGTCTAAAACTGTAAAACAGCAGGGTGGAGCTCGGTTGGTGGTCGTATCGCAACATCTACAACACTCGCTGTCCGACCAGCAGCACTGGAACTACACTCGGCAACAGTAACCTCCTATGCAACTATTTGAAATGTGAAGTAGAGTCTAAAACTGTAAAACAGCAGGGTGGAGCTCGGTTGGTGGTCGTATCGCAACATCTACAACACTCGCTGTCCGACCAGCAGCACCGACCAACTACACTCTGCAACAGTAACCTCCTATGCAACTATTTGAAATGTGAAGTAGAGTCTAAAACTGTAAAACAGCAGGGTGGAGCTCGGTTGGTGGTCGTATCGCAACATCTACAACACTCGCTGTCCGACCAGCAGCACAGGAACTACACTCGGCAACAGTAACCTCCTATGCAACTATTTGAAATGTGAAGTAGAGTCTAAAACTGTAAAACAGCAGGGTGGAGCTCGGTTGGTGGTCGTATCGCAACATCTACAACACTCGCTGTCCGACCAGCAGCACTGGAACTACACTCTGCAACAGTAACCTCCTATGCAACTATTTGAAATGTGAAGTAAAGTCTAAAACTGTAAAACAGCAGGGTGGAGCTCGGTTGGTGGTCGTATCGCAACATCTACAACACTCGCTGTCCGACCAGCAGCACCGACCAACTACACTCTGCAACAGTAACCTCCTATGCAACTATTTGAAATGTGAAGTAGAGTCTAAAACTGTAAAACAGCAGGGTGGAGCTCGGTTGGTGGTCGTATCGCAACATCTACAACACTCGCTGTCCGACCAGCAGCACTGGAACTACACTCGGCAACAGTAACCTCCTATGCAACTATTTGAAATGTGAAGTAGAGTCTAAAACTGTAAAACAGCAGGGTGGAGCTCGGTTGGTGGTCGTATCGCAACATCTACAACACTCGCTGTCCGACCAGCAGCACCGACCAACTACACTCTGCAACAGTAACCTCCTATGCAACTATTTGAAATGTGAAGTAGAGTCTAAAACTGTAAAACAGCAGGGTGGAGCTCGGTTGGTGGTCGTATCGCAACATCTACAACACTCGCTGTCCGACCAGCAGCACTGGAACTACACTCGGCAACAGTAACCTCCTATGCAACTATTTGAAATGTGAAGTAGAGTCTAAAACTGTAAAACAGCAGGGTGGAGCTCGGTTGGTGGTCGTATCGCAACATCTACAACACTCGCTGTCCTACCAGCAGCATTGGAACTACACTCTGCAACAGTTACCTCCTATGCAACTATTTGAAATGTGAAGTAGAGTCTAAAACTGTAAAACAGCAGGGTGGAGCTCGGTTGGTGGTCGTATCGCAACATCTACAACACTCGCTGTCCGACCAGCAGCACCGACCAACTACACTCTGCAACAGTAACCTCCTATGCAATTATTTGAAATGTGAAGTAGAGTCTAAAACTGTAAAACAGCAGGGTGGAGCTCGGTTGGTGGTCGTATCGCAACATCTACAACACTCGCTGTCCGACCAGCAGCACTGGAACTACACTCGGCAACAGTAACCTCCTATGCAACTATTTGAAATGTGAAGTAGAGTCTAAAACTGTAAAACAGCAGGGTGGAGCTCGGTTGGTGGTCGTATCGCAACATCTACAACACTCGCTGTCCGACCAGCAGCACTGGAACTACACTCGGCAACAGTAACCTCCTATGCAACTATTTGAAATGTGAAGTAGAGTCTAAAACTGTAAAACAGCAGGGTGGAGCTCGGTTGGTGGTCGTATCGCAACATCTACAACACTCGCTGTCCGACCAGCAGCACTGGAACTACACTCAGCAACAGTAACCTCCTATGTAACTATTTGAAATGTGAAGTAGAGTCTAAAACTGTAAAACAGCAGGGTGGAGCTCGGTTGGTGGTCGTATCGCAACATCTACAACACTCGCTGTCCGACCAGCAGCACTGGAACTACACTCTGCAACAGTAACCTCCTATGCAATTATTTGAAATTTGAAGTAGAGTCTAAAACTGTAAAACAGCAGGGTGGAGCTCGGTTGGAGGTCGTATCGCAACATCTACAACACTCGCTGTCCGACCAGCAGCACTGGAACTACACTCGGCAACAGTAACCTCCTGTGCAACTATTTGAAATGTGAAGTAGAGTCTAAAACTGTAAAACAGCAGGGTGGAGCTCGGTTGGTGGTCGTATCGCAACATCTACAACACTCGCTGTCCGACCAGCAGCACCGACCAACTACACTCTGCAACAGTAACCTCCTATGCAACTATTTGAAATGTGAAGTAGAGTCTAAAACTGTAAAACAGCAGGGTGGAGCTCGGTTGGTGGTCGTATCGCAACATCTAAAACACTCGCTGTCCGACCAGCAGCACTGGAACTACACTCGGCAACAGTAACCTCCTATGTAACTATTTGAAATGTGAAGTAGAGTCTAAAACTGTAAAACAGCAGGGTGGAGCTCGGTTGGTGGTCGTATCGCAACATCTACAACACTCGCTGTCCGACCAGCAGCACCGACCAACTACACTCTGCAACAGTAACCTCCTATGCAACTATTTGAAATGTGAAGTAGAGTCTAAAACTGTAAAACAGCAGGGTGGAGCTCGGTTGGTGGTCGTATCGCAACATCTACAACACTCGCTGTCCGACCAGCAGCACTGGAACTACACTCGGCAACAGTAACCTCCTATGCAACTATTTGAAATGTGAAGTAGAGTCTAAAACTGTAAAACAGCAGGGTGGAGCTCGGTTGGTGGTCGTATCGCAACATCTACAACACTCGCTGTCCTACCAGCAGCATTGGAACTACACTCTGCAACAGTTACCTCCTATGCAACTATTTGAAATGTGAAGTAGAGTCTAAAACTGTAAAACAGCAGGGTGGAGCTCGGTTGGTGGTCGTATCGCAACATCTACAACACTCGCTGTCCGACCAGCAGCACCGACCAACTACACTCTGCAACAGTAACCTCCTATGCAATTATTTGAAATGTGAAGTAGAGTCTAAAACTGTAAAACAGCAGGGTGGAGCTCGGTTGGTGGTCGTATCGCAACATCTACAACACTCGCTGTCCGACCAGCAGCACTGGAACTACACTCGGCAACAGTAACCTCCTATGCAACTATTTGAAATGTGAAGTAGAGTCTAAAACTGTAAAACAGCAGGGTGGAGCTCGGTTGGTGGTCGTATCGCAACATCTACAACACTCGCTGTCCGACCAGCAGCACTGGAACTACACTCGGCAACAGTAACCTCCTATGCAACTATTTGAAATGTGAAGTAGAGTCTAAAACTGTAAAACAGCAGGGTGGAGCTCGGTTGGTGGTCGTATCGCAACATCTACAACACTCGCTGTCCGACCAGCAGCACTGGAACTACACTCAGCAACAGTAACCTCCTATGTAACTATTTGAAATGTGAAGTAGAGTCTAAAACTGTAAAACAGCAGGGTGGAGCTCGGTTGGTGGTCGTATCGCAACATCTACAACACTCGCTGTCCGACCAGCAGCACTGGAACTACACTCTGCAACAGTAACCTCCTATGCAATTATTTGAAATGTGAAGTAGAGTCTAAAACTGTAAAACAGCAGGGTGGAGCTCGGTTGGAGGTCGTATCGCAACATCTACAACACTCGCTGTCCGACCAGCAGCACTGGAACTACACTCGGCAACAGTAACCTCCTGTGCAACTATTTGAAATGTGAAGTAGAGTCTAAAACTGTAAAACAGCAGGGTGGAGCTCGGTTGGTGGTCGTATCGCAACATCTACAACACTCGCTGTCCGACCAGCAGCACCGACCAACTACACTCTGCAACAGTAACCTCCTATGCAACTATTTGAAATGTGAAGTAGAGTCTAAAACTGTAAAACAGCAGGGTGGAGCTCGGTTGGTGGTCGTATCGCAACATCTAAAACACTCGCTGTCCGACCAGCAGCACTGGAACTACACTCGGCAACAGTAACCTCCTATGTAACTATTTGAAATGTGAAGTAGAGTCTAAAACTGTAAAACAGCAGGGTGGAGCTCGGTTGGTGGTCGTATCGCAACATCTACAACACTCGCTGTCCGACCAGCAGCACTGGAACTACACTCGGCAACAGTAACCTCCTATGCAACTATTTGAAATGTGAAGTAGAGTCTAAAACTGTAAAACAGCAGGGTGGAGCTCGGTTGGTGGTCGTATCGCAACATCTACAACACTCGCTGTCCGACCAGCAGCACTGGAACTACACTCGGCAACAGTAACCTCCTATGCAACTATTTGAAATGTGAAGTAGAGTCTAAAACTGTAAAACAGCAAGGTGGAGCTCGGTTGGTGGTCGTATCGCAACATCTACAACACTCGCTGTCCGACCAGCAGCACCGACCAACTACACTCTGCAACAGTAACCTCCTATGCAACTATTTGAAATGTGAAGTAGAGTCTAAAACTGTAAAACAGCAGGGTGGAGCTCGGTTGGTTGTCGTATCGCAACATCTACAACACTCGCTGTCCGACCAGCAGCACCGACCAACTACACTCTGCAACAGTAACCTCCTATGCAACTATTTGAAATGTGAAGTAGAGTCTAAAACTGTAAAACAGCAGGGTGGAGCTCGGTTGGTGGTCGTATCGCAACACCTACAACACTCGCTGTCCGACCAGCAGCACTGGAACTACACTCGGCAACAGTAACCTCCTATGCAACTATTTGAAATGTGAAGTAGAGTCTAAAACTGTAAAACAACAGGGTGGAGCTCGGTTGGTGGTCGTATCGCAACATCTACAACACTCGCTGTCCGACCAGCAGCACCGACCAACTACACTCTGCAACAGTAACCTCCTATGCAACTATTTGAAATGTGAAGTAGAGTCTAAAACTGTAAAACAGCAGGGTGGAGCTCGGTTGGTGGTCGTATCGCAACATCTACAACACTCGCTGTCCGACCAGCAGCACTGGAACTACACTCGGCAACAGTAACCTCCTATGCAACTATTTGAAATGTGAAGTAGAGTCTAAAACTGTAAAACAGCAGGGTGGAGCTCGGTTGGTGGTCGTATCGCAACATCTACAACACTCGCTGTCCGACCAGCAGCACTGGAACTACACTCTGCAACAGTAACCTCCTATGCAACTATTTGAAATGTGAAGTAAAGTCTAAAACTGTAAAACAGCAGGGTGGAGCTCGGTTGGTGGTCGTATCGCAACATCTACAACACTCGCTGTCCGACCAGCAGCACCGACCAACTACACTCTGCAACAGTAACCTCCTATGCAACTATTTGAAATGTGAAGTAGAGTCTAAAACTGTAAAACAGCAGGGTGGAGCTCGGTTGGTGGTCGTATCGCAACATCTACAACACTCGCTGTCCGACCAGCAGCACTGGAACTACACTCGGCAACAGTAACCTCCTATGCAACTATTTGAAATGTGAAGTAGAGTCTAAAACTGTAAAACAGCAGGGTGGAGCTCGGTTGGTGGTCGTATCGCAACATCTACAACACTCGCTGTCCGACCAGCAGCACCGACCAACTACACTCTGCAACAGTAACCTCCTATGCAACTATTTGAAATGTGAAGTAGAGTCTAAAACTGTAAAACAGCAGGGTGGAGCTCGGTTGGTGGTCGTATCGCAACATCTACAACACTCGCTGTCCGACCAGCAGCACTGGAACTACACTCGGCAACAGTAACCTCCTATGCAACTATTTGAAATGTGAAGTAGAGTCTAAAACTGTAAAACAGCAGGGTGGAGCTCGGTTGGTGGTCGTATCGCTACATCTACAACACTCGCTGTCCTACCAGCAGCATTGGAACTACACTCTGCAACAGTTACCTCCTATGCAACTATTTGAAATGTGAAGTAGAGTCTAAAACTGTAAAACAGCAGGGTGGAGCTCGGTTGGTGGTCGTATCGCAACATCTACAACACTCGCTGTCCGACCAGCAGCACCGACCAACTACACTCTGCAACAGTAACCTCCTATGCAATTATTTGAAATGTGAAGTAGAGTCTAAAACTGTAAAACAGCAGGGTGGAGCTCGGTTGGTGGTCGTATCGCAACATCTACAACACTCGCTGTCCGACCAGCAGCACTGGAACTACACTCGGCAACAATAACCTCCTGTGCAACTATTTGAAATGTGAAGTAGAGTCTAAAACTGTAAAACAGCAGGGTGGAGCTCGGTTGGTGGTCGTATCGCAACATCTACAACACTCGCTGTCCGACCAGCAGCACCGACCAACTACACTCTGCAACAGTAACCTCCTATGCAACTATTTGAAATGTGAAGTAGAGTCTAAAACTGTAAAACAGCAGGGTGGAGCTCGGTTGGTGGTCGTATCGCAACATCTAAAACACTCGCTGTCCGACCAGCAGCACTGGAACTACACTCGGCAACAGTAACCTCCTATGTAACTATTTGAAATGTGAAGTAGAGTCTAAAACTGTAAAACAGCAGGGTGGAGCTCGGTTGGTGGTCGTATCGCAACATCTACAACACTCGCTGTCCGACCAGCAGCACTGGAACTACACTCGGCAACAGTAACCTCCTATGCAACTATTTGAAATGTGAAGTAGAGTCTAAAACTGTAAAACAGCAGGGTGGAGCTCGGTTGGTGGTCGTATAGCAACATCTACAACACTCGCTGTCCGACCAGCAGCACTGGAACTACACTCGGCAACAGTAACCTCCTATGCAACTATTTGAAATGTGAAGTAGAGTCTAAAACTGTAAAACAGCAGGGTGCAGCTCGGTTGGTGGTCGTATCGCAACATCTACAACACTCGCTGTCCGACCAGCAGCACCGACCAACTACACTCTGCAACAGTAACCTCCTATGCAACTATTTGAAATGTGAAGTAGAGTCTAAAACTGTAAAACAGCAGGGTGGAGCTCGGTTGGTGGTCGTATCGCAACATCTACAACACTCGCTGTCCGACCAGCAGCACTGGAACTACACTCGGCAACAGTAACCTCCTATGCAACTATTTGAAATGTGAAGTAGAGTCTAAAACTGTAAAACAGCAGGGTGGAGCTCGGTTGGTGGTCGTATCGCAACATCTACAACACTCGCTGTCCTACCAGCAGCATTGGAACTACACTCTGCAACAGTTACCTCCTATGCAACTATTTGAAATGTGAAGTAGAGTCTAAAACTGTAAAACAGCAGGGTGGAGCTCGGTTGGTGGTCGTATCGCAACATCTACAACACTCGCTGTCCGACCAGCAGCACCGACCAACTACACTCTGCAACAGTAACCTCCTATGCAATTATTTGAAATGTGAAGTAGAGTCTAAAACTGTAAAACAGCAGGGTGGAGCTCGGTTGGTGCTCGTATCGCAACATCTACAACACTCGCTGTCCGACCAGCAGCACTGGAACTACACTCGGCAACAGTAACCTCCTATGCAACTATTTGAAATGTGAAGTAGAGTCTAAAACTGTAAAACAGCAGGGTGGAGCTCGGTTGGTGGTCGTATCGCAACATCTACAACACTCGCTGTCCGACCAGCAGCACCGACCAACTACACTCTGCAACAGTAACCTCCTATGCAACTATTTGAAATGTGAAGTAGAGTCTAAAACTGTAAAACAGCAGGGTGGAGCTCGGTTGGTGGTCGTATAGCAACATCTACAACACTCGCTGTCCGACCAGCAGCACTGGAACTACACTCGGCAACAGTAACCTCCTATGCAACTATTTGAAATGTGAAGTAGAGTCTAAAACTGTAAAACAGCAGGGTGCAGCTCGGTTGGTGGTCGTATCGCAACATCTACAACACTCGCTGTCCGACCAGCAGCACCGACCAACTACACTCTGCAACAGTAACCTCCTATGCAACTATTTGAAATGTGAAGTAGAGTCTAAAACTGTAAAACAGCAGGGTGGAGCTCGGTTGGTGGTCGTATCGCAACATCTACAACACTCGCTGTCCGACCAGCAGCACTGGAACTACACTCGGCAACAATAACCTCCTGTGCAACTATTTGAAATGTGAAGTAGAGTCTAAAACTGTAAAACAGCAGGGTGGAGCTCGGTTGGTGGTCGTATCGCAACATCTACAACACTCGCTGTCCGACCAGCAGCACCGACCAACTACACTCTGCAACAGTAACCTCCTATGCAACTATTTGAAATGTGAAGTAGAGTCTAAAACTGTAAAACAGCAGGGTGGAGCTCGGTTGGTGGTCGTATCGCAACATCTAAAACACTCGCTGTCCGACCAGCAGCACTGGAACTACACTCGGCAACAGTAACCTCCTATGTAACTATTTGAAATGTGAAGTAGAGTCTAAAACTGTAAAACAGCAGGGTGGAGCTCGGTTGGTGGTCGTATCGCAACATCTACAACACTCGCTGTCCGACCAGCAGCACTGGAACTACACTCGGCAACAGTAACCTCCTATGCAACTATTTGAAATGTGAAGTAGAGTCTAAAACTGTAAAACAGCAGGGTGGAGCTCGGTTGGTGGTCGTATCGCAACATCTACAACACTCGCTGTCCGACCAGCAGCACTGGAACTACACTCGGCAACAGTAACCTCCTATGCAACTATTTGAAATGTGAAGTAGAGTCTAAAACTGTAAAACAGCAGGGTGGAGCTCGGTTGGTGGTCGTATAGCAACATCTACAACACTCGCTGTCCGACCAGCAGCACTGGAACTACACTCGGCAACAGTAACCTCCTATGCAACTATTTGAAATGTGAAGTAGAGTCTAAAACTGTAAAACAGCAGGGTGCAGCTCGGTTGGTGGTCGTATCGCAACATCTACAACACTCGCTGTCCGACCAGCAGCACTGGAACTACACTCGGCAACAGTAACCTCCTATGTAACTATTTGAAATGTGAAGTAGAGTCTAAAACTGTAAAACAGCAGGGTGGAGCTCGGTTGGTGGTCGTATCGCAACATCTACAACACTCGCTGTCCGACCAGCAGCACTGGAACTACACTCTGCAACAGTAACCTCCTATGCAATTATTTGAAATGTGAAGTAGAGTCTAAAACTGTAAAACAGCAGGGTGGAGCTCGGTTGGTGGTCGTATCGCAACATATACAACACTCGCTGTCCGACCAGCAGCACTGGAACTACACTCGGCAACAGTAACCTCCTGTGCAACTATTTGAAATGTGAAGTAGAGTCTAAAACTGTAAAACAGCAGGGTGGAGCTCGGTTGGTGGTCGTATCGCAACATCTACAACACTCGCTGTCCGACCAGCAGCACTGGAACTACACTCGGCAACAGTAACCTCCTATGTAACTATTTGAAATGTGAAGTAGAGTCTAAAACTGTAAAACAGCAGGGTGGAGCTCGGTTGGTGGTCGTATCGCAACATCTACAACACTCGCTGTCCGACCACCAGCACTGGAACTACACTCGGCAACAGTAACCTCCTATGCAACTATTTGAAATGTGAAGTAGAGTCTAAAACTGTAAAACAGCAGGGTGGAGCTCGGTTGGTGGTCGTATCGCAACATCTACAACACTCGCTGTCCGACCAGCAGCACTGGAACTACACTCGGCAACAGTAACCTCCTATGCAACTATTTGAAATGTGAAGTAGAGTCTAAAACTGTAAAACAGCAGGGTGGAGCTCGGTTGGTGGTCGTATCGTAACATCTACAACACTCGCTGTCCGACCAGCAGCACTGGAACTACACTCTGACACAGTAACCTCCTATGCAACTATTTGAAATGTGAAGTAGAGTCTAAAACTGTAAAACAGCAGGGTGGAGCTCGGTTGGTGGTCGTATCGTAACATCTACAACACTCGCTGTCCGACCAGCAGCACTGGAACTACACTCTGCAACAGTAACCTCCTATGCAACTATTTGAAATGTGAAGTAGAGTCTAAAACTGTAAAACAGCAGGGTGGAGCTCGGTTGGTGGTCGTATCGCAACATCTACAACACTCGCTGTCCGACCAGCTGCACTGGAACTACACTCGGCAACAGTAACCTCCTATGCAACTATTTGAAATGTGAAGTAGAGTCTAAAACTGTAAAACAGCAGGGTGGAGCTCGGTTGGTGGTCGTATCGTAACATCTACAACACTCGCTGTCCGACCAGCAGCACTGGAACTACACTCGGCAACAGTAACCTCCTATGCAACTATTTGAAATGTGAAGTAGAGTCTAAAACTGTAAAACAGCAGGGTGGAGCTCGGTTGGTGGTCGTATCGCAACATCTACAACACTCGCTGTCCGACCGCAGCACTGGAACTACACTCGGCAACAGTAACCTCCTATGCAACTATTTGAAATGTGAAGTAGAGTCTAAAACTGTAAAACAGCAGGGTGGAGCTCGGTTGGTGGTCGTATCGCAACATCTACAACACTCGCTGTCCGACCGCAGCACTGGAACTACACTCGGCAACAGTAACCTCCTATGCAACTATTTGAAATGTGAAGTAGAGTCTAAAACTGTAAAACAGCAGGGTGGAGCTCGGTTGGTGGTCGTATCGCAACATCTACAACACTCGCTGTCCGACCAGCAGCACTGGAACTACACTCGGCAACAGTAACCTCCTATGTAACTATTTGAAATGTGAAGTAGAGTCTAAAACTGTAAAACAGCAGGGTGGAGCTCGGTTGGTGGTCGTATCGCAACATCTACAACACTCGCTGTCCGACCACCAGCACTGGAACTACACTCGGCAACAGTAACCTCCTATGCAACTATTTGAAATGTGAAGTAGAGTCTAAAACTGTAAAACAGCAGGGTGGAGCTCGGTTGGTGGTCGTATCGCAACATCTACAACACTCGCTGTCCGACCAGCAGCACTGGAACTACACTCGGCAACAGTAACCTCCTATGCAACTATTTGAAATGTGAAGTAGAGTCTAAAACTGTAAAACAGCAGGGTGGAGCTCGGTTGGTGGTCGTATCGTAACATCTACAACACTCGCTGTCCGACCAGCAGCACCGACCAACTACACTCTGCAACAGTAACCTCCTATGCAACTATTTGAAATGTGAAGTAGAGTCTAAAACTGTAAAACAGCAGGGTGGAGCTCGGTTGGTGGTCGTATCGCAACACCTACAACACTCGCTGTCCGACCAGCAGGACCGACCAACTAAACTCTGCAACAGTAACCTCCTATGCAACTATTTGAAATGTGAAGTAGAGTCTAAAACTGTAAAACAGCAGGGTGGAGCTCGGTTGGTGGTCGTATCGCAACATCTACAACACTCGCTGTCCGACCAGCAGCACTGGAACTACACTCTGCAACAGTAACCTCCTATGCAATTATTTGAAATGTGAAGTAGAGTCTAAAACTGTAAAACAGCAGGGTGGAGCTCGGTTGGTGGTCGTATCGCAACATCTACAACACTCGCTGTCCGACCAGCAGCACTGGAACTACACTCGGCAACAGTAACCTCCTATGCAACTATTTGAAATGTGAAGTAGAGTCTAAAACTGTAAAACAGCAGGGTGGAGCTCGGTTGGTGGTCGTATCGCAACATCTACAACACTCGCTGTCCGACCAGCAGCACTGGAACTACACTCGGCAACAGTAACCTCCTATGCAACTATTTGAAATGTGAAGTAGAGTCTAAAACTGTAAAACAGCAGGGTGCAGCTCGGTTGGTGGTCGTATCGCAACATCTACAACACTCGCTGTCCGACCAGCAGCACTGGAACTACACTCGGCAACAGTAACCTCCTATGCAACTATTTGAAATGTGAAGTAGAGTCTAAAACTGTAAAACAGCAGGGTGGAGCTCGGTTGGTGGTCGTATCGCAACATCTACAACACTCGCTGTCCGACCAGCAGCACTGGAACTACACTCTGCAACAGTAACCTCCTATGCAACTATTTGAAATGTGAAGTAGAGTCTAAAACTGTAAAACAGCAGGGTGGAGCTCGGTTGGTGGTCGTATCGCAACATATACAACACTCGCTGTCCGACCAGCAGCACTGGAACTACACTCGGCAACAGTAACCTCCTATGCAACTATTTGAAATGTGAAGTAAAGTCTAAAACTGTAAAACAGCAGGGTGGAGCTCGGTTGGTGGTCGTATCGCAACATCTACAACACTCGCTGTCCGACCAGCAGCACCGACCAACTACACTCTGCAACAGTAACCTCCTATGCAACTATTTGAAATGTGAAGTAGAGTCTAAAACTGTAAAACAGCAGGGTGGAGCTCGGTTGGTGGTCGTATCGCAACATCTACAACACTCGCTGTCCGACCAGCAGCACTGGAACTACACTCGGCAACAGTAACCTCCTATGCAACTATTTGAAATGTGAAGTAGAGTCTAAAACTGTAAAACAGCAGGGTCGAGCTCGGTTGGTGGTCGTATCGCAACATCTACAACACTCGCTTTCCGACCAGCAGCACCGACCAACTACACTCTGCAACAGTAACCTCCTATGCAACTATTTGAAATGTGAAGTAGAGTCTAAAACTGTAAAACAGCAGGGTGGAGCTCGGTTGGTGGTCGTATCGCAACATCTACAACACTCGCTGTCCGACCAGCAGCACTGGAACTACACTCGGCAACAGTAACCTCCTATGCAACTATTTGAAATGTGAAGTAGAGTCTAAAACTGTAAAACAGCAGGGTGGAGCTCGGTTGGTGGTCGTATCGCAACATCTACAACACTCGCTGTCCGACCAGCAGCACTGGAACTACACTCGGCAACAGTAACCTCCTATGCAACTATTTTTTTACAAACAAATTAGGTTGGCTGCATCTTTTTTCCTTACTTTGCTCGTCCACATAGACTATACATCTGCGCGTGGAACTTATCCAGCAAAGCAAGGAGTGAGCCGTTACAATACCAGTTGATCAGTACTGATAAAATGTTCATGCCAGGGCTGGGATTCGAACCCTCGACAGGGCCGCTGTCATATTTCCGGAGTCCGACGCCTTGACCACTAGGCCAGCGACACACTATAGCGATTCTTGTAGTGGATTTCAGGCCCGGAGTATTTATTTAACATTCAATTTTAAACATTTAAAAATTTTAACATTCAAAGAAAAATTGATTTATGTACGCACTTTATAATACGATCAATTTTGGAAAAAGGTCAGTTTATGATCGAGAATGCACACATGTTTAAGTCAGTTACTGTTCTCAAGTTCTATAAATTTATAAGTTTTGTTCTAGTAAGATCTTCCTACTAAAAATGTATAGTTAAAAAAATTCAAATCGATAATTAATTTTGGTTATTACTATTGCCAATGTAATATGATCAATAATGATCAAAATTGCAAAATTTTGAGAAGGTTCAAAACTAGACCAAACTGCCATTTGTCATTGGGCTATTAATTAATGATGATTTCTAAGAACAGAGGCGACCTTAGATAGGAACAAGACCAGGGTTTGGACCGTTCCCTATCAAAACGTTAAAAAAATGCCACTGGCGTAGATAGACACAACAACAAAAACAAAAACAAAACCGTGCAAAATAAAACTAGTGAGCTACTTATTACTAAGTTCACCTACTTTCTACAAGTGTCTGTAGGAAAACAATAATATCGTTTTTACACTTTGTCCATCATATTCTGACGAAGGTTGCATTCAATTCAAAGAGAATTAACAAACCCTCTGGCAATCTTGTAGATTTTAGAACAAAACGAAATTATTGGGAATCATCTGAAAATATAAACGAGAGAGAATTAGTAGATGGAGAAAAGAATTGATCCGACAACATTTTCGGATTTGAGTTATATTCTTGGTGCTCCCTGAACTAAAAAAGTGTTTTTTTTAGGTGACGTCTGTATAAATGTGCCTCTTCACATACCTAGAGCCCACACTAATGTACCGATATTGATTACATTTGATCTGTCCTCTCCTTACAGCATCTCTAAAAGTTTTTTCGTTTGTTAGAATTGTTCATTTGGAAAGTTAATTACTACCCAAAACAGCCAAAAAACAATGCGAACCAAAATCTATTAAAACTGATCAAACGAATTTATTTAAATTATAACCACTATACACGGTTGGGAAAACTAAATAAATTGGTATTTTAATTATTTATTTATGACTAAAGGTTGCGGAGAAAATTTAAATTTTAGTTTAGCGGTAATTGCAGTATATTATACAATGTAAATGTTATAGGGAAAACAAAAAATACAAATTCGAGATCAACTTAATTTAAACCTGGAACGTAGATCAAGTGAGCCTTGACCAACAGAGGATATTCGGAGTCCGCTTAACCCTAGGGGGAGGGGGAATTTCGCCTCTTAAAACCACTGTGTAGCAAATTAATATGTATAGGCTCCAAATTGAGTGGATATTTATGAAGAAAAATCATCAACAGATTTTCTACACGTCCCATCACACTTTATATCCAATATTTAGTAAATGTGGAGTGTTTCATTGATTAAGTTGGGTTAAAAGAGAGGAAGTGTGTGCCAGTTTCCTGATACCGTTTAGTTTTCAGGGTTGGACGATTGGCCCCCCAACCTGATTCCCAATCGCGGGTATGAAAGTTAATCGAACGCCAGTAAAATTTTGTCGCCGTCATTTAATACGGTTATTAACAAAGGCGATAACCGTTCTCGGAGACCTCAACTGGAATACATTCTCTTTTATTATCGCTTTACTCAGTGGCTGAAATGGCGATGCGATTCTGCCAGTATTGTTTCTGAGCTAACTTGTCGTGTTTAATTGATAACAATATTTCGGAATATAGCAGTAAAATACTACTTTGTTAACTTATACATATTTATATTAGGGTCTGGTATAGGGTGATATAGGGATGTAGGGGGGAGAGTATCAGGAAAGCAGGTTCGTTACGATTATCTAAATAATGGAACTAAAGGGCAAGTAAATTACCTTATTGTAATTATTTGGGAATATTTACTGATACACCTTCGTTGCCATACAAAATTAATATTTTGGAAATGTATAAATATACTGGTTTTTACATAAAAATATCAAGCACAAATCAATAACTTTTTCACTTTGTTTAAGAATTGTGAAAATTAAAATACGCAAGCGATGAGATGGAAATTCGAGCTGATCTCATATTAATAGTCATTACAGTTGTTGCCAGTGACTGAGGTAAATCCCTTACACACATTTTTCCTCGTCCTCAGAACAATGTCGTATTTTAAGCCAGAGTATTCAAATAGGAAACTAATGCGGCCTGAAATAAAAACAATTAATTAGTCATTAAACCTGAAAGTAAATAAATATCACACTAACTTAGATCTTTTTGTAATTATTCAGCCAACATGTGTATTCTAAGACCAAAGTAACAACATTATTCCTTCCAATTTGTAAAAAAAGGATGAGTCCTTAGCTAAGAATTTTCTACGTTTTTAGATGGAGGCTTCCACGATGACGTTGGCAGGAATAGGTCCTAAAAGTTCGTAATATATCTTATGTGTAAGCATGTGAAGGGTGGATAGCTGATCAAATTAAAAATTGTATTAAAATTATAACAAATAATTACCACTTGCGTTTTTTTACGCCAAACTTTACTCGCTTATGAATAGAAACAGTTTTTTTCTCAGAGAGTTTGGATTAGCTTGTTCATTATTTTGGAGACTAAAAATTAATATTTTAACGTCAATTACTTCGTAATCAACAACACAATTGCATGTTTCCCTTTTGATAAAGAACCTGTATAAACTTACTCTACAGTCCAATTACAAAATATTCGCGAATGTCGTTAAAGAGGTTTTACTTACTTTTGAAGATTAATTACTTTTGATGAATTTACTTTTACTTTTGATGAATGATGAATGAATGAACAACCTTGCAGCAGTGCATAGCTCAAATTAATTCCAAACCTAACAGTAATATATCGTTATAAGTTTGCCTCAGTGAAATCGTTTTAAAATGCTCGAATTTTTTTAATTAGTCAACCAGATATATCGCCTAAAATATTTCCTCTCTTATTTATAATCATACTTAAAACAAGCAAACATTCTCTAGCGCTTGGAAATTGAAGATAACTGCAGTATTTATTATTAATTGAGAGGGATTACAATAATCAGTCAATTCCAAAAGGGGGTGGAAGTAATACTACAGCCTACTCTCACGATCGCACAGCTGTGAAAGCTTGAAGCCATCACGGTATCACAAACAGCACACATCACCTCAGATCTGCTCGATCTAGTGCCAGTGCTGTGGCGCCATTTACACCATCGACGTGGGCAAATGCACCATTGAAAGCTTGAAGCCATCGCGGTATCACAAACAGCACACATCACCTCAGATCTGCTCGATCTAGTGCCTGTGCTGTGGCGCCATTTACACCATCGACGTGGGCAAATGCACCATTGAAAAACAACTGTATTGATTTGTTCTATTATGACAGAATAGTGTATGTGATATTCAATACTTCTTGTTTTTATGTTTAAACTTAATTGAGCAGTTTGGGTTGGAGTCCTTTTCAATATTTTATTTTACACTGTTGAGGTAAGAATAATAAAGAGACAGGCTTCTTTGGTTAACATGCTATCGCATTTGTTTATTTGCATTTCGCAAAGTGTGATCAATATTTTATATTTGATTTAACTCTGTATAATTATATACGTCTATGAAGTCAAACAAATACATACTTTTATAAGACGGCCACATAATAAATTACAGAAGCAAAGAGTGCAATCTTTTTACTGGATCGTCAAGACAAAAATATAGTAACTGGTATTTTTGAACAAATGGAAACTTAAAATTTTAGATTTTATTATGAGTTGATTTACACTACAGCTTAAAAGTCCAGCTGTCCAGCTGTTCGTAACTCTTAAAAATTTGGTTTTACATGCAGGTATACTTTCCGATGGAACGATCTATTTAGTACTAAAATGATCCGTGATTTTTGAAACTAAGATGTTAGTTTAAAAATGTCTTAGTTGCCAACCATACAAGAAGCAAAATCAGTATGAAACTGTGGTGCCATTAGCTGTGGTGGTAGCTTGACTGCCAATCTAATCAGGCAGAATTATTGTTGTGCCAGTATATGAGTAGATAGGCCACCACTATATAATAATTAGACAGTAGAATTGAACTATCGTGCCTGCGTAATAGTTTCCGCTGTTTAAACAAGGACCATACAGTTGTATTGAACTTCTGTGCCACTATTTGAGTACGTTGGCCACCAAATATACAATAATAAGACAATAGTATTGAACTAAAGTTCCAGTGTAAGATTAGATTGGCCACAACCTATACAAGAAGCAGATAGTGGTACTGTATCGAACTGTGGTGCCAGTATATGAGTAGTTTGACCGCTAACAAGACTAGGTGAAGAAGGGCATGTACAAAGGACATAGATATTAGTATAAAACTATGACGCTAGTATCTGATGTGTTTGAACACCAACTGTATAAAATAATTGTAGAGAAAAGTATTGTACTAAGTAGTAGGTTAGTCAAATTTATGGAAGTAACAAAATTATAGTATTATTAAACTAAGATGTGGTAAATACTTTTACCACCAACTGCCTAATATTTAGGCAGACTGATATTTAAATAATATGCTTATACAATAGTAGTTGATTTAGCTGGGACGGCACCTGCACAAGAAGCAGACAGTAGTATTGAATATGCTGGTGCCAGTAATTGAATAGTTTGGACTACTGCCGGTGAGTCAGCTCTAGTGCATTCTATACCAAAGGCAACCCTGACATTGTTTCATTGAAAGTCGTTATATAATTAGTCTTTGGAATTTGCCCTACATAAAAGTCATGCACTTTTCACCATAAGATACCTGATGTCTTTAAAGACCGTATTGACTTGTTAAAGATTCTTAAAGTTAAAATTTCTTCCACTCATCACCATAGTCTGTTGATCTATGTGGCGAAGAAAGACATTTGAGGGTAAGCCTGTGGTGACCGCTCGAAGAATAGCCTGACTAGGATCGAACCAGCGCCCGACCACGTCTAAACAGTGAGGCCAGCACTCTACCTCAGAGTTACAGATATCTGCAGTAAAGTAAATTAATAAATAATCGAACTTGAGCCCAGCAAAAAAATGAAAGAAAAACATTTCTTACTAGTCTACATTGTAATAAAGGCAAAGCAATAATTAAGCAGTGCCTAGTTGCACATTGGAATATTGCTCCACGCTATTAGCAATTTAGCCAATCGCTGTATGAGCAATATAAGCCAATCGCTACAGTTTGTTGTTGCAACTGTTCCAGATTTGACTGCCAAAACTAATTTGTAGAATTGCCCACTTTGTTGAAGCTGTCATAAAAACATCAAAACGTCACCAAATTCATTACGCTATTTTTAAATAATGAAATGTTTATCAGATTTAAACTTCATAATTTAAGTTATATTTTAAAACTTTAACTTTGAAATGCACAATGTAAAATTGAAAATTTGCTTTGTAAGGATCTAAACTGATTACTAAAAGGTAATTTAAAATAACTTTAATAGATCAACAATGTTAATAATCCTCTAAAGGGACAGATATTACAAATATGTAGAGGATAAATATTCAGTAGTATAATACGTTATTAGATTTATATGGTAGAAATATTATATTGTATGATACTTAAAGCAAATACATCAGTGTAGGGACTCCATTTCATCACAGTCAGGGTCGCTTTCTCGAACTCAGGTTTAAAGTAAACCTGGGGTTATTTTGATCTTGAGATTAAGGTGCAATTCGTTTTCCCAAAAACTTGATCCAGCCAGTTTAATCCATGAAATATAAAGTTGGCAACAATTTCATATGGTTTTGTTTGTTGTTTACCCTCAAGTTAAACTGGAAGCAAGTATTTATTACACAGGATCTCAGATTATGTTATCATGGAATAAAATCATTCAACAGTATTCTCTTTAGGTTTAATATAAACCAGATTTAAACTATCCATAACACAATGGGAAAGCAGTATTTCTCATAAACTTAAGTTTAAGCCAAGGTTTAAGTTAAACTGTAATTGAGGAAAGCGGCCCTTAGACTACCATAATATTTTAGATACTTTAGAATGATTTGGAAAGAGTTAATTAAATAACACCTAGACAGCTGATTGTGTGTAGGTTTGCGTTGCATTTTTTAATGGAACCGGCAAAGTGGAGCAAGGATCGCAATATACGGGGCACTTATCGCAGAGATAACCCATCGATTTCCCCACTAAATTGCCACTCGATTAGGAAAATTACTTTTACCTACGTAACAGTTTGAAGCTAAACTCAAAGTCTTAAAGGTTGTGGGTGGCTCTGAGTCAAAATATATATTTGTTTTCAAATGCGATTCTTATAGGTAGGGCATATTACTTAATACTTCAAATACCTCCGTAGCAGCAAACCTGCGTACTTAGCGAATTTCCAATGCATATATATTTATCTTAATACCACATAAAGCTACATACCAAGTTTCTTAAATATACATTCATAAATAAACAATTTATTACACTTTAATTATTCTCCATAAGAATAACATGGCGGCTGAGTATGCAGGTTTGCTGAAGCAAGGAACACAAAAAATGGGGTTTTAAGCTAATATAAATATAACTCAACTAGGTGAAGTCATATACCAAATTTCATTAATTTATTTTCATAATTAAGGGAGATAACACGTTACTTATTCTCCATAAGAATAACATGGGGCTGAGTACGCAGGTTTGCTGCTACGGGAGCCTTTAGCAAAAAACTATTTTTCTGAGCAAATATCAATGGTCCACAACCAGATGAAGCCGTATACCAAGTTTCGTTAGTAAATGTTCATAAATAAGCGAGATATAAAGTTTTTATTTTCCTCCATAAGAATAACATTAGACAACGTACTGTGTTTAGCACTTTCAATATCTCGGTAACCAATTGACGTAGAGAAATGATCAAAATACCAAATTGTGTGTTTTTTTTTAAGCTGAATCCAATGGGAAAAACTAAAATTTGACTATTTCCAAAATTATATGTAAAAAATTAAAAAAAACATTTTTGGGGTACAAAACTTACCCAAAATACCCCTTCGGATAGAGCGATCTCGCTGGTTTTCGAACTTAAAGTCATAAATGTTGCTTTACACGTTTATACCAAATTTCATCAAAATCGGATAATTTTTACGAGAGTTATCGTGCTCACGGACACACACATATATATACAGTTTCAAACGAATGGTGTTTTTGGGGTCTAGGGACCTCAAAACGAAAAGTTATCATGGTCCCGGGCCTAGGTCTTACCATGCCGACTACGGTAATAGCTTCTTCCCTATGGGGGAAATTCGCTAAAAGAAAGAACTGAGGAATCATTTAGATATTAATTTAACCGCTAAATTGATAAAATAAACAAACAATTCAAAATACATAAACATTATAATTTAATAAGTGATTAGCACTCATTTATTTGTTAACAAACTGGTGACCATCTTACAACGACGAGTTCAACAAGTCGTAACAGATGTTTCAATTTGCAACCTGTATTATATATACAGGTTACACGTTATTCTAGTTTTAAAACGAGGCAGAAAAGCTTTACACTATGAAAAGAGCAGTTTCAAACCCAACCAATTAAAGTAGAAAGCAATCCCCACCGCCGTGTCCCAACTGTGTCAAACAATAAATGATGATAGTATAGTTGTATGTTTGACACATTCGGACTATTGATGGAAGTAAGATTGACGTCGTTAATAGTGACGTTATAATGTCCGAGCAGAGCAGATATCCCGTTCCCCCACAGAGTCTCAGGCAAAAAATGAAATTCACGGGAAATCTAAAATATAAACAACACAGTAACATCTCTGATAAAAGCCGTTTATTTGAAAAAAATTAACCAACAATAGTAAATACAAATTAGTTATACTATTTACTGTCTTAGTTTATTTATAATTTATTTTATAATTTATAATACTTATTTTAAAATAATGTTACTTTTTAGTAATTTATTTGTCTTTGTTTGTTTCACCGATGTGATCAAAAGAAAATATTTGTTCTACCATAAGAATGTTATGGCAAGTTTGAGGGCCAGTGGGGTGGAGCCCTGAGAACTGAGGGAAAATCTATCCCTTTATACATATCTTGAGGGATATACATTTAGTTTGTCGCGTCAAAATCAAAATCAGTCATTAAATTACAATTGGGCTGACTAAACAAAAGATTCCTTATGGAGTTAAGAACTAAGATAATTTTACTATGTTGTTAAGTTGTTCCTGCTTTCACTGTCTTAAATTAAATCGAAGGTACTTAAACAGTCATAATTTATTTAAAAATTAAAAATGTTCATTTATTCTCTTTTAAAGATGTCTACATATTTGCAATAGACTAAATCTATTATGACGTTGCTTTGCCCGTTGCAATGCGATGTAGGCTTGTGCATAGTTACTATCTTTAAAACAAGGGGTGAGCCGTTAATGATACTCATTGAATGTTTCCGTAACTAGGATTCGAACGCATGGCCATGGCGGGGATTCGTAGCAACCACCAAAGACTCAGCTCAATTTCCATTTGACAAGCACCAGAATCAACTCCCAACCACTCGAGTTCTAGTGGAAAATCCAGAACTGTGACGCATATATAAGTTTGTATACTTAACTAGCCGTTACCCGCAGGCCTCGCCCCGCAAATGATTTATAAATACTATTACAGTTTTTTGTGCTGCATTCTGTGGTGAGCCCGTCAAACTACTACGAATCAAGATCAGCTGTTATCGGCTGTGATTTTTATCAGCTCAAACAAAAATTAATATCCACAAGGGATATTAACCCATTGGAACTTTGACGTGGTCTCTGGTGTAGCCCTAAGGTCAGATCAGGATGTAAACAATTTAGTTTTCCTATTTTACGCCTTAAGAATCGGTGTACAACATTCCAACTCTCTAGGTAAATGGGAAGTAGGAGAATTCGTGATGAGTGAGTAAGTGAGTGAGTCAGTCAGTGAGTAGGGTTTTGCCTTTTATATGTATAGATTATTATTATAATTAAGTGAAGAAGTTTCAATATTAACCACAAAAAGAAATTCAAAAAGAAAGTACTTTTATTTACAATTGTGATGCCTTGGAAAACTGACTGTAAGAGATACTGCAGCGAAACGCACTGCGTTCATTGATGTGTGCTGCGCTTGTACCTTGGACATTCACAAGTAACGGCTTGTGAGTAAACCTATCCATCAAGAAGCATAAATCAAGTCACCTGTACTGAAACAAAAATAGGTTATCTTACTTCCATCAATAGTCCAAATGTGTCAAACATACAACTATACTATCATCATTTATTGTTTGACACAGTTGGGCCACTAACTGATGTTAGATAACCTCTTCTCGAATACAATCCAACGGGCCTTCAACATGAATTTGACACCATCAGTACTTAACTATCTTTCATGTTACTCCATTACTTTTATGTAATATCGTACATCCATAAACATTTTAAAAGTTACATAATTATAAAGCCAACGTCAACTTGTAGCGACACGTGTTACGTCGACAACAAGTTAATTTTCACGATGTTTGAATAACAATCGGCAATCCAGCAAGGTGACGCGACGAGACGGATTGTTAAAGTTCACAGTTCACCGCGGACGCGTGTCTGACCTATATACCCCTGCAACAAGTCACATTTACCACTTGTCAAAATAATCATATTTCCTTCCTCTAATGCGCGTACGACAAACATGTGGGACAGTGTATTGTTTGTTACAACAGAGGAGTATGTTTGACAGGAACTGCGATCTTGTTACCATGTTAAAACTGTTTTGCAATTATATTACCGGGGATAAGTTTATGGTTGTAAATACATATAAATTAATGACATAAGTTTTATTATTTGAGATATTATTGGGGAAAGTGTACTCTGTAATATTTTTTGTACATGTACTTTTTTATACTTAACTATGCTGTTCCTCATTTGTAACGGGTTCAAAAATGTCTTAGTTATTACGTAAATTTATCAACAGGTGAAACCTCTAAGAAAGTCCTAGCCTTTTGAGGACTTACTTTTTCTCAGATATTTGATGAAATAATCATTTGTAAGTATTTAATTATATATATATATATTTAATAATATTTCACGTGTTTTTGGTCTGACATAAGTAAGTGTAAACTCAAAGTGTTTACAAACATGAGCAAGTGTGTACAGGTCTGTCCAAAGAAGAACTGAAGAAGAATCTTTTTATTTGTGTATCCATGTACTGATTTTTTAAGATTTCCGAGTAAAATATACTATTCTATATTGATTGGTATCTTAAAGCTTTTGTAAAGTAAATAAAAAACACAATAATGTGGTTGTTGTGGTTTTATATAGGTTCTGAGTCATTGAAATTAAAATTGTTGAGTTATAATCTGCAATATAAACACATTAGTATTATTTTAAAATCATACAACTTGTTCTTTTTATTTATACATTCTATCAGTTTTGAACGTAAATAAAAATACCCCGTTGCAGCAAACCTGCATACCCAGGGAATTTCAAATGGTACTTCATAACGTCATGAAGCCACTTCCCAACTTTCACCAAAGCATATTCACAAATAAGCGAAATATGACATTTTATTTATTCTCAAAACAAAAGTCATCATGGTCCCGAGGCTAGGTCTTACCATGCCGACTGCGGTAATAGCTTCTTCCCTATAGGGGAAATTCGCTAAAAACGTGAAAGCAATAAATAACCGATAACCTCTGTTGGTCTATATTCGCTGTTCTGTCTCCTGTTGGTCTATTGCTTTCTAGTAAAGTATGTAAACATGATTTCTTTGTTTAAAATTAACTATTTGGAGACCCTAAAAGCCTGATTCTTCTGTACCTACAAACAGATCAGTCTTTAATTTATATTTTTCTCAATCAACATTGTTCGAAATATCACATTCACAATGGTATCTAGTAGGTAATTGGTATAAAAATGCGGCAGTCTTAAAATCAGATGATTAAAAAATCACTTTAATTTTGGTTACATTTACTGTAGTGACCATTATTTATTTCGGTTTGGTATGATAACAATTTTTAAAACCCATGGTTTATGTCTATAAGATTAATATTGCAGTTATGGCGGACAGGGGGACCTATATAAAGGTACGATGATTTTAAATATAATCTTCTCGTAGCAAAAAGGTTTTAAAAACTCAAAAAGTCCAATTTATCAATGTATCGTGATTTTATATTACAATTTATCGTGCAAAATCCGGCCCATGAGAGTATCAAACATAATAAAAAAAAATAGAAAACACCGATTTTTCCTCCTTACATAAACAAAAAAACAAATCTATCTTCTCACACATATACAACCAAATTATAATTTTCCTCGTACATATTTTACCAGGAGAACACATTATTCAGGACAGTACCTTTTGTTCCGCACACATCTTACTCAGGGCCCTGATCACTATTGCATGCGTTCACCGGTCCACCAGCCAATAATGTAATTGGCCCGGTATCGTGATGTAATGCACCCAACCCTACCCTTACCTCTGATATCGGATCAGCTTACCACGCCCTCTCACTATAGTGCTCGTTACTTAATAAATTACATTAAGTAGTTTCCACCGAGCTATTTATACTCTATCAAAACCTCTAGGCTAGGAAATGGAGGCTTTTTGCAAAAGCATGTTTCTATCCAATTGTGAACAAGACCAGAACTTTTAATACAGCCTCAACTTTTCGCTGCTTTTACTTAGGCTACTCGCGGGTTCGTGTAGAAGTTGGAGCCCTTTAATTCGATCTACTAGGTTCTGAGTTATATTCCCTCCAATGACAGATGAGTTGTAGTCAAATGCCAAAAGAGATAACGCCGCAGCGCGGAGGTTGATAACTCTTAAGTTGTAGGTGAACATCTCTAGAAAGAAATGTCTGGTCTCTGAGGCAGGGAAACAATCTCTGTTGTTGTGGTATCCCTCCACGAAATATATTATAAATAAATGTGACCTAACCCCCGTTGTGAAACATCTTCTCGGATCTGTTCACCAGCATCGGAGACTGCAGCATGGAATGTCAAGGCAGACTTTGGACCATATTGTTTCACAATATATCACAACGGATCTGTTCACCAGCATCGGAGACTGCAGCATGGAATGTCGAGGCAGACTTTGGACCATATTGTTTCACAATATATCACAACGGAGCTGTTCACCAGCATCGGAGACTGCAGCATGGAATGTCGAGGCACACTTTGGACCATATTGTTTCACAATATATCACAACGGATCTGTTCACCAGCATCGGAGACTGCAGCATGGAATGTCAAGGCAGACTTTGGACCATATTGTTTCACAATATATCACAACGGATCTGTTCACCAGCATCGGAGACTGCAGCATGGAATGTCGAGGCAGACTTTGGACCATATTGTTTCACAATATATCACAACGGATCTGTTCACCAGCATCGGAGACTGCAGCATGGAATGTCGAGGCAGACTTTGGACCATATCGTTTCACAATATATCACAATGGATCTGTTCACCAGCATCGGAGACTGCAGCATGGAATGTCGAGGCAGACTTTGGACCATATTGTTTCACAATATATCACAACGGATCTGTTCACCAGCATCGGAGACTGCAGCATGGAATGTCGAGGCAGACTTTGGACCATATTGTTTCACAATATATCACAATGGATCTGTTCACCAGCATCGGAGACTGCAGCATGGAATGTCGAGGCAGACTTTGGACCATATTGTTTCACAATATATCACAATGGATCTGTTCACCAGCATCGGAGACTGCAGCATGGAATGTCGAGGCAGACTTTGGACCATATTGTTTCACAATATATCACAACGGATCTGTTCACCAGCATCGGAGACTGCAGCATGGAATGTCGAGGCAGACTTTGGACCATATTGTTTCACAATATATCACAACGGATCTGTTCACCAGCATCGGAGACTGCAGCATGGAATGTCAAGGCAGACTTTGGACCATATTGTTTCACAATATATCACAACGGATCTGTTCACCAGCATCGGAGACTGCAGCATGGAATGTCGAGGCAGACTTTGGACCATATTGTTTCACAATATATCACAACATCTCTAATAATTAATTGAACTTTCTCTCGAGGGAAATTATATCTTTTACAACATTTGTATTATTGGATACAGTCTTAAAATTATATATTACATTCGGTGAAATAGTACTGTACTCGGAAATGTCACTTGCCTTCCGATAACAAAAATCAAATCGTATTCATCATCGCTCAGGTACACCCAGAGTTAAATACCAGTGCTTAACGAAACAAATTAAATTAAGCACTTCTAAAATTACTGCAGTAGATAACCAAAGTTATCCCTGCTAACGAGTCCTGAGCCAGGGAGAGACGAGGTATTTACTATCAAAGAAAGCATATTTCTCATGAAAGGGTGTGGTTGGATTCACATCAGTGTTTGCTGATTTGCTCTGAATCGATACCACTTACTCAGGAACTCAGTTCAGCAGGGAATATCAGCCTTGAGTCTTAGTGCTGGAAATGCGGTAACGTTTCCTTACTGGTTTACTGCAATAATGTTTCATATTGAATCACCTTCACATTTATAATTCAATATATTCTTGACAAATCCTATACTCCATGAGATCAATGTTTGATTGCTTCACATAATTAACCTATTTTGATTTTTAAATTACTATCATTAAAATTTGCATATTTGTGCGAGTACTTCCTAGAGTTTTTTCATTCACAAACAATTTTGATCAGTCATTTTATTTTTAAACACCTCTACATCTGTTTTAAAACGATCTACTTTTTAAACTTGTTGGTCTATTCTTGTTGTTTTGACCTTTCAAAGCAAAAGAAACTGTTAAACAAAAGGGCTGTGGAAGAAAGCGTTGCCACGTTCATGAGGAAACAGTTATAGAAGTAAAAATCATTTTTCATTAATTATCATTTTTAAACTTTGGGTTAGTTTGTGAAAGAAACATTCCTTGGTTTAATACGTTATTTAAGGAATTATTGCGGGCATTTTCTATCACTTATTAGTAAAAACAAAGTTTCACGACGTTTTTGAATCTGGAATCTGATCCCGTCTTCAAGTGGAAAGAATTCAATCAAAATTAGTGGCACAATCCAGGCAAGCTGAAAAAACACTGAAAAGCTAAAGAGTTTTCTTAGACCTTCACAATTCCGAAACGTCGTGATACTTTATTTTAGCGAATTTCCCCTATAGAGAAGAAGCTATTACTGTAGGTGGGATGGTAAGACCCAGGCCCGGGACCATGATAACTTTTCGTTTTGAGGCCCCCAGATGCCAAAAACACCATTCGTTCAAATTCATATATATGTATATATATTGGTTATTTCTGATTGTTTAGGGCTGCTGATAATAATAATAATAATATTAACATTTTAAAAAACAAACATCCTTTTTTAAGATCTTTAATATTATATTATTTGTTGACTGACATGTTTTGGCAATTATGCCATTTTCAAAGTCAATATAACCTCACAAAATGTTGTATAAGTAAAAAAATCTGTATAAAATAAATTAATCTAATCATACGTTCCTAAATCAGAATTAAATAAATAAACAAATTAATTTTTATTTAGGACCATATGGCTAGATTAATTTATTTCATACAGATGTTTTTTTACTTACACAACATTTTGTGAGGTTATATTGACTTTGAAAATGGCATAATTGCCGAAACAAGTCAGTCAAAAAATAATAAAATATTAAAGATCTTAAAAAAGGGTGTTTGTTTTTTAAAATGTTAATATTATTATGTATATATATGTATATATATATATATAAATATGTGTGTGTGTGTGTGTGTGTGTGTGTGTGTGTGTGTGTGTGTGTGTGTCCGTAGGCTCGATAACTTTCGTAAAAATGCTTGATGAAATTTGGTATAAACGTGTAAGGCAGCATCTATTTTCATGAGCTCGAGAACCAGACAGGTCGCTCTACTTTAAGGGGAGTTTTGTGCCCAAACATGGGTTTTTTGAACTTTTGACATATAATTCTTTTTAAACACAAATTTTGGTTTAAACCATCAAATTTAGCTTAAAAAATTTGACATTATGATCATCGCTCTACGTCAATTGGTTGTCTACGTTAAGGGTTATTGGGTCTACGTTGTCCAATGTTAATCTTATGGAGAATAAGTAAAATTGTATATCTCGCTTGTTAATGAACATATATTAATGAAACTTGGTATGTGGCTTTATATGGTTGGGTTTTAATGATATTTGCATACAAAACTCATTTTTTATGGTCCCCATCGCAGCAAACCTGCGTACTCAGCAGCTATAATGTTATTCTTAAGGAGAATAATAAACATGTGATATCTTTCTTGTTTATGAACATAAATTGATAAAACTTGGTATGTTGCTTCATCTGGAGGCGGTTCATTGGTATTTCCATAAAAAAAACAGATTTTGTGGTCCTTGATGTAGCAAACCTGCATCCTCAGTTCTAATGTTTTTCTTATGGAGAATAAATAAAATGTCATATCTCGCTTATTTATTAATAGGCTTTGAATAAAGTTGGTAAGTGGCTTCATGACGTAGTGAAGTACCATTTGGAATTTGCTGAGTATGCAGATATGCTGCAACGGGGGTATTTACTTATAAGTGTTGGAAAATTTCCGCAATAATTCCTTAAATAACAAAAGAAACATTGTTTGAACACCACTTACTAAAGTCATATTCATTTATTTATCATTCATTCCCTATTGGTTATCCAGGGCACGCGTATTATATGGTCTTAGGAATATCACAACCATTGGTTACATTATTTGTATTAAGAACTCGCCATCATTGTCTCAAAACTGTCCTCCCTTAACTACTAGCTGGTTATTGACGTCATGCTCATAACCTGAAATATCTCTACAATCTCTGGTTGTTTGTTTGACATCCCTACAGTAAACCTCTCTGACTTACAATGGTTTGTCGTGGACACAGACGACATCGGTCACGATTGCCTTTTCAGTAAAAGCAAATAAACCAAGTTGAGCGAGGAGATTTTCACCACTTAAGTGTCAACAATCGGCACGCAAAGACCATTATCTGATATTTAAAACATCACGCTAAACTCGCATTCCATCTAACCTCTGACATTGATACAATTATAATTCGTGTTAAGTAACCATTATGCTTACTTACATTCATTTAGCATTTTGGATACACAATTTATTTAGTTTACATGCATACATTAAGACATTTATGCGATAATTATGTCAATTCAGAATTCAAAGAAGTGTAAAGAAAAGTAATCATGTTAAACCTGTGAACATTATTTTCCAAGCGAGCAAACTGATTTACTATTGTATTTATTTCTCAGCCTGCTAAGCAAGATCGTTTTGCTAGGTTCTTTACATTCAAATGAAATATTATTCATCATATATATTTCCATCCCTTGTTTCTTCCTAAAATTAAGTTATCATTCGAATTAAGGGTTTGATTGTGCAAATTATACATACAATATTGTTAAAATAAATCATATCTCCAAGCTCCGATTAGGCGAAAATACCTTATAACTTTGAAAGTACATCTTATCATACATTTTATTTAGTATTTTAA
The DNA here is from genome assembly GCA_963675035.1 of Allygus modestus. Taxonomy (NCBI): domain Eukaryota; kingdom Metazoa; phylum Arthropoda; class Insecta; order Hemiptera; family Cicadellidae; genus Allygus; species Allygus modestus. The sequence goes on from OY776115.1 coordinate 3,097,409, forward strand.
AGTCCATATATTCCCACACATGACCACAGCAACAAATATTCCTTGAGAAATGGCATATTTAAAACACGTGTTTACTTCTTAGTTTCTTGTTAATGTTGATTATTATAAAACAGTCCTGAGCTTTATTGGTGAAATGCATGGCCGGCGAGAGTAGCAAGTAGCTGAATAGATAGTAGCTACTATCTATCTGTTCTCGCTGGCCCTGGATGGAATTCATTAAAAACTATGGTAGATATGTTGTTAGTTCAACTATATCAACTGATATTGATATTTATTTCAACAATATTGTTTATTAATCATTGGTCCCATTGAAATACAAACTTTTGGAGTGGCTGCTTGAAATTATACACGTTATTGTTTATAATACAAATAAAATTATAAGACTCATGTACAAAATTGAAAATAGGCAAGATACTGGTATACAATTTACAGTAGTATTCTAAACATAACTTTTATGTATTTAGCAGGAAAATTTTATTCTTATTTAGCGGATTAGTTATGAAGAGTAAAATATAATAAATCTCTAGATCTATTTTATGACAAGAGGTTTAGAGTTGTCATTATCGCTCGATACAGTTGGCGGACATTATTGACAACCGGTCCGCAGTTACCACTGTCGCTCGATAAAACGGCAAATATTCTTGTTTTGAGGTCTACAGTTGCCACTATGGCTAGATAGTTGGTGGACATTATTGACAACCGGTCCGCAGTTACCACTGTCGCTCGATAAAACGGCAAATATTCTTGTTTTGAGGTCTACAGTTGCCACTATGGCTCGATACAATTGGCGGACATTATTGACAACCGGTCCGCAGTTACCACTGTCGCTAAATAAAACGGCAAATATTCTTGTTTTGAGGTCTACAGTTGCCACTATGGCTAGATACAGTTGGTGGACATTATTGACAACCGATCCGCAGTTACCACTGTCACTTGATAAAACGGCAAATATTCTTGTTTTGAGGTCTACAGTTGCCACTGTGGCTAGATACAGTTGGTGGACATTATTGACAACCGGTCCGCAGTTACCACTGTCGCTCGATAAAACGGCAAATTTTCTTGTTTTGAGGTCTACAGTTGCCACTATGGCTCGATAGAGTTGGTGGACATTATTGACAACCGGTCCGCAGTTACCACTGTCGCTCGATAAAACGGCAAATATTCTTGTTTTGAGGTCTACAGTTGCCACTGTGGCTAGATACAGTTGGCGGACATTGTTGAGAACCGGCCCGCAGTTACCACTGTCGCTCGATAAAACGGCAAATATTCTTGTTTTGAGGTCTACAGTTGCCACTATGGCTAGATACAGTTGGTGGACATTATTGACAACCGGTCCGCAGTTACCACTGTCGCTCGATAAAACGGCAAATATTCTTGTTTTGAGGTCTACAGTTGCCACTATGGCTCGATACAGTTGGCGGACATTGTTGACAACCGGTCCGCAGTTACCACTGTCGCTCGATAAAACGGCAAATATTCTTGTTTTGAGGTCTACAGTTGGCACTATGGCTCGATACAGTTGGCGGACATTGTTGACAACCGGTCCGCAGTTACCACTGTCGCTCGATAAAACGGCAAATATTCTTGTTTTGAGGTCTACAGTTGCCACTGTGGCTAGATACAGTTGGCGGAAATTGTTGACAACTGGTCCGCAGTTACCACTGTCGCTCGATAAATACGGCAAATATTCTTGTTTTGAGGTCTACAGTTGCCACTATGGCTCGATACAGTTGGCGGACATTGTTGACAACCGGTCCGCAGTTACCACTGTCGCTCGATAAAACGGCAAATACTCTTGTTTTGAGGTCTATAGTTGCCACTGTGGCTAGATACAGTTGGCGGACATTGTTGAGAACCGGCCCGCAGTTACCACTGTCGCTCGATAAAACGGCAAATATTCTTGTTTTGAGGTCTACAGTTGCCACTATGGCTAGATACAGTTGGTTGAAATTATTGACAACTGGTCCGCAGTTACCACTGTCGCTCGATAAAACGGCAAACATTATTTTTTTGAGGTCTACAGTTGCCACTATGGCTAGATACAGTTGGTGGAAATTATTGTCAACTGGTCCACATTTACCACTGTCGCTCGATAAAACGGCAAATATTCTTGTTTTGAGGTCTACAGTTGCCACTATGGCTCGATACAGTTGGTGGACATTATTGACAACCGGCCCGCAGTTACCACTGTCGCTCGATAAAACGGCAAATATTCTTGTTTTGAGGTCTACAGTTGCCACTATGGCTCGATACAGTTGGTGGACATTATTGACAACCGGCCTGCAGTTACCACTGTCGCTCGATAAAACGGCAAATATTCTTGTTTTGAGGTCTACAGTTGCCACTATGGCTCGATACAGTTGGTGGACATTATTGACAACCGGCCCGCAGTTACCACTGTCGCTCGATAAAACGGCAAATACTCTTGTTTTGAGGTCTACAGTTGCCACTTTGGCTAGATACAGTTGGCGGACATTGTTGAGAACCGGCCCGCAGTTACCACTGTCGCTCGATAAAACGGCAAATATTCTTATTTTGAGGTCTACAGTTGCAACTGTGGCTAGATACAGTTGGTGGACATTATTGACAACCGGCCCGCAGTTACCACTGTCGCTCGATAAAACGGCAAATATTCTTGTTTTGAGGTCTACAGTTGCCACTGTGGCTAGATACAGTTGGCGGACATTTTTGACAACCGGCCCGCAGTTACCACTGTCGCTCGATAAAACGGCAAATATTCTTGTTTTGAGGTCTACAGTTGCCACTATGGCTAGATACAGTTGGTGGAAATTATTGACAACTGGTCCGCAGTTACCACTGTCGCTCGATAAAACGGCAACACATTATTGTTTTGAGGTCTACCGTTGCCACTATGGCTAGATACAGTTGGTGGAAATTATTGTCAACTGGTCCACATTTACCACTGTCGCTCGATAAAACGGCAAATATTCTTGTTTTGAGGTCTACAGTTGCCACTATGGCTCGATACAGTTGGTGGACATTATTGACAACCGGCCCGCAGTTACCACTGTCGCTCGATAAAACGGCAAATATTCTTGTTTTGAGGTCTACAGTTGCCACTATGGCTCGATACAGTTGGTGGACATTATTGACAACCGGCCTGCAGTTACCACTGTCGCTCGATAAAACGGCAAATATTCTTGTTTTGAGGTCTACAGTTGCCACTATGGCTCGATACAGTTGGTGGACATTATTGACAACCGGCCCGCAGTTACCACTGTCGCTCGATAAAACGGCAAATACTCTTGTTTTGAGGTCTACAGTTGCCACTTTGGCTAGATACAGTTGGCGGACATTGTTGAGAACCGGCCCGCAGTTACCACTGTCGCTCGATAAAACGGCAAATATTCTTATTTTGAGGTCTACAGTTGCAACTGTGGCTAGATACAGTTGGTGGACATTATTGACAACCGGCCCGCAGTTACCACTGTCGCTCGATAAAACGGCAAATATTCTTGTTTTGAGGTCTACAGTTGCCACTGTGGCTAGATACAGTTGGCGGACATTTTTGACAACCGGCCCGCAGTTACCACTGTCGCTCGATAAAACGGCAAATATTCTTGTTTTGAGGTCTACAGTTGCCACTATGGCTAGATACAGTTGGTGGAAATTATTGACAACTGGTCCGCAGTTACCACTGTCGCTCGATAAAACGGCAACACATTATTGTTTTGAGGTCTACCGTTGCCACTATGGCTAGATACAGTTGGTGGAAATTATTGTCAACTGGTCCACATTTACCACTGTCGCTCGATAAAACGGCAAATATTCTTGTTTTGAGGTCTACAGTTGCCACTATGGCTCGATACAGTTGGTGGACATTATTGACAACCGGCCCGCAGTTACCACTGTTGCTCGATAAAACGGCAAATATTCTTGTTTTGAGGTCTACAGTTGCCACTATGGCTCGATACAGTTGGTGGACATTATTGACAACCGGCCCGCAGTTACCACTGTCGCTCGATAAAACGGCAAATATTCTTGTTTTGAGGTCTACAGTTGCCACTATGGCTCGATACAGTTGGTGGACATTATTGACAACCGGCCCGCAGTTACCACTGTCGCTCGATAAAACGGGAAATATTCTTGTTTTGAGGTCTACAGTTGCCACTATGGCTCGATACAGTTGGTGGACATTATTGACAACCGGCCCGCAGTTACCACTGTCGCTCGATAAAACGGCAAATATTCTTGTTTTGAGGTCTACAGTTGCCACTATGGCTCGATACAGTTGGTGGACATTATTGACAACCGGCCCGCAGTTACCACTGTCGTTCGATAAAACGGCAAATATTCTTGTTTTGAGGTCTACAGTTGCCACTAAGGCTCGATACAGTTGGTGAACATTATTGACAACCGGTCCGCAGTTACCACTGTCGCTCGATAAAGCGGCAAACATTATTTACAAGAGATGACATTATCGCTGTTGACAACACATTTTGGATAGAGGTCTACAGTTTCCACTATTGATCAATACAGTTGGAAAACTTTGTTGACAAGGGGTCCGCAGTTGTCATTATCGCTGTTGGCAAAACTGTTGGAAAGAGATCCAAATTTGCCACCATCGAACAATACCGTTGGAAAACGTTGTTGACAAACGGGCACCAGAGGTTTTTGAATCCACTATCGCTCGATAAATGACAATAACTATTTACAAGAAGTTTGCAATTACAACTACCCCTCAGTGCAACTGGAAAATCTTGTTGACAGGAGGTCTAAAGTTGCTTCTATTGCGTGAATCATTCGGCAAATCTTGTTGACAGGAGGTCTAAAGTTGCTTCTATTGCGTGAATCATTCGGCAAATCTTGTTGACAGGAGGTCTAAAGTTTCTTGTATTTCTAGAATCATTCGGAAAATATTGTTGACGGGAGGTCTGGAGCCAGAAATGTTTTATAGGGGTTAGGGGCTTATGGTTGGGAGAGGACATAAGGTCCTCAGAATAGGCTGGGCAAATTTGTTATGTCTAAAACAGAACTAAGGTTATACCAGTATATATAAGGTACAATAGAGTTTGTTTGTATTTAATCAATGCGGTAAAACAATTGATCTGATCAGTGTTTGGTGTGAGTTTGTATACGCTAACTAAATACCACAACATTAATGTTTTGTATATGATTTATTTTGATGGTTGGACTGATGTAAAGTTCACCAGCTCTTGTCGAGTGTTGTCATCCAGGGGGAAACAATTCCCAGATCAGCGCTTGAAGCTGAAATACCGCCCTTCACTAGTGAATTTCCTTTGGAAAAGTGAACTATTAGCATGACCCACACGGTGAAACTTAATCCCGGGACCATCTTAGAAGTTCATAACATAACCCCCTGAACTCGTTTTGGGGGGTCGTTCAAAATTACATGGGTTTACACTCTAGCGGTCGCATTTCTTGTCTGATTTACTTCAAATTTGACAGGAACATTTCTTTCTATAATCAGTTGGACAAGTTCGTGCGGAAACAATTGTAAAACTCTAACCTCCTTTTTTGGGGATTAATCTTTCAAATATTCGGGTTTTTAGGCCCAGAAAGGATCAGAAAGGCCCTGGATATAACTTTTATGCCTATAAAAAGATGGAGATTAATGAGGAAAAAGTTTTAAACCCTCTCTCATAATTCTAGCCTAAATATCTACAGAGTTATTAAGGAAAATGTATATCGACTAAACACAGTACTTTGTCTTATGGGGGTTTTACATTAGAAAAGCCTGTAGTTCGTTTGTTGGTGTATTTTTATCATCTCCAGAAACCTCGTACCTATTTTAAATCCCGACTGGACCATCTCCTAACCTTGTAATGCGCAATATTGTATTCCCAGCATTGCAGGTAAATAGAACCAGTTGTATCAGAACAGCAATCAAAAATGTTTTCAGATTTCGATAAAAATTGCAATACATTTATTTTTTACCCTGATTTTGATTTTTAAAAGGTTTTTAAGTGGAAAATCACTTCCCTCACGTCAGCGAGAAGCGTGCGAACTCGTTCCTTATCCCATGACTTTCTCACATGCGATTCAGAGGGTGGGCTCCCTAGCAAACAATTAAAGTTTTGTTTTTCCTATTTAAACTATATTTTCCAATTTAGTAATGTAGTAACTTAATGGTAGGATCTCTACCCCCAATTTCTTTGTTAATCATTATAGCTCCTCTCAGAAGCTGTTTGTTCTTTATTTTGTTTCTGATTTAATATAGAACTAATTATCACATTTTGATAAAACCCCCGATCTCTCAGCACTTATATATCATCTCTTGCTATTCCGCATCTCGGGTGTCTTGCTTGTCTAACATAAAAAGGTAGAAGGCTAATCCCAAAACTAATCAGTGGTTGCACGATGCTACTCATTATTCATCAGAGGCAGGCGATACAATGCCACGCCGCGCCGCGCGCCAACTCCACAGACCTGCACTACAATTTACAATGGAATATGGACTTTGATTGTGATTTAAGCAGAAACAATCTACACTTATAATTGCCAAATACCATTCCCTGATTCATCTAGTGATCACTGTATCTCAAAAACCTCAATGCCTAAGAAGCTAAAATGTTGCATGGTGGACCCTTATGATGTAGATGTGCCGGGCTTTGCATGGTGGACCCTTATGCTGTAGATGTGCCGGGCTCTGCATGGTGGACCCTTATGCTGTAGATGTGCCGGGCTTTGCATGGTGGACCCTTATGCTGTAGATGTGCCGGGTTTTGCATGGTGGACCCTTATGCTGTAGATGTGCCGGGTTTTGCATGGTGGACCCTTATGCTGTAGATGTGCCGGGTTTTGCATGGTGGACCCTTATGCTGTATATGTGCCGGGTTTTCATGGTGGACCCTTATGCTGTAGATGTGCCGGGCTTTGCATGGTGGACCCTTATGATGTAGATGTGCCGGGTTTTGCATGGTGGACCCTTATGCTGTAGATGTACCGGGCTTTCATGGTGGACCCTTATGCTGTAGATGTGCCGGGTTTTGCATGGTGGACCCTTATGCTGTAGATGTGCCGGGTTTTGAATGGTGGACCCTATGCTGTAGATGTGCCGGGTTTTGCATGGTGGACCCTTATGCTGTAGATGTGCCGGGTTTTGCATGGTGGACCCTTATGCTGTAGATATGCCGGGTTTTGCATGGTGGACCCTTATGCTGTAGATGTGCCGGGTTTTGCATGGTGAACCCTTATGCTGTATATGTGCCGGGTTTTCAAAATTCCTTTAAGGCTACTCTCCCCAATGGCAATCTAAATTTCAATGTTAATCTTATGGATATAAAATTATTACTGGATCGGATGTTGACTTAAGAGTTTTAATTCCTTAACAGCTGCAGTAGTGCATATTTAAGGCAATGAACAAAGATCGATAGTAAACGGAAGCTTGTGTAATGAGCAGCTTATCTTAATATGTAATTGCGTAAGGAAAAATCAGAAAAACCTACAAAATTTCAAGTACAAATTGACAAGTTGTATGTCAATTTGTAAAGGTTTACAAATTTATAAACCTTTACACTCAAAGCAGACATATGCCTACTCCTGAACGAACTATTTTTTACGGCTCCGCCCCACTGACCTTTATTAACAATCCCCCGTTTTAACAATCACTCACCAACTACTGAACTGTGGAGGTGAAATTAGGTAGGAAGATAAGTAAATGAGAATCAAACATGACCTACCCATGTACTGAAAGTCTTTCGAGGGTTAAAAACCAATACCGATTTGCCTAATCAATTAATAAAATAACTTAGGTGCAGGGATGAGAATACTCAACAACTGAGACAACATTACATTCAGTGAAATTACACTACAAAATGGTATTATTATGTAAAACGGTGAAGGGGTCAAGTTCAAACAGGGGACGTACAGGAATATCAACACACAATTTTAACATTGTACACAAACTGGAATATATTTAGTTTTGCAATTCTCTCACGACTAAAACAATGCACACGTGTTACTGACATGTAATATCCTTCCCCAAACTTTTTCATATTTCCGGGGAGGGGATACATCCCTCCTTGCTATGCCCCTGCCTACAGTCGTAACTATTGCTTGGTATAGTCAGCAAACATTTTAAACAAGAGATGTACAGTTGCTACTACTGTATATTGTTGGCAAACATTTTTGTCAAGAGGTGTAGAATTGTAGAATTGGCAATCTTTGCTTGGTACAGTCAGAGCATATTGTTGATCGTAGGTCTACAGTTATAACTATCAATGAATACAGTTTGAAAACAGTGTTGACAAGGGTCTATAGTCACTACAATCACTCGATACACTCTGAATTATTGTTGACAAGTGTACATTTGCCACAACGGTTCGATAATTTGGCAATCAGTTTTGACAAATGGTCTACATATACTAGTATAAGAAGCAGACATACTGGATACCGAGAGTCAGATATAGTTAATAAGAGGTATACATTCGGCACTATTGTTTGATTAAGTTGGAAAGCATTGTTGTCAAGAGGTATACTGTTGCCTCTATAGCTCGATTCAGCTGTCAAACGTTGTTGATAAAAGCTCTACGGTAGCTCAAGATCTTGAACAGTAGGTCTAAAGTTGCCACTCTCACTCGATACGGTTGGCAAGCGTTCTTGTTCTAGTGCAGTCAGATAAATATCGCCCTGAACAATGTCCAAACATAAAACATTATTCACTGTTAGATTCTGTTTTGCCCTCACAGCGGAGTATTCTATAGTTTTGTGCTCTCGCTGGCTGTAAAGTAAATTGCAATCCATGATAAAAGATTTAAAAAATTATTTTTCTAGACTGATGTTTATCAATATATTATTATTTGGCCATCGACGGTTGTTTTGAGTTTTAACATTTTATTTGGATTATTTTATATGGATTTATATGAATGGTTAAATTCAGGACTTCAGTTTTAGTGTTTTTTTAATTTCCTAAGGACTACAAACTACTTGCGTTCAAAATGTATTTTTAATGTAATGGATCAACAATAAAGTAATATTCCGTATTTGCACCTAGACAAACAGCTATTAAAATAAATAATCACTAATAAAAATCAATTATTACTGTCAAATATTGATTTACACTCACTATAACAACAAAGAATGTGTGTTTTTAACAGATTAAATTGTTACAATTTAACTAAAAAGATTCATTGCTTTTACATATAATATATAATATTCATAGTGACTAAAACTTTTTAAATTGCTAAAATTCGCAATTTTATAGTAGTAACTAAGTCTAAAAAAGTCGCAAAATGTTATGTTTTGACATTGTTAATTATTTTGCATTTTTTATAGCATGCATATATTATTATTTAACATAACCGCTCGCTGTAATTTTAGTATACAACTTTTAAGTCTGCGGTATTTGTAAAACTTGGGCCTCTCTTTACTTCGGCAACAATGTCTGTTTGGATGAGGGAGAGAATGTAAACAATAATATATGTAAGAAGGCGAGATTGGCTGTTAACACGGCCTCTCTAGTAATAACACGATCTGACGCCTACATTATAAAGTTTGCCACTTTGTTATTCAATAAAATATATTATTTTTAGCTAATTTCACCTATAGGGAAGAAGCTATTACCGTAGGTCTCATGGTAAGACTTAAGCCCGAGACCATGATAGCTTTTTTTGTAGTTTCCAGATGCCAAAAAAACCATTCGTTCAAATTTATATGTATTTATATATATATATGTGTGTGTGTGTGTGTCCGTAAGCACAATAACTCTCGTAAAAAAAGGTCCGATCTTAATGAAATTTGGTACAAATGTGTAAAGCTCCATTTATTTGATTGAGTTTGAAAACCAGACGAATCGCACCATCCAAAGGAGGGTTTGGGGGGATGTTGTACACCAAAAATGTTTTTTTTTTGTTTTCAAATGTAATTTTTATTTAAATAATATTTTAATTTTACCATTGAATTGAGCTTGAAAAACAAACAATTTGGTATTTTGATCATTGCTCTACGTCAATTGGTTACTAAGATATTCCAAGTGCTAAACACGTTGTCTAATGCTAATCTTATGGAGAAAAATAAAAACATTTTATCTCGCTTATTTATGAATACAAACTGACGAAACTTGGTATATGGCTTCATCTGGTTGTGGTTTGTTGTTGTTTGCACAAAAAAACAAATGTTCACCCTTGGTTCCCGGAGTAGAAACCTAGGTACTCGGTCCCTATGTTATTCTTATGATGAATAATTAAAATGTTATATATTGCTTATTTATAAATGTATATGAATGAAACTTGGTATGTGACTTTACTTAGATGAGTTCTATTGATATTTGCATAAAACCCCATTATTTCGTGTTCCTTGTTGCAGCAAACCTGCGTACTCATCCCCAATTTTATTCTTATGGAGATTGTATTTATCGCTTATTTGTGAATATATTTATATGAAACTTAGTATGCGGCTTTATGTGGTATTAAGACAATGGAAATTCGCTGAGTACGCAGGTTTGCTGCGACGAGGGGTATTTAACGTAATATGTGGCACGCATATGCCACTGAGTAAAACATTTTCCCAAAGTCTAAACGACACAAGCTCCTAAACAAATGCAAAACATAAGCTCCTAAATTACATAATGAAATATGCATGCTATGAACGACCGTTTTCATTGTTATCGGTGACTAAATCCATTACACTCCAGTATCTATAGTTTAAATGAAACTAATATTACAAACTATTCTCTAAATTGACAAGTTTTTAAACAGTTTTTAATGCAAGTTTCATAAGGAGAAAAGACAAACAAAATTGTATAACGATGAAATAATGATTTATGAAATCGGCTTGGTTTTTAAAATTATAACTCCCGGTAGATTCCTTGCAAGCATACTTGAGAACAAACAGTCTTATATGAGGAGAATACAGAGACCAATACTATTAAAAACGACAGGATATAAATTTGCCTAAATATAAAGTAAGTAGTCAGAATGCATTCCCTAATCAGGAAACTCATCAGATTATATAATTTCTACACCTGTGATAGGATTAAATGTTAAATATATTGTAGTTTAACCTGTGTGGACATTCACCGAAGAAGCTAAACTAAGATTATTATTACCAAATACCTATTTCTGGGGTTTTGATTTTGTTCTCGATAAGAGTTATAATCAGTAACGCTATTTAACTTTATAACAAAGTTTGTATCGGTCGTATGTATGTAATATAATCGGCTTGAAGTTGACTGCTCAGCATGTCTGGGCAAATAATTTAACTTGACGGTGCTCGGCAGTACATTTTATGTAGGAATTCTTTTAACGCAAACCAATGAACAACTTCTGTAACAAAAGTCGCTTGAGATCAATACTAGTTAATAAGCTGGCAACTGGCAACCCTACTTCCTTAACTTTACTCTCTGAGCTGGTTTGAATTGTTAAAATGTTGTTCATTTTATATACTTTTTAGAGGTTATTAAATCAAAAGTACAAATATGGGTTTTAAAATATGCTGAAGAGACCAGACTGTTACACAATTGCTTAAGGTGGTCATTTGAACTCCTAGTCTAGAAAATAAGTGATATGAATAAGAGCAAGTGTAAAAAAACAAAAAACTACTTCGAAATGTTGGGTTGCATAAGTAAACACCCTGTATGTGCCAAAAATATTCGGCACTTCCTCGTGAGTTTGGTTAAGCACTTGAAGTGCCCAGCACGAGGTGGGCACTTACTGAATAAGAATGGAAATAGTTAGTAGAGCAGTATTTAAAAATAAGGTGAAACCTATTAATTGTTACGACTACATATTTGTTATAAATTAATTATATTATTTACAACTGTAACAACAAGTATTATTCATGTTTACCAGAACATGAATAATTTCGAAATGGAAGAATTTGAAACACGATGAGTAAGCGCAGAAATGGACTAGAAGAAGGGAAGATAGCTTGCTTTACAGGCTGTTAATTTGTTGATTTTTTTAATTTACGTTTTTTATTGACATTCAGCAATAAAAACACCGCAACGCGTTTGTTTTAAAAACTCAACATACATTTCTCGAAATTGTTTACATCAATATATTGTTTCCATTTACCTTAATTTATAGCATATTTGAGTTAATCAAGAACATGTCATAAACAAGTTTACTCGTCCTACACCAGAGCATAACAAAATCAAGAACGTGACTTCATCGTATGGACATAGCAATAAATATTTTTTTAGCGTTTTGAACCTTTGCCGTAAATATTAAAGAATATTAGCTGATAAATTCGCATAATGTAACAATTTGAAAGTAAGTGAAGCATATTAGTTTTTCATTAAAAAGAAAAGCTAAAGAGTATAGTAGATTTGAATATCACGATGAAAATTGTGAATTTGCTAAGCAAAATTGTCTCACCAAAAAATAAAAGAGAGGAAGGCCTATTCAGAAAAATTGTACGCAAACGGAATTATCTTAAAAATGGTCATAGAAAACATTACATTTATTTGGAATAATCAAATCTTTCTATCGAATTATCTCAGTTTATCTTATACTAGCAAACTCTACTACCGTCCTATTCTCAGTTTATCTTATACTAGCAAACTCTACTACCGTCCTATTCTCAGTTTATCTTATACTAGCAAACTCTACTACCGTCCTATTCTCAGTTTATCTTATACTAGCAAACTCTACTACCGTCCTATTCTCAGTTTATCTTATACTAGCAAACTCTACTACCGTCCTATTCTCAGTTTATCTTATACTAGCAAACTCTACTACCGTCCTATTCTCAGTTTATCTTATACTAGCAAACTCTACTACCGTCCTATTCTCAGTTTATCTTATACTAGCAAACTCTACTACCGTCCTATTCTCAGTTTATCTTATACTAGCAAACTCTACTACCGTCCTATTCTCAGTTTATCTTATACTAGCAAACTCTACTACCGTCCTATTCTCAGTTTATCTTATACTAGCAAACTCTACTACCGTCCTATTCTCAGTTTATCTTATACTAGCAAACTCTACTACCGTCCTATTCTCAGTTTATCTAATACTAGCAAACTCTACTACCGTCCTATTCTCAGTTTATCTTATACTAGCAAACTCTACTACCGTCCTATTCTCAGTTTATCTTATACTAGCAAACTCTACTACCGTCCTATTCAAATTAAGGCGAATAGAGAAAAATCGTTGTTTTTTTCTGGAGTGAATATTTGTATTTCACATTGTAAGGAGTTTAGAATACTTTCAAGCTAAGTTATTATAACGTGTTAGTGCCGCATATATCAAACATATTATGAATCATTTGTAAGTAACTTTTTAAATCACCCGTTTCCTGGGAAAAAGTTGAACAGTGATTTTTTTTATAGGATGTTTCTAAAACAGTGTCGTGTTTCCAAGATGGACCCTTCCTCTGCATGGTGTTTCACGTAACAACTCGTGTTGACATCCACTAACGCACATTGCCTTTTACAAGTGAATAATTCAGGCAAATTATTAATGTATAGCAGTCTCTCATTTGTTCATCGATCGTGTATCATCCTCGTACTCCTCGAGGTTAACATTTTCAAGGCATCTCTCTTATTTACTTACTCAAAAGATCTTCCCGAACTGTCTTTACAAAAGTATATAGTAAAAACCAACCAACTCCTGTTAAATTTTAAACGATATCTTAACTAACAGTCGCAAACGTAGTAGTTGAATAGTTTCTAAGAATCAATACCTCGAAAGGCTCTACCCGTTTACCTGCCAGGGTACTTGGTACGTGTATATTGCGCACTTCCGACTGTTGTCCAGTTAACATAAACTACCAGCGGGGTTTTACAAAATCAACAATACCTGTAGAAATTATACTAATTAATTATGACAAACATATTAATGGTCTAGAGGATTTTTTTATGTTATATCTATGTTTTTTACTCACATTGACTATCGTGTATACAATTTTATACACTAGTAATTTATGACATTGTCACTTAAAAAAAAAAACACTTGAAAAGCCATATCTTCAAATTCCTACCTTTAACACTGATTCAGTGACAGAAACATAAAACCCAGTTGAATTCCAAGGGAACAAGCAAATTCAACGAGTAAATTCGTTGACTGAAGAGCACTTTTATTTTTTAATGAATAACAAATTATGAAAGCACCGCAACGCAAGATTCGCCGTACAGTATGACACTAACGCCACGACAGCTCGGTGCAGACTACCGGGCAGCCCTGACAACGGCGCGGTGGTGCTGCGACCTGGCGGCGGATCCCGCAACCACTAGATCTACAGGTAGTTACTACAACGGTAGGCTTTGTCCAAGGGTCGTGGACAAGCTTTCCGTAAGGGTCTCCAGGAGAATCTGCATTGAGAAGTGAACGGAGATGAATCGAGTCCAGCAAGTAGACAGTGGGGGGGGGGGGAGATTTACCCCCTCCACTGTTCATGTACTGTTTATACAGCTACCCAAGAAACAATAAATGAGATGTAATGGTGTAGAAGGACCATCTGAGATAACATCTTGCAATAAAATAACTAATTCACTCTGTCCAACCTCGGGAACCCACACTTCAACCCTTCGTTTACGTGCTGGCTATCAATTCATCTCCGTACAGTTGGCATTCGGTTGTGTGTTGGATTGTGTTTTGTGGCCGCATTCTTAAAGTGTCCCCTAATAACATGTACAGCTTTATGATACATGCAATGTACAGTAAAATTAATTTAATCGAAAAGCATATTTTTATGTTAATAGTGTGTTTTCCATAATACTTGTGATATTTAAAAAAAAAAGTCATAAATGTGAAACGAACTGTGGATAAAAAAAATATAAATAGATTAACAGACAAGATCTAGGTTGCACAATCAAAAATTATAATCAAAGTTCCACATTATTTTGTGTAACCTAAAGGCCGGTATACACGTGAGAGTTTGTGAGAGTAAAATGTCACGAGTAAACGGCGCCGAGCGTCAGCTCTCCGACAGTGTCCCAGAGTGGCAAGAGCTCTCCGAGAGTCGCCTTGCGAGTTGACTCTTGTCGTGTATGTGGGATCATCTGGAGCATCGAAACAAATCACCCACAGTGTAAACACTTCTAGGAGTAGTGTCTGAGAGCACCAAACTGGCCGTGAGTAAAAAACTCTCTCGTGTGTACCGGCCTTAATGTTCGTATTCGATATTTCTATTATTTCCTATTAATCCGGTTGGTTTATACTAAACTGTAAGACATTTTATTCTTTGGACTAATGAAATGGAACTCGTATAGCGTACAAAGCTACAACTCGTATAGCGTACAAAGCTACAACTCGTATAGCGTACAAAGCTACAACTCGTACAGCGTATAAAGCTACAACTCGTATAGCGTACAAAGCTACAACTCGTATAGCGTACAAAGCTACAACTCGTATAGCGTACAAAGCTACAACTCGTATAGCGTACAAAGCTACAACTCGTATAGCGTACAAATCTACAACTCGTATAGCGTACAAAGCTACAACTCGTATAGCGTACAAAGCTACAACTCGTACAGCGTATAAAGCTACAACTCGTATAGCGTACAAAACTACAACTCGTATAGCGTACAAAGCTACAACTCGTATGTCGTACAAAGCTACAACTCGTATAGCGTACAAAGCTACAACTCGTATAGCGTACAAAGCTACAACTCGTATACCGTACAAAGCTACAACTCGTATGTCGTACAGAGCTACAACTCGTATAGCGTACAAAGCTACAACTCGTATAGCGTACAAAGCTAAAACTCGTATGTCGTACAGAGCTACAACTCGTATAGCGTACAAAGCTACAACTCGTATAGCGTACAAAGCTACAACTCGTTAGCGTACAAAGCTACAACTCGTATAGCGTAAAAAGCTACAACTCGTATAGCGTACAAAGCTACAACTCGTATAGCGTACAAAGCTACAACTCGTATAGCGTACAAAGCTACAACTCGTATGTCGTACAAAGCTACAACTCGTATGTCGTACAGAGCTACAACTCGTATGTCGTACAGAGCTACAACTCGTATGTCGTACAGAGCTACTACTCCTATAGCGTACAAAGCTAAAACTCGTATAGCGTACAAAGCTACAACTCGTATAGCGTACAAAGCTACAACTCGTATGTCGTACAAAGCTACAACTCGTATGTCGTACAGAGCTACAACTCGTATAGCGTACAAAGCTACAACTCGTATAGCGTACAAAGCTACAACTCGTATGTCGTACAGAGCTACAACTCGTATAGCGTACAAAGCTACAACTCGTATAGCGTACAAAGCTACAACTCGTATGTCGTACAGAGCTACTACTCCTATAGCGTACAAAGCTACAACTCGTATAGCGTACAAAGCTACAACTCGTATAGCGTACAAAGCTACAACTCGTATAGCGTACAAAGCTACAACTCGTATAGCGTACAAAGCTACAACTCGTATAGCGTACAAAGCTACAACTCGTATAGCGTACAAAGCTACAACTCGTATGTCGTACAAAGCTACAACTCGTATAGCGTTCAAAGCTACAACTCGTTTAGCGTACAAAGCTACAACTCGTATAGCGTACAAAGCTACTCTCAGAATAGTAATACACTACGGCACGGACACATGATGACCAGCTAGTAAATGAAGAGGTGGGGGAAGACATTGCTTACTGAAACCTATCAAATTGGGAATTTATTGGCTTTCATTGCAAATTTAACCACAGCTATTCGTTAAACACCCTTAAGTTTCAATGATAATTTCTTAGGCAGCCTTGTCAATAAACAGTGGAAGGTGTAACGCACCCCTCATCCCATTGTTTACTAGCCAGCGATCCAGTTATCTCCTTTCAGTAATAAATATCGCATATCACATGTATAACCTGCCTAAATAGAGAAGGTATAAATACAATAGTAAAAATACCCAACTTTCTTACTCTTATAATTAAGATAAATAACAAATCAGAGTTTTTATAAAAGCATAATGTTTTGTGAAGAGTATTGAGGAGTATGTGTACTAATATAAATTACTGTTACGCAATAATCCAATGTCATAACTACAGCATATAAAGCCCCGGCGAAGTCTAGGCTTGTGTGGGAAGCGTTCCATTATCTATACTGCACTGCTGTAGATTACCATAACATCTTTACATTACATTCAGTGGCCATCTGGTTTGTGTGAATGCATAACATTATCTTCAATTAAGTTAGTGTTTTATAAGTTTATTTTCGCAGAGTTAGCTAGTATTTTAGCCTTCGCAGCTATCCTCAAAACCATTCTATTAATAGAGTTTGAATATATAACGTGTCAAAAAACCTGAACAAATTTAAAACTATTATAATTAGTTTGGACACATTTAGGTGATTTTAAAGGTAGCGATATGATTAAAAATATCATCCAACTAATTTAAATGTTATTTGGTAAGATCAGCTTATGCATTTGTTGCTACTTAAAAACGTTAAACAATAAAGGCAGGAGCTATGAATAAGCGAGAGAATAATCTACGAACGCACCATATCCTACCCTTTACGGCCTCCGAAGCTAAAAAAAGTGATTTTAAACATCGAAGTTCACAAAAGACTGTACGTCCAATTCCAATGAAACTTAAGAATATTGAGTATCATTTTTAATCGAATATGTATGTTTGTGTTGTTTATGTATGTATTTTACTAAAGTGTTTCCGCCCCAGCACAGGTGTTAAGTTATTTTTGAGGCATCGGGTACATGCGAATACACGTTAAATTACTATTTTATTACTCATGAAAAAAATAAAATAGAGAAAATATTAACTTTTGTTGTTTTAAACATTCAACTTTAGCACCTCAATATGTACTGAAGTTTGTATTTCTATCATTACCCCCCCCCCCATGTGATGGCTTCATTACTATGAGTTGTACAGTTGAGCGAAATCTGTTAGTAGCCAGATAGAGCAGTTTTTAAGATGGAGTTTCTTCCTAATATGAAGTGCACTGTTTTTGCTTATATTACGAACATACAACTTTGTTGATGGTATGGTTAACATTTATGATACGAGAAGTAAGATTTTAAATTATCATTATCAATTTCTGTTGTTTTTTCCAATTCACTATCGGCATAGAAATTCGCAAGTTTTACTAACACAATGTTTGATCTTCCTTATTATCCCTATATATGAAAATCAAAGTTTGTTTGTCGGTTCATCCTTTATGCATTCCTATACCACTTATCCGATTGGGATGAAACTTCGTATAGTCATTCAGGTTAACCTTAATCAATTCAGGTCTAGCCACTAATCAAGGTCCTGGGACTTTAGGGCTTCGCCCAACTTTCCATGGTAACAACAATATTATAAGGGGAGAAGAAACGGGAATGTAGTAAAAAACACACACAAACTAAGTCGTGCCGGGTACCAGCTAGTTTTACTATATATCTTAAAATTGCGCTTCCGAACTTAAAAAGCTGTCAATATCTACTACAATCAAAGTTCAAAGTTCAAAATATCCCAGAATGGTTATCGTGATCAAATTATAATTCAAATAGCGTGATTTAAATAATTATAAAGTGGTTAATATTTACAATTTTGTATTGTTACTCTCAACTACGCAGTATGCCTCTCGTTAAAAATAATCCATAAATAATCAATACTAATGCAAACTCCATCAGATGTATAATATTGATGTATAGATGTATCTATATTGAAACAACGCTTGAAATGTGTGTAATCATAGAGGAAATCCGATGTACTACATTTAATCGTATCATCGTGACAACACCCAATCAAATAGGATACATATATGATCGTAATGACTCCTGCATGTACAACAGTCCTGCATGTTTAGACGATATTAGATGGCATGAGGATATTATTTGATCAGATAATTATTTAAACATATGTTTATTGACTGTAAAAGTTAATCTGATCCACCACAAAAGCAGCACTCATAACGTGAGAGCAAACTACTTTACTTTTGTCATGTAAATATAGGTAAATTATCTGGAAATGACCTGGCTTTGGATAATCAATTATAGTTTTTTTTTTACTGTAACACAAAGTAAAGAAACAATTTGAAAAAAATGCGTGAAGTATTGCCTTTTCTAGTACCTTTCAAACTAATAGCTTAAGGGTGGGGTCATTTTAAAATACTTTCCTTACACGCAAAGAAGGTGAGTTTCAGCCCTTTAATTGAACGACGATATTCTCTAAAAATCACTATTGCTACGCATCAACTACAGTAACAGTTCTGCATCAATAATAGGTTCCAAGCACCAGTGACCCTCGGGTGGTCGATATTTGAAGCGCGAGGCGAAGCGGTGAATCTGCAGCTAAAATATCGAACACTCGAGGCCGTGCCAAAGAATTCGCGATCGAAATTCAGCCGCAGTTGGCGCCTGGCCCGTCTGCACCGCCGTCCGCGGGCTTTGTTACCTGTTTTGAAACACACGGTCCAAATGAAGGGAGGCATGAGGGGGGGTTCCGGGGAAAACTATGATACATCCGCTTTGTCTTTCGCCTGAGGAAAGTTTTCTAGTAACATTTTATACGAGATTTAAAACCAGAACTAATTATTTTTAACTTAAAATATGCAAAGTTTACGAAATAAACGTTAATAAGTTATTAGATATTATTAAGTATGATAAGAATTCATGCAAAAATAAAGAAACAAAACTTCCTGTCCTAAAATGCTTAATTGTTTAGTTAAAATTCATTGTTGTAGCCCCTGATCTGTGTGTATTAGACTAAAATAGGTACATACCTCGTTGTCAACAGTTCAAATTGTAGATATTAAATCCACTACATGTTTCGACGTGAATGCGGCATTTTCAAGTGGTCCACAAAAAAACGTATTATCCAAATAGGATACGTAATTTTTTGTTGACGTTTCCTATTTGGATAATACGTTTTTTGTGGACCACTTTAAAATGCCTCATTCATGGCGAAACATGTAGTGGATTTAATCGCTAAAATTTGAACTGTTGACGACGAGGTTTGTACCTATTTTAATTTAATTGTTTAGTTGTTACATTTATGTTTTCACGCAAAAGTGAACTCAGTTTTATAATGTTAACTACAATACCTATCCTAGTACCCTAATTAGTGATTACAATTCCAACATACATTTATAAATGATTTTAGTTGAAATCGTACTTCAAAACAGCTGGGAGTGAAAATTGTATTATCCATGTTAAGACGGAATTTGGGTATTTGGGATGTATCTCTAACAATTTCAATATGGACTTAACAAGTTTTTGAAGTTAAATCGCATAAAAGCGATTTATTTCATGAAAGAGGTATATAAATTTTGTTGTGTTTTTGTTACGCATCCAACGACGAGTATGCTGAATCAACCGGATAATTAATAACGGAGCAGGACTGATAGACATGATGACGTATCAGACACCAGGAATAAAAAAGTGGAAATTTTATTTGACATTTTACCATTGTCAATGGTGTTTCTTCTGAATATTTATATCCTAAAACATTTAAGGATATTATCCGAACAGCGTAAATAACGTCTCTTAAATAATAGTTACTAAGTTAAACGTATTATAAATTTTAATGTTTTAATACTACAGACATCTACGATGTTTTTGTAATCCATAAGTAAAATCTACGTAAGCTACAACACCCTAAAACCCATTAACGTTTTGTCGTTGTATTATTGTTATTCATTTTTCTCTTAATGAAGGTTAGTGCGAAACACGTAGACCATATTGAAATATTTTAAATAAGGTAAATAATCTAAATCATCATTAATTAAAATACCCCCGTCGCAGCAAACCTGCATACTCAGCGAATTTCCAATGGATATATAACATAACACATTAGCACTTAACGGGATTCATAAGAAATATATTCACAAACAAGCGATATTAAAAATATTAATTATTCTCCATAAGAATAACATTGGGGATGAGTTCGCAGGTTTGCTGCAACAAGGAACACAAAATAATGGGTTTTTATGCAAATATCATTAGAACTCATCTAAGTAAAGTCACATACCAAGTTTGATCCATACACATTCATAAATAACAGATATATAACATTTTAAGTATTTTCCATAAGAATAACATGGGGACCAAGTACCTAGGTTTACTGCTACAGGAACCATAGGCGAAATTTTTTTGGTGTAAACAACAATAAAACACAACCAGATCAAGCCATATACCAAATTTTGCCAGTTTATGTTCATAAATAAGCGAGATATACAATTTATCTTTTTCTCCATAAGAATAACATTAGAACGTACTGTGTTTAGCACTTTCAATATCTCGGTAACCAATTGACGTAGAGCAATGATCAAAATACCAAATTGTTTTTTTTTTAAGCTGAATTTAATGGTATAAATCAAAATTTGATTTAAATTAAAATTACATGTGAAAACCCCAAAAAACACATTTTTGGGGTACAAAACCCCCCAAAAACCCCCCTTCGGTTAGTGCGATTCGTCTGGTTTTCGAACTCGTTCAAATAAATGGTACTTTACACATTTGTACCAAATTTCATTAAGATCGGACCTTTTTTACAAGAGTTATCGTGCTTACGGACACATATATATATATATATATAAATAAATATATATATATATATATATATATATATATATACATATATACAAATTTGAACGAATGGTGTTTTTGCATCTGGGGACCTCAAAATGAAAAGTTATCATGGTCTCGGGCTTAAGTCTTACCATGAGACCTACGGTAATAGCTTCTTCCCTATAGGGGAAATTCGCTAAAAGGACACTAATACTAAAGTTTTTGGAAATTACATTATTACTTAAACGATTTCCTCCTGTATGTTTCGATGTCACTTTGACTATCTTCATCAAAAAGGTCAAATAAAAACAAAAACAAACAAAGAACCATATGTTAACAAAGAACTGCAACAAACTAAAATACGTCATTAACACATAATATGTAGAAATACTTGGTTATTCATTGGTGTTAGTTCCAACTATTTATTTTATTTCAGAATGAAATGGCAAAAAACTAAACTATTAAAATAATTCACGTTACTCAAGTTTGAGATGATAAATAAAACATTGTTATGGTGCAATTAAAAACGTTGAACTTTCTAGGTAGAGTCTTGTGTTTCCAGCAGGGAGTGTGTGTGCGGTGACACATTGCGCCTGCGCGCGGCTGGTAGGCAATATTGCAGCTGCACCTGCATTGCCTAGTCGCGCCTTCACACTTGACAACAGCTGATTAATGAAGTGGCTTCAGCTTTGTTTTCTTCCACAGCGTAACAGGATATCGCTTACAAAATACAAAGTGTTTCGAACATATTTGTAGTCACATGCAGGATACAAATTTATAATCTAAAATAATTATTGTCATTAAATCGTGGCGATTAAAATTATACATAAATTATGAAGAGTTAAATTAATTTAATTTGGAGGTTTGAATTAGTTTCGTTTTTAGAACCAGAAAGAAAATAAAATCTAAATTATTTATGAAAATTGCGTAAAATACTGTATACCGTAACAAATAATATATGTATCAGAAGAGGAATATTTTAATTACAACAGTCATGGTAAGCTATGTATATTACTTTACTGAAATACTTACATGTTACTTTGCTTCCTTTTAAGGTAAGGTATCATTATGACAGAAATAAATGTAACTACAAATTTGATTCTTTATCGGATTATTCATATTTTCGAACTAAATCGCTGCGCTAGATGCAGTAAAGTCGTTTGCGAGCACTCTAGCGGCCACTTTTTGAACTTCTTGCAGCTTTACGTATCAGCAGAACCGAATTGTAATTCTCTTTAGATCATTTATCGGGTTTTGGGATTTATCTATAGAGTATTAAAAACTATATAAAACATTACAACAGCGCACCGTTGCTGCCAACATTGTCATTCAGTAATACCCGAAGCTGCTTCATTAGATTATGACTGTTATGTGAAAAAATTAAACAGACTCTGAAAAATGGTAGTGGAACCGAATTTGATGGAGGGTGAAGGCAAATCAATTTCATTACTCGCTCTTGATAATAAACAAGTTGTGGCAAACATGTAAATTTGTACTAATGATCACATGCTTAATTAACCCTCTGATCGTTTTGTTGCAAGATAACATGACACTTTGGAGGCCAATAGGGTGGAGCTCTGGGCTGGAAAACTATGGCATTACTTCTTAATTTATATTTCTACTAAGTAGAATATAATGGTCAAATATTATTGAACAACTTTTTAACTACCATATTACGTGTTACTTACGGGATGTAATAAAAGACGTATTACAACACTTAAAAATATATTTAACTTATACTGTATTCACATGTCAGAGGGTAAACAAATATTAGATGTTCAAGGCATCAAATACAAATAGGCATCAAATGCAAGGCATGAAATACAAGACAATACAAGGCATCAAATACAAATGGTAAAATGCCTTGTACCATCTGATATATATGTTTACCGTTTGTTATGGGAATACAGTTTAAGTGTAAATATATTTTTAAATGTTGTAAGACGTCTTTTATTACATCCTGTGAATATAATTGCCAAACCTACTTAAAAACAAAGGGGAAACAGTATTGAACTAGAGAGATTTCTGGTTTACATGTTTTGATTCAAAAATTGAAAACTCGAAGTTAACAAACAAATCTACTAAAAACTTCAGATGCAGTAGTAAGTTATGCACAACCCTAACTAACAGTTATGTAAAATAAAAGTCGGAATGTGTTGAGATTATTCAGTTCTTGGCACTATTTTTGATACCCATCAATGTTTCAAGAATTGATTAACCTTGTTTGTCCAACTATTATTTACTATATGGATTTTCGAGGGGAAATCTCTGTCCAGAGATATTTCTGTTTGCCCTAGCTATTTGTGCGTAGGAAATCCTACAGCTGGAGGTTTGTTTCAAGCAACCAAAGTAATCAGCACCATCGCATTATCACAAAGATATGTGATTGGCGTGGATCTATCAAACCAGTCTCTCACTCCAACCAATGTACCAGGTCAGTTCCAGTGTTAACGACAATTATTGAGTTATGGCTATAGGTTAGTAAAATTAACCGCATTAGGATATTGGCTTCCAACATCATTTGATATATGTACAAGCTGTTTTCAGATTATCCCCGACTCAGAATGGTAGAGCAAGTGATTCCAAAAATATGTATTATTCCAAAAATCTTATTAACTTTTCGACGGGAGGACATTTCAAAATGTTTATGTGATAGTAAATGTTGTAATTTTCTAAAATATAAAGATTTCATAATCGATTGTTGTTTTTAAAAAAACATAAATTATAAAAAAATAACAAAATTCAATTAGACACAGACGATTTGAACACATACACAATAATATAATGTGCCGCGTTATAAGTGCTCTAATCACATTGAACATCGTAGCATAACACATTATTTTATTGTTTTAAGAAACATAATTTACAAATTTGAAAATAGACTCAACAAATCCACATGAGCCAGAGATATTGTGTGGTTTTTGGTATCTATTAAAAACAACCATTGTTAAAATTCCTAGCATTTGACATGATTTTCAACTTTATTTTACACTATCATACTACATTTGATTCAAATAAACCACTCAACTCACTATTATGTTGTGACCTCATAGCATCTTTACTATTGTTAGTTATATTTTTAACTTTTAGGTTTTGAACAACCGCAGCGGTGAATACACTTAAGTGTGGTAAAGTAGATTTGTATTTATTTTTATGTTATTTCATTGAAAACAGTTTATTGTTTTAGATACACTATACATTCGTTGTAAGTAGCGCAGCATTTATATTTGCCACATTTCTAAACATGCCATATTTTATCTCTAGGCCAAGAGAAACTGTCAAAAACTAAAATGTTGATGATTATTTTTTGACCACCTCTTTGTATAAGTTTGTAAAAAATATATGTTTGCGTATAATGTAGGACTAATAAACAATAGTTATAAAATATAAGGTACAGTAAACGTTATTGTTTTAAGTAACCATTAATTTGGAGTAATTTTTATTTTTAATTATACACAAACGAGGTATCAATTCACATTTTATGAATACCTCCTCTGAAAGCCTTATGTTTTATTATATTAGTTACTTTGTTCACAATGCAGTGGGTAGATCTATAATTTAATGATTTATTAACACTTTTATAATTATTTTTATATTTCCCTGTGCGTGTGGTATTTTTTATATTAGTTTTAATTTTTATTTTGGGATTATTACTCTTAATCATAAAATAAGCCTTAAACATAAAATGGGGGTTCCAAAATTTGTACGCATCAGAATGTTACTTCCGACCAACAGTGGATCCAAGTTTTTTTTTTTTAAATCTAGAAGGAAATAGCTTTTGCGAACCTACTGCTAACTTGAGGTCACATATATAACCACATGAATCACATGAACAATCCAATACAATGTTGAAATCCTGCCAAGATTCTGTTTGTCACGGAAATCCCAGTATAGCAGATTGACGCACATTTTAAAGTAGTTAGTATTTAATATTTTACAGGGCGTTAGGAAAAATGAAATACACAATGTCTTACTCATATTTATTTTACGACAACTAGAAGCGTTTCAAGTGCGAACTTGATAGTTCTCAGTCTTTTGCTTGTAACTTAACATTTACAAGTAAGTAAAATTAATCTACAACAGTCGTGGAAGAAAAAGAATAAACACATATTGATATGTTCCCATAGTAACACACATTCTTTGGTTATTTTAACATAAGACTAATGTTGTTTTTGTTTTAAATTGTAAACCTTATATAATATAATTTGTATTTTCATGGAAAATTTCTTGTTATTGATTTACAATAGGCATACATTAATTATACGTCTACGACACAATATAATGCATAGAGTATATTTCTTTTTAAGTGCCTAAAAAGAAAGTATATGCTGTATGTGTATACATTGTTAACAATATAATACACATTACTCCGTGTTACAGTACTGGTATTTTTACATAAATTAAGATACTTGTTAAAAAACATTAAAAAAGCTTAAAAGCCTAAAAAAGCTAAACTTAAAGGCATTCCTGCGCCCTAAGGAAAGACATTTCCTATTGGCATTACATGTAATTGATTGATTTAATTTATCATTATGAAAGACCAGTTCTACGTAAAACTAGGTAGTAGGTTAATTCTCAATATCCTCCAATATTCCAAAATCCTCAAGCAAGCTTTCCACTTTTAAATTTTTATAAAATTGTTATTACAGAAATGTATATCTAGATACAACAATGCCAAAACTTAATTTTCTCTGATTTTTGTCCTGCCAAATAACTATATAAATCTGTTGTTAACTTAACAGTCACTTATAACTAATCCTTGGGGTTTTGGCGTTAACAATGTAATATTACACTTTTCTGATGTTATATATACACTGTACAAAGATGATTTGATGTCCAGCTCGTGAACAAAAGGGTGAGGAAACGTCCCCCCTCCACTCACTGTACATATACTGTACTGTTTATTGACAACTATCAATGCTTTGTTTACTGACAAACATACGTAATGCTGTTTAACGATTAGCTCTTAAAATCTTGCAACAAAAAACAAATCAAATCACTTTGACCAATGGCAGAAGTAAGGAAGGATTATGGTGGGGGTGACTGTCCCTCCCCTCCTGACTCCCCTCATTACTGTCTAGCAATTAAGTCATCTCCAAACAGTACATACACTCTAAAAAAACAAAACATTCACAATAACTTGTTTCGTATAAAATAAGTTATCATTATTTTTTGATAGGCTGACAATTTTGATGGTTCAGCTAGTATGATGGTAACCATTCCTTGTAAAAAATATAGTACAATCAATTAATTACCGAATTCGATTTTGCTTGATGCTATGTAATTATTGAATTTCATGCCACATACGTTTACAATAAAGTTACTTACACACAATTTAATACAATTTATTGAAATACACAACGCATCTTCTTAGGTCTTCAACTTATCAGAAAAGGTGTCCCAATAACGACACAAATTACGTACAACCTGAATTCTTATAGTAAAATTACGAATTACTGAACCTTAACTATCATTATTTCAGTTTATAAATATCAGTTGTTCGTAAAACACTTATAAATAACTAAAGCAACAAAATAGGATGAAACTCCTGATTTAAAAATACGTATAAATAAAACTGGATACGTTTAAGAAGGAAACATCACATTGACGTACATAAATTAAAAAATCACAACAATATTTACAGACAGCAAAAGGTTTAGTCAGTACGAAAGTGGGGCTTAAGCGAAAATAGCAGAAGTTTTCAGAACATGGATCTTCAATGTTTAGCAGTTAATTTGATCAGTGTGGTTATACAATTGTGGGAAATAATATTTCCATGATTAATTTGCTGCATTTGACACTAAGCGTAACTGCTACCTGACCCATTAAACATACCGTATTCTATGATACAGCGTCTTGGTTTAGCTCCAAGAAGAACGTATACTTCTAAGTTTTACAAATGACTACATTTTCTTGGGTAGTCGAGGTAAGTTACTGATGGCTCATCATACGTTTTCCAAAATCAGTGTTTTACCAGATAATAAAGTTCTGTGGTCGAGATAAACACTGATTTTGTACAAAAATGTTATTTTATGAAAAGCTCTTTTGTTTGTGCGAATGAAGAGACTCTCAATGAACAACTTTTGTCAGAAATATCTTACGCTTTAAAACTTGTTTAAACTAGTATTAAATCTTGTTATTACTAGTAAGGCAGATAAGTGTCCATTTTTGCACATTGAAACCACTGTGGTTAGGTTCCGGTAACTTATAACTACAAATAAACATTTGTTATGTGTCTACTTAACATTAAAATGGTAACTAACCTAATACGTCATCAAGGTGTATTCAAGTAAACCCAAGGTCTATAAAGAAGGCAGCACATTTGCAGCTCAAGTCTGATGATTACAATAGAGCAATATCCGGCCATGCACGATGTTGGCCAGTTGCTTTATAATGGCATGCAAGGTAATTTTTGCCACTCGTTTACTTGATTTATGTAGCCATGCGATGAATTTCCATAACACTTTTCATTGTAAATAATCAGACCTCGAAGCAAATTGTCTGTTTTATAAATGCGCTGCCTTCAGTGGCCTATATACATTGTACATATTCTTCCGTATTATACTAAGAAAGTGTTTATGGAAAAGGTTTTTTTCACTAAGTAGAGTGGGAATCACCCAATATCGCAATCTTTAAAAATAAAAGTTTCGGTTTATTTTAACTTATTGTGATTGTAACTTTGCCTGTCACCACTTCACTCCCTCCCTCGTCCTCCTCTATCACGTTCCTCTGTCACCATTTCACTCCCTCCCTCGTTCTCCTCTATCTCGTTCCTCTGTCACCATTTCACTCCCTCCCTCGTCCTCCTCTATCATGTTCCTCTGTCACCATTTCACTCCCTCCCTCTTCATCCTTTATCACGTTCCTCCATCACCACTTCACTACCTCAGTCGCTGCTAGGCACTTGTGGACCTGCTGTCCGTCCCGACTGTCCCCGTAGAAGACCCCGCCTCCTTGAAGTTCCTGGTTCTACTGGAGGTCGCGGCACTCCCCCTTTCGTCCTCCTCCATCACCACTTCTCTCCCTCAGTCGCTGCTAGGCACTCGCGGACCTGGTGACCGTCCCGACTGTCCCCTTGGAAGACCCCGCCTCCTTGAAGTTCCTGGTCCTACTGGAGGTCGCGGCACTAACCCCTTCGTCCTCCTCCATCACCACTTCTCTCCCTCAGTCGCTGCTAGGCACTCGCGGACCTGCTGTCCGTCCTGACTGCCCCCGTGTAAGAACCCGCCTCCTTGAAGTTCCTGGTCCTACTGGAGGTCGCGGCACTCCCCCCTTCGTCCTCCTCCATCACCACTTCACTCCCTCAGTCGCTGCTAGGCACTCGCGGACCTGGTGTCCGTCCCGACTGTCCCCTTGGAAGACCCCGCCTCCTTGAAGTTCCTGGTCCTACTGGAGGTCGCGGCACTCCCCCCTTCGTCCTCCTCCATCACCACTTCACTCCCTCAGTCGCTGCTAGGCACTCGCGGACCTGCTGTCCGTCCCGACTGTCCCCGTGGAAGACCCCGCCTCCTTGAAGTTCCTGGTCCTACTGGAGGTCGCGGTACTTCCTCCCTCTTCCTCCTCCTCGTCCTCTTCTATCACGCTGCTCTGGATCCACTGCCGGATCCGGTCCTTCTTCGCCTTCCGGTCTACCGTCGTCTCTATCCCGTACTCCACCAGGGTCGACAGGAGCTTGTTCTTCTCCTCGACGCTGCTGTGGAAACTGTACATGGAAGGGCAGAGACCGTCGTCCTCGTAGCCCATTTCTGAAAAATTAAATCAGTCTTAATAGTTTACATTTATATTACATCCAACATTTTCTGTTTTAAATGTATTGCATATTTGTTTTATAAATATAGTCTACTCAAGCTACATACCCTATTTCATCTGGCTTAGGTTTCAACACATCTGAGGGTGTTTTTCATGTTGTTTCTCCCTTTAACTTTTTTAAAGAGTAACTTTATTCGGTATTCTTTACACAAAATTAGGGATTTTTTTGGTAACATAGTACTTGCCACAGAATTAAAATAGCATTATGTTATTTTCATTATCCTTTTACATCTTCAAAACTGACTCCAATGAAACAATTGCTAAGGTAACATTTTACTCATAATTTAAAAAACCTTGGAAACGATTCTGGTGAATTTATGGTTTATCTTCACTATATTAAAAGTAGTCGTTTTCTTCTCTTACCACCCCAAATATTGATTCATTGAGGCGACAGTCAATTGGTAAGTACGGCAATATAATTGTTATAAACTGAACTTAATATTACAGTAGTAAGAATTTCAGTATTATAACAAAAGCAAATGTGTTATAATGAAAGAAACCCATTGATCCAGATGAGCTTGCAGAACTAAATTTAAATAAAAACAAAGCCCTGGAAAAATGTTGTATATAATTTTGCCTAACAGATTTCTTCTGTTCCAGTAACAGCGACGACGTGTAGTTGGCGGTCGGAGTTGTTTGTCTAGGCGGAGCCGCCGAATTGAGTGCAATGTGGTGGGGGAATCTGCCGTCGTGGCCAACACGAGCAGCTGATGTGGGTCGAGACACGTCTAAGAAGAGTTTTAGCTGGGGAAAGAGTTTTGGTTTTTGGGTTTTGGTGACTGGGGAAAGGAATAATCTAACAACCAGGACGAAGAAGCCCAGGCGAAATGGTCTAATAGGTAATAGAGTCAAATTATAGTAAAGAACCCCCCACCTTAGAGAAAACTATCAACTAGGGCGAAGAATTCCAGGAGAACTGGTCTAATAGGTAATAGAGTCAAATTATAGTAAAGAACCCCCCACCTTAGAGAAAACTACCAACTAGGGCTAAGAAGGCCAGGAGAACTGGTCTAATAGGTAATAGAGTCAAATTATAGTAAAGAACCCCCCACCTTAGAGAAAACTATCAACTAGGGCGAAGAATTCCAGGAGAACTGGTCTAATAGGTAATAGAGTCAAATTATAGTAAAGAACCCCCCACCTTAGAGAAAACTATCAACTAGGGCGAAGAAGGCCAGGAGAACTGGTCTAATAGGTAATAGAGTCAAATTATAGTAAAGAA
Source organism: Allygus modestus (assembly GCA_963675035.1). NCBI lineage: Eukaryota > Metazoa > Arthropoda > Insecta > Hemiptera > Cicadellidae > Allygus > Allygus modestus. The sequence continues at coordinate 3,127,810 of OY776115.1, forward strand.
CCCCCCACCTTAGAGAAAACTATCAACTAGGGCGAAGAATTCCAGGAGAACTGGTCTAATAGGTAATAGAGTCAAATTATAGTAAAGAACCCCCCACCTTAGAGAAAACTATCAACTAGGGCGAAGAAGGCCAGGAGAACTGGTCTAATAGGTAATAGAGTCAAATTATAGTAAAGAACCCCCCACCTTAGAGAAAACTATCAACTAGGGCGAAGAAGGCCAGGAGAACTGGTCTAATAGGTAATAGAGTCAAATTATAGTAAAGAACCCCCCACCTTAGTGAAAACTATCAACTAGGGCGAAGAAGTCCAGGAGCACTGTCCAATAAGAAAGTAAAAAAAAAATCCCCAACCAAGGGAAACCTAAAAACCAGGGCGAAGAAGGCCAGGAGAACTGGTCTAATAGGTAATAGAGTCAAATTATAGTAAAGAACCCCCCACCTTAGAGAAACCTATCAACTAGGGCGAAGAAGGCCAGGAGAACTGGTCTAATAGGTAATAGAGTCAAATTATAGTAAAGAACCCCCACCTTAGAGAAAACTATCAACTAGGGCGAAGAAGGCCAGGAGAACTGGTCTAATAGGTAATAGAGTCAAATTATAGTAAAGAACCCCCCCACCTTAGAGAAAACTATCACCTAGGGCGAAGAAGTCCAGGAGCACTGTCCAATAAGAAAGTCAAAAAGAAATCCCCAACCAAGGGAAACCTAACAACCAGGGCGAAGAAGGCCAGGAGAACTGGTCTAATAGGTAATAAAGTCAAATTATAGTAAAGAACCCCCCACCTTAGAGAAAACTATCAACTAGGGCGAAGAAGTCCAGGAGCACTGTCCAATAAGAAAGTCAAAAAGAAATCCCCAACCAAGGGAAACCTAACAACCAGGGCGAAGAAGGCCAGGAACACTGTCCAATAGGATGAAGTCATAGTAAAGACACCTCCACCAGGGAAACCTTACAACCAGAGCGAAGACCTCCAAAGGCACCATGTCTAACAGAACCCCCTCCCCTCCACCCTAGGAAAAACCTCACAACCAAGGCAAAGAAATCCAGGAGTATCAGGGTGAAGTCATAGTGATTAACCAACCACCCTCCCTCCCCAAACTAAGGAAAACCTTCACAACTAGGGCGAAGACATCCAGGAGCACAGGGTAAAATCATTGTAATTAACCCCCTCCCCCACCCAACTAAGGAAAACTTTCACAATCACTGCAAAGAAATCCAGAAGTACTGTCAAACAGGGGGAAGGTTTACTCTCACAAAGAGAATAGGTGAGGAGTTGAAATGTCATTAATTATAAAACCCATAAAGTTAACTATTATTATCATTCACGTACCAGCCTGCCTCTCCAGTGACGACTTGGCGAGCCAGCGGTCCTCCAGGTAGCGCGGGAGATCCGTCAGCCTCTGAGGCCTCTTGTCGGCGCGGGGCTCCAGGAACTTGCGGAGGAACCGCTGGGCGCGGGCCGACACCAGCTTGAACAGCTTGGGCTTGCGAACCGGCATCATCACCTGTTGCAAGGAAATTGTGTTTAAATGTGACAGTAAAACTAGATGATAACATCCTTAACTAGCATACACAGGATGGTGAATATACATAAAATATGGTAAAAGACAATCGTTTTTACCGGCCACACCATTTATCGGACCATCAGGCCCGATGTAATGAGAACATTCATCATTCAGAGTTGGCCATTCTCTCATTGGGACTGATGATTATCGGCGTGACCGCTAAAAATCTATTATCTTTTAACATAATTTATGTATATTTGTGGTAATATAAATACAGTACAAGTATAAATATATTTTGAAGTGTTGTAACACATTTTTATTTACATCCTGTAAACATAAACGTCAAAAATATCTAAACAATTTCCTCTGGGTTCTGGAGTGGTGTTACCACTTATTGTTGTAATACTGAAGTTAATTCTAGTAGTACGATCTACTTTAGTATAATAGGTACTAGGCACCTTGGGTTTATAGATAACCACGAACATAGTTACAGTCATGTGTTATGTATCGGCTGGGCCAAAAGTTGGATCATTAGTATGTTTCTCACTTTTACTACTTTAGAATTTCCTTGATTTCCCGTTTGAGTTTAAGTTGCTCTATTGCAAGATTGACAAGATGCCCTTTCGATGATCCTAAAAAGGTCAGTGGGCTTACTGGAAAGTTTTACTATTAGAAAAACTAACACATAAAGTTCTTATCTATTTTTTTAGTACACAGCAGCAAGGGATACTGTTTATTTTGTCATCTCGGGTAATTATAACGGCTGTACCCAAGTAGGGCTCGGACTGCTCTTTAACCTGTTGTGTATCGGTTAATAGATTTTTTGTTTTTATGTTTCTTTACGATTAGTGATTTGGGTAAAAGTGAGTTAAAGTTAACTCTGGCGATGTTAAACTAGAACAGTCAGAGTAAGACAGATGAAGGTATGAAAACGACGCAGTTGCTTTAGTTGTAACTAAACAGGTGCGGAATATAAACATATCTGTAAAATTTGTTTAAATCCCTTCACAAATATGTAATCCTACAGGCAAACTTCTTATAGTTTTCAATGTATTCTCAATTGCCAGTAGTGCAGCAAGAGTCAAACCAACAAACAACTAGGTGGATGAGAGTGTTTGTGGTGAGGCACGTACCTGGTTGCTGCCGTGCCACTGCAGGTACCTGGTGTACCTCGGGTCGTCAAACGCCGCCTTCTGCCACGGCAAACACCCCGTCAAACACACGAACACGACGATGGCGAACTGCCACACATCGTGTGACGTCTCTGCCCTGAAACCAGCCTAGTGATAAGTGGAACATAGTATACAACATAATTAATTAAAACCACAGGTTCCCTAAAGGAAGACATTACTCATCACTTCATCCTTTCGATCCAAAGCTTATCTTGGCTAGAGCCTTGGTACCAGGACCCTGAAGATATATAATCAGTAATCTATAATTATACTTTATTTGATTTCGTAATTAATTTACATAATATATCAATTTTAATCTTTATTTAAAAAGCTTGGACATTGAGCAAAATTGTTCAGTATTTTCTTAAAAAAAATCAACACTCAATCTTATCACAAAGTCACGTATTCTAGTGAAGAGCCTAGTATACTGGGCAACCAGAATATTTGTGTTTGTGACCTCTTAAAACCTAATTCCTCCGACCAAGTTGTTACCATAAAGAACTCTGTGAAAGAATGTGAACTATATATATTGCTACTATGTGGTGACATATACATCATTGATGTAATACATTGTGTAGTTTACCTTAAAAGAAACGTTAAAAGTAGTCACTGACAAATAACGTACCTCCGGTAATTTTAAACATTCCAAGAAAATATGTAAATAGCCCTTAGAATGAATATAGTCTATTTGTACAAGAATATTCGATAAATCGTGTGAGTTTGAAACAACAAAGTTGTATCCTGTATTAACAGATATGTAACATTTACAAAAATCTGGGTTTCTTTGTATTTCTCGATTTTCAAAATGAGCTTGTAAATTCTAAATATAGTTATTACGAGATGCTATTTCTCTAATTCTAGCGAATATTTTCTCATGTTTTGTAATTTAAAAGTTAAAACTACACAGGCTTTGCTAAACTTTGTTTTAACTTTTAAACCAACAACATTGCTGTTATTGAACTGTCATATCAGTTGTTACTTTATTTATATTAAGCTTTTAACATAATAATGCATGTTTCAACATTTTCTTGCTGTTGTGTTGTGTTAATACACCAACAACTATTAAACATACAATTGGTGTTATTTCTATTCTTCAACAAGTTAGAAGCATCGAAGCTTTGAAGGCCTGTGGGGAGAAGCTCTTAGGACGATAGTAAATTAAAATTAATATCTGTAAATCTCTGTCTTTATCTCTTTAACTGACTTGTTAAGCAAAGAAATTTATTAATAGTTAAGATTCACAAGAGAAGTCTTTGAACTTCTGTCCTCAAAATACACTTTGGCATATTCCTAGAAACAAAGAACTATTTATCAAGACAGCTGAACTGCACTTTCGCTAGAGGCATGCGCGAGCTAGGAGTCGTCAAACATACACTTTGGCATCATTACAGTGACCATGTTATGAGCTTGAATGAGACTGACCGTCTGTCAAAATCCATCTAGACTTTGCCAAATTTTCTTCAGGGCAAAAACCTGGTTCTTTGAACAAAATTAACAAGGTTTTTGAAATTTATAATTATTCAACAATGATTTATCTTAAGTGATTATAATATAAGGTGTCTCAGGTGTCACTAACGAGTGGCTTAAATTTCGTCAGGTTTTGTGTTTTGGGATTTTAAATTTATGAAAAGGACGTAAAGTTCAAAGTAAACCCTATAAGAATAACAATACTTATGATTGGTCTATCTGGGCACAAGTTATGTCATCATGCATCCAACAAACTGGATTACTCGTATCATTTAAACAATATGTAGCATTTACTTTCTTGTTATTACTGTATCCATCATCTCGTACTCAGTATCCTCAACATTCTCACAATCTTAGACCTACTCCACCTATCCACTTTCCAATAACAACCACCCAGTGCCCTGTACCCACTTCCCACTTACCACTACCCACTTCCTACTACCTCTAATTATTTCCTACTAACCATTTCCACTTCCTACTCCTACTACCCACTTCCCACGTCTTAACTCCTTCTTCCCACTACCCACTACCTACTACCTACTACCCACCACCCACATCCAACACTCTCTACAGCCTCAGCCTACTCACTTGTAGGTCTCGTCCGTGTTTGTCAGCAGCACCTCAGGCGGCGAGTACGGCAACCACTCATTCCTTCGCCGCACCAGAGTACCTTTGGGTGGAGATGATGATATTAATAAATATTAAGATATGTTAAGGTTAAGGTTTTCCTTTACAAAATAATTATATTTATCTCTCTGTAATTCTCCGACGCAACTAGGGCGTATTTTAAGGCGAATGTCAATGAATGAAGAGTGTAGAATGGGTGAGATGCATTATGCAGCCTTGTTACTGACTAAGACCGATAGCAATGTTTAAAATATATTGACCATAGCTTCAATTTATGAATATCGAAATACTGATATGGTAAAATTAAATAAACGGTATCAGGAAACTGACACATACTTTCTCCCTTTTAGCCCAACTTTAATGAATAAATTACTTTTTATTTACTAAATATAGAAAATCTTGTAAACAAGTTGTTTTAAAAAACATCCACCCAAATCCCTGCTTTGGAGGCACTACAGGATCCATTGCTACACTCTTGGTTTTAAGAGGGGAAATGCCCCCTATTCCCCCCCAGGGATATTAAGGGGCAACATATTTCGAATTAACTCTGTTGGTCAATGCTAAATTGACAAGCATATCAAGTTTGAATGAAATTGATCAGTAAATAAGAGAGAAATAGTAATTTTTGTATTCCCCATAAGAGTAACATGGGACAACGTACTGCGTTTACCGCTAAATGAAAATTTCAATTTTCTCCGAAACCAGCAATCGTAGAATAGTAATTCAAAATACTAAATTATTTAGTTTTTTGAGCTCTTTTTAATGGTGAATAGTAATATTTTTATATTTATGTCTTTTTATGAAAAATCCAAAAAACAGAATTTTTTATGTTTTAAGTCCTGTAATTTCTGAACCCGAATTTTTACAGGTACGCGGGTGGTGTAATTTTGTTGGAAAACTAAAGTTCTACAAACGACTAAAGTTTAATCAAAATCGTTAGAGCCGTTTTTGAGAAATTTTGATTTTTCATGTTTTTTGGCGGTTTTTGGGGGATAATTACCCTTAAAAATCAAAAATTAAAAAAATTAAAAAAAAACGCCTGGAGATATCGTGGATTAGTACCTACATACCAAATGTCACCAAAATCGGCCCATTGGTTAGGGCTCTAGCTCTGTACACATCCACACAGACACACACACACACACACACACACACACACACACACACACACACACACACACACACACACACACACAGACAGACATCACGTAAAAACCACTTTTTTGGGTTCAGGGAGCACCAAAACGAATATTTCCACTAACAACTCAAATTCGAAAATTTTTACGAAAACAATACTTTCTCCAGATACTATGTATAGAGGGAGAAAGTAAAAAAAATAGTGTAATAATACTGTAACTGTCTGTACTACATTTTACTGCAGTAACGTTTTAGAAATGTTATATTAATCATTGTTTAGTGAAAATTGTGAAGGTTAAATACTGAACCGAGCTATCTTTGGTCTTTGAGATAATAATTAATGATTATAACGAAATAGTCAGTCGGACTTAGTCAGTAATACGGCTACACTCGCTTATTCTTCACTCATAATTGATTCATTTTCATCTTAAATGTGCCTCAGTTTCGTTGGCGTCTTAAAGATCAATTAAACGATTGATTTAATAAACGAGTAATTATTCATCAAACCCTCTAAAAAGCCTTACTTTTGAAATGAGTTTTAAATGACCAAATCTTCAGGATAGGATGATATTCCTTCATTCGAACTTTAAATCAGTTTTTTATATCATTTACGAGCTCTAGTAATCATACTAAATATATTTTTCAGATAGAATAACCATCCAATTACTTTTAAAAAAATTGCCAAACCAATAATTATATTTTTAATGTGATAAAATAATAATACTGGTACCAAATTAACAGCAGCTGCTTGCTTGGTTGCAGTTCATTATAAGGTATTTAAAAATATGAAATAATTTTGTTTCATAGTTAAAAATAAACTATTTAACTGTACCATATTGTTATAAATACAAGTAAAGTTAGAAAGTATCGGTTCTCGCTTTTATCTATTACTCTACCCGGTAGTTTATCTCAACTCTTTTTTCAAAAGATAGTGGTTTATTTTCGAGGTAAAAGTAATTATTTATAACCAATTCAAAACTATGCTTTGTTCTTAGGCCCTGACCTCATTAATCAGATTCTAATATTTCATTTGACCACATGATTATTTACATATAAGTTCTAAAACAATATAGATCATTGGGTTCGCCTCGGAATGCAGCAGTTAAAACTGTTCCATCCTGGGTTGCTTCATCATTCATTCATCATTGTTGCGGATTAGGAAACCCCAGCATAGCTGCTAGGCACATCTTTCACAAGCGGGAATATTGCGTAGGTTACCGGAAGGATAGGATATAGCAGGAAAGGAAAGAGTGGGATGGGACGGCAGCCAAATCGACCCTTCAGAGAGCCAACTCCCGTTCCCCTGAGACAGCTGAGGCTCTCAAACAGGGGACCCGCATTCTGCCCTCCAACTGGTCAACTCAACAGACAGGGTATCCATGTACATCAGCCAGGGACCATCCAATCTCAGGTTAACAGGTTGGGGACCAAACCCGGAGATTATGTCCCTAGCCGCTGCAAATGGAGACCTGGGGTACTTTTACAGAGCATTTCCTGCGGAAGATTTTCTCGTCAAATAGCAGTTAGATATTTTGTAAGTCTATAATTGATAGTGTATCATTTTCAATAAACCCGTCAACCTGCTCGCCGCGTCTCGCCAAAGTCGCACAGCTTGACCCGGGCGAAGTCTGACCTGAAGACGAGCACGTTGTCCAATTTGACGTCGCGGTGAACGAGGTCGCGGGCGTGGATGTGCTCCAGTGCGGCGGCCAGCTGTCAAACAAACAACAACAAACCATTTGAGTTGTGTCATAAACGTAATGGGTTGTATCAGATTACAGTACGTTAACTAAAATTGGTTTTGGTTTATTGAAAACCAGATGCTTGAACCCGGTCTCGTACTTGCTTTGCAGCACACCTTTGTACGTACAACTCCTGTTCTAAATCTTACCTGCCTGGCCACCCGTTTGCTGTGCAGCTCTCCTATACCAGTCTCAGACACGTTTCTCGTGAGGTCCCCCGGGGGCGCATACTCTTGACTGAACACGTTCAACACCTGTTCTATATCTTACCTGCCTGGCCACCCGTTTGATGTGCAGCTCTTCTATCACTGTCTCAGACACGTTTCTCGTGAGGTCCCCCAGGAGCGCATACTCTTGACTGAACACGTACAACACCTGTTCTATACCTTACCTGCCTGGCTACCCTTTGGCTGTGCAGCTCTTCTATCCCTGTCTCAAACACGTTCCTCGTGAGGTCCCCCAGTGGTACATACTCTTGACTGAACACGTACAACTCCTGTTCTATATTTTACCTGCCTGGCCACCCGTTTGCTGTGCAGCTCTCCTATCCCTGTCTCAGACACGTTGCTTGTGAGGTCCCCCAGGGGTGCATATTCTTGACTGAACACGTAGAACCCTGCCGTCTCGAACGCCACGTCATGAGTCGTCACTATGTTCTTGTGAGCAGCAAGGTGGAGTCCGTAGTGGAATTCTCTGTAGAAGTCCTGGAAATCATTTTCGGAACAAATTTCCAATTATCAATTTCTTAAAGTGCTATGTGCGTCTTACATATATAGAACTAAAGTATTGTATTTTAGCACAATAATAATACTTATTTTTCTTCTCTTAATATGCACTGTTAATTACACCTAACAAAACGAGTGCATTTCAAGAAATTGTTTAATACAAACCCCATCATATGAAAAAAATGTGTAGATAAATAATGTCGTTAATCTACGAAATGTAACACAAATTGCTATAAGATAAATTTGTTCTTCAAGCTAGTGGAAATATAAACATAGAGACAATTAAATATATTCTGACTTTAATTGCAATCAGCTAACCCTTATAATACTTCATAAGTTATTTGGTTGGATAAAAAAATGGGTGTTATGCTGGCCTAAAAGTTAGCATATTGTATAAAAAAGACTGATTATTTTGGAACGGTGTGCTTTAACTTTGTAATTCGTCATCAAACAAATCAGTTGACTCATTTACGCATCCATCCAAAAGCCTCACCAATCCCCATACAAGACTTTTAACAACTGTAACCCTATAACGTTATACCGAATTCCGCCTGTCCACTCACATCCTGTCCAACGAACGAAAACTTCTTTTGGTCCCCCGAAGAGTAAGACAGAAGACAATGCCGTCCCTGAAAAAATTGACAGCTTGTCATAAAAACCACTTGTTGTCTTTACCAATCACGGTAAAGGCTAAGACGTTTCATCTTCTATCTGGGAAAACCAAAGTGCAGGTGGGAAAAAACAAAGTACAGATTTCGGACCAAGGGGCGCTTCGAGCAGTCTCAAACTGATATCTTATCTCCAAGGGCAGTTACCCTGTATTCGTATCGTTCCCGATTCGGTAATGTGTTAAAGTCAGTTTCCATATTGCCTATTGCCTTTTAAAAACAGTTTCATATAGTGGGGTTCAGCGATTAATAATTTTGTTCTTGTGTTTCAATTATTACCATATGTAATGTATATCATTTCAATGAAGATTTATAACTTCCTTGCTCGCTCATGAATGTCTTATCTACTTTAAACTTAACTTTCTATACTTCTCTTTAGAGATGTAATTTCTTAAATTGTTGTCTTAAAGGTTACTTTAAACTAAAATTCAAATTAGTTTTATAATGTAATTTGATCAAATTTCGCATTTGCTTAGTTAACACTTCAAGTGACTTTGAGTTTTAGTATTTCAATTTAAGGGTGCGCCGTACCTCCCTTCCGCACGCTAAAGTAAGGGGTTTGCATCTCCCTCATTGCAGGCTAAATTGTTAACCAATTAAAAATAATTTGATTTTATTTAATTCAATAAATATTCATATAGAGATCATACGATTTAAAAATCGTGATTTTAATTCAAAATAAGTGGTAGGCCATTAGTAATGTTCTCAAATTAAGCGTTTTTCTAAAGATTCCTAACGTTTGGAGAAAAATTATTTTGGAGAAAAGGAACGGTATGATCCCTAGATTGGAATCTGAAAAGTGTGAAACTGCAAATAGTTTGTTAGAAATCTGTAAAATAACAGTGCGATCGAGGAGAACAAAATGGTCTTCAAGCGTAAATATGCATGGCCCTGCTTGTTGGCGGCGCCGGTGCGGCGCTAAACAACAATGAATTCAATCTGGGTAGGGCGCACCCTTAAAAACCTGCTGGTAATTTGCTCAAGTAATATAATTTATCCTGTGTTTATACATTATGTTTGACTTAATTTAATATATTAATGATCTCAGATTTAATTTATTTCAACACACTTTTGTTTCTAGAATGACAGCTTTTCATTAGATCCTCTCTCTCTTTCGTTCATTCGTCTCTCACAACTTTCAATCAGACTGTGTCCCATTCAGATGATCACTGGTTTTAATTATGCTGGATTACTTATTATTTTCATCAACGACTAAGCAACTAATATAAACAACTTCGTTAAACTAGAATAGACAAAAAAGAGGCTTTATTTAATCTTTATTCTGAGGTTCTTACTCCTACTCCCAGAATTTATCTTTCAAAATTTTATCCATAGAAGTCTAGCGACATTATACGTTTCACATGTAGCGTCATATGTTTTACACTATGAACTTAGTCTTGAAAAGGGCTCCTATTGGTCGATAACCAACCATCAAAACGTCCCAACCACCCCGCACTCCCGAATCGCTTCCTAACACTCATACGCCTGAGCCCCGCCCACCTTGATGGAGACGTAGGGCTTCGGCAGCGCCTTCAGCACCATCTCTGTGTCCGTCACCCTGTGCTCCACCAGCAGGATCTTGCCAAACCATCCCTCGCCTACGATCTGCAGAATGTCGAACTCCTCTGCTAGGTTGACCTGGAACATGAATTGGGATCACTTTAATAAACAACATTCAAATACATTTGCTACACACAGTGGCCTTAAAAGGGGAAATGCCTCTTCCTTCGCGCTTGATTAGGTAATATATTTTGAATACCCTCTATGGATCAATGTTAGCTTAACCTATATACCACGTTTTAATAAACTAGTAAACCAACAGTCATTGACCAGTAAGTAAGAAGGAAACGATAGTTTAATGATTATCCATTAGGATCGCATTGAGCAACGAACTGTGTAAACCGCTAATTGAACATTTGAACTATTTTGGCAATCGTTAGCATAGAATACAAATTCAATTTAGCCAACTAATTTATTTAGTTTATTTAGCTACTTTTAATGGTGACAGGTACATTTAATTGTGTTCAATATACCAATGTTTACCACTGACTCAGTGTCTCAGTGGTTTTGCCATTGAAAACAGTAGAAACAATTTTGAAAAATTTTAATTTTTATATATTTTTTGCAGTTTTTGGTGTAATATACATTTTAAAGTAAAAAATGTGAATATATATAATAAAAAAACGTGGGATACGAAATTGTATGAAAAGCTGCCCATTGATGTGGTCTCTAGGTGTCTAGGTCTCAGACGGACAAACAAAACCGTGGGATACGAAATTGTATGAAAAGCTGCCCATTGATGTGGTCTCTAGGTGTCTAGGTCTCAGACGGACAAACAAAACCGTGGGATACGAAATTGTATGAAAAGCTGCCCATTGATGTGGTCTCTAGGTGTCTAGGTCTCAGACGGACAAACAAAACCGTGGGATACGAAATTGTATGAAAAGCTGCCCATTGATGTGGTCTCTAGGTGTCTAGGTCTCAGACGGACAAACAAAACCGTGGGATACGAAATTGTATGAAAAGCTGCCCATTGATGTGGTCTCTAGGTGTCTAGGTCTCAGACGGACAAACAAAACCGTGGGATACGAAATTGTATGAAAAGCTGCCCATTGATGTGGTCTCTAGGTGTCTAGGTCTCAGACGGACAAACAAAACCGTGGGATACGAAATTGTATGAAAAGCTGCCCATTGATGTGGTCTCTAGGTGTCTAGGTCTCAGACGGACAAACAAAACCGTGGGATACGAAATTGTATGAAAAGCTGCCCATTGATGTGGTCTCTAGGTGTCTAGGTCTCAGACGGACAAACAAAACCGTGGGATACGAAATTGTATGAAAAGCTGCCCATTGATGTGGTCTCTAGGTGTCTAGGTCTCAGACGGACAAACAAAACCGTGGGATACGAAATTGTATGAAAAGCTGCCCATTGATGTGGTCTCTAGGTGTCTAGGTCTCAGACGGACAAACAAAACCGTGGGATACGAAATTGTATGAAAAGCTGCCCATTGATGTGGTCTCTAGGTGTCTAGGTCTCAGACGGACAAACAAAACCGTGGGATACGAAATTGTATGAAAAGCTGCCCATTGATGTGGTCTCTAGGTGTCTAGGTCTCAGACGGACAAACAAAACCGTGGGATACGAAATTGTATGAAAAGCTGCCCATTGATGTGGTCTCTAGGTGTCTAGGTCTCAGACGGACAAACAAAACCGTGGGATACGAAATTGTATGAAAAGCTGCCCATTGATGTGGTCTCTAGGTGTCTAGGTCTCAGACGGACAAACAAAACCGTGGGATACGAAATTGTATGAAAAGCTGCCCATTGATGTGGTCTCTAGGTGTCTAGGTCTCAGACGGACAAACAAAACCGTGGGATACGAAATTGTATGAAAAGCTGCCCATTGATGTGGTCTCTAGGTGTCTAGGTCTCAGACGGACAAACAAAACCGTAAACCCCATTTTTTTGTGTTGAGAGAGCATCAAATCAAATATTCCCATCAATAATTTAAATTCAACAAAAAATGGAACACGTGTTATCGGTTTCAAGCAACAGGTCCACTATATAACATTTTGTTTTTTTCAGACATAATTTGTAATGAATTCATAGTATTTTGAATGATCTATGTTTAGTTTTTGTTTAAATAAATACAATGTATTCGACAGTTAAATCATGTTTCCGACAAGTTATCAAGTATTTGCCCCAGTTTATTATTATATTATTATATTATTAAGTTTATTGAGCCCCAACAGTAACTTTTGCGTTTCACGTATTCTAAAACAATTGATAATAAATCAGAGGATAAGAGTCATAGCAACGAAACCTGCATAGGAACAATGGGCAGACTTGGCAGGGAAATGTAATTATAATTTAACTGCGACACTGCCAAGACAGAACAGTTCACGAGCGCCCTCTCTATCACACTCGGACGAACAAACACACGAATACACGCACACACGGATACACACACACACACACACACACACACACACACACACACACACACACAATCACACAATCGCACAACTGTGTTTCGTCTCCAGTCAGTGGTAAACAACTGCTAACGAACGAACTGCTGCTGTCCCCGTGGTAGCAGATAGCGAGATCGCGATTGGGGATGAATAGATCATTTAGTTGAACCCTTATTAGTGAATTTCTTATGGAAAGTGAGCTATTAGCATGGGGTGCACGGTGAAACTTAAGCCCGGGGCCACCATAGAAGTTCCTAACGTGACCCCCTGAACTCGTTTTGGGGGGTCGTTCAAAATTGTATATATATATATGTGTGTGTGTGTGTGTTTGCACTCTAGCAGTCACATTTTTTGTCCGATTTACTTCAAATTTGGTAGGGACGTTCCTTTCTATAATCAGTTGGACAAGTTCGTTGGGCAAAACGATCGGAAAACTCTAAACTCCTTTTTTGGCGATTAATATTTTAAATTTCGAGGTTTTGGGCCCAAAAAGGGTCATAAAAGCCCCGGATGTAAAATTAATGCATGCCAAAAGATGGGAATTGATGAGGCAAAAGTTTTAAGCCCTCTCTCGTCATGCTAGCATAAATATTTACGGAGTTATCAAAGAAAATGTGTATCGACTAAACACAGTACGTTATCTTATGGGGGCTTTACATTAGAAAAGCCTGTTATTCACTTGTTGGTGTACTTTTCTCATCCCCAACAACCTCACACCTACTTTCAAGCCTGACTCGACCCTCTCCTAACCTTATAATGTGCAAAATCGTATTCCCAGCATTGCAGGTAAATAAAACCAGGAACATCAGAAGAACCAAAAAATCGATATTTTCAGATTTCAATAAAAATTGGAATAAATGCTAGTTTTACACTGATTTTGAGGAAATTCACTTAAAAGTTTAAAAGTTTTTTATATTGAAATTCACTTCCCACACGTCAGCGTGCTGCGTGCGATCTCGTGTTGCTTTGAATCCACTAATTTTAGGTTAACAGTTGTCATACAAAACAAACACAATCACTTTCTGAAGATGAACGAATTTTATAATTAATTTAGCTGATGTTCTACTCTTGGAACGCAGATCTTACAGTCGTAAGAAACAGGTGCCTTGAAAATGTTGTTTGCCATGAAAAACAACGTCTTCTTTTAACTATTGTCATGTATTGTTGTTAACGCCCAACGACAATAAAGTTATTTATTTAAAATAACCTTTATTTATAATAAGAAATCAATGTTCGTAAGAGTAATACCGCAGCATTGGACAGAGACATAAGAAACAATTTAATCGCTAATAAACTTGCGTAGCCCAGACTCAAGTGTCGTAGAGAGCAGCAGCCTGCAATCCTGTCAAGGTCTGCTCATTTGGCGTTTATGGATTTTCTGGCTAACCCGTATGAAGTCCAAAAACAACTGTGTCACGTGATTTACAATGAAGCTAGGAACATTACATGTATTGTAAGGTTACCATATTTTATTTTCCTCATAAACTTAACTCTTAAACTGCTTACATGCTTTGATCAGCTATTTAAAAAAAACGGATTTTTACTATTAGTTAAAGTTTATTTAAATCTTCTTGTAAAACACCAGCTGCCATCGTACCCAGTTTCACCCGAGAATACGTATTTGTTTGCTGTATTTTGTGGTTAACCCATGGAACTACTATGAACCATGATCAGCTGTTTGAATTCTTATCAGCTCAAACTAAAGTGAATGTCCATAAGAATAACATAAGTTTGGAACTATGACTCTCAGCGGGTGGAGCCCTATAGGAATTTCTTAAAATCCTTTCTTAGTGCTTACCTACGTTATGGAAAGAGTATGCATACCAAATTCCACTGTTGTAGGTGTAGATGTTTGGCCTAGGGATTGATCGGTTTTTCTTATTTATAGATTGTCCATAAGATTAACAATGGGTTGGAACTTTGACTCTCCGTGGGGCGGAGCCCTACGGCAATTTATAAAATCCTTTCTTAGTGGTTACTTACGTTATGGAAGGAAAGAGTACACGTGCAAAATGTCGTGGTTGTAGGTGTAGAGGTTTGGCCTGGGGAATGATCGGTTTTTCGTATTTATAGACATAGAAGAAGAAGATAACTTCTTCCTTACTTCATCTGGGTGAGCTAATGTCTCAGGGGTCGCGGTCTGAGTTAAGCGTTTTTTTGTATGTCTTTTAAATCAAGGCTTCAGTGGCATTTCCGTGAAATATCAATTTGTTTATTAGAATGGACGTATGTTGTACCCTTACATACAATATGGCAGCTGTGCTTAACAGAGCTATTTGTGAACAACAGCATTAATGTTGAAAGAATCAGACTAAGCTTGGTTATTCAGTCAGCCAAAGTGGTACTATAAAAGTTATAATAAAATAAACCCCTACCATTTAAACAAGATATCATGTTACCAGTTATTTTAGAACTGGCCTACTCTATGATCTTTACAGTCGTACCAACAAAGCAAAAAAAAACTATTAACAATAAGGAATATAAGTATCACTAGAATAAAAACTCCTGCCATTTATTTAATGTTTTTTACTTTTCCAACAGATCTCCAACGCAAACCAACCTCATTGTGTTGACTGTAGACAATTAAATACCCCCGTCGCAGCAAACCTGCGTACTCAGCGAATTTCCAATGCATAATATTTGTCTGAATTCCACATAAAGCCGCGTACCAAGTTTCATAAAAATATATTCACATATAAGCGATTTTAATTATTCTCCATAAGAATAGCATTGGTAATGAGTACGTAGGTTTGCTGAAACAAGGAACACAAACAATTGATTTTTATGCTAATATAAATATAATTTAACTAGGCGAAGCCACATACCATGTTTCGTCAATATTCAATCATAAATAAGCTTTATATAACATTTTAGTTATTCTCCATAAGAATAACATGGGGGCTGAGTAAGCAGGTTTGCTGCAACAAGGAACTAAAAATTGGTTTTTATGCAATTATGAATATAGCTCAACCAAGTGAAGCTACATACCAAGTTTTATTAATTTATGTTCAAAATTAAGGGAGTCATTACATTTTACTTATTCTCCATAAGAATAACATGGGGGCTGAGTATGCAGGTATGCTGCTACGGGAATAACCCATAAAAAATCAATTTTTTGTGCAAATATCAATATACTAGTACTACGTGAAGCCACATACCAAGTTTCATCAACATTATAAAATTTATTATTCATATTTCAACATTATTCATAAAATAAATAATCGAGATATCAAATTTTATTTATCCTCCATAAGGATAACATTGGACAACGTACTGTGTTTAGCACTTTGAATATCTCAGCAACGGTTGAGCGTAGAATCACAATTTAAACACCAAAATGATTGTTTTGTGGAACTGAACAGATTTCTAAAAGCAAATGTGAAGTTTAAATTAAAATAAACTGAGGAAATGCCAAAAACCTTTTTCGTATAAGATTAACATGGGAGATTTTATGAGTAGGTTTTTTGAATTTTCTCCGCAACCACTTAACCTAGGTTAATAATTCAAAATACTATATTATTTGTTTTTTTTAAGCTCTATAACATGGTCAAAACCAAAATTAAGTTTTTAAAAATTGTAGGGTAAAAAATGCAAAAAACTGATTTTTGGAAAATTTAAAACCCCCATAAACCCCCCTTCCCATGGTCCGATTTTTCTGGTTTTCGAACTTAAAGTCATGAATGTCACTTTACACATTTGAGCCAAATTTCATCGAGATCAGACGTTTTTTACTCAAGTTATCGCATTCACGGACACACACACACACACATATATATATATATATATATATATATATATATATATATATATATACATATATATAAATTTGAACGAATAGTGTTTTTGTCATCTGGGGACCTCAAAACAAAAGATTATCATGGTCTCGGACTTAAGTCTTACCATGAGACCTACGGTAATAGCTTCTTCCCTATAGGGGAAATTCGCTAAAACTACAGAACAAAGACAACAAAGATGTAATAAATGTCAGAAACATTATTAAATGCATAGTTTACAACTGAAATAACCTTCAGTAGAATCACACAATCGTCCAAAAACTACATTAGAAACAAACTCAACACGTAAAACACAGCCACTGATCTGAGTTATAGATTTAAATGGCGTTTGGCGTTTCTGTTTAGGAGGAGGACAAATCAAACAAAATACTATAGATCTGATTTAGTGATCGTTAATGTTGTTTAAAAATATGATTATTAAATTACAAACCTTAATTAAAACAAGTTTTTATTTATTTTTAACTATTTATTTACTGTGGAAGTGCAATATCACTTTTTCTTTCAATGCAACACGAGTCAGTATTTTATTACTTTAGTCTGTGTAGCATAAATAATAGATACTGCATTGGATATATTTGTATGTAATATTTGGTAATAAATTGGTAAATTAGAGATAGCTTGGCATATGGCTCTGCCCTTCACTATTTTTTGTGAACTTGTTATTATTTTAATATTATTAATGTATTGGTTATACATTAGTCACGTTTTACTTTATTTGACCAATATTAACGCTTGTAAATAAAGACCTTTTTGTTTACTTATTTAAATCAATTCACCTGAGGTAAAATAATTAAATTTAAATAACAACCAGTACAGACTAAGATTTTTTGGTGAGTGTCTTAACATAAATATTTGTTTCACGATTGTAAAAACTATTACTAATATGTTTCTCTACGGACTTAACAAACTAAACATTACCAGTTATTATTTTATTTGTTTTGTTCAACAGTGCTGACAGTTCTTAAGTTTAAAATTTTCAACTAAAGACGTCACAATGTACGTTGCTGTTTAACCGTACTATTAAAATCTTTGCTGTGTTTGAATAAAATATAGCGCCTACATTACAACTCGACCAAAAACTCCAACATAACAAGATATTTTTGAGTATACACAGAAATATTGAGATAAACATTGGATTCGAGATGTGAACAATAACAGCGGTCCCGCTAACATCGACACGTAGTAAACAGTGAGAGCCGATAGACCTGCCGGGCTATAGATAGCAGCACCAGATTAGAACTACTGTATACCGCTCCACGCTCAACTGTTCGTACAGCGCGAGCCGCCGAGCCTCTGACATATGTGAGCTCTGTCTGACATGTGTTCTCTTTTCATTTCCTCTTCAACCTTTCTACTCTAGTTATGTTTATTTTCCCAAAGGTATTTGTATTTTAGAATGTATTAGTAACTATTTAAGAACAATTGAAACTCTCTGTGTATAATTACAAATTTAGTTTTATTGGTTTACTTAAAAACTGACATTTATTTTATGGGAATTATGTAAACAAAATATTTTTTATGTCAAATTTAAAATGTATAACATCGATGAAACTAGAGTTATAGTATCATAACAAATACCATTACACTGTAAAATGGATTGGTGTGTTTTAAAGTTTTTGTTGGACTAAGAAACAAAATTGCAAACGGGGATGATGGTGGTCGAATACACTCTTGGTACATGAAAACTTTAAGAATTTAACCAAGCCTATTTGTCTCGTAGGAGTATAATGATCAGTGAAAATTAAACGTGGTAGTCTATATGGAAAATTGAATCGTTTGTGGTTTAAAAACCTGTTTATTTACTGGAAATTATAATATCAAGATGAATCCTAAACCTAAGATGACATGCCTCATGATCACTTCCTGTCTGTTATTAGACGTGTTTTAGGGTTGCAACATGAACGATATACGCTCAAATACCCCCGTAGCAGCAAACCTGCGTACTCAGCGAATTTCCAATGCATATATATGTATATTAATACCACATAAAGCCACATACCAAGTTTCATCAATATACATTCATAAATAAACGATTTATGACATTTTAATTATTCTCCATAAGAATAACATGGCAGCTGAGTATGCAGGTTTGCTGAAGCAAGGAACACAAAAAATGGGGTTTTATACAAATATCAATACAACTCATCTAGGTAAAGCGACATACCAAATTTCATTAATTTATTTTCATAATGAAGGCAGATAACACGTTACTTATTCTCCATAAGAATAACATGGGGCTGAGTACGCAGGTTTGCTGCTACGGGAGCCTTGGGTAAAAAATTGTCTTTTTGAGCAAATATCAATGGTCCACAACCAGATGAAGCCGTATACCAAGTTTCGTCAGTATACGTTGATAAATAGGCGAGATATAAAATTTTTCTTTTCCTCCATAAGAATAACATTAGACAACGTACTGTGTTTAGCACTTTCAATATCTCGGTAACCAATTGACGTAGAGAAATGATCAAAATACCAAATTGTGTGTTTCTTTAAGCTGAATCCAATGGTGAAAACTAAAATTTGAATATTTCAAAAATTATATGTGAAAAATTCGAAAAACCCATTTTTGGGGTACAAAACCCCCCCAAAATACCCCTTCGGGTAGAGCGATCTGGCTGGTTTTCGAACTTAAAGTCATAAATGTTGCTTTACACGTTTATACTAAATTTCATCAAAATCGGATCATTTTTACGAGAGTTATCGTGCTCACGGACACACACATATATATATATATATATATATATATATATATATATATATATATATATATATATATATATATATACAGTATCGAACGAATGGTGTTTTTGGGGTCTGGGGACCTCAAAACGAAAAGTTATCATGGTCCCGGGCCTAGGTCTTACCATGCCGACTACGGTAATAGCTTCTTCCCTATAGGGGAAATTCGCTAAAACAGGACCTGGAGTTTTGAATCCGAACCAATAATGTACAGTTTCGACTTATAGAGGTTCCCCAGACAACACTTCGACTTATAGAGGTACAGCGTCTGTACACATTAAAGTTATAGGTATTACAGTTAAAACTTTGAGTTATAGAGGTGCGGCGGTAGGCTAAGCAGACACAAAACTTCGAGTTATCGAGATGTTCCCCGCCAACCCTTCGACTTAAAGAGGTAGAAAAGCATAGCATAACAAAACCAGGGAAAGAGAAATAACAAAAATTCGACTTATAAAGGAATTCGATTTATTGGGATTCGAGTTATTGGGGTTCGAGTTATTGAGGTTCCACTGCACTTTCTGAGATCTCACTCTCATAAAGTTCCTGCTCGTGCAATAATGTACAGGAATATAGGAAACCGAAACTGTTCAGAAAATTTAATTTTGAATTTAATAGATTTCAAATGTAATTCATGTTTAATTTTTCAAAGTCTTCCCATTATGTTACCAGGTATAAGAGGAAGATGTTTGAGAAATGAATATTTGTTGCATTTCTTGTATTTGCAAGATCTCATGATCATTGTCAACATTTGTATTGCAGAGCCAAAATCAAATATTTTCTCAATATATACCTATTGATGATCGGTCCGCCCGATCAAAAGCGATTGCCTTACATATGATTAAATGCATATTTACTGTTTTTTACATTTGTACAGTATATATGAAACTGTGTGTTTTGTATTTCTAAATGTATATATATTGTAGTACTATTTTACAACGGGTTTCATTAATCAATAACTTGACTTCAAAATAGTGCATTATAAATGTTGAGCTATAGTTATTTATGTTAGACCCTAATAACTAACAGTGTTGATGGAAAACACTTATTCTTACATATAGTAAAAATACCCCCGTAGCAGCAAACCTGCATACTTAGCGAATTTCCAATGCATATATATTTATCTTAATGCCACATAAAGCTACATACCAAGTTTCATCAATATACATTCATAAATAAACAATTTATGACATTTTAATTATTCTCCATAAGAATAACATGGCGGCTGAGTATGCAGGTTTGCTGAAGCAAGGAACACAAAAAAATGGGGTTTTATGCTTATATCAATATAACTCAACTAGGTGAAGTCACTTACCAAATTTCATTAATTTATTTTCATAATTAAGGGAGATAACACGTTACTTATTCTCCATAAGGATAACATGGGGCTGAGTACGCAGGTTTGCTGCTATGAGAGCCTTTGTCAAAAAATTTTTTTTTGAGGAAATATCAATGGTCCACAACCAGATAAAGCCGTATACCAAGTTTCGTCAGTATATGTTCATAAATAAGCGAGATAAAAAATTTTTATTTTCCTCCATAAGAATAACATTAGACAACGTACTGTGTTTAGCACTTTCAATATCTCGGTAACCAATTGACGTAGAGAAATGATCAAAATACCAAATTGTGTGTTTTTTTAAGCTGAATCCAATGGGAAAAATAAAATCCGACTATTTCCAAAATTATATGTAAAAAATTCGAAAAACCCATTTTTGGGATACAAAACCCCCCCAAAATACCCTTTCGGATAGAGCGATCTGGCTGGTTTTCGAACTTAAAGTCATAAATGTTGCTTTACACGTTTATACCAAATTTCATCAAAATCAGATAATTTTTACGAGAGTTATCGTGCTCACGGACACACACATATATATATATATATACAGTATCGAACGAATGGTGTTTTTGGGGTCTGGGGACCTCAAAACGAAAAGTTATCATGGTCCCGGGCCTAGGTCTTACCATGCCGACTACGGTAATAGCTTCTTCCCTATAGGGGAAATTCGCTAAAACAGGACCTGGAGTTTTGAATCCGAACCAATAATGTACAGTTTCGACTTATAGAGGTTCCCCAGACAACACTTCGACTTATAGAGGTACAGCGTCTGTACACATTAAAGTTATAGGTATTACAGTTAAAACTTTGAGTTATAGAGGTGCGGCGGTAGGCTAAGCAGACACAAAACTTCGAGTTATCGAGATGTTCCCCGCCAACCCTTCGACTTAAAGAGGTAGAAAAGCATAGCATAACAAAACCAGGGAAAGGGAAATAACAAAAATTCGACTTATAAAGGAATTCGATTTATTGGGATTCGAGTTATTGGGGTTCGAGTTATTGAGGTTCCACTGCACTTTCTGAGATCTCACTCTCATAAAGTTCCTGCTCGTGCAATAATGTACAGGAATATAGGAAACCGAAACTGTTCAGAAAATTTAATTTTGAATTTAATAGATTTCAAATGTAATTCATGTTTAATTTTTCAAAGTCTTCCCATTATGTTACCAGGTATAAGAGGAAGATGTTTGAGAAATGAATATTTGTTGCATTTCTTGTATTTGCAAGATCTCATGATCATTGTCAACATTTGTATTGCAGAGCCAAAATCAAATATTTTTTGATGATCGGTCCGCCCGATCAAAAGCGATTGCCTTACATATGATTAAATGCATATTTACTGTTTTTTACATTTGTACAGTATATATGAAACTGTGTGTTTTGTATTTCTAAATGTATATATATTGTAGTACTATTTTACAACGGGTTTCATTAATCAATAACTTGACTTCAAAATAATGCATTACAAATGTTGAGCTATAGTTATTTATGTTAGACCCTAATAACTAACAGTGTTGATGGAAAACACTTATTCTTACATATAGTAAAAATACCCCCGTAGCAGCAAACCTGCATACTTAGCGAATTTCCAATGCATATATATTTATCTTAATGCCACATAAAGCTACATACCAAGTTTCATCAATATACATTCATAAATAAACAATTTATGACATTTTAATTATTCTCCATAAGAATAACATGGCGGCTGAGTATGCAGGTTTGCTGAAGCAAGGAACACAAAAAAATGGGGTTTTATGCTTATATCAATATAACTCAACTAGGTGAAGTCACTTACCAAATTTCATTAATTTATTTTCATAATTAAGGGAGATAACACGTTACTTATTCTCCATAAGGATAACATGGGGCTGAGTACGCAGGTTTGCTGCTATGAGAGCCTTTGTCAAAAAATTTTTTTTGAGGAAATATCAATGGTCCACAACCAGATAAAGCCGTATACCAAGTTTCGTCAGTATATGTTCATAAATAAGCGAGATAAAAAATTTTTATTTTCCTCCATAAGAATAACATTAGACAACGTACTGTGTTTAGCACTTTCAATATCTCGGTAACCAATTGACGTAGAGAAATGATCAAAATACCAAATTGTGTGTTTTTTTAAGCTGAATCCAATGGGAAAAATAAAATCCGACTATTTCCAAAATTATATGTAAAAAATTCGAAAAACCCATTTTTGGGATACAAAACCCCCCCAAAATACCCTTTCGGATAGAGCGATCTGGCTGGTTTTCGAACTTAAAGTCATAAATGTTGCTTTACACGTTTATACCAAATTTCATCAAAATCAGATAATTTTTACGAGAGTTATCGTGCTCACGGACACACATATATATATATATATATATATATATATATATATATATACAGTTTCGAACGAATGGTGTTTTTGGGGTCTGGGGACCTCAAAACGAAAAGTTATCATGGTCCCGGGCCTAGGTCTTACCATGCCGACTACGGTAATAGCTTCTTCCCTATAGGGGAAATTCGCTAATAATTACAATCAGTGTGTGATGATTGCCGAGAATCTTCAGTCAATAACTTGTCACTATTTAATCTACCATAGTCATCTCATACAGAAAACTCAAATCTACCGTTCTCTATTTATTATAGTTAGGTCGCTTTTACAAATAATATCATACTAAAATAATAAATCTGAATGTATGTTGTTTCTTCCATCACACAAAGATTAATGGACCAATTTAACTAGAATTTATAGGCCTAAATCACACAATACTTATTGCTATTTGAAAAACCTATTTTGGCCATTAATTTTATATTTTTAGCCTATGGACGTTTAATTTGACTGGTTTTACTAATTATTTCTTGTTTGTTAGGCGAGATAGATCATAGTTTCAGTACAGAATGCAGGTCACAGGACTGTTGTGTGAGTGAAGAGGCCGTTAGTTGGTCCAAAATAAATATAAAAACCGTTATATGCTAATTTAACATAATTCAGCTTAAAGTCCAGTTTTAAAACATATTTTCAGTATTTTTAATACATGTTTTATACCTTCATAGTCTTCCTAATGTTATATACACGTCAAGTTCTTTAAGGGCGGGATCTATGACAGACCACTAAACCGGTTTTCATGCTTCATGTGTTTATTAAAAGAGGTCGAGGCGTAGATTCAATAAAATATAGTCTTCACCACAAAGGCAACCTGAGCTTTAATTTTATTTTTATTGGAGGAAAACAATTATATTTAAGGTATACTGATACATTAATGAAACAGAATAATAACAAGAACAACGAAAATACAAGCATCCGTTATGGTAAATAAAATAATTACTGGCATGAAAACGCAGAATGCCCTATACGTTAACTCGGTTGTTGTAGATTCAGAAGTGTAAAACAACCAATTCTGACCAAGTTCGAGCAGCAAGTCCTAAATGTTGGATCAAAATGTATGAACCTCCCGGGTTGAGGAGTTGAGTTCAACCCTTAAGTCAGTCCCTTGTTGGATAAATTAAAATAGCGATTCTACCAGGACAATATCGGCAGGGGGATTGGGGTCGTTGTTTGACTTTTCGTCCCAAAATATCATAATTGATCAGTTACCTGTTCCATTTACATTTCTGATAATTGCTTTTTCTTTAACAAATTACATGGAATAACTCCCTCTCGAGTTTGAATCGTGCCTCATATTTATTGGGAGATACTACAGTGGATGGCGCCCGTGCCCGTGCCAAGTGATGGACTCTACCGTGGTCCCAGCCCAATCAGCTATTTGGCATTTGGCTCTCGCTTGTTTAATTATACATTTAGACACTGAGCCTCTCTATCGGCATCGCGGCTTCGTGGTGTAGGTTGGCCTTGCGTGACGCAGCATTGTGGCGTTACATGAACAGTAGGCTTGCGTGACGCAGCATTGTGGCGTTACATTAACAGTAGCCTTGCGTGACGCAGCATTGTGGCGTTACATGAACAGTAGGCTTGCGTGACGAAGCATTGTGGCGTTAAATGAACAGTAGGCTTGCGTGACGCAGCATTGTGGCTTTACATTAACAGTAGCCTTGTGTGACGCATCATTGTGGCATTGCATTAACAGTAGCCTTGCGTGACGCAACATTGTGGCTTTACATTAACAGTAGCCTTGCGTGACAAAGCATTGTGGCGTTACATTAACAGTAGACTTGCGTGACGCAGCATTGTGGCATTGCATTAACAGTAGCCTTGCGTGACGCAGCATTGTGGCGTTACATGAACAGTAGGCTTGCGTGACGCAGCACTGTGGCGTTACATTAACAGTAACCTTGCGTGACGCAGCATTGTGGTGTTACATTAACAGTAACCTTGCGTGACGCAGCATTGTGGCATTACATTAACAGTATCCTTGCGTGGCGCAGCACTGTGGCGTTACATTAACAGTAGCCTTGCGTGACGCAGCATTGTGGCATTACATTAACAGTGTCCTTGTGTTACGCAGCACTGTGGCGTTACATTAACAGTAGCCTTGCGTGACGCAGCATTGTGGTGTTTCAATATCTATTATACACATGTTGGACTATTCTCGCCATGAAAAATTCCATGGCTCGGCACCGGAGGCCTTCAAATTTCCCAATTAATTCTTACTGATAGCGGTTTCTTTAATCAATTTACAGGGCAATGGTAAATAGTATGTTTTAGCGAATTTCCCCTATAGGGAAGAAGCTATTACCGTAGTCGGCATGGTAAGAGCTAGGCCCGGGACCATGATAACTTTTCGTTTTGAGGTCCCCAGACCCCAAAAACACCATTCATTCGAAACTGTATATATATATATATATATATATATATATATATATATATATATATATATGTCCGTGAGCACGATAACTCTCGTAAAAATTATCCGATTTTGATGAAATTTAGTATAAACGTGTAAAGCAACATTTATGACTTTAAGTTCGAAAACCAGCCAGATCGCTCCATCCGAAGGGGTGTTTTGGGGGGGTTTTGTACCCCAAAAATGGGTTTTTTGAATTTTTTACATATAATTTTGGAAAAAGTCAAATTTTGGTTTTCACCATTGGATTCGGCTTAAAAAACACACAATTTGGTATTTTGATCATTTCTCTACGTCAATTGGTTACCAAGATATTGAAAGTGCTAAACACAGTACGTTGTCTAATGTTATTCTTATGGAGAATAAGAAAAATTGTATATCTCGCTTATTTATGAAGGTATACTGACGAAACTTGGTATACGGCTTCATCTGGTTGTGGACCATTGATATTTGCTAAAAAAAATTGTTTTGCCAAAGGCTCCCGTAGCAGCAAACCTGCGTACTCAGCCCCATGTTATTCTTATGGAGGACAAGTAACGTGTTATCTCCCTTAATTATGAAAATAAATTAAAGAAATTTGGTATGTGGCTTTGCCTAAATGAGTTATATTGATATTTGTATAAAACCCCATTTTTTGTGTTCCTTCCTTCAGCAAACCTGCATACTCAGCCGCCATGTTATTCTTACGGAGAATAATTAAAATGTCATAAATCGTTTATTTATGAATGTATATTGATGAAACTTGGTATGTGGCTTTATGTGGTATTAAGATACATATATATGCATTGGAAATTCGCTGAGTGCGCAGGTTTGCTGCTACGGGGGTATTATTTTAAAGCATCGGGATTTTTAGTTGTGAGCTTTCCATTCGAGAAAATAGACGCCACGCCACCAGTCCTGCCTGATTGTTAAAAATATCGGTCCAATTAAATATAAGTATCGGAAAAATTGCAAGCCGATATCCATATTTCCATCGTTCTCAAAAATCGATGTTATAAAGAAATATAAAGTGTTTAACACTGAGCAACATAGTTTTTGGACGAATAAGTACTTTGGATGAATTGACGAAATATTGTAATATCATCTTAGAACTTATTGAATAAACTCTTTTAACAGAGTAAATT
Source organism: Allygus modestus (assembly GCA_963675035.1). Classification (NCBI taxonomy): domain Eukaryota; kingdom Metazoa; phylum Arthropoda; class Insecta; order Hemiptera; family Cicadellidae; genus Allygus; species Allygus modestus. The sequence continues at coordinate 3,154,607 of OY776115.1, forward strand.
GTATGCTATAAGCAAAATGCTATTGTAGTAAGACATGTACTTGAAATAATACTTAACCAATTAAAGTTGTTTGGTACAAGATGTGTAGCAGATTATATTATTCATACCAGCAAAATAGAAAACAATTAGTGAAAATCAAAGTGAAAAATGAATCATCAGAATCATATCCCAGCAAGTTTCATTAGTGGATCCAGCTGCCAATTGAAATTGGGCCATTAATTAATTATACCTTCATAGAACATAGTAACAAGGCCAGGTTTTGCACCGCTCCATTTTAAAACTAAAAAAAATTCCAATAGGATACTCACAAATCATATACACCACGATGAACATTGGAATGCTTATTCGTTTCGATGGAACTTATGGATGTCAGCTCTCGCTAGAGCGCTAGAGCGGGAAGCTGCGCTCTTGGTTCTTCTAAATATAGAATCTCAGTTCTCAGAACAAGTGGCTATTGTTCCATACCAACCAGTATGTTAGGGTTTGATATATTTGATCGCGTTTTTAATTTAAAAAACTGACTACATTTATTGGACTAGACTGGGTATCCAGGCTCAACTGGGAGTCAGGGAGTCAAGCCCCCAGAAGAGACAAGGAGGAACCAAGGAAGGGAAGTTGGTCACACTGGATAGCCAAAAGACTTACCAATATTGTGACAGCTTCATTTTGCTGTACCCAATGTCGACCTCTGTACTAGTACAGACCAGTCAGAGAGCCATCGAGGGCTAGTGGACAAGCGTTGAGTTAATTTGGTTATAGCGTACTTCAAATATCACTGTTCTTTCAATAAATGCCATGACATTCTTTATGAACACGAAGGATAACAAATTAACAACTCTCAATAGTAACTGTAAATTTAATTTAATCCCTGTCATATTAGTTAAATTTATTTACTTTCTAACTGCCCAAGGATTTGTTTCGGTCAGTCAATTACGTTTATATGGTTTGTATGTTGTATATTAACCGATTTCATGCGTGTGTGATGTGAGATCACCATGCAAACAACTATTTCAAAAATTAAACATTCTAACATTATTGCTATAAGTTTTACAACCTTTAATTTTACAACCTTTAATTTTTTAATTGCTATAATTTTACAACCTTTAACCTCAACAAATTTGCATTCAAAAGACAGTTACATAATCATAACACAATAAGACATATTAACAATATCACATAAACTTCCCACATCCAAATTCAATATCCCGAATACAAAGCCTAGACTACATGTCAATCAAAATTTACAATAACATTCCCATAGACATAAAATTTGCAAGTAAAGAAAGACCATTCAAAAATAAGTTAAAACAATATCTCACCAAGAAATGTCTATACAAGATTTAAGATTTGTTTAATGAAAACAACAAATAATGCATCCCACAAATTATAAAATTAAAAGTTCACAGTTTCAAGATTACATTCAATATTATGTTAATCTTCTTCTACTATATTTATATTTACATACTGTATACGAAAAAAACAATCATCCCCAGGCCAAACCTCTACACTCTACATCTACAATCACAACATTTGGAACACATACTCTTTTCATAACGTAGGTAGCCATTAAAAAAGCATTGTAAGAAATTCCAGAGGGCTCCACCCCCACGGGGAGTCAAAGATCCAATCCAGTGTTATTCATATCGAATACCAAAAAACGATCATCCCCCAGTCCGTGAATACCGTGAATATCACGACCACACAAAACCTCTACACTCTACACCTGCAACTACAAAATTTGGCACGTATACTCTTTCTACATCGTAGGTAACCAATAACAAAGAATTTTATGAATTTCCCATAGGACTCCGCCCAACGGGGGATAACATTTCAAATCCAGTGTTATTCATATGGAATACAAAAAACCGAACATCCCCCAGGCCAAACCTCTACACCTTCAACCACGAAACCAGCTGTGAAGACAGATAGTTATTGTTTTTTAACAATAATAATTTGATACAGACTAAACCGTTAGTTCATTTTATGGCAATTACCACTTATTTTAATAAACAATAAAGCATGGAACACCGGCTAATCACAATGAAGTGTTGCTGATAAAGGTATCGTGTTTTTTTAAATCTATCGCTAATGTGCTGGCGTTTATAAAACACGTCGCCGTAGTTAATGCGATAGCGTATTATTTCTATATTGAACACATATCTTTGAAATTACCTGTGAACTGTCTGCTTCTGCTTGTATAAGATAAGAAATAATATATTTCTTAATCGTTGCAGTTCAATTTGTCTCCGATTTTTCAAACTCTAGGATAGCGTTATTGTTATCTATTTCTTTCAAAATCGTTGAAGGTTAAATTTATATCTGGATGCTAATTTAATGATATGTTGTGCACAAGTATATTTGACCTTATAATTGTCCGTTTTCTTGCTTTAAATTACCAATAGATACATTCAATTTTATAATTGAACATGTTACAACCTTGTTATCTATCTATAATATTATAAAGAAGAGGTGGTTTCTGTCTGTCTGTCTGTGTGTCTGTGTGTCTGGGTAAATGCAAAAACTACTGAACCGACTGGGCTCAAACTTTACACAAAGTCAACCATATCACTGGATCTTGAACCATGCACAACATAGGCCTATTCACTTCCTTAAAATCCCCTCGGACTACGCCCCGTGAACGTCTTAAGTTTCAATGTTTACATTTCAAAAGAAAGTCAACACTCAGAAACTGTAATGCGAACAGCTGAGGACACTTCCATTTGACAGCTTAAAGAGCAGAAGCAAGAACAGCTGTTTCAAGCTAACTTACCTTTGTAACCCGTCGAAGAACGGGTACATTATACTAGTAAATTGTATAACGTATTTCAGGGTTGAATTTAAATGCTGAGAAATGGATTTCACTGTGTCCAATTTAAAATTGTAGGTTTAGGAAAAAAAATTATTTATAAATTGGGTAAAGTGCTCTTTTAACGGAGATCAAACTAATGACATTAAGAATTTTGATATGTTTTATTTTCGTTACTAGATATTCCAGTAACAAGGATGTTGTATATTCAGTATTTATAATATGTTGTATTATTCAGTGCTAACTCTGTAAATTATTAAAGTTGATTATAGTTTTCCTAATAACTATGAATGTTCTAACAACATGGATTCTCAGCAATAAGAGCATAGCATCAGAAGACAGCCTAACCAAGGCGTGCTGCGCTGGTGATTGTTTAAGTGCCAACATACGTTGCCAGTACGGATTGCTTTGACGTCAGTTAACGTGACTGACCTCTTATCTGACCAAAAATAATAATTATGCAGTAATTTACGTCAATTTCATACTGAATTCAGATGAGAGCCTGTTTTATTTTGTCTGTTAACCGTATTTTTTTGAGTGGGTGAATAAGGTTGATCATTTTTATGATAATTTATTTTTCAAGTTATCAAACCCTCTGTTTCTTTCTCACAATGGACTAAAAGGTCTATTGTGACTAAAATGTCGTCATCTGAAAATTTATTATTTTTCGTAGCCAACAATTTGATATATAGGCCTATATTTACAGCCTAGCTGTATTGTTATAAAACTCTCGATGGCTTTGGAACTACTTGTTCAACAAATGTTCTGTTCCAATGCACAATGTGTAAAACACGTTTATTTAAAACAACAAGTGAATACAGTGACTCAAATACGAGAAAATATTTGTTTGTGACGTCATCCCAGAAGTTATGACTTGAAACAGCTGCTTTTACTTCTTTCCCGTGTTTTGTTGGTACCAACAGATGTTGAATATTTAATTAAATTGATTCTAGAATATTCCATAAATTAACATTGGAACTTTGAAAGCCCAGTGGGCAGAGCCCTGAAGTGGATGTTTTCAAACCCTCAAAATACACATTAATACGTTAATAAAAAAATCGTACTTTTAAATAATGCCTACTATTAATTTTCTATTATTCAATACAAGCCTTGCAAATAACACACAAACAATTATTTATGGGTATTTCGCTAATATGTTTGTAACAAAAATCGGATTATTCCTTTAATAAATAGCCCCCAAATTTGTATGTTTGCTTTACAACGTTAACACCATGCCTTAACGGTTACAACATGTCACAGCGTTGGCGAGTCACCCACGCAGGTGCGACCTGCAATACTCCCATTAGAGCCTGCGTTCGGACGTCGCGGCACTTGGCAACATGCCTTCCCTACGAAGGACTGATTTAACTGTTATAGACAGTGATGTTCATTAAAACCTCATTGATTGCACAGTCCCAACACCTTTTTACTTGTTCATTCATCTGTACTGGTAAAAATATAAATCACATTTGTTAGTTTAAAATATATTTCTTTAGTAAATTGTAGTGTAGTGAGGTATATCTAGAATCATTAAATTGTTTAACACTCACGTTGGTCTATAGGTACATTAATGTTGCTACACACAAGTTTCGACGTCTACATTATTATTTTAACATTGAGAAACCAACAGACTGTTAAAACATGAATTCGATATTCGTATAGACCGTTGTAGTGATAACTATCCTCGTCTGATAACATTTTGTCAGGAGCAGACTAGAGTATTATGGATGTATTAGTAAGTATTCTGATTTTGAACTCAGAAAAACCCCAACACTGTTGAAACTAGTTGTTCGATCTTCACTTTTAACTTACTACAAACTTGGCTTCAATAGAATCATTTTAATGCACCTATTTACTGTAAAAAATAAATAGTAGTTGGTAATTCATATTTTATAGAACTCAATTCTAAAACTGACCGTTTCAAACTATAAAGTATTGCGCCAGTAATGATAAAGAATTGCCTATTCTTTCATGGCTTCTTGCTGCAACACTGTAAACCCCAATTGTCATTTCAGTAGTAACATTTTGAGGTGGGTCCGACAATTATATTTAGTATTATTAGCCGGCTTTAATAGTTAAATATTGATTATTTAGGAGTACAGGATTATCTAAGTAATGTTTATTAACTGTTAAGGTTCACTATAGGATTCAAAACTCATGACGATTTGTTTCTTCATAGAAAGTCTTGGCAATCAAATAACAGTTTTTCTAGTATAACAAGGTTCGTCAGGCTTAGTTTTAATAAACTCTTCCAACGGATCATTCAGAATCGGAAAATACTATATAAATTTTAAACATGTTTACGTGTTTCTCTTGCCAGGTTTGTTATTTTTATGGTTGTTAATTTGTCTATCTTGCTTGAAACGTACTTTAGTGAAAGCAGCGAAATGGTTAGGGCTTACGACTTATCCAACTGAAGAATATAACTGAGTATTTACGTTGTTGTACACAAAACAAATATTTGAATGAGAAAAGGGTTTTCCACAATGAGCAATGGATACACGCATTCTTCAACAGGGAGGTCTATATAGTTGAAATTTATTAAGTGTGTTAAATGAAAATGTTTGTTTGTATTTTTTGTAGGTTACTTCGCTCTGTTATTTTGTCCATGATACGTTTGACATCACGGAATCACGAATGTGTAACCTTCAGTTACAAACTCAAATTATCCAGAACATTCCCCAGTTACATTGAACCCAGAAGTAATCTGATACACAAACGCAGAAAACCACCTTCCGGTATTAGAGCAAACAACTCAAAGCACCCTGAACCAAGCAGATTACTGACCAGAAAGCTTATTACTCAGCGAAGCCACCAACTCGTGATAGGAACTCACGTTGCCGTTCTTGACCAATTAAAAGATTGATAACGCCCCTACACGTGACAAATTTCTACTTGATTGGTAAACAATTAAAAACATAGTAGAAGAGAGGAAGAGGGAACTATTCGGCGGTAAGGAACGACGGGGAGTCCGGAGTTAGGATTGGCATGGTTCGTCCCGAGGGTCCGATCCTTGTGAAGTATATAAAAGTGAAATGTGTCAGTGTTTGTGAATATGGCCTGTGGCAAAAAATTACCGAATTCAGTGAAGTGTTTGTGCTCCTACTTTGATTGGATATACACCTTCATAAAATGTAAATTAAGATTATTTGATTTCCAATTTGTAATTATTGTTCAAAGTAAGTCTACTCTTTTATCACTTATCATCCATGTTTGTTATACATTAATTTGGTCTCATTAGTTTTTATCAACATCTTAAATTCAATTTATGCCTTCTGCGATTCCCCTTTTGGGGATAACACTTTGTTTAATTTATCAATTCATTATGAGAATTTCATATTGATTAAACAAAGAAACCTTTTCTCCAATGAGTCTGGCAACTGGGAATCATTAATTCATTAAATCATGTGATTCATTTAACTCTTTATATTTCGTTGCTGGATAGTGCTCGTATTAAGTTTCTAGAGATTCTGTTTGTTAACAAGTGTTCATTTTGTTAATTTTAATTTAGTTCAATAGAGGTTTGTTTACTGAATTCCCCGACTTTTATTCCGCACCTTTTCACCAGCCAAGCGAGGTTAAGTTAGTAGCCCTCAGGCAGTCGTTGTTTCTGAAACTCAATTGTAAGTAGTTAATATAGTTAACAAATGTTAAGTTTAGTAACTGTCATATGCTTTACATTTATTTTTATACAATGTGAAATTGTTGCCAGTTTGATGAACACCAATGCCATTCATAACTGGTAATAAGGCATTGCTATGAACCGTCCATTGTCCTTAAACAGAGCAAATGTATAATATGACATCAAAGTTATCGTAGCCACCGAAATACCTTGGGTTCATAACTACTTCTTTACAGTAATTTTGAACAAAGCTATGCCAACACTTACGACATCTACAGAGCAAAACTACAGTGCAGGAGTAGGCCGTATATAACGTAATACACATTGCATAAGGATCATTTTTGCATACAGCAGGACTTTGTGTAGAGAAAAATTGTACAGCATGCACTAAAACTGAGCCATTGAAAAAAATCAAATGGGCCACTCGAGTAAGCTTTGACGTAGTACATATTTTTGTGTGCATTCCCAAAAATAACACATCCTATATAATACACGGTTTAAACGCTAAGTTCTTTTGACTACTGTACCGATTTACACAATTTATGTGTCAAATTAAAGGTGATAATGTGTAGCCTTGCAGAATTTCTTTAGAAATCACGTTCGTTCTTAGAGCTACGTCCCACAGCCCTTCAAAAGGTGCAATCTTTATTTTATGGAAGAACATTAATTATTGTAATTGAGCCTTTGAAGGTAACAAAACACAGAACAGAAGCACGATCAGCTGTTTTAACCTAACTTCTGGAATAGCTTCATAATTTAAACTGCTCGAGTTCGAGCAACTGGAATTACACACCCATAGCAATATAGTATATTTCATTTTAAGCTAGCGGTATATACAATTTGTCTGTCTCGTTCATACAAACCCCAATCCCGACCCTTTTTTAAACTCCGAAATCTTACTTTTTCCAATTCGAACTCCCGTATGCGGTGGATGCTGCCGCCGATCGCCTTCTTGTTGCCTCCCGCGGTGGCTGTCATGGTCCTGAGCTGCGTCACACCACCACTCGGTACCACATTATCACCGTCACCACCAACACTCACTCGCGGCACGACACTCTCTGACTAGGGAGTCCCGGACGGCGGCGCTGCTATTTCCATCTTGGCAGTTCCCTCTCCCTGTCCCGCCGCAGCGCACACACGCACACACGCACACGCATCCAGACGGCCGTTGTAATGGTTAACTCGAGACGAAACCGAAAAAAAGAATGAACAATGCAAGTTTGGACATCAGTTAGGAAAAAGCAAATAAGTGGATTTGTTTGTGTCAAATTCGGAACAATAATTTGCGATGAGTGATCAATTATTAGTTTATGAATTGTAGGCAATTTCGGAAAGATAGTTGACATAATATGTTTAAAATGACAACAACAAAACATGTAAAACAAACTTTGAACAAAATCAAAGAGAATTATTGCGAATTTTGTAATACAATTCATCTCAACCCTGACTCTCTGCTAACTTTAGTTTGTATCTCTTTCATTTTGTTCCAGTAGGCCTATATGCAAGGTGCTCTGAAGTAAAGAAAAACACAATTGTTACGTTTTTATCAATCAAAATAAGCAACAAATATTAACTACATATTTCACACTCTTTTTCTTTGTTTATGTATTTTACTATTTTTTTGTATCTATGAACCACTAGATAAAATTAGATTTCAAATTTGCACATAAAACAAACTTTGCACTTTGCACTGAATCAAATTCTAAGTTATATTTGGGAATGGGGCTTGAAGTTTGTAACTTGTGAAAAATGGCAGCCATTTAGGGTTCAAACAAAAAAATAAAATTCAGGAACATTTTACATGGCGTATAAAAGCTTTTAAATTCTGTCCATAAAATATGGTAAACAAATTTTAAATCAGACAGTAAGAAATCCCTGGAAAATTTGACTTTACAACATAAATAACTTTCTTGTGATTTGTTTCAATGTTATTTGTTTTTGTATTACTTGTTTAGACATATTTTGCTTCATACAAATAGATCACCCATGCAAAAAGTTAGCAAATTGTAGTCATTACGCAAGTCTTATTTTAGAAGCACTGTTTGAATCACTTGACACAAAAATAATACCTATCCCTGAGTGTTTAATTCGACAGCAGTTTTCACAGTCCAAATTGGTTTTGAATCAAGTTTTACAAACTATTATTTATTTCAGTGAACAATTTTGGGTTTGAATAACAAAATCAAAATCTTATTTTTAAAATTTATTGTTAGATGTTATTGATGGTGATGAGTTTACGTTAATTAAGAAGTTATTGCGAGCATTTTCCATTAGTGGTTAGAAGTTTCACTGTTTCTGGAATTTGATCCCGTATTCAAATGAAAAAATAACGAGTCAAAGTTTCCTGGGGATGGAATTCAGAAAAAAAATTCTTCTAAATGTAAGACCGCCAAGCTGGTTGTGCTCAAATGCATCCCGACACATTTCACTCCCCTCACATGAGGAGGAAATGTTGATGTTATTTTGTGAAGGTGTTACTGCATGTGTATTCTGGCGAGATGCTTAAACAGCTCTGTGTATCTGCAGGAGTGGCAAATAAGTCTTTTTAAGAGCTGGAAAGATCTTAAGACGTCTAAAATGTATTTTATTAACTTTAGTACCACCAACCAACACGTCTGTGTAGCTTCGAGGGGCCGACTTTCAAGAGGTTCTAATCTCGTTGCCATTCGGCCGAAATCACATGGTACGGCCATCATTCATGTCTGTTATCACATGGAATGTTTGTCGTTCACAACCGATGTTAGAGTACACCGTTAAATCTTCACTCGCGGCCGATATGGAGTGATCCGATCATCGTTTACGGTCAATGTTACGCAATTCTATCACCATTTACGGTTGATAGTGCGATTCCATTGCCAGTTTCTTCCAATTTTGCGAGGATTTATCCCCGCTATTAAAAGAGGCCTAAACAGTTAACGCAGTTCGTTATCGTTAGTGATGGTCAGGAACAACACGTTAGATGTTCATTGAGCTTTCTACAACTGTTGATTCAAATCGACTATTACCCGCCCACTACCAATTAATACTATCAATGTGCTAACAAGGGGCCACAAGGACCTATAACGGACAATGAATCCATTGCTGTTTTCTCTGTACCCGTGTAAATATATTTATGCACATGTGTAGAATATTTATTCACGTCTAAAAATAAAAACCTTGTACATCCAGTCTTTTATTGTTTGGTGTTACAAACAACGTTAACGATAACTTTATAGTAGTATAATTCAAAATAGTAATAACTTTATAAATTCAACTAAAATAAAACAAACAAAAAAAGTTGGATAGTTAGGTTTAATTGTTTGATGTTTAGCAATTCAATTCAAAATTCTTTATTCATAGGAAGTACACAGAATATACATTGAAAAGTGTCAAGGATCTTTTCTTACATCTAATACATATTTACAACAAATTAAATCAAACCTACATTTTTTAAATGAAGCTAAATCAAATAACCTTACACTATAAGGTTATTACATTTTCCCTGATGCTAAAATAATACCATAAGCATTCTACATTACTCTTCAAGTTTTAGGAGAGGTGGAGAATTCATTTAATGAATAGGGAGCTATGCTAATAAGATATTTTTTTAAGCATTTTTTGAATTTGGTATTGTTATTTTCTAATTTGATTTCCCTGGGAATATACTCTAAAAAACTTTAGTCCCATGTACGTTGGTTTCTTCTCAAAAAATGTCAGTTTATGACGACTTGTAATAATCTTGTCTTTGGACAAGAACAAAACAATGTAAAAGTATGGTTTACCTGGTAACGGGAGAGTTACCTTACCTCCTGAAATGTAGTGTAGTTTAAACACTAGAAGCAGTAGGTAAAGTGCAAATAAGTTCAACTTATCTTTTTTGTCTGGTTAAATAATTTGTACTATTTTGTAAAAAACTTACTTTTATTTACTGTTACAATGATCAGTCAAATGAGAAATCAACAGATGTGCAACAAAAGAACCTCTAATCAATGGATGTGCAACAAAAGAACCTCTAATCAACGGATGTGCAACAAAAGAACCTCTAATCAACAGATATGCAACAAAAGAACCTCTAATCAACGTATGTGCAACAAAAGAACCTCTAATCAACGTATGTGCAACAAAAGAACCTCTAATCAACAGATGTGCAACAAAAGAACCTCAAACCAACTCAGTGGGCACAATACAAGTTCAAATTATTGAAGTTTAATTTATTCAGCTTTCTTACAACGAAATCTATGACTCGTGGAAGAATGAACCTCCATAAGTTATGCAGTACAGTTGCAGTTATGTCATTCGGCTGCTAAGCCTACGCACAGGCAGTCTGTGCATGTAGGCTTATTTCCTACGTTATTATCTAATAAAATTAAAATTATTATTTCATTAAAATTAGTTTACTTCATGTAATGTTTAACAGTCTCTATTTTTTTAACAAAAGTTAAATTTTACATGGTTATTTTATTTTATTTTAGCGTAGTGCTGATTGTTTTTGTTTTAATGAAAGATCTGTAGATATGTTTATATGTTTCTCGAAATATAAAAAATTTTAATTTGATTTGATATTTAACGATATTTTTGATCAAATATAATCTATATGAGATCTCCATGTCAATTCTTTTGGTAAGTCTTTGAAGTGCCCATCCCCTTCCCATCCTTGGGATTTGGTCCACCCCACTCTGAAATGAAGGTTGTGGTGTAAATTACTTCACAGTGTTACCAGGTTTCAAAAGACCACTACCATATTTTTCCAGCTAGTTAATTGTATCATAGGTTAATAGTTGTTTCCGGTCTAGAACCGTTTTCCATTTAATTTAAAAGTACTATAATAGTACATTTCATCACTAAGACCAAAAGTAACGCTTTTCGATACAAGCTCAAGTTTGACAGCCGAGGAGGAGCTGAGGTCGGAAAATGAGCAAGGATCATTGACTATATTTTTTGTCATACTGCACACAATTTTTAGATACAAATTTAACAAAAACTAAATTTTGTTAATTTTTTTCCACCTCGATCTTGCTATTCTAAACCAACAGCTAACACACAATTTTTCATTGTTTACAAGTTGAATAATTTGCTCAATTCTTATTTACCAATAACAGCTGATTACCTCAACCGAAAAGTGTCATCAAATGATGTTTTTTGTCCTAGAATGAAAAATTTAATTTATCCTTGTCCTTTTTATCCTAGGAGTAAAAAGAAAAACAAATGCACTTCGATGCATTGTTGTTGTTGGATTTAAAAAAATTCTAGTTGATGAACTCAAGTTGAAAACTGAAATGAAATGTACTTTATCTAATTGTCAAATAGTGAATTGATATGTTCAATGTTCATTAAATTTAACAGAAAAGTATTTACACAATGGGTTTGCCACTAACTACAATAATCTGCTGTATTTAACAACCATCAAAAACAAGAGTATTATTAAACATATACCCATAACAGATTTATGAATTAGTTTACCAAAACCAGAAAATGTTAAGCAAGGAAGTGATCACAAATAATAAACTCCCAGACAGATAGACCGGCATTTTGTTGTGGCGGGATTTAGTTGTGTCTAGGCTTAAGGTCGTTTTTTGCTCACTTTCATACCTCTTTCTTTAGCACCATTCATGAATAGAGAGCAATAAATCACTCATCTGTTCATGTCATGCTTTGCCTCCGAGAGTTTATGTTAACAATGAATCCAGATGAAGCAGAAGAATACTGAATTCCTAATTGGCTCTATCGTGTAGTTTTAAGTGATTGAATAACCAAATACCCCCGTAGCAGCAAACCTGCATATTCAGCGAATTTACAATGCATATATATGTATCTTAATACCACATAACAAGTTTCATCAACGATTATAACATTAAATAAACGATTTATGACATTTTAATAATCCTCCATACGAACAACATGGCGGCTGAGTATGCAGGGTTGCTGAAGCAAGGAACACAAAAAATGGGGTTTTATAAAAATATCAATATAACTTAAGAAGGTAAAGCCACATACCAAATTTCATTAATTTATGTTCATAATTAAGGGAGATAACACTTTACTTATTTTCCATAAGAATAACATGGGAGCTGAGTACGCAGGTTTGCTGCTACGGGAACTATCAGCCAAAAAATATTTTTTAGTGCAAATATCAATAAACCACAACGATATGAAGCAATATATCAAGTTTCATCAGAATAAGTTGATAAATAAGCAAGATATACAATTTTTCTTATTCTCCAGAAGAATAACATTGGACAACGTTCTGTGTTTAACACTTTCAATATCTCTGTAACCATTTGAGGTAGAGCAATGATCAAGACACCAAATTGTGCGTCTTTTTAAGCTGATTCTAATAGAAAATAGTAACATTTGACTTTTTAAACAATTATATGTAAAAAACTCTAAAAACCCATTTTTGGGGTACAAAACCCCCCAAAATACCCTTTTGAGTAGGTCGATCTGTCTGGTTTTCGAACTTAAAGTCATAAATGCTGCTTCACACGTTTCTACCAAATTTTATCAAAATCGAATAATTTTATCAAAATCGAATAATTTTTACGAGAGTTATCGTGCTCACGGACACATATATATATTTAAAGTTTTGAACAAATGGTGTTTTTGGGGTTTGGGGACCTCAAAACGAAAATTTATCATGGTCCCGGGCCTAGGTCTTACCATGCCGACTACAGTAATAGCTTCTTCCCTATAGGGGAAATTCGCTAAAATTTAAAATTTTATTTTAAATAACGTGAACAATTTTAAATCATATGTAGTCATTTTAAATGATTTAGTAGTTATTTTATAGTTAATTTTCGGCCAAAGTTGAAATGCAAGGTTTTTCATAATTTAATACTGATTTCATCAGTGTTCTACAATAATATAAAATAAACAAAATAGGTTTAATTTAAATTTATAATGGACAAAAAACACAATTATAATATACTATTAATTTTCTCACTCAAAGAGAACGATTTTTGACAGTGACTGATAATTGCACTCGATGGAACAATGGGAACTGTCTTATCTTCAAGGTCAGATTTTTTGTTGCTGACCCAAACCCTCCCTACCCCCCTCATCCTGCTTCCTTATCTGTTGTTTCCATTCATGTACATCCATAAATAGAACTCTTGTCAAATCTCCTTTTGTGTTAGTTGAGAGTACTTTTTGGACTGGAAAGGAAGTAATTAGTTGTCGGGAGGAGTCTTTTTCAACCACTTATTTTGTTAAACAGTGCTTGACTCATCACTGTTTGTTTTCAACGTTGTTTTTTTGTTACTGACGGCCTGGAATAGATAGAATCGGAATCTACTTTAGGTCATCGATCCTCGATTTTGGTTCTAAGCTTCGATTCAATTCGATTTAGGAATTGAGAATCGACATTTTGAATCGACTCACCCCTACATGGTTTGCATTTACAAAACAGAGAAACTACAGGGTAATTCAAAATAAACACAAATACAAATTTTACACTATATTTATAGAGTAGTCAAAGTCAAAATTTTCAGTACTTCAAGACTTCCTACAACATAAGTCTCTTAACTGACAATACTTGACAAAACTATATAACTTCAAACCGCATTCAATCAATTTTAGCTGTATATGAAAAAAACTAACACTCAAACTCTGCATAAAGAAAGTATATTACATATAAAATTCTTATTCCAAAAATAATAAACTCATCGATAATTTTTATTTTATGCTCTAACACAAAATTTCATAAAGATATTTTCACATTTCTATAGAAATAATGCACTTTCTAAAAAAACATTTTTCTTGAGCAAAACTGTTTGTTTGACAGAAAGTCAACTGCCTAAAAATAAGGTACGAATGGTGCACAGTAAAAAATACTGGAAACTATTAAAATTACAACAGTATTCTATATCGATGGGATGAGACGGTTACTCTGGCTTGAAGGTCCGGTAGCCGGCGTATATCCAGCGCTGCTCCATGTTGGCTGTAGTTACTCTGGCTTGACCGTCCGGTAGCCGGCGTATATCCATCGCCGCTCCATGTTGGCGCCAATCCCGGATAGCTCCTGCTGGAACATGGAGGGGAACCGCGACATGACGGCCTCCACCTCCCCCGGCCTCAGGTTAGGCTCCAGCTTTTGGAGGTATGACCAGATGTAGTCCACGCCCGCGCCGAATGGGTGCACGTGGAGGAAGATGGAGATCAGACCTGCAACACCAACACCACTGTAGGTACCCAGGGGAATAGTGTATTTCAATACTAGTGCCGAAAGTTGTTTTCCGGCACAGGGTCGTGTTTTCCATGGGAGGCGATAGCTGAGCACGGAAATTTAATGAGGTACTGGTAAAACCCTTTAGGTACAAGTTATGAACAACATATTTAATCTCACTGAAAATAACAATGATAAGGAAATGTCTTTTTCAAACATTTTTATCAGGTTAAACTGTTTAAAATTGCAAAATATTTACAATGTAGAATATTTTAATCCATAATAATGTCTCGTTAAAAATTACAAATGTTCAAATACATACTGAAATTTGTTGCACAATCCTTATGATTACTTAAAAAACTAACATGTTACAAAAGCAAAATTAACTTTAATAAAAAAAGCAAATCATCCAAATGTTGGTGACTTTTTACGAAACCAAGTTTTTTCATTCACTATATATTCTTTTGTTAATTTGTGTCTGCTTTTATAGCAGCTAAATATAAGAAAACCTTTACATTCTAGCGCTAGAGACACGTGTGCTGATAGCACGTGAATTTGTGTACACCTCAAAATCAAATTCCATTACATCAGTAACAGTTGCTATACCATGATACAAGTATATTTACCTAAATAAATTTTGTTTTTTGTATTCAAAGTACTTGCATAGGCTCCGACGTAGTTAGTTACAAATCAAGTAATTTTGGGGGAAAAATTTTTAAGTAAAAGTAGTAAGCCAAGTTAAGAAAAGTTGAAAATTTTAGGCAGAAAATCTTTCTTAACCCTTTGAGTGCCGCGGCATCATGGCCATTTCTTATGCATAAATTGCCGGGCTAATTCCAATGGAAAATGTAGTAGTTTACATAAAATATCATATAAAATACAATTTTAGAGGTATCCATGTAATTTTTTATTTATTTTGTTTATGAATAAATTCTCTATGAAATAGTATAAAGTAACTATAATCAGAAAATAAATTGGGGCTTAAACAAATATTTTTTTATATAAAACAAATTAAAAATTTGTTTTTTTTCAATTTTGACTTGCATAAACTATGCTAAAAAATTTTATTTGATATTTTTCAACCCAATAGGCAGAAAGAGCAGAAAATGCTGATCAAAACTGATGTATAAATCATCAATATCAGTTAATGTTTGCAAAAAAAAAATGAAAATATGTTACAATTCAAAAATGGCCCTAGGCCTAGGCTATGTGGTTACTAAGCAACGTTGAAGTACAATTTTGTAATATAAACAAATATTATTTTTTAGTTTGTTGTAAACATGTTTATTATTACTAGTATATAAGAATTAGGCCTACCAAAGTAAATGAAATGCACAATAAACTAGAAAACAAAAGATGTATGTGTATCTTTTACTTTCACAAAAACTTAGTATCTACGACAATGACACTGTTTCCAAGATCATTGTAAACTAATTCCCGAAGGTTACTCAAGTTGTTTCTATCTATTCTGCTATTTATTTTTATTTCATACGTAAATAGGAAGTAAAAAACACTAAAATATAACCTCAATAACAATAATATAAGTGATATTTACGTCAACAACAAACATATAACATTACACAACAACAAATACAGACGACATCTGCGACAGAGATGACTAAATTAGGGTCTGCTAACAGACCAAAGGCAACGAAATTGCTATAGATCTGATAGCTGGAAGCTTCTGGATCAAAACAAAATACTTTGAAAGCCAGTACCTTGTTTTGATATGAAGTACTACGTAAAATACCGAGAGTCGCTGTCAGCGACGCTCGGCAATTTATGCATAAACACATCGCGTCGCTGTGAGCGACGCTGTGGCACTCAAAGGGTTAATGATAAGAGTTCAATGCTTTAGTCTCAAGTGAAAAACAATAACCCACCAATCAACTTGGCTTCCTTCTCGGATAACTTTGAAGTCAGTAAGAGAATAGAATCAGTCGTATCGACTTCTGCTGAAGTATCAGTCTCTTCCTTCTCTTTTGCTTCTTCACCCTCTTTGCTCTCTTTTTCCTTGGCTTGTTTGGCTTTTAACCGTTCTTTCAATTCCAGGACTTTCAATTCTTCTTCACCTTGTCTTCTCTTTGCATCCAATAATTGCTGCAATCAAATTCACTCATGTTTAGTAATAGAAATATTTGAAATAAAATTACAATTTTGTGTCAAAATAAATATAAAGCCTAAGATCATATTAAACGTACGTGTTCAACATTTTGTTAACATGCATTTCCCTCTTCCACATTACAACCAAGTTCCATCTTCTCAGATGACATGGGGCTATATTTTGTTATTAACAAGTTCGCTGCGACTGCCCCGAAGGTCG
Organism: Allygus modestus; assembly: GCA_963675035.1. Lineage (NCBI taxonomy): Eukaryota > Metazoa > Arthropoda > Insecta > Hemiptera > Cicadellidae > Allygus > Allygus modestus. The sequence goes on from OY776115.1 coordinate 3,171,498, forward strand.
TTTGCAAAATGCTGCCCGCCAATCGCTGCTCGGGGTCACATTTATAAATCTTGGTTAAGCAATGGCTGTAGCGCTCGAAGGCGCTGTACTACATTACGATATAGCTGAACGTAGTTTTAAGAAGCGCCAACAGATAGCAGCACATGATAGGTCGATGTACAGTCAGTACTGCCATTTCGAGGGATTTTATTAGCAAAAAAAGCAGTTTTCCCAGTCCCGTAGTTGTGGGAACTGAGGAAAATTTTAGTGCCAACCTACACCACAAATGTCACATGGTTATATCTAAACTGCGAACAGCATATAGTCCGTTCTCGTCAAGTGCTGAGCTCACACTGAAGCAATGTTTGGCGGAGGAGGGGGGGGGGCGCTACTATTATTATAGTATGTCGCATGGCGAGCTAGTGGCGAGGTACTAGATTTATAGTAGTCCGCAGCCAACGTGTTAACAAGTATAACAACAATTTTTTGAAAGATCTTTCATGTCTGGCAGGGTAAAAGGATGTCTAAGGATACTTTACAAATATACACTAAACGGATTAATATATTGTCTTATAAATTTGTGTACACGTCAAAATCAAATTCCATTACATCAGTAACAGTTACTATACCATGATACAAGTATATTTACCTAAATAAATTTTGTTTATGTATTCAAAGTACTTGCTCTTGACCTAGTCTCAACTGTCCATTATGCAAGAGTGTAATTTTCAATGGTGGGACAGTTGGACGGCTAAGTGTGCTAGTGAGTTGCTCTACTTCAAAAGACAATGAAGGAGAAAACCTCTTTCTTGACTGAGTATGTGGGGGGGGGGAGAGAGAGAATATGTTGCTTACCTGTTGCATACCCTGCAGCGTCTGCTGACAAAGCTTTAGCTGCTTGTCTTTCTGGTCAAGCTCTGTTTTGAGGTCTACTTTGACTAGATCCACTTCATTCTTGTACGCCTCCAACTGACAGCGCAAACTGTCATTTTCCTCCTGTAACAGTTCATTGTGTGATACAAAAATTAATTAGAGTAAAAAGATAATAGATATACAACATCATATTTTTTATGAGCAAGATTATGAATTACCTTATTACAGTCATTGTTAGGGGTGTGCGATGCATCGAAAAGCATTGAAATTTCGATTCGATTTGATTCGATGCTATCCTAATCGGCAAAGTTCGTACCGGCTGTCTCACAGTCGTAGAAATAAATAAATAAAGTATATTCTAATGTTTGCGTTTTAATTTAATCCCTATTTTCCAGATGTATCCTTTAAGATATGTTTTAGATATAGCAGCTAGCACATAACACAGTTTATAACGTGGTTTGATTTAAAACAAATCGGCAGCAGACGATTAAATGACGACGATGACGCAACGATAGCTGCAAAGTAGTGATGGGAGAGTCGAATGCAGAATCGAATAGTATTCGAATACAGCCCAAGTATTCATGTATTCGAATACTTCAATATTGTATTCGAATTCGAATTCACTTGAAAGTTGGCGCAAAGTATACACTTTACGAAAAAAATCATTAGGACTCATTTATGTTAAAATTGCTGTAAATTGCATTTCATTTAATTTAGTTCATTAAATCTGGATAAATAACTACTAAACTCTAATTATAAGAACAGTTTCTGTTGCCAGTAAATGAGGGTGGTTTCGTTTCAAGTGCATCGTCATGTTGCTCGTGTTGCTATGGTATTTAAATTTTTTCTTGCAACTTTTACACATCACAAACTCTATCAACTTGATTAAAATGTTCCGACACAGGAGACCTTTTGGGAGGCATATTGCACAGTTAATCACAAAAGGCTACCAATAGTTAATTAAAATAATAAAATTGAAATACAATAACTATATCACATAAACTTTCACTAATGAGTAGGCCTACACAAAAAACTAAACTGTTTTGCACAAAAAACTATGATGCAATACCGCGATCACCGCAGCCGTCCGCGGACTATTTTGACATTTGAAAACAAACAACAGGGTGCGGGGAAGGGTGGGGAAGACAAGTCTAGACATGAATTCCAAGAATCCACCGCGCCGTTCCGCCACCGCCAGTTATCCAGCCGGCCGGCGCAGCGTTCAGTACCGGAAGTATTCGAGTTCAAGTATCCGAATACGTATTCGAATACAGGGGTGTATTCGATTCGGCAGTATTCGATTCTTTAAAGTATTCGATTCTCCCAGTGCAAAGCAGTAATGGTAATCACATCTCTTCGGAAAAGTAGTTCCACTATTACGTTGTTAAAACATTAATTTGTTGGGGATTTTATAATTGAAGGAGAGTTACTTTTTTCAGAAACTAAGATTGATAACCGGTTGTAACACTTTCGATATAATTGAAGTTAATATTAAGTTTGATATTCCTACGCGTTAAACAATGGCGGACCACGGAGGAATATTTTTGATTTGAAAGTCTTTATTACGCACTGATGTTACCTGATACGATATTCAGTGTTGCCAGATGTACGATATTTGCACCATAAGTCCTCTTATGATATCGTTAATTGCACCAAATATAGGCCTACTATTGTTGTTTACTATTAAATACTAGTTTAAATTAGTATTTTCGTAGTTTTTTAATACGTAAAATTGTGATAGTGAGTTATTTGAATAAAGTTTTAGGGTGGGTACAATAGTATTGTGTCAAAATACGGTGGTTTTACTGGCATGGTAGTAGTAGTGTTTCCACTTGAGGGATTTTTATCCCATATATGGGATATTTTGGAAATCGGCATTACGTCTGCTTACGACCAGACCACCTTAGCAGAGCACTTCTAATCTAGTGGATTTTCTTGTCGCACTGGCAGTTGCGGGGTTTTCAAATTCTCACGTTGTTATTATTTTACCTACTTTATTGTAACTATTATTATTTTATAATCGTCTCAGAACGAACACTAAATCACGCCAATGAATATCGCTGGCCTGGCCATGTTGGAATTAACGAGGAAAATATTTGCTGGTATTATTACCTATGTCGTACTCTTTAGTACTATACAGTGCCATTATAAATACCTCTCACGGAACTAAATTATTTAACTATCACTTGCCAGCCTTCTGGCAAACCGCATCATTTATATATCGCATTAATCAAAATCCTTTGAGGTACTAAAATGTAAAATATAGGTGATTAGTAGATCTAAATAAGCTCTATCTATCATATAATATTTAACATCAACTGTGTTACTGTGTTGCACTGTTTGGAAAATTAGTGGGAAAGTGTGGGATATTTAGAAAATGTAAAAGGTGAAGTGTGGGATAAAGTGGGATTTTTTGTATCAGCTCGTGGGATATTTTTTACCGCTGAGTGGAAACACTGAGGTAGTACCACACCATGGTGGTACTATAGCGGTATTTACAATCTGGAAAAACTGTCCATCGTCACTTTGCCGCTCCGCCCTTTGAAACTTGCTAAAGTAGGTAAATACAATTAAGTTTAGGTTAATGCTGTTATACTTAATATTGTTTGGTTATTATATGAATATTTCACCACTAGTCGTGCTTAATCAAATTTCCTCAATAAAGATAAAACCTAAGTATCAAGTATTTGAAATTATTTTTCTTGTCATGGTTTGATCTAATTTTTATTTAGTTAGTCAACAAACGTCAACAGTTCATGGTTATTTCAGGATATTAAGGTTATGAGGAAATAAAATCAGAAAATTATAACTAGACTTTGGCCAAGAAGGTAGATTACCCATGTTGGTAATAAACATTGGTGTATAGGCTGAGTTTTAATCACTGAAACATGTCGCATTGAATCGAATCGAATTGCATCGATTTGAATCAAAATTCTTTGAATCGCATCGTTGCATCGAATCGACATAAAATCGCTGCATCGCACACCCCTAGTCATTGTATTAAAATTGTAATAAGAGCACCCAACGACAAATCTTTCATGACTTGTTGGGATTCAATGTATATTTTTTATGGAAATAAACTTTCTGATTCTGATAAATTTAATTTGAACTAAAAGATAACTAAACTAACACAGTAATTTGTTTAGGGATAAATTCTCAATTCTTTCTTCAATAAAAGCCATGAAGTTAAAAAAGGAGGGTTCTATAAAGGATTTAAATATCCATGGTAAATTTTTTGAGGACCTCCAAATTATGTTGAACTCACACTCAAATGTTGTAAAATAATTCTAAACTGTATTCAGCTGACACTAATGTACTCCTGGGTGTTTGAAAAAGAACTCCCTATTTTTGATAAAAATTTTAATGGTGAAACATAAAATATTATGTTTCTAAATGCATAGTGTGAAAGATAATAACTTCAAGTTTTGGTTTTGTCCTAGTAAACTTCAACGTGCGCATCAATAGATGGTCTACATAGATGAATACGATTTCCCACTTCTCAACAGGTATTCACCAACATTGCAGGTGTGACTGACGCAACTGCCCTGATGATCTTTAGTCATAAGTGATCAATGTCGCGGATATTTTCAGCATATACCATATTCTTTACATTTACCCTAAAGAAAAAGAAAATAAGCCCAGTGGGATTAAATCTAGCCTTCAAGGTGGCCAGGACAAAGGATCATCGGAGCAGTTGCGTCAGTCATGCCTGCAGTGTTGGCAAATACCTGGCGAAAAGTGGAAAATCATATTGATCTGTGTAGAGCAAGTAATGGTGAGCTCATCAAAGTTTACGAGAAGAGAACCAAAACTTTTAAGATATTCTCTTTCACACTATGTATTCATAAATGAAAAATTTTGTATGTTTCACCATTAAAATTGTTCTTGGAAATAGGGAGTTCTTTTTCAAACACCCGGTATTAACGAATAAAGCAATGCAACATACATGATGCTCAATACAAGCGGCAACTCAATTGCAACAACTGAAACTGTAATGAGCTGAAAAGTGTACAACTCGCAGTTGCTGATACTGAGTGATATACTTGTGTAGTGATTACAAAAATATATTTGACCACAAAATTGATATTATATCTTGCAAGTGATATTTTACCTGACATTTTCTTATAAACATGGCACAACAAACTTAAATTTATTGACTGATAATATGTTTGAGGCTTGCCTTCAAGTTGCTTCAAAATCGTTGTAGGTCATATCGTAAGGACAGAGCCCTGCTCATGAACTGGCCGAGAGCAAACAAGAATGCAGATTGTGAAACTTTACTGCATTACATTGAAACTCAGACAATGCTTGGAACTCAGTTTCGACTTACTGCAACTGAGTTTCTGTAATATAAGTTGCAGTATGTAATAAAACAGGTCAAGTTAGACACAGTAAAACTTCCGAGTTACAATAGTAGTTTCATTACACTCATCACAAAACAATAACATTTTTAAAGCTAAAAAAAATTTATACTCCTTTTTTTTCTAAAAACCACATTATAAATACCAAAAATGAACAGCTAATTTTGGAAGACTCTTGAGTATGTAAACGCTCAGCCGTGTTTACCATTCTGTCCCCCCTCTCCTACCTTGAGGGCGGAGGTGGGGTCCTCCCTCTTCTGTTTCTTCCTGACCCCTCCCATGTAGAACTGCGACTCCTCATCAGTGTCTGACACCTCCATCTCCTCATCTCCCCCGGCCAGCAGATTCTCTTCTAACTCCACCGTTTTAATCTCCTACAAACACCCAAATATATTTAAAGCACCTCTTTCACAATCTGACGGGTATAACAATGTGAGTTTTTACAAGAAAGTGGATATCAAATGTTTCTGTAAAAGCGGTTTCATTTTAACCTTAAGTCAACACTTTGGCGCTAGCGCATAGAGGATGCAACTGATGGAAGTTTAGGTGAAACTCGGAACTAACTGAAGATATCAGCTAAATAAGTAGTCCTGATTTAAACAAATTCAACTGGGGTCAGGCTTAGACTTTCATCGCCACTTCCAACATGAGTGAAAACAGCGTCATCACTAGAATATTTGTTAATAATAAGCTTTGATTTAGCCTAATTTGAATCTCCCGCCAGGAAGTGTGTATTCTTATGCGCCAAGGGGAGAAGTTTATGTAACAAGCCACCAAATGTTCTGATTGACAATTTGCGCTCAGCATCTTGTCATCAAAAAAAGTTTGTAACTATTTGATAAAATAATTTAGTTTAAATCTCGATAAAATCTTACAATTGGTTTATTGGAACGCTAAAAAAAATTATATAAGTTTTAAATTTCTTTATAAACTAATTTAGAAACTCTATAACACCAAAATGTTTATTTAGAAGACCTACTATTTGAGATGTCATTCATAATTTTGTGATTTTAAATAAAAGGGATATCATACTTTCCGTTTGACTTTGGATTTTAAAGTTTTAATGTGTATCTAATCAAGATTAGGATTTTATTCGTCTGATTTACAAGCAAAGTCGCAAGAGATGCAGACGATGGAAAGCTTCACAGGAAGCAGAACCGAGACGGTCTCGTGCAAAGCATGCTGGAGATTACTCTAGGACAAAATTCATGAAATGCCTACTCAATGTGTACAATACTGTTTACCATTTTTATTTTACTCTTCAACATATAATACTTGTTTATCTTCAAATTGTTGGACGCCCATCTTCACTCTTCACCACGCACAATCCTCAGGAAGCGTGAGGTCACTTACCTGGTTAGACTCATCATCAGGTACAGGTCAGATTCCATCAGTCTCTACACCTTGCCCCCGAACCAATTTTTAGTGAATAGTTCCTAGAATTACTTTCAACTCTAATACTAGGCTGCATCTTACTCGGTGGAGTACCAATGGATTACATTTTCTCACATCTTTATGGTCAATGATACTTGCAAGAGTTTAATACCAATTACCATCGATTAGTCCAGGTAGAAATTTGAGTTGTTTGTCCAATTTAAAAACTCACCTTTGTATTCTTAGTCTATCGGTCGCTTATGAGCTGGAATTACTTTGAGGTCCGACACCAATACCTTTAGTTTACGAGCTTTTTGGAATGGTATCTTCTGATCTCGTTTCAACTGAATATTTGTCGTCCTGTTGTATACTTACTGACCATTTAAATTTGTACAGAGAAAAAATAACATAAAATACCTTAGCGAACTATTACCTTAAACAGAAGTTTGCCACAACTTCAAACAAGTACAGAACTCGTTATTTAGTTATTTATTGATTACTCTAAACATTTAGACAATTTATCACAGTAGGTGAAACGTCCCTTTGCTGTGATCGTGTTCAGAAGTATTGAAATTTTAAAATATTGCACAATTATTAAGAACTTACCATACCTCTCAATTATGCAACCAACATAAAAACAAAACCAATAAAACTTCCCAAAGCAAATTTTAATAAAGAAAATTTATGTTCATTTAAAATAATTTTCAACCACTTATTAAGGACTCGACTTCCTTGCAGTTAAAAAAAATTGTGTTTTACCTTTTAATTAAAGAGGACGGATTTGAAAACCAATCAAATTTCCCACCTAATTGGGTATCTATATCATTCTTCCATAAAGTTATTTGGTAAAGAGATTTATCAATCGCACCGTATTTGCAATGGACGTGATTTTCATGTTGGTGCATATCGCTGCAGTACCTACCGTTGCTTGTTTCTTCCACATTTCTATGTTCTTGCGCTGAGCTTTGGTGAAGTGGTCCCAGACCTTCTTGTGGGAGGCGGCCGAGAAAACTCGCTCGATCTGACTGACTTTTGAGACAGATCAAAACATGAGTACATTGAGCAGACTCGCATACTTACTCTCTGTGTGGTCTCTCATCCCGACTTTTACACAATATCAGAACGGGTTATAGATATATTTGCAAATTTTCGAGTTCATCAAACACAACTGTCTTTACTTGGGGATTTCGGGAATATGTATTTTATCTCGAATAATCCAGGAAGAATCAAACATTCCCAAAACTTCATTGTGTGTAATCAGTATCATTCCCAAAGACTGTTTATCTAATATCAATTACGGGATGTAATAAAAGACGTCTTACAACACTTAAGACGTCTAACAACACTTACGGGCTTACATCCCGTAAGTAATAACAACACGTAATATGCTAATAAAAAAGTTGTCTAATATCAATGCGCAGGTTTTGTTTAATCTGAGATCTCAAAAACTACCGAACCGATTTTTAAGCTTAATAATCCCCTGAAGCTGACTGATCTCCTACAACAGAGTTGTTGATGGGAATACTTGCGCACGAGAGTCAGAACGAGAAACCACACATGACGACACACTGACAATATAACCCAGAAGCTCCAAGCAGCTCACGGAAGGCCATCAGAGTCACTAAAACTGTGGGTTGAGTTTTGTGAATCAGAAAGGCAAACTGCTAAAATATTATACCAGGAGAAATTCAAGGAAAATGTAATACTGTATTCTATTTTCTGGGCTTTACGAATCACAGTTTATGACATACATTTAAAGAGAAATATAAAAAAATCTGTTACATTTGCATTGTGGTAATTTTAATACGAAGGATGAATAAAAAGGATTTCCAGTTTTCCGAAAAGTAGATGACAGTTTATTTACTTACTTGTCAGGGTATATAGGCTATGACTAAGCACGAGTTAACTTACCGTTTCACAGTACCAAGCTCTCCTTCCACTGGCAGTGTTAGCTTTGCACTAAGGATATACTGAGCATCTTAGAGCTTATACCTAGGCTGGTCTTGGATCTCAGGACGCCACTCAAGCAGCTCTCCAGTGAAATCCCTTTCAAGGACTTCCAATAATACTGCCAGGATGGTTTTTGAGCAATCCACCACTTGCCAAGGAGATTACTTTTGGTAAGTAGGAAATATTAATAAAAATACATTATGCAAACCATGTATGTTTTGGCCTTTTCTTCAAATAAATGTTGATAAAAAAAAAAAAAAAAAACTATTAAAATAATTAATAGGCAGTTTTACACAAAAACTAAAATACAATTATTGTTATTCTTCATCTAAACAAGTACTCAATAACCAAAAAATTGTCCAATTGAAAAAATTTCTACTTAAGAGTCTGAACAGCTCAAACTGGTTGCAGAGCGTGGTTTTATAATCCACTGACATATAAATAAAACACGGTTTGGCCTTCATTCTTGACCAGTAAAAATTGGACAGGTCATCATTATTACATGGTTATATTGTTATTTACGACCGATATTACGTGATCCAGTTGTCCTTTTGGTCTATACTATGTTTTTTGTCGTAATTTTCGGCCGATATTGTGTGGTCTGGTCAAAATTTTTCCCGATATTATGTTTTCTGTCGTAATTTGCGACCGATTTTATATATACTATTTGTTATTTAGGTCTATTATAATTTTCGTCGTAATTTTCAACCGATTTTACGCGGTGCAGTGGTATTTTGCAGCCGTTATAACACGATTTGGCAGTTTGCAATCGTTACAAGCGATACTCCGTTGGAGATCGGCGGGAACTTTCGCTCGAACTTTCAAATATTTTACAAAAATGTTAGTCGAGTAAAGTACTTCAAACTAAATTTTTAGGACTTGCGGTTGATGGAAATCTCTCGTGGGATGAACATGTTGATAATGTAGTCAACAAAACGTCATCAGGAATATACGCACTATGGAAAATGTCTAAAGTATCTGACCTCACACTACTGAAAACAATATATTATTATTTATTACACTCACATCTGTCTTATGGAATTTGTATCTATGGAGCTACATCAAAACATAATTTGGACAAAATTCTAATAAAACAAAAAAAAGCAATACGAATCATGCTAGGTTTAAAAAACACAGAAAGTGTAAAAACCTTTTTTATAGATCTTAAAATCTTAACAGTTTACAGTCTTTACGTCCTTGAAACAATTAAATATGTTAAAGAGCATGACAGTGTTTTTTCGCTTGAAGCTAATCATCCTTATAATACACGTAATCAAATTATTTTAGATAAACACAATCTAAATTTCTATAAAAACAAAACAAGGTACATGGGGAAAAAATTTTTTACACAACTTCCAGGTTCAATAAAAAAAGAACAAAATTACAATAAATTTAAAAGCTTACTCAAAGAATATTTGACTAATAAGGCACTTTATTCTTTTTCAGAATTTCCTTAGGACCTACTACTGATTGCCTGAGTTCAGTTATAATAAATAATGTAATGAAATAAAATGTATTTCATTACAATGAAATAAATATGTATTGTCTAAGTAACTGAAAAAGTTGTTTTATAAATATATATTTTCTTTATTGTTAAATTTGCAGTCAAAATAACTTAAATTTATGTTTATGATTAATATTTTATTTTCTCTCCATATAACCTGATAAGAATGTAATTTTTAGTTTTAGACTAGAACTTTGACTCTATTGTATATGTATTGACTCTGAATAAAGAATATTTTGATTTGATTTGATACTTCAGCAGTATAACTCAAAAAGAAAGTACGGTATTTCAGTTGTCATTTGCCCCAATATCACTCGGTCTGCACATTGCTTACAATCAATATTAATCATTATTATTGCCGATATTATGTGGTCTGGTTGTCATTGTTGACTGATATTTTCCAACGTCATTTACAGCAGATATTAGGCGGTCCAGTCGTCATCTCTGGCCAAACGAAATATGTCGCAACGTAAATTTTGGCTGATATTAAGTGTCCCAGATGCCATCTTTTGCCGATATTATCTTTAATGTAATTTTCGGAAGTTATTACATTTCCCGTCATAGTTTTCGCTATTATATTGCAGTAAGGTTGTTATTTCGGGATTATATCATGTTTAGCGTCTTCAATTTGCGGCCGACATTACGTGGTCCAGTCGTCGTTTACACAGGTTCGGTTGTTTTTTTATGACCGATTCTGTTTTTCATTGTCAATTTCGGCCGATTTTAGTGGAAAAATCTTCTTAAGCGGCCGATACCACACAATTTGGCAGGTCACGATCGTCCGGGGATCGGCAGGTAATATTCGCGCAAACTTTGGAGTATTTTTCAAAACTGAAGAGTCGAGTCGAGTAATGAAATACTCGGCTATAATACTCAAACTTTAGAGTACTCGCACACCCCTACTGGAGTTGATCTACGATTGTAACATTTTCTACATTTCTAGGAGTGTTTAAATTTCTAGGAAAATGAAAAGCTGGTAGGCTAATATTTTGTGGTCAAGAGTGACTATTTAGACAACAATTTAGTTATTTTGTTACTGATATTTTTTGATGGAGAAGATAGTTTTTAAAATAGGTGTGAACTGGAATCATCAAAATAACATGATTTATATTGGTAACTGGTATAAGCGTAGTAAAAAATAGGTGGCAATATGAGTTGGTGGTACAACACAAACAGATATTGCGACCTGGTCAGTGCATTGGTGGTGAGTCGACATGGCCTACATGGGTAGATGCGTTAACTCCAATAACCTCAATAACTGTAGCCGTCTTGCAGAACGTAATGAATAAAGCTATTCAAAAGTGAAACTCCTTTTTATTCATTCTTACATTTCTCGTTATTTCTATTTCTATTTCATCAAACACACTGGTTCTGCTGATTCTAACTATGAGGGTATTTTATCCGAATGCAGCTTTATCTGATTCACAAAACTTATTATCTATGTCACCAATTGATAACAGCAGTTGATATCTACAGGTGGGCCAATTCTCCATCTTGTTAGGACCTCTGAAACGCAGGCTTACCACTCACTCGTCTTAATATTAAAATAAGGTCAGATCTCTTAGATTGCTTCAATATTTAAAGCTAAACAGGACTTTAAGTCTAAAATAATTTAACTTTTAATTCAAAATTACTGCAGGTTTTAATATAGCCTGAGCAATTTTAGCAAAAACTGTTGTTTAATTTGACTACGAACCTGAGTCACATGATATAAGTGATTTTGTTTGATTTATTTTCCTTTTATTACCAACATTAAACATGTTTTTATATTTCATATGTATAACAGATTTATTTTTGGATGTTGAAACTGAGAATCTTTAGTTGATTTAGGCCTTTACATGAAATATTGACTGTTGTAAATGTGGAATTCATGCATAAATAATTTTAAATCAAACTTCCACACAAAAAGATTGTCAAGGGCTGATATAACACAATTTAATGAATCACCTGCACATTACTTGTTAGCCTACTCTTACCACTTTATATTTAGCAATCAATGCGTATTGAGATGAAAATAGTTGCTTTAAAGAAAGTTTAGGTGTATTTTTCTGACAAAATGGTTATTTAACTGTTTATACATTAGGTACGCTACTGGATTTGAAAAGACAACTGTATCTCTTTTCTCTTTAAAATATTTATCCAACCCAAAAATTTAATCAGCACATCACTTTAAATCAATAGATGTTTGTATTTTTTGGACTGACTTAATAACATTTTATACGTTTATAATATACAAAAACTTAATTTTGAACAATATTTTAAATTATATTATGTGCTATAACTCAGTTTGACTGTTGTAAAAATTTAAAATACAGTTCAGATCAAGAGTTCATTAATAGTTAAATAGTGTTGAAAAAATTTAAAATACAGTTCAGATCAAGAGTTCATAAATAGTTAAATAATGTTGCAAAAATTTAAAATACGGTTCAGATCAAGAGTTCATTAATAGTTAAATAGTGTTGCAAAAATTTAAAATACAGTTCAGATCAAGAGTTCATTAATAGTTAAATAGTGTTGCAAAAATTTAAAATACAGTTCAGATCAAGAGTTCATAAATAGTTAAATAGTGTTGCAAAAATTTAAAATACAGTTCAGATCAAGAGTTCATAAATAGTTAAATAGTGTTGCAAAAATTTAAAATACAGTTCAGATCAAGAGTTCATTAATAGTTAAATAGTATAAATAGTTAAGTACCAAACAATAACTAATCGAAAAGCTTCAACACAATTTTTAGACAAAAAGCAAAACCGTTAATTACAAAAATGAAGGGTGAAAAAATTATTCAAATTTGGGGTGTGTCTAGACGTAAATTTTTGGTGTAAACACAAAAACCTATATCATGACCTTAAAAATTTCCAAAAAAGTCTGAGTTTGTCAATATGAAATGAATTCAACATTTTTTGTACTAAAAATAATTAAGGCATAAATTTGCTACACTAATATCATATATTACATATGATATCGTCCCATGTGATTGGCCTACACCTGGCTCACATACCACCTGGGCTGAAGAGACCACTGCCACCGGAGAGGGGTTCCATTCTACTCACATTGTATGAGGAGGCCCTGCATCCGGCCCTTCATCAGCTCCTTGGCGCGCGTGAGCTCCTCCTCGTAAGTGGCCTTCTCCGTGAGCAGCCTCCTCACGTGGGAGTTGGTGGACTGGATCATGGAGTAGAAGGTGTTGGCGTTGCGCTTGTTACAGTCCCCGCGCTCCAGCCACGTGATCACCACCTGCACAGCCTTGGTGAACTGCTCGTCAGCTGCAACGACAGATGTGGGAATGTCATTTATAATCCTTGGTGTAACCATTTGATGCTAAATGTTGTGAGTTGTCTACAATAATTTAAAACTCAGCTTAGTTAGAGTAAGGAAAACAATTGCTCACTGCTAAAAAACCAAAGAAATCTCAGATTTGAAATTTGAAAATCTTAGCTGAGTTAATTTTAGTAAATTTATGTTATTTTATACAATTAACTGAACTAGAACTACACAACGTCTTTTTCTTAGTACTTATCCTACAAAGACGTTAAAAATTAAGTCTTTTTGTCTGTCAGTTGCTCCATCACTCACAAATTACAGGGCCATTTTTAAGCTGCAACAATTCAGTGAGAAGATAGCTAGTATGAAGAACCAAGAATCAACTGCACACAGGCCTACTTGCATTAAACTAATTCTGTAACATTCTACTGCATTGGCATTTAAGTTTATAAGTTTTTACATGATTTGATATGATTTGAGATGATTTGAAAAGTTTATTTTTATAAATAACAAACAAAGTGTAGATAGTTATTTCACCTCCTCCAGCTGTACTAGTATATTATTTTTAATTGATCTAAATTTCCTGGTCACCTAACCTAACAGCACTGTAAAAGGACAATTACTGCACTGGTTAGGCTAGGTGAGGTTACACTACTATCTCTTGATCTTGTCCATCACTGCGTTGGCCTCGTGATCGCTGTAGTGCACGACGGGCGGGGGCGACGGGACCCGCAGCCGCTCCTCCACGCAGAGGCTAGGTGACAAACACTGAAACAACCATATCGCTATGCTGCAGAGTATACTGTCTCTTGATCTTGTCCGCTACGGCGTTGGTCTCGTGATTACTGTAGTGCACGATGGGCGGGGGCGACGGGACCCGCAGCCGCTCCTCCACGCAGAGGCTAGGTGACAAACACTGACACAACCATAACACTATACTGCAGAGTGTACTGACTCTTGATCTTGTCCGCCACAGCGTTGGCCTCGTGATCGCTGTAGTGCACGACGGGCGGGGGCGACGGGACCCGCAGCCACTCCTTCTCCACGCAGAGGCTAGGTGACAAACAGTGACACAACCATATCACTATGCTGCAGAGTGTACTGACTCTTGATTTTGTCCGCCACAGCGTTGGCCTCATGATCGCTGTAGTGCACGACGGGAGGGGGCGACGGGACCCGCAGCCGCTCCTTCTCCACGCGGTCGCGGTGCCGCTGCTCCCGCTGTAGCTGTCGCTGCCGACACTCCCACTCGTACTGGTCGTCCCGGGCCTGTGCGTAGTCCACGTGGAGCCGGCCCGTGTTGGGGATGTCCGTGTTGTTGCCGATGCACATCCGGTACCCTGCCAACACAACACACACCTGTTAGAGGATACACTAAACTGAGCGATTTCATGTTTGGAAAATGTAAATAGAAATACAAAAAGCACATGCTTGGGTGGTGATATCTGTAAAGAGGTTGATTCCGGTCAGTGCAGAAGTAATATATAATGTTGCAGATCTACCACAGTAATAAAAAATTTTATCCAGAAATAAAATTTTCCTCTATGCATGTGCCAACAATCGCTAACTGTCAAATCATGTATTAACGGCCATAAGACAATCACACCACGTAAAATCGGCCAACAATTATGAAGGAAAACATAATATCGGTAAAAAATTACAACCAGAACACATAATATCTGCCATAAAAACCTACTGTGTAACATAAGTGATGTCTGGACTTGGTCACATAGCAACTGAACCATGTTTTATCATCTGAAAACAATGGTCAAACAATGTTTTGTATAGCAATACATAATCCAAATTGATTGCACAGGCCAAAAATGTGTATTGCTACTCATACCTTAGTTAGAAACCATGTTTAACTAAAAAATGTAGAATGTTATCCAAATCCCAATATACTGTTTGAAAATACCGACAACAATATATTGCTGATGGCAGTTACTCGCTCGAAACGACCCAAAACTCGATAATAATTGGCACTACTTTGTTCGACTCGACTCAATTAAAAAAATCACTAATGGCACACCTTAAACAGTTTTTCTGGAAGGGATTGTAAATGTGGTACGTACCAGAGAAATAAAGAGCAGCATCCACTGACGCCTCGTGGAGGAAGCGGATGTGGCAGAACTTCTTGTTGTTGAGTCTCACTGTCAACATCTCCCCACACCGGCCAAACAGCTCCCTGATCATCTCCTCTGTTGATGGGAAACATTGCGTCAGTCACAAGTTGAAATAAACAACTTTTAATACAAAGGTATTATTCTCTTATTGTTCAAAGGCCATCCCTTCCAGAAAAACAGATATGGTTTACATTTTCCGACCATTAAGGCTGTTTACAATTATGATAATAAGCCATATTTACAATGAACCCAACGTCAAAACAATGCCCCAATTTACCTATTATTTCTGAATTACACAAGGTTAGTTAGTCAACATGTAGATTGTCAAAGAAGCAAAAATAATATTCTAGAAAGTGCTTCAATGAAGTGGAAAAGCATGAAACTACTAGAAATGATTCTCTTGGGGTCTTCTGCAAAAGTACACACAAGCATTTTGTATGATCCCCAAGGAAAGAGCTTGCGAGTTAAGAACATCTAAATTTGGAAGTCATCTTTTAATTGACAACTCTTGAAGCCTTACAGCCTAGAGAACGAATTGAGCTGAGGGAGGGACCCTCCAATGGACTCTGGAAGCTAGATGGTTTGGAAGGTTCCATGGGAGGGAATGTCTTTGTCTGATAGGCCCAACTGGTCATCTGGCTTAGAGAGTGAATCAACCTTGTCCAAATCTGGGTCCAGGTAACGAATAGGTTGACAAGTGAGAAGTCTTTCTCCCTACTGGGGTGGTTTCCTGCCCCTTCTCTTCTGCCTACCTTCCTCCTGATGGCTGGACAGTATTCAAAAGACACCCCTAATGCTGAGGCCTAATCACTCAAAATTTACGACGATCAGAAAAGAATAACGTTTCATCAACTGCTAAATCTTCTGACCCCTCCAAACCATTTCCATACACTTGAACATTGAATCCTAGTGCCTTGAACTACTGACCTGTGGCGTTCTCGGGCAGGCCGCCCACGAAGATGGTCTTGCAGCCCGGAGGCCTCTCGCGGGTGGTGGGGGGCGGGGCGTTGGGGCTGGGGGGGAACAGTGTGAAGCCCTTGAACTGCATCACCTCCTTGACGGCTGGTACAGGCATCGCAGGGGAGGGTACCATGGAGCCATCAGCCATCACTGGGCCACTCGGACCCATCATCATGTTGTACTGCAACATCCACAGACCTCATCGAATGGATATTTTTAAATTGCCCTAATACATATTAAAATGTAAACAAATGATGAAAAATACACCTTAAAACTATCACAGCTAGTGACAAATATCTATGTCATTGTAATATTGTTTTGATTTGTTTTAACCCTCAGACCTATGCTCTTTGTTAGCAAAAATTAATTTCATAAATTTTTCTTCTATAAAAAATTAGTTTTATATCTCTTTTAATGTCATGTTATCAGCCTCTGAATTACTCGTAGTTAAACCATTGGTTTTAATGTTTTATGAAAAATCTAAAACAAAACTAAAGGAGCCAGACTAATGTTGGTTAGAATATTACAGAGATCAAAGTCTCACACTCTCATCCTCTCCGCTACAAGCGACACCCAGCCTTAGATTAAATCACATTTAAACTGTTTATTTGCATTCAAGGCCAATCAAGATGAGTTATTCAGATACATCTTATGTTACTGAAATATTTAAATGTAATAAATGGATCACTTTAACAGTATATTTATTTTTCAAACAGGAGACATTTGTTAACTAAAAGTTTCTCCAAATGACAAGAACCCGGACTGGGTAGTGAATAATCGATTGTCCTTTATTCATTAACTTTTAGTGTAAATTCAAACCAACCTCACCTGTCCCATCATCATGTTAGGGTCCATCATCTGTGGGGCCATCATGGGGTTCATGCCCATCACGTTGACTGGGTACCCCACATTGACTGGCCCCATCATGCCGCCCCACACTGCTCCGCCCGGGGCTGGGGTGGGGGGTGGGGGGTCCTGGGAGGGGATGGGGGGCGACATTGATCCTCCCCCCTCCCTGTCTCGGCCTTCACGGCTGTTGCCGTTCGTGGTAGTATCTCGATCCTCTCTAAGAAAATAATGTTTTTAGAGTGTTTTAAACATTTAAAAAAATCTAGTTAAAGTTTTTTCCTTTGAGATGGAACAGGAAACTCTAAATAGTAAAAATTTATATTTTAAACAACACAACACACAGTTGTTTTTTCTCCACAACTTAATAAGCAGCAATCCCTGATATTTAATACTCATCGACCACACCTTTTAGAAGTTGTTTGAACTGGAAAACCCAAGATTTTAAAGTTATGCTAATACTCCAAATGATGACCAAATTCTACTTCTGAATCAAAAATCAACTGGTCAGGGTTGCAGCAGCAGGTGTTCCAGGTTTGTTGGACACCCTGTAAAAGTTATATAGCTTTACCCCACATAACCCTTAGGCTTATGCTCTTTGTTAGCAAAAATTGTTAGCTAGTGGCTAAATTTGATCGGGCGCTAATTTAGTCCCGGCTGGTTGCTACAATATTTTTTACGAGCCATCACCACTGCATTGTGCATGTCTCTGAAGCCTTAATAGTACCTCAAATATCTTTTTAAGATCAGTTTACAGGTCAGTAGCCTGTGGAAAGAGCAGATAAAGTTTTTTTTACATGAAATATAGGCTACAGGTTGTCCATCTTTGAATGTCCGAAAAATTAATTAGAAAATTGGGGTAAATGTTATTACTTATGGGATGTAATAAAAACTTTACAAAACTTTATGGAGCTACTGCAAAGAGTTGTTATTATTATTAAAACAGATTGTCGCACAACAAAAAACTCTAAATGAATTTGTTAAAATACTTTGATGAATGTGCGTAGGCCTACCAAGTTCATCATGTCTTCAACCGTTTTTGAGATATTAAGGTTTTGTAAAAGATACATACACAGACTCACAGACAGAAAATGGATCGATATAGGACACATGATATAGGCTATTGTATTATGTTCTTGTTTTGACCTAACAAATCGTGAAATCTTGATCAGTGTCGGACAGTCAAAGCTGATCACTATGATAAATTGTGCCGACCAAGCTTGATTCATTAAAAATAGTCACACAAACCAAACTTTGCTTTGTTTACAGATCATCATCAACACTCTTGAGATAATTTACAAGTTCACAGCTTCAACAAAACGAAAAAGAAAATAATATACCTATACTGATTTAGTGATGAGATTCTGAAACACATTTACGATACAAAAGACTTGATTGCAGAACATTTCACCAAGAACATTCTCACCTGCGATCTCTATCCCTGTCTCTGTCCCGCCTCTCTCTCGGCCGGTCTCGATCTCTATTCCTCTCTCTGTCTCTGCGGTTTTCCCTGTCCTGATTGTCTCTAGTGCTGCTCCTCTCTCTGTCTCTCTCCGCCAGAGCTTTTCTCTGTTCTCTCTCCAGCTCTTCCCCTTCAAAAATGTATACAAATATTAATATTTTGTTCTTAAATAATATATGAATATTTTCAAGTTGGACACATTTTAGGCTAATCGTGCAGTTTGGGAGGTTGTTACATACTCTTAGTGATGACAAGACTCATGTAAAGTCCATGCTATTTCTAGTTTCTAGTAGGCCTAGCATTAGACATGATTTTTAGGGGGGAAAGAATATTTCATTCCTACACTGCCCCTAGAAGTTGTAAGACGGCTTTTGGGTTGGGATGGTCAACCCAAACCATACTTGGAGTAGCCAAACAAAAAAAGATAACCACCAGATCACACAGTCTTAAAAACCTTAACTGATATAACGCTACACTAACATAATAAGTACTGTACACTTGTCAAAACATTACATATGGTAAGTCTTTTGACAAGCTTCCCTTTCACCTTTGGTCCCTCCATTTGCAGAGACTGGGGACGAAAACTCTGGGTTCGGTCCCTAACCTGAAAATGTGGTCCGTGGCTGTTGTACATGGATACCTTGGCAGTTGAATTGACCAATTAGAGGGCAGAGCGGGTCCACCTGTTTGAGCCTGATCATAGCTGTGACAAGGACACGGGAGTTGGCCCTCTGAAAGGTTAATTTAGCTGCCGTCCCACCCCACCCTTTCATTTCCTGCTATATCCAATCCTTCCGGCAACCTGCGCAATATTCCCACTTGTGGAAGACGTGCCTAGCAGCAATGCTGGCGTTTCCTAATCCACCAATAACAACTTACAACTTGTCAATATAACTAAATATTCTCACTTACTGAAATCTACTAAACAATTTATAAGCTAATGCTAAATTACTACCTAATATTTGTTGTAATTGTTTGCAAAACATCATAAGCCCAATCAATGCTTTAGCTTATTTTGATTGACAAACTTGAGACTTGTAATTTTAAATTTTTTTTAGAAACTTACCGTTTATTGGTAGCCACAGCCTTTAGGTGTCAAAATTTGATTTTTGCAAGACCGGTTTCAGACTGGACTGCAGGGTATAGGCTGCTGCTACCAATAAATGGTAAGTTTCTAACATTTTTAAAAGGTGTCATGGCTTCAGTCAGCAAATACTAATAAAATATGTTATTTGTGATACCTAGGCAGCTGACACCAAATGCCATCTACGATAAAATGAGTCCTAGACCTTGTTTAGTGAGAATTATACAAAAATTAATTACCAAAGACTTTATATTTTTTTTATGTTTTGCCTTTTTTTATGTAAATCATACCCTTATTTCACTTGAGACTGACCTGTGAGAGGCATCGGCGGCTTGTTCTTGTTGGTGTTGAACTCGAGAGGTGCGTCGCTGAGCCCCGGACTGCCGCCCATCTGCTGGTCCGGGTGTAGCAGTCCTGGCGCCATGTTGCCCATGTTGCCCATCATGCCCTGGGGGAAGCCCTGCGGCCCGATCATCGGCCCCATCATCATGTGCCCGCCCATCATCTGGCCCCCGCCTACACAACATAAACAAGTAATCTGAATACAACTTCACTTACAATCACTTTATCACTGTGTAAGACGCCGACACAACTAAGGCATTTAAGGTGGAGAATATGAATGAAAGACGAGTGTACAATGGGTGAAATGCCTTGTGTAGGAGTCTTGTTACTGACTAAGACTGGCCGCTTCTTTAACCAGGACCATTAATTAATAGCCCAGTGACCAATAGCAGCTGGATCCGGTATCGAACCTTCACAAAATATTCTCGGAATTTGGCTCAGGATCGATCTGGCGAACTTCAGATTTTGAAGCAATCACGCTAACCACTGCGCTACCTATCATGTAGCCAGCCCCCCTACCTACAAAATTATCTCTTTGATTTTGATCACATATAAACTTCCTAGCCTATTTACAATAAACAAATTACAATTTTTCAGGTGGCCTGTTTTGATGAAATGTTATTAAAAACTAGGTACCGATACTTATTATTTGATTGTAGGCCTATATATTTATATAATAATTATAACACAACTGATCTTCACATAGGCCTAGGCTTTAAATATTATCTGAGGGTAAAAACCATAATCTACGCCTACTTAACTACCGGTAAATAACCTTAAACTCAACTTAAGTTTTAAAGATGTTACGCTCTTTGGGATATAATGCAAGATGTAAATCTCAGACATGGGTCCGCTCCTACACAGACCAACAATTGTTATTTTCTGCGCATCCCTCCATAATGATAACATTTTGTTTTGATTAAGCGTGTGTTTTCTTTTGAATGGGCTCTTCAAGCTAACAAATTGCAGGATGTTTGAAAGTGATAGCGATCTTTAAAAAGCTGCAAGCTGATTTTTACTCGAAGATGACATCATGAAACCTGCGCAAGAGCACACCTGTGTCTAGTCTTTACATCAAGGGTATAATGTGTATGAACTGTTTAGTTAAAGGTCAATTTATTCTTAAGCCACATTACAAAATACATAGTAAAATATTGCAATATATGTGAGGCGGAAAGCAAAAAGGGACCTCTTGTCGGCAAAGTAGATTTTTCAGTACAGTTGTAATAAGTCATCCGGGTATAAAATATACATTTTCGGTTTTTGCATATTACTACTCTTTATAATATCATTACAAGACACAATCGATTAAAAAACTGTTTCAAACACATAAAATAGGTACTCATAATAATCGATAAAGGAGACTGTGTTCTGCCACGGAAAAGGTACCTCTTGTCGCTTATGGAGCAATAACATGGCCGACGTTAGGTCAAGTCCACTTCACATTACTTTAAAAACAAATCTTTCCTGAACTCTAGTCGTAAATGAGAGAACTAAGACGGGTTTCTCATAAGAGAATAACATTGTCTGGTTATAATAATGCCCGCTCCAACATCAGGTAACTTTTTCATAGGTTTATAAGCCGATCAATGTTATTGATATTACTATTACGTAATATTATTCATTTTTATTACTACTATACTGTTAATAACTAATAATCCATAATAATTACTACATTTGTGGTAAGTTTGTAAATCTAATTTTGTAAGTAGAGAGGTTTGCAGCCGTGCATTATCAGTCAGCCAATCACAGCAGTTGTTTCTCCGTTCTTCCCTGAGAATCTACTCCGACTTTACCATCCGCTAATACTGTGCAATAGCCCTAATCACGCTGGTTTTACAGTTCTTACCTAGGTTCCTCTAAATTATAGAACCCCTCGTCTAAAACTTTACCTTGTCGCAATCAGAGAATCACAGTCACTCTATCCTCAGTCTTTCTATTACACAATAAGCAACGACAAGAATATCTCTTCAAAAACATCCGAGAGTACTGCAAAGAAGAGTTCAAGGATATTATTTGCTCACAACCAGGACCTGCTATCGAACCTGAACCTCTACCCATGGATGATGCTGATGAGGGTCCGCCAGCCGTTCCTGGCCCTTCGACAAAGCATCGCAAGCGATCATTTTGAACAAGAAAAAAAGACTTAGGAAAACTTTCTTATATCATTCTAAAGAATAGATTTTAAGCTTTGTTTGGATATTAAATTCATTCCTTAAATGTAAAAAATTTAGTAATTTGGTAATTTGGTTAATTTAGTTATTTTGTAGTATTTGAAAGTTTTAAAATGCGTTTTTCTCAAAAAGCCCATTTTTATTTTACAAAACCCAAACATCTGTAACTTGAATAAAAAATCGCAGAGACATAATTTGATTGACAAACTGTTTGTAATTAAAAGCTTAATCTGACAATATCATTAACTCAAAATCGGAAATTGCCGACCAGAGGTCCCTTTTTGCTTTCCGCCTCACATATTTTAAACAAAATGTTTCCAAACATGCAAACGAAAAAAGCCACAAAGTTAAGAAAAACTACTTTGCTCGCAAAAAAGAAGAAAAATCCAAACAACTGTTGTATGAACCAACCTAATTCCAATTCCTTCAAAAAAAAGTAATTTATGCATGCTTTAACCCTATAAAAATACTTTCACCTAGTGAAGGACTATTTATAATAGGCTAAAAATATGAAAGACAATATTGTGCAAAGTTTCAGTTTAATATAAAAAAGTTGTACCTAAGCATTTAAAAAAAATTAAATTGTTCATACCGGGGTATATTGAAAAAAATCAATCTATGAACATTTACTTAAAAATAAATCCTAAATATGCCTACAACAAATTTATATTTAAGTGCGTTTGTACTTATCCACGTAATATTGACAAAAATAACGGCTGAAAATGACATCCATGAACGGAGCACAGATACCTGGTCAAGTACTTCAAATGGCATAACAGTAAGTAGAGATGCTAAGGTATGGGGCCCAACCATGTAATTTTGCCCAGGGCCTGTCAAAGCTGTCTACGGCCCTGTACCTGCCAAGCAGCTAAACTTATCAAAATGTGCAAGGTTTGTGGAAATATATGTTATGTTTGCTAAACACACTACCACTATGACATTGACCTGACAGTACCTATGATATCCGAAGATATATTAAAGTTCACTGAAAATGTTGCCTAAACAGACGATATCCAACAAGATCATAATAAGCAACATAGCATATAGGTATATGTGTTCCTGCCATAAAGAGGTAACATGACTAAGCCAGTAAAAAGAGGAAGGAGCATGACTAAGCTAGTATCATGAACAGAGGGAGCAGCATGCACAAAACACAGTTCAACATTCAGTCACTGGTGGTGCCATGCTGACCTTGCTGTGGTCCCATCATGGGCATCTGCATTGGCGGTCCCATTGGCGGAGGGGGTGGTGGGGGATCTGTAAAAAACATCTGCTTTAAACATCAATAACATTAGAGCCCCCCTCCTTTCCACCACAGAACCGCAGACATTTTTAGGCCCCTGAGTTAGTTTTCCTAAATATACAATAATTCAAATTTTGGTCACTAAGTTATTTAATTTACATATGTTTAATTAGCCTACCTAACTTAAACCTAATGAGTGCATACAAAAATTAAAAAAAATAGAATTACTTACAGCATACCTAATGGAAAACAGTTGCTTAATCACTTAGTAAGCTCTCGATATAAAATATATTATCCTGCATAAATAAGTAGGTAGTTCATGAGTTGCTATAAAAACTTCTAAAAATGTATCGGGAACTTGTAGAGAAAATGTAGGTACGGTATCTGAGATGTGAACACAATGACATAGGCCCTAGGGGCCCTAGGGTGATACAAATACATCGGAACAAATCGTTGAAGATTACTTATTATAATTGAAGAGACGCACAAACACTCATATCATTAATCATCAAACATGTTAGACCTGGAACAACCATTGTCACAGACCTTTAGAAATCATATTTTAATATCACATCTGAAGGATGAGACCATTTCACTGTCAATCTGAGTAAAAATATCATCGATCCATTAACATCCTCCAACACCCAAACCACAGAATAACCTTGGAGAGCAGTTAAAAAAATCATTAAAAACTGGCTTAAAATCATCTAACATCACAGATCAATTATCAGAATACCTTTGCAACACAGGAGTAAGATTATCAGAGAAACATCCATGTATACATTTTTTAGAAGCAGCTAAAAAGCGTATAGGCCTATCCGGGAAATTACAATTTAAAAAGTTTCACGTTGTTTGAGTTATGTTAACTTAGTTGAATTTTTTTTAGTTTCAAGTTTCTGTTAGTTTACTTGTATTTAATAAACAACTTTTTTATTAGCATATTCCGTGTTGTTATTACTTACGGGATGTAATAAAAGACGTCTTACAACACTTAAGATATATTTACACTCATACTGATTCACATACAGACGGTGAACATATATAAAAGATGGTACTAGGCTATCGATTTTGACCAGTCACACCAGTCATCATCAGGCCAATGAGAGAACTGACAGAATCAAAATGGCGTCCTTGCTTATATCCTATTGGCTACCGGAAGTTCCGGATACAGGTTCTTAAATGTGCCACCAGAGTCGAAGTTAACTTGTTCGTTAATCAATTTATCTCTATTTTTACATTTTTCTTTAAATATAAACAATTCTTCCCATGCATTCATTTCATTTCCTTTTTTACAATTCTTGAGGATGCTGAGGTTTTCTTCTATTTTCCCTATGGTGTGGCCATTTTCTAAAAGATGTTTCGCTACGTTTGATCTTTCCGGTTTCCTGTTCTTTCAAGCTGATACATGGTTCTTAAATCGTTTAATACAATTAACAGTTTGACCAATATAAAAGTGATCACAGTTGTTAGAATTAATTTTGTAAACGCCGGGCATGTCAAATTTTGTACAGGTCGCAAATCGATTCAAGAAATATGGAGTTAATATAGCCTACAGAACGCAAAACAGTATGAACAAAATACTAAATCCCAAGATAGAAGATTGTAACGGATTCGACATGCCCGACGTTTACAAAATTAATTGTAACAACTGTGATCACTTTTATATTGGTCAAACTGTTAACTTAATTGTATTAAACGATTAAAGAACCATGTATCAGCTTGGAAGAACAGGAAACCGGAAATATCAAACGTAGTGAAACATCTTTTAGAAAATGGCCACACCATTAGGGAAAATAGAAGAAAACCTTCAGCATCCTCAAGAATTGTAAAAAAGGAAATGAAATGAATGCATGGGAAGAATTGTTTATATTTAAAGAAAAATGTAAAAATAGAGATAAACTGATTAACGAACAAGTTAAACTTAACTTCGACTCTGGTGGCACATTTAGGAACCTGTATCCGGAACTTCCGGTAGCCAATAGGATATAAGCAAGGACGCCATTTTGATTCTGTCAGTTCTCTCATTGGCCTGATGATGACTGGTGTGACTGGTCAAAATCGATAGCCTAGTACCATCTTTTATATAGCTATGTTTACCATCCGTATATGAATCAGTATAAGTGTAAATATATCTTAAGTTTTGTAAGACGTCTTTTATTACATCCCGTTGTATTAATTGCAAAACAATATTAATCAGTTTTTTGTATTGATATAATAAATATATACGGTAGCGATATGTTATATCAATTATTTACATTTTATATTTTCACCGGGCATCTGCGGAAGTGCAACCGTTTTAAGATTGTCCTGGGACCTTTTGGGAATTTAATAATTTAGTACTAACATGACGATTCTAGTCCTAAATAAAGTAGTCTAACTTGTGTTTGTAATTTGTGCAATACAAACACATATGATATTAAATGATAGTTCTTAAATATCAATATATCAATGTTTTTAATCAATATTTTCAATCAAATGAATGTGGGACTAAACTAAACTGCAGCCTTCGAATTTATTTTATGTCTGTGTTTTTGGAACCGTAGCCTTAAGTGATAAGAAGTTGACATTTGGTAATTTTCTATTCTCTATACGGTACTTTGGTATTATACGGATGCCACTATTTTTGGAGGTTTAATTTTTACCGGATACAAAGGATAACTACATAATTGAAAAAACGTACTTTTATTGACTTACTGTACAAATTTTACATCATTCTGATGAGCGGTTTTTGTGTTGTGCCTCCCAAAAGACAGCGATGTCCGCTAGGATCGTGTTGAATGCGTCGCCGCCGCTAGCAGCCACACCCGATCGCCACATGTACTCCGCCAAATATACAGCGCGCTGCGGCAGTTATTTTAGGATGGGTTATCATAAAAATACGTACGGTTTCCTCTTCATTTCGAGGTAAATCCCACACCAAAAGAACGTCACTCATTATGAAAACAAATGTAACATAGTCACGGCAATAAATCACTCATGACACTGACCCAGATACAGGCGGTGACAGGTGATGCGCGCGCTCCGGTCAACGACCTGACCTTGGCCTATTTGGAGGGGGTTTGGCGGTCT
The DNA here is from genome assembly GCA_963675035.1 of Allygus modestus. Classification (NCBI taxonomy): domain Eukaryota; kingdom Metazoa; phylum Arthropoda; class Insecta; order Hemiptera; family Cicadellidae; genus Allygus; species Allygus modestus. The sequence continues at coordinate 3,198,103 of OY776115.1, forward strand.
GAAGTATGACTCATCAGGTATCATTCGATTCGTAACGAAACAAGGAAAGTCCTACAATCATTTGTATGCTAACCCATCCTAACATAACTGCCGCAGCGCGCTGTATAAGGGTGGCATCCGTATAATACCAAAGTACCCTCTATACATACTATCTACATTGGCCTACCAAACTATAACAAAATCTGAGATTGTCAGGTAAAATTCTTGATAAAAGTGGGTTGAATTGATAGGTCCTGGTAGGCCTACAGCTGAATCATAGGTAAGTTAATATCTCTTTAAGATGCTGACACAACCTTGGCGTATTTTAAGGCGAATATGAATGAATGATGAGTGTATAATGGCTGATACTTTGTGAAGCCTTATTACTGACTAAGACCAAAAATGTTCAGAATGTAACCTTTCGAATCATAGGCCTTTATAGGCATAAGCTTTATATTTGTCCTATAGTTAGTTCTATGTATAGACATCCAAGAACTAGGCCAAGTTTTGTTAACCACGCTGTACACCTGGGTCTAAGCAGAACATGTTTAATTAATAGGTACTTACTTAAAGGGAGTGGAGGATTGCCAGGATAGTTAAAAGACATTTATCTTATATTTCATAAATTGTATTATTAAAAACCCAAATCCTACGTCCTAGTCTAATCTTATTCCTCGGTTTTTAGTACAAACTATTATGATGGAACATAACTAACACAACACAAACTATACAATCCACAAAACACAAATGGACAAACGCCAGATGACCATCGACAGACAAACACCACAGTCAGTCACTAGTCTTAGTATTATGGTCATTGGTCACAGTCACTCACTACAGAGACAGGTTAGACAGACAGACCAGTAGATCAGACCAAACAGCAACAGACAACAGAATGAGAATACAGCGCCACTGAGCTCTATGATATATCTGGAGTCACTACTCTTTTTGGTAATATTTCCCAAAAGCGTGCCGTCTAGTTCAGATTTTTACTTTGTTATGTTGTCACTTTGGAATATATACCAAGAATTTACAAAAAACAAATTATAACTAAACAATAGCCGTCTGTAGTTAGATATAATCCTTATAACAGCTGATTATTTAAACCAATTAATTAAATTCATAAAAAAATTCATGTGATATAAACCAATTAAAACTCTTCTCCATTTGAATAACATGGGGAATTGGAAGTCCCGTGGGATTTTTTTTAAACGGCATTTTTATAACAGTAGTGATAACTACGTAATTGCATGACAAAAATAAAGCTTGCCTTGGACTTACAGGGAAAAAAGACCACATGGTAAACGGATTTTTTTTATTGATTTGTCCAGGTTGTCAATTGGTTAGAGATGTGCCAAGCAGTTACATGAGCGAAACAGCTGCAGCTAGTTCCATAGCGACCGCGGAACTTGTTCCAAAAGTAGTTCCAGCTGCAGCTAGTTTGGCCCCCGTTACTTGAGTCTCAATGTCTCAAAACAGTCAGACGCTGCAGCTGTTTTCGGAACTAAACGCTGCAGCCTTAACTTACTTTCAATTGCTTTAATATATTGTTTGTAGAGAAAACTGATTCTTAAAATTAATAACTTTGGTAAAGAGTTGTTTTAATCTTTATAGATAACAATGATCACTTGTAATGCAAATTTATTTTTAGAGTTAAACACTAAAAAACACAAAACTTATATGAACAAGTTTGAATAGCTTAGTATTTAAATTAATTGAAAAAATAAAATAATTTAGTAAAATATTTAACACACGATTGTGGTTACTGTTTAAGAACACATTTTCAAATAATTGTAATGTACACTATAAATACACAATAACATTACAATACGGACGCATTAAAATATATACAAGAGGTGGAATGCAGCAGGGAAACAAAACCAATATTTCAAAACACATTAGCGATGTCTTCGCGATCAGTATTGATATTGAGACTGGACAGTAGGGATGAGCAGAAAGAAATCAGATAAATTATATCCTGCCTCAACATGAAAGAGTAGGCCCAGGCCTGGGGTTCCGCTGCAGCTGTTTTGGTTATTCGGTAACTCCCAGTTTCACTTACAGAAAACGAACTGCAGCTAACATCCAGTTTCAGTTACAGAAAATGGGCTGCAGCTATGGCTGCAGCTGGTTTGAAAAGTAGTTCCGATCGGAACCGAATTGCTGGTCACGTTGGAACGGTTGGAACTCCTTTCATTCTCGGAACGTTGAAACAAAGCAGTTCCAGCTGCAGCGACACATCTCTACAATTGGTCATTGGCCAATTTAATTCCTTCAGGTTATGTCAGATGTTGATGTTATTCAAATTTAAGGTTTTGAGGTTAAAGGCCATCTTTGTTGTTGTTAAAGCTTTAAAATTTAAAAAAGTTCAGATTTCACCAGAATAAACCATTTGTCTCTTAACTAATCTTTAGACTTGACGATAGACACTTAGCTGAAGTCTTAAGTACTTTGATCAGTTACTGTATCTACTATATTCCACTTTCCAAATGAATTTAGGTTAGGTCTAGTTACTTGTAAGATATAGAAAAATGTCAAAATTTGGAAAACCTTGTCTTGTACAGGTCAATTTATTTACTTGCAAAAGACCTGATTTTTCATCGAATTCCTCAAGAATGGTTTTTACCCACTGGAGGAAAGTGATTAGGCATAGGCCTACTTGTTCCATCGAGAAACGTTACATCCAGTCATTTGCTAGTAAAAATATAGCTTTAAATAACAATAGTAATTTTGTTAAAAATAAAATCGATGAGTTAGTAGCTAAATACGAAGAAATTACTGGAATGGATGAGGTTAGAACAGCCCAAAATAGAGTTATTGAAGCCCAAGATAAGTTTGTCTTGGCTCAAGAAAAAAGGAGAGAATTGGTAAAACAGCTTACAGATATTCAGAATAAACTTAAAGAGATCTATGCTGAGTTGGATGCTACAACTCGTGGAGAAGAGAGGTAAGCAAATTTTTTCTCTTAAATGTAACAAACTGTAGGCTTATTGCATGGAAGTATAAGTTTAATAAGCGGCAGTTGTGGAAGCGGCATAACTTAACAATATTGTCCCTTGATCCAAGATACGGTAGGGAATAATTTCTACTGTATAGATACTGTTAGATTTACAGTTTGTCTGATTTTAATGTTCCGAGTTATAGAGTCAGTTTATTTTACCAGTGATCTCACATGTTGTGGTAGGAGGTAGGAGAAGGTGCAAAATTAATGTGTATAGGTATATTTTGTTAGTTTGGGGGAATTGGCGTCACAGGTGTTTGCAAGGGGATTGGCGCCCCTGATTGCATTATTTATTACTGGTACTGGAGGATTCATCCTTTACCTATTTCACAAAGCTTTTGCATATTTTCAGGTATTTAAACCTCATAACAAAAGAACATCATTTGCTGAAAGAAGAAAAAAGACTAACGTCTGAGTTCAATTTAAGTGAAAGAGAAGAAAGAGAATGTTTCACGTTTTTGTCATCTGCTGTCAAAGAAAGCCATGAGAAGGAACGAGCCCAAGCGGAAAGGACAAAGTACTGGTCTGTGATTGGGTCTGTTGTCGGCACCATCATTGGCGTAGTTGGATCCTCTATCAACAATGAGTTCAAAATGAGAGAACTACGTAGACTGGTATTTCATTGTTATATTTTAATAGGTCTAGGTCTATGTAAACAATAGCCCACACTGTGCATTTCTAAAATCTTTCTAGAAACTTTTAAGAAACTTGTTTCTGGGGTCAATCAAAACCAAAACTGTTATAACTTATATACTAGGCTTCAAGAGGCTATAGCCCCTAACCTTATTCCAATACTCTGCCTTGTCTGATTCATTTTACTCTATACATTGTGAAGAAAAACATATAAGTAGGAGTACATGTCAGTTCATAAATAAAGTAGACACGTAACCACATGTTTTAATATAAACAAAGCAGATATTTTAAATCCCCATGCTTTTGTTATGGGGGATGTTTTATGTTATTTCTCGTTTTCTGGTAGTTTTTTAGAAATACTACTATTTTTCCCGAGTCCTTGGGATCAAGACCTTTGATTTGAGTCGTCTCCCATCATCCTGCGATTTGCTAAATTTCCACAATTTTGACTTAAAAATAATTTTAAGACATATTTGTTCTTTGGTATTTTTTCTAAACTTAGTGGGGAAGGGGATAAAAGCGGCTTAGTTTAAATTAGTTTAATATTACTAGAACAAAAACTGCTGTCAATCTATGGCTAGGACAAACAATGACAGTCTTTATTTAGAAAAACATTGGGTTAGGCCTCTATGTAAAAAATGTTCCAAAAAGGAAAGTAGTTTGGTGCCTAAAGTTCCATATTATCCATGTAGGCCCCTATCTTTAAAAAAATTTGATCTTCCTGCATTTTTTTAATTTTCTAGTCGTTTAACAATATGGCGGCAATTATTCAATATTTTAAAAGATTGCTTATTTTTATGAATAAAACAAAACCGGAATGTGATTTTGAGAAATTTTCATTTATGCACTAAAGGTCCTGATAATGAGATTGTAGTCGATGAAATAGTTTGTATAGATTAATTATTGTTAATGGTAAAACTAACTGAATTTATAAATTTTCTTACATACATGTAAATTATAACATCTTCCCTTAAATCAATTATTTAGCTTTACTGTGGGGTTTAAAACCAATATTAAACCACTGGGGTACCATGCAATTCTCTGGTTTTTAAAGGTTTTAGTTCTCAGTTTTGAGTTCTTCTTTTATCAGGTTATTATTTCTCCAGGTAGTGCAGACGGTGTCTCACTCACAGAAGTCTGCGGAAGTGGATGAGATGGCTGCTGCAATTTTAACGAGGCATGAAGAACAATTGTCACAAATAGTCTCGGATATGAAAAATATCAGCAATCAGAATCAAGGTATCAAAAGTAGTTTTGCCCCCAAATAAAATTTAACCTTGAATAAATACATGTTCCAGTTCCACGTTTTGAATCTATAATTTTCCAAGCGGTTCTAAAGTTTAACGGTTGTGTGTAGGGGCCTGAATTATTTATGGGAATCTTTGAACTTTGTCAGACGGTTGTGTTTAACAGGGGCATACTCAGCTTTCACGGGCCCCTGGTCAGGACTGGTGGCGTGGGCCCTTGTTGCCGTCCGGATCCAAGTTGGGGACCCTTTTTCTGACAACAGCCCGGCCGGGCCCCCCTGGCTTACTTATTTTTTATAAGTAAAAATAAGCATTAGCAAGGACAAGTTAACTACTAGAAGAGTTTTTATAGCTTAAAAGGTGTTAGTAAGTTATCTTCTAATTGCCATTACTGATCCTAAAATGGACCTTATTTTACTTAAGTTTACAACTAATATTAATTGCAATGACATTATTTAACAGTTAACAGTGGTGTAAGTTATATTAATGAATTATAAGTAATACTGAACTTATTTACTTTTACTTACAAATGTTAAGAAGGATTAATCCAGTAGAACATCTGTGATGATAGTGAAGAATACCCACTGTGACCTTGGTTTCTGCTTTGGGCGAGGGGTGGGCAGGGGACGGGAGGAGTGCGGGGAGGTAGCGTGTGGAGATTTACAGAAGCTTCTTGAAATTTGATATTTCTCGTGTCTCTATTATCAGTTGTTTTGAAACCTGGCGTGTGTTCGTTTTGATGGCGAGTTTTCTTTCTTTACCAAGAGCACCTGAGTCAGCACACTATGGCGTAGAACACAAGGTAGCGGCAGCACCAGGTACCCAAACCTCAAGGCATCAATTTTTTAAAGAAAACATTCTGGAATCCAACTTTTGATTATCAATTTGGACTTTTACCGCCAAAACGAAAATTGTTATGCAATAAAATATCTTGAGCCCCAGGATGATAATTATCAATTTTGTGCCGCACTCAATGTGTTAGGTGGTATATTGTACAATTATTATAAACTCTTAACCCTGCTCTAATGTTGCAGGAAGTGGAACACCCTTTTCTCGGCTTCTTCATCATGTTGACCACTCAACCAGTGACGACACCTTGGCTCATGTCCAGGTTAGTTTCTTAGCAAAACGTATTCAAAATAACCAAGTTTTGCTAAGGCCCTTAATTTCACCTATGTGTTTTTAAAATATTTGCTGAACCTGTAAACAACATGTTATACAGTGGAACATGGATAAATCAAACTTATATAATTCAAAATCTTCAATTTCAAATTTTTGCTTGGTTCCAAGCTTATCTATACAATGTTAAAAAAATTTGGTTGGTTAAATATTTATTTTGGATAGTTCAAACATTTTTATTTAGGCCAGATAAAAAGTGGCCATAATACAGTTATCAAAACTGTACCCGAAAATAGGTGTTTATCGGTTGGCATGAGGCCAAAATCCTCAGATCTTTATCCCGCAGTCGTGGCAGCTGGAACTGGAACTACTTAGTTCCAATGCTCCGGAACTGGAAACAGTTCCCAGTGATCAAGAATTTAGCTAGTGTTGCAATGCACTTTTTGAAATAAGTTATTACTACAGTGGAACCTCTATTGACCGTCACCTTTGGGACCGGGACTGTGACGGATAACTGAATAGACGGATAATAGAAAAATCATATTATAAACGTGTTCAGTAACTAAATTTTAAAATGTTTGGCAGAGAAATGAAAATAAACTGTGTACAAAAGGATAATACTTCCCACTACATACATATTTATGTTGTTTTAAATAATATAATAGCTCATACAGACGCTCAGACTAAGCCGTACGGCGCAAATCCTGAGTCTAATAAATATTAATATTCTCATAGACGGACGACGGATAACAGAGAGTGACGGTTTAAATAGTGACGGTTGATCGAGGTTTTACTGTACTTTATCCCTTTTGAATTCTGAAAGTCTTATTTTATTCAAACAGGTTTATCAGTTAATTACTTCCATTAAAAAAATAAATATTTTTCAATGAGATTTGTATGGCATTGTTTTTTAATTACATGATCAGTATACAGCAATGCAGATTATAGAGAAAATAATTAAACTGTGCTGCTGGCCGTCCGATCACAAAGGGCTAAGTAGAGGACAGTGAATTTTTAATTGCTGTGATATTTTCAGGTATATAAATCAGATGATATAGCAAATCTATAAAAGGACATGGAAAAACAGGTATTGAGGCTATTGAACAAACATAATGACTATTTTGAGAAAACCATTACTTTCTGGGGTATTGTGCTTGAATATGTCACAACCACCTTTCATTTAAATCACAGTAAAATAACATACAATCAAAATAATTTGGTAACAATATTTGATTGCCAACAGGTTCTTCTGGAACAACAACGACAAGAGACGAGGATTGTGATGACGATTGCGGTGATTGCTATACCAATTTTTGTTGTATGTATCAACAGGTTATTATGATTATGGTTGTACATAAGTCTGCGCAGATTTGAACCATGTATTGTGGAGACTTATTGAAGGCAGGGATGGCTGTGCATTCTGTTTTAGACTTGGCATTTACTTGTTTGAATAGGTATTAGTATATTAGCCTTTTATTGCTGTGATTTTGAATGACAGCTGCTTCGTTATAATTTAACAATATTATTAGAAAAATGCTAGACTTTGGTCTTAAATTAACTGGAGAATGTTTCCACCGATTGATGCATTTTCTTTATTTCTGCATTCTGTTTGAGTAATTTGTAGCCATTTGTGCCATAGTCGTTTGAGTTTGAGTAGCCATTGAAAATGCCACTAAAGAAATCTGGTACTCCTGCCAGTAAATTGTTGCTCCCCTATTTTCCGTAATCCTCAAAACCTTTAAATCACAGAAAGAATAGGCCTACCTTTTTGTACAGTAGTCCCTGCTTTCAGATCTATTTATTTCGTACAGGGATAAGGGAAATAGTAGATCAGGGAAAGTACTACTACGGCTATTTGTGAACAATGGAGGTGATAGAAACATGTTTTAATCAGTGGTGAGCAGAGGGGGGGGGGGTACATTCATAACAGATCTTTATGTTTAGCTTGCAATTTTTTACAGGTAAAACCAGTTTAAGTTTACACTTGCACATTTTGTGTAAATTGTATTGCATTTTTTATTTGTTTTAGTTTTTTTTTCTCCACCAAACATATTTCCATTTTGATATTATTTAGAATTTTACATGTTTTTTTTCACTGGTTTGTTACCAACAATATAATTTGGTACCCGCCAGTTCTAATATGTTAGAAAATAAATTAAATTAATAATGAGCACAAAATTTTCTAATATCCACAGTAAGAATGAATTCTTCGCCCTTGAACTAAACTGAACATATATATCACCATTAGCTGTTACCTGTGGCCTTGCTCTCAAAAGTTCAATATTAACCTGACCAGCACTGTCAAATCTTTGTTTTAATTTTACCATATGACTTCTTTTGCAGTAACTGTGCTCATCTTAACTACAGCTGATAATTTTGGAAACAATATCCTCCCATAAGATTTGCATTGTAACTTACAGGGTCCGTGGGGTGGAGCCCTAAGGTTGGATGTAGACATTTGTAGGTCTATATGTTAATATGATATCTAAGCTATGTTCATGCAAAATTTTAGCTTAACTGGTGCCAGCAGTATTTGCGTGATAGAAGTCTAAACGTCCATCCATTTATCTAAACTTTCATATTTTTATAATATTAATAATTCACAATTAAAAATTAATATGCTTTGTCGTCAAGCTTGTGATCTGTTTACAGCTTGCAGGTTAAAGTTTCTGAGTGCCTTTGCTCCGCTTGAGTGTCTTTTTTCTGCATTCAAATTGTATGATAATTGGGCCTACTGCACTGTAGACACTCTCTTAACCGCCCTCCATGAGACCGAGGCCTGGGTCGATAACCAAAACGGCGGTTAAAACAAATAATAACTGGGTATTATCATATTAAGTACTACAAATTATAAAACTTATATGAAAGTTAAACATAGTTGCCAAAAATTGGTACCAAGATACTTGCTAACTGTGGAAAAATATGATCAACTCTATATGATCTGAACGTTTTTTACAGTACATTATCAGGACGTAGGCTGCGGTGGCGGACGCGAGTCACTTCTTGTAATTAATCTTGTGTTAACCCAATGGGCGGTTGAAGCGAGGACGGTTAAGAGGGACCACTACAAACCAAAATTCTTCAGTGTAACAGATTACATGATCTAAAAATATTGTTTTATTGTTTTTGGTTTCGCTGTATGGTGTCACTGGATTTCTAAATTAAGTTTAAACAATTACATGCCAGTGAATGTTATAGGTGAAAATCAGGCTTACTTAGGAACAAGTTTTACATCAATATACGGTACCTGTATGGTTTATCCAAAATTAAGGACATTTAAATTTGCTTTTTTCCTGATCAGTAAAAGAACATAGGTTATGCGTTACGTATTATTTTTGTGGGATATGGAACAGTAGTCCTTACATTGACAGTGTTTCTGTGAAGGACAAAATTCTCTAGTCGTGGATACTCAAAAAGTGACCGTATTCTTAGGTCCTACTTTAAATGTGTAGAATTTAAACAATGCCAATTTTTATGTAATTGTTTTGGAAGTTTGTTTTAAATTAGGAAACATTGTAATAACTATGAACAGTTTGATGCATGTGCCTTGGGGAGGAGAAGGTTTCTGTTATTAAGTATTAGATTGAATTTGCATTTGAAGAACGGCTTCACAATCTGATGGTCGCTAGCTTGATCCCGAGCAGAGCAAAGGATGTTGTAGAGGCTCGTCATTGGGCAATGGTCCTGGTTAAAGAATCAGTTGGTCTTAGTCAGTAACAAGGCATCTCACTCCCAATTCATTTATATCCTCAAAATACGTACAAGTGTGTGTCGGTGTTATACATAGTAATTTTTTAATAAATTCAATGATCATAAATTTTTTTCTTCTGCATGTATATTCTGTCATTAAATAAAATGTTTGTCATTATTTAGTTAGTTTGTTACTGTTTAAAGCAATAAACAACTGTGAATCCAGCAGTGGTTGTAAAAACTATTTCTGTTACCAAAGAAATGCAGTCTTTAGCAAATAAAAATTGTTAAGCAAATAAATTAGCTGTGTTTTCATTATTCCTGTGTGGTACTTCATCCTTAAAACACTGGTTTTTATTTGAAAAAAATCAATTTACTTTTAACTAAGGGGCCGTGCATATATTACGTCACACCTCCCTGGGGGGGGAGGGGGTGTGGCACATCGTGACACGCGGTAGGGGGGGTTAAGGGCTGCGTGACGCGTCACGATTAATGGATTTAAAGCATCAGTTACAGTGACGAAATGCCGTACACCATAATCCAATACTTAATAATAATTAAGTGTGACATGACAGGGGGGAGGGGGGAGTAATGAGCAGCGTGACATAATTTATGCATGGTCCCTAAGGTATATTTAATATGAGGATTGGTAAATAAGACAGAATTAATAAAGCGACAGTTAACTTGCATCAGGTAGTGTATTTTACAAATAAAACATAACTAACATGCAAACTCATGAAGAGAAACTTTACAAAAGCATCTCAACTTTACAGCAAAACAAATTTATAACTTTGCCAATAAATGAAAAAGAACCCACGAACAGGAAGATAGATTATTTTATACAAACTTAAGCTGTAAAAGGTGGCATTAGACGTTTGGTGACGCCGGTGAAGAGAAGTTGGTTCATAACTAGCAAACCATCCCAAATTTCTAATGTGTTTAGAAAAGGTTAGTTCCACTAATTTTTCCAAATTTTAAACTGTCCTTTTATGTCTATGTATAAAAAATATGTCACTAATGCCGCCAAACACCTACTGCCTAAGAGTCCTATTCGAGTCCATGATCAGGCCAGTGTTGTCATCAGTTTAAGCATTTGGAGTCTCGGATGTTTGTGTCTTCTCGGTTGCCACGGAGACGGTGTCAGAGACTATGTCATCTCCGCCGCCGAGCCACGGGAACTTCTTGGCCAACTGCGCCCTGAGAGACGACACAAAGAATGAGCAAACACGGGATAGGCTACCATTCCCAAGCTGATATTCTGACTCTGCCGACTGTTGTAAATAGTAACTACATCTTGCATGTAAGGTGATTTCAGTCTTTTAGTGAAATTGTTTTCAAAATCTTGATCAAACCTCTTTCATGTAAATCTAGCCTACAGAAATAACTCAAAAGTGACTTAGGCTTGTTTCGCTAAAAATTGCGTGACTAAAATTGTCTCATCTTGTTCTAAGAACAGTTTAAGGACCAGAAACAAAATCGTGTCAACTCCGAACCTACACAAATACACCAATATTCACAACACCCACCAACGTAATACCCCGACTCAACAGAACCCATTTTGGAGTAATGCTAAAAAATAGGTTATTATTTATACTACTAATTTCTTCCTCTGTTGTCTGGGGATAAACACATCAAACAGAAAATACCCCCGTAGCAGCAAACCTGCGTACTCAGCGAATTTACAATGTACATATATGTATCTTATAGTGATGGTCAAAACCAGAAATTTCGAATCTCGAAACCGAAACTTACAAAATCGAACCTCGAATCTCGAAACTCAAATCGCGAAACCCTATTTACTTGCCTGGGTATGGTTATGAAAAATAAATCCAGAAAAATTAATTAAAACTAATTATATATTTTGGTTAGAGTTGTTCTTTCAGAAATAAAAAATCAATAATCCAAAAAAGGTGAAGGTAGACGACCGAAAACAGTAGGCTTTTGACCTTTGCATTATTGATCGAAACACGGGTGTGATTTCTGTTAAAAAAACAACAATAAAGACACAAAAAATCTCAGCAGTTTTGAGTTTTGATTCTCGAAACTCACCGATCGAATCTCGAAACCGAAACTTTTCCAAAGTTTTGGTGGTTTTGAGATTCAAGTTTTGGTTTTGACACATCACTAGTATCTTAATACCAGTTAAAGCCACATCCCAAGTTTCGTCAATATACATTCATAAATAAATTATTTATGACTTTTTAATTATTCTCTATTAAGAATGACATGGCGTCTGAGGATGCAGGTTTGCTGCAACAAGGTACACACAAAATGGGTTTTTATTAATTTTTTTTATAACAACTAGGTGAAGCCACATACCAAAATTTTATTAATTTATGTTCATAATTAAGGGAGACAACATTTCACTTATTCTCCATAAGAATAACATGGGGGCTGAGTGCGCAGGTTTGCTGCTACGGGAACTGTCAGAAAAAAAATAATTTTTCGTGCAAATATCAATAGACCACAACATTATGAAGCAATATGCCAAGTTTCGTCAGGATAAGTTGATAAATAAGCAAGATATACAATTTTTCTTATCCCCCATAAGAATAACATTGGAAAACGTACTGTGATTAGCACTTTCAATATCTCGGTAACCAATAGACATAGAGTAAAGATCAAAACACCAAAACGTTTGTTTTTTAAGCTGAATTTAATGAAAATTAATATTGGATTTACTAAAATATTATATGTAAGTTAAAAAACAAAAAAAAAAATGTGGGGTACAAAACCTCCCCAAAATATCTCTTTGGATAGAGCGATCTGGCTGGTTTTCGAACTTAAAGTCATAAATGTTGCTTTACATGTTTGTACCAAATTTCATCAAAATCGGATCATTTTTACGAGAGTTATCGCACCCACGGACACACACACACGTACATATATTTACAGTTTTGAACGAATGGTGTTTTTGGCATCTGGGGACCTCAAAACGAAAAGTTATCATGGTCCCGGGCCTAGGTATTACCATGCCGACTACGGTAATAGCTTCTTCCCTATAGGGGAAATTTGCTAAAAGGTTTCTAATAAAATTATTATGAAGGTCAACTGTGTAGTAAATGATCAAATAACATCCTATAAACAATCCAATATGCATGGCCTTTTTTATTTCCAATTAAAAGAGAAAAAAAACTTATTGGAATAATGGCCAACAATTTATGCCTATAAAACTATAGGATTTTAATATCAGGCTAAATTAAATTAAAACATAGCAAGTGGGGCATAAGCTAAGTTAGTTAATTACCAAACTTACAAGGGGGACATAGGCCTAGGATAAGTTATTTACAAACTTACATAGTAGACCTTGGTAAAAACTAAACCCTTTATCATATAAAGTCTGATGATTCGTTTTAAATAAAATAAAAGGATACAAAACTTACCTTAACCTTAACTAAGTGAAGACCTTCGATTAGGTCCCCTAAGTTACCAACTAGCCTATCTCTCACTGTTTCAAAGGAACAACACAATCTGTACCAGGGTAAGATGGTAATTGCAGCTGGTACTTCTCAGCAAGTTTTGGAGGTACAAATCTCCCACCGAGGAAATGGTACTTCCCTTTAAATTGATCAGCACATTTCTTCGGAGCAGTAAGGGAGATCAATAGTTCCGGTTGTATACCATCAGCTGGTGGACCTGACTCGACATTCCATCCACTTGGAATATCAACACTGCAAATGGGGACAGAAACATTCCTCAATGTGTCTAGAACACTGACAAACTCTGGGCGTACTGGGGGACGAAAGCTGAATCCAAATAAAGCATCTACTATGATGTCAAATTTTGTATTGATTTCCTGTAAACTCGGGAGAGGTTCCAAGAATGCAATTTCCATCGTTTCACATTGGTGGGTCAAACTGTGATACAGCTCTTTGTCGGTTCGTTTTGGGTAAAATATTGAAGGATCAAATCCAAACAGTTTTAAATGCCTTGCACAAACAAGCCCATCTCCTCCATTGTTTCCAGGACCACAACAAACTAGCACAGTTTTCCTTGGTTTGGATTTGTAGCACTGATAAATTGCAGTCGCACAACTTAACCCTGCTAATTCCATCAGTTGGTCAACACTGAACCTATACTCATTGAACAACTCTAAGTCAACATTGATTGCTTCTTGTTGATTTAAATATTTCACCATCGTTGAGTGTTGTTTTACTTTCAGCTTGTTGCACTCTTGTACCCTAAGAAGAGCTAGGGCTGGAATGGGGCAGTCAGTTCTAGTTACAATATTTCTCTTGATTAAACCAAATGTTGTGCTAATAATCTTCATAACAACACTTAATTAAGATAGTTCATTTGATAACAGTCATCCATAACCTCCAAATACTCCTCAACACTGCATTAAAATATTCAACCAAAATGAAGAGAACAAATAAAATACAAAATCTGTATCTTTAAATATAATTGTATTATATTAGCCAAATAACAAGGGATTTTGTAAATTTGAAACTAATATTTATATACCCAAGGACTTTGAACAACAAGAATAACGAACAACTGTGTTGATGTGTTGGTTGGTGTTTTGTTGTCGTCGTATGTCATTTCATTTCGGTCTGCTGGTCAGCTCCGCTACTACAGCTGTCTGCAGCTAGATTCATAGAGTACAAAAAAGATCCTACTACTACTATTATAAATATATATATATATATCACATCACCAATTTTGTCCCTGTATTTATACCTTTAAACATTGATAGAGAATTTGACCTAAGTATTAATATGTATGTATTGCAAGAGTATCATATACACATAATATTGATAACCAATTTACTATAATAGGTTTGTTGTTTATAATAGGTGTGATTGGTTGCATCCTGGGATCACGTTCGTTGCTCGGTTAGTCATTGGACACATAATACTACCAGAATGCGAAATTTACAAACTCCGCCAATTTGGCTCAATGCATTTGCCTCAACTTGACGAATGACCTGAACTAATGTAATCAATAAATTCGAGTGAATACAAATAGTTTATAATCAAAAATAGTTTTCACAGTTTAATAATACAAACTGTTGGCCAGTAGGAGAATATTACCGATATCAAAAGCCCTCACCCACCTCAACCCCTCAGCGAGAATATGAAGTTGACGCTAAAGAAGTCTGCCCCAATGACATTGTAAAGAAATCAAGTATCATGGAAGGCAAATTCTTCAACTTTGGTCACTGATCGGCAAAAATTATTCAATTGTGGAGGCTAATTGCCAAGTGACCGCTACCCCATCAGCACAAATCGTTGGGTTTTGCTTGTTGTTTGTTGCTCGGCGGAAATGGTGGCCAACGCGGTGGGCATGGCGCGAGGTTGGCCCATCGATGGATTAACCAACCATTATCCAAATATGCCAACCAATACCCAACCAAATGCCAACGGTTTACAATTTTTTATTTAAATGCTTTATTTTAATTTTGAGAATCTTGATTTATTTAATTGAATTGTTAAGTAAAACTTTCCTTTTACTTTCTCCCTCTATACATAGTATATGGAGAAAGTATTGTTTTCGTCAAAATTTTCGAATTTGAGTTGTTAGTGGAAATATTCGTTTTGGTGCTCCCTGAACCCAAAAAAGTGGTTTTTACGTGATGTCTGTCTGTGTGTGTGTGTGTGTGTGTGTGTGTGTCCGTGTGTGTGTGTGTGTGTCTGTGTGGATGTGTACAGAGCTAGAGCCCTAACCATTGGGCCGATTTTGATGAAATTTGGTATGTAGGTACTAATCCACGATATCTCCAGGCGTTTTTTTCATTTTTTTGAATTTTTGATTTTTAAGGGTAATTATCCCCCAAAAACCGCCAAAAAACATGAAAAATCCAAATTTCTCAAAAACGGCTCTAACGATTTTGATTAAACTTTAGTCGTTTGTAGAACTTTAGTTTTCCAACAAAATGACACCACCCGCATTCCTGTAAAAATTCGGGTTCAGAAATTACAGGACTTAAAACATCCAAAATTCAGTTTTTTTGATTTTTCATAAAAAGACATAAATATAAAAAATATTACTATTCACCATTAAAAAGAGCTCAAAAAACCAAATAATTTAGTATTTTGAATTACTCTTCTACGACTGCTGGTTTAGGAGAAAATTGAAATTTTCATTTAGCGGTAAACGCAGTACGTTGTCCAATGTTATTCTTATGGGGAATACAAAAATTACTATTTCTCTCTTATTTACTGATCAATTTCATTCAAACTTGATATGCTTGTCAATTTAGCATTGACCAACAGAGTTAATTCGAAATATGTTGCCCCTTAATAACCCTGGGGGGGAATAGTGGGCATTTCCCCTCTTAAAACCACAAGTGTAGCAATTGATTCTGTAGTGCCTCCAAAACAGAGATTTGGGTGGATATTTTTGTAAACAACTTGTTTCAAGATTTTCTGTACACTCGACCGTGCTTTGTATTCTATATTTAGTAAATAAAAAGTAATTTATTCATTAAAGTTGGGCTAAAAGGGAGAAAGTATGTGCCAGTTTCCTGATACCGTTTATTTTTATAGACATTTAAAAAAAGGAATTAAGTGGCAAAAATATCGTGTCACAGTTGGGTCTCGAACCTACAACCTTTTAGATCCTGTATACTCGCCTTAACCCCCACGGCCAATCTGACTTACGAGAATCAAGGGATAGACTGAGATATAGAAATTACCAATAGTCTGTACCTGCGCAACGTACTAAGCCTGTATACTATTATGTTTTATTCTTCTAAGATTGGATAGTACTCGTTTTATTCTCCTACGTGAATCTACTCGTGCAAAAATTACTGTAATAAAAGTAGGAACAAGTTAATATGATTTATGTATCTATGAAATATGGAAAAATACTAGCAAATTAATATATATTTAATATAATTATAATAATAAAAATATAATATTAATATACCCCGTCAGTACAAATCGTTGGGCCAACGTAGGAAAATGGTAGGCCAACTGTTGGTGCGAGGTTGGCCCGTCAGCACTAATCATTGGGCCAATGTTGGGCCATCGTCGGCATTGTAGGATTGTAGGATATGGTAGGGAAATGGTCGGTTGGCATTAACGCGGTTGGGCCAACGAACCAATCGTTGGCTAGCCCACGTTGGCAAATCCTAACATTACATTATTATTAATTATATATTCATATATATATATATAACACCCAGGGTGGGTGGTTTTCGATGTGTTTTATATATATATATATATATATATATATATATATATACTTTATATACAACATATAATATATATATATATATATATGAATATATAATTAATAATAATATAATGGTATGATTTACCAACAATAACGTTTGATGGCCCAACGATTGGTTCGTTGGCCCAACCGCGTTAGTGCCAACCAACCATTTCCCTAACATATCCCTCAATGCCGGCGATGGCCCAACGTTGTGTGCTGCTGGGGTAGATTCTGATTGATTAACTTGGACCATTGGTTCATAAACGTTGCTTTCATCATGACAAATCTATCAGATTCCAAGTTGTTCATTGCGTTCTGAGTTCTAGGGGCACTAATACTATATCATATTTCGCAGTTGCAGAATATACCTACTTGTTGTTTTGCTATTATTGTGGGGGATGGTAATTTACTGTTTAATTGAGCGCCCTTTATGCACCAGAGGCAAATAACGAGTCTTTTGAGATCTGTCTAGTTAGATATTTCGTAGTATTCTAAACGTGAAGATGAAATAACGATGAATTAGTAATTTATCCTACGGGAAATTTTTACACATGAGCGCAATTCAGCTATTTCATGCAGCATTATGTTAAAGCGGATACGGATATGAAATGATTTATTTCAAAACATAGGCCCAAAACATTGAAATATGTTTACAATTAATACCCTTAATCTTGAGCAGGGGTGGTACGATGAGTAGGTTATTTCTTATCTCTATTTTATCGCTTCATTCATTCTTGTTTCCCGGAATTTACTAATCTATCTGTTCCCTTTAATTTCATTGATTTTCCAGCATAGATTAAGCATACAATCTATGGTTCTAGTAAAAAGGCTTTAAAAATGAGTTATTCCTCAGTCTTACAGTATTTGCCTACCACATAGTCCCTCCGCCCTGCTTCAACGTTTCCACTAACTTGCAACGGCCTAATATCTGAAATGAAGTCTACATTGTGTATTGATTTCTCTAAATACTAGATTTTTAGAAAGTACGAAGTAAAATATGAAACAGGTCATGAGCGTTCGATTTAACATTTACCTGAATCTCGGGTGGTTGATGGCGTACACCCAAGGATCAACGCAGGAAACCACCTTGGCGAACACAGCGGGGAGCATACCCACCATCGGCGTCAAGATAGACCTGCAAGGCATCGGTTCGAAATGAGTTTGGGTAAAACATGAAGAAGTGAAAACAGTATTTGAACAACTTATAATAATAATAGTTTTAAAATAACAATAATATTTATTCCATGACAATGGTTAACAATGTATTGACATTTACAACAAAATAATTAATTTATGAGGAAATCTTTTAACCTGTAAGGTAGGCCTGGGTCCTATCTTCCCCTTCCTGGTACAATATATATTAAACATCACATACGGTAGGTTAAGTTTCTATCCGAAAGTGTTTCTTATCTACTTAGGCCATGTAAGGTAGGCCTGGGTCCTATCTTCCCCTTCCTGATACAATATATATTAAACATCACATACGGTAGGTTAAGTTTCTATCCGAAAGTGTTTCTTATCTACTTAGGCCATGTAAGGTAGGCCTGGGTCATATCTTCCCTTTCCTGATACAATATATATTAAACATCACATACGGTAGGTTAAGTTTCTATCCGAAACTGTTTCTTATCTACTTAGGCCATGTAAGGTAGGCCTGGGTCATATCTTCCCCTTCCTGATACAATATATATTAAACATCACATACGGTAGGTTAAGTTTCTATCCGAAAGTGTTTCTTATCTACTTAGGCCATGTAAGGTAGGCCTGGGTCATATCTTCCCTTTCCTGATACAATATATATTAAACATCACATACGGTAGGTTAAGTTTCTATCCGAAAGTGTTTCTTATCTACTTAGGCCATGTAAGGTAGGCCTGGGTCATATATTCCCTTTCATGATACAATATATATTAAACATCACATGCGGTAGGTTAAGTTTCTATTCGAAAGTGTTTCTTATCTACTTAGGCCATGTAAGGTAGGCCTGGGTCCTATCTTCCCCTTCCTGATACAATATATATTAAACATCACATACGGTAGGTTAAGTTTCTATCCGAAAGTGTTTCTTATCTACTTAGGCCATGTAAGGTAGGCCTGGGTCATATCTTCCCTTTCCTGGTACGATATATATTAAACATCACATACGGTAGGTTAAGTTTCTATCCGAAAGTGTTTCTTATCCGATATAATTTGTTATATAAAGTTATTACAGAGAACTAGTTATGCTAACGTTACAACGAGCACAATAACTAACGTTAACGTTATACCACTGTAACATTCTTATTTATTTATTTAGTTGAAAACTAGCATCTACTTTGTTTTTTGAATCTCTAAGGAAATATAAAATAGCCAAACAAAATGCTGCCAAGGCAACAGGACTTAAAACAACTTCAGGGTGGTTCGCTTTAATTCAGCCCTGGCATTAATTTTATACGATGTGTTACTTTATTACAAAAGTTGAATAATTAGTTTTCACATGAACTATATCTTTAACAACTATTGTCAATATTTGTGTGCACATGAATACAAATTTGGGTAATAATCAAGGGCAAGGATATTAATTCAACATAATAGGGGACGATGTATCAAGAAGGGTAACTTCCGCCGGAACTTACCTATCACCGTAGGTTCCGATCAGGGAGACGAGGGCGTAAGGTGTCCAAGAGCAGACGAACAGGAAGAAGATCGTGAGAGCAACCTTGATAAATTAGAACAATATTAGAACATTACAATCGGTTAATGTTTGTGAAAATGTAATGGGATACCTATCGTGGTAATTTCCCGAGAGCGCCTTCAATTTAAGTTGATGTTGACGGCAGTACAAACGTGTATTGCAGGTTTTTATCCAAGTTTGCAGGCGCTGTATTAATGCCCGAAATAAGTGTAGTGACCTTGTGACCGACCTTGCCACCCTACCCCCCTGGCGCCTGAGCTGGCGTTATCTCTATTTTATCGCTTCATTCATTCTTATTTCCCGGAATTTACTAATCTATCTGTTCCCTTTAATTTCATTGATTTTCTTTTGAGAATGAATACAATTTGATATCTTGATTATTAGTGAATTTCCTTTGGAAAGTGAACTATTAGCATGACCCGCACGGTGAAACTTAAGCCCGGGACCACCATAGAAGTTCCTAACGTGACCCCCTGAACACATTTTGGGGGGTCGTTCAACATTTTATATATATATATATATATATATATATATATATATGTGTGTTTGCACTCTAGCGGTCGCATTTTTTGTCCGATTTACTTCAAATTTGGTAGGGACGTTCATTTCTGTAATCAGTTGGACAGGTTCGTTTGGCAAAACAATCGGAAAACTCTAAACCCCTTTTTGGGGGATTAATCTTTCAAATTTCGAGGTTTTGGGCCTTAAAAGTGTCAGAAAAGCCCCGGATGCAGAATTAATGCATGAAAAAGAAGGGGATTAGTAAGGCGAAAGTTGTAAGCCCTCTCTCGTCATTCTAGCATAAATATTTACCGAGTTATTAAAGAGAATCTGATCGACTAAACATAGTAGGTTGTCTTATGGGGGTTTTACAGAAAAGCCTGTAATTCCTTTGTTAGAGTACTTTTATCATCCCCAGCAACTCACGCCTACTTTCAAGCCTGCCTGGACCTTCTCCTCACGTTATAATGCGCAAAATTGTATTTCCAGCTTTGCAGGGAAACGAAACCAGGAGCATCAGAACAGCCAAAAAATCAATGTTTTCAGATTTCAATAAAAATTGGAATACATGTATGTTTTTACACTGATTTTGAGTTTTACAAGTTTTTATGTGGAAATTCACTTCCCTCACGTCAGCGTGCTGCGTGCGAACTCGTTAAATTATATTGATGAAATTTGGTACAGTATGTGGCTTCACGTAGTGTGGTTTATCCTATATATTAAACAACTTTTGTCAAAACTAAAGACAGCGACCCTGACCGTTCTACTGGGTCGATTTGTATGATTCTTTTTTTTAAATGACAGATAATTATACCTAGATATCTCATCACCCATCCAAACTAACATATCGTCAATGGGCTTTGCCCCAGTGGCTCTTAAAGTTCCCATCCCATGTTAATTTTATGGAGCTTATATATTAAAACTAAAGACAGGGACCCTGACCGTTCTACTGGGTCGATTTGCATGATTCTTTTTTTTTAATGACAGGTAATTATGCCTAGATATCACCACCCATCCAAACTAACATATCGTCAATGGGCTTTGCCCCAGTGGCTCTTAAAGTTCCCATATTAATCTTATGGAGGAAGTTTGTTTACATCAGATGATTACTTAAAACATATGTTCATTAAGTAAGAGGTTTCATTTGGTTTGCCAAAGAATAATGCAGCATACAACTCCTTTCTTTTTCTCCTATCTACAGGTGTTTACAATTTTCTTTGTATCACCTTTCTTACATATTAAAAAACTTTTGCCAAAACTAAAGACAGCGACCCTGACCGATCTACTAGACCGATTTACTTGACATAAGTCTCATTTTTTTATAACTACCTCTAGATGTGTCATCAGACATTGAAAAAAGATTTTGTTCACTTGGCTTTTCGTTACGTTTATTTTATTGTTTTTGCCAATTTTTAGAAAGAGAACAAAAGCAGTCATTCTGGCCGATTTACCCAACCGATTTTACTCCCACATGGCTTATTTTGTTCAGAAATATGTGTAGATTTATTTTGAGGCAATTATGGGTAACTTCTTTGGGGGTGACTTAGAGATATACTTATTACAATAACAAAAGTACACACGGGCCAAAAGTTTAAGACAGCGAGCCTGACCATACTAATGGACCGATTTAGCTTATATAGATTTATTTTATTTGTAACGACCTCTGTCAGACATTGAAACAAATTTAATATCTGACTCTCTCTTTTCGATTAAATTCTAAAACATTAGAAGTACTATCATTACAATTTTTATTTTGTATAGTGTATACATTATAGTATTTAACATTAGTGTTTTCATAAAATTATATTTAAACCGCCTGATTATTATTTGTTTTGAAGGTTTCTATGGCATACCTTTCAATATCAGCTGATAATTTAGCCATACTAAAAAATATTTTTGTCCCAATCCCCTTTCACTAATCTTTCATAATCTTCAGATTTATTAAAAACTAATACATTCAATATGAAGTCTTCCTTATTATGAGCAAAGCAAGCAAGCGGCGCTTTGCGCTGCTCGGGGGTACCCTAGTTGATATTTAAAAAAAATTGTCGATTGTCCGCGTAGCAGCAAACCTGCATACTCGGTCCCAATGTTTTTCTTATGGAGAATAAGTTAAGTTTTATATATACCTTAATTATGAACCTAAATTAATAAAACTTGGTTTTTAGCTTCACTTATCTGTGTTATATCGATAATTGTGTAAAAACCCATTTATACCTTGTTGCAGCAAACTTACGTACTCAGTCCTAACTGTGGAGAATAAATATGTTGTTGTATATCTCTTATTTATGAATGTATTTTTTATGAAACTTTGTAATTGGCTTTATGACGTAGTGAGAAACATTGCCATTGTCGCAATGGAAATTCACTGAGTACGCAGGTTTGCTGCTACGGGGGTATTACATTCCTAACATTTCATCGTAACGTTGTTATTTGGAAATATTTACTTAATTATCTCTTCGTAACTACAAGCTTTTCTTCAAGTGATATGTAATGTCAGAAATTAGAATGTTTTAGTTTTTTTTGAGTTATTCTCTCTAAAACATAATAAAATGCATCTGCCATGCATCCAAAATATTCGTAAAATATCCAGTTTAAGCAGATCAAGGAAAACGAAGCGAACTTTCCGTCCTCTTGGACAATAGAATTTTATTTGCTGATTCCTCCCTAAATTGTATCCATCTATCCATCTACACAAATTAAAAACCCTATTTTAACCACACTACCCAAAGGCAAGCTTGGCCAAGTGTGCACCTTCATTTTACTTGCGCAAGCGTGCCTCTAATTTAACCGCAGCCTGACATACTCTCTCTATAATCGTAGTGTACGGTCATGTAGACTAAACGATGTTTTTAAAATGAGTATGTTTAATTGCATCTTTTATTTCTATATTTAATTTTAAAATATTTTATCTTATAATAGTTTGAGCATTGGGAGTTAATTTACGATCCAAAAAGTAGAAATTGTACACGAACTATTTATAAGCAATTTTGCACTCGAGATATACTTCCAAAGACATAACTTACCACAAATGTACTAAACGTTTATGTGGTAAATAAGAGACTGTGTTTAGTGTTTATGGATGAAATAAGGTTGCCTTTTGAGAATCAAGAATCTTTGGATCCTGATTTATGATTTTCCTGATCCTGATTCCTAATTCCTGATCCTGATATTTTACCTTGGCGATCCTGATTTCCACGCTCTTCTGCGCAGCATCCTGGTTGCTGGAGAGTGATTTGACGTTCATCTTCTTGGCCTAAAGGACAGGAAAATGCAATGAAGCACATAATTGATAGGATCACTTGCAGAGCGACATAAATACATACTAGTATTTAAAAAAAATCAAACGTTGCTTGTACAAGATTTAGGTAGTCGCACTTCTAATATATTTCCGGGACTTTAAAAATATGAAATGTAATTAGTATAAGTAGCCTACATACAATTATAAGAACCTGCTTCATTATTACTTCTTTCTAAAGATCAAGGAAGGTAGTTTAAATTCGCCTAACTATAAAACAATACTACACATATGGAGGCTTTGTATTTCTTTGAAGTACTTGTCAATACAATGAAGCAGGTGGGTCTAAGGTCTAAGTTTACTATCATTTAAAAGTATGTGATGGTCTGTCCATATTATAATTTTACACGATGAAGAGCGCATAGATGGAATCGCGTAAAGGTTTGAGATTTAGAAACTGCAAGTCAAAAATATCTAAAAAATTGCACATTTTCCAATCTTAATAACAAACTGGACGGTTAAATGACCAGTTTGAACGACTTAAAATTTGCCATAAATATCATTGATAAATGTGTTCTTAAATGGGTGAAGAGCAAATTAAAACCCCAGTGAGAAAAGTATATTAACTAAGAATTTTAAAACTATAAAATATAACAGAATACTTGATAAAACGTTATAAAAACACAACTTTAAACCAATATTACAAATAGTTTCTACAAAACTCGTGGGAACCTTACCCCTTTGGATAGTGACCACAGTACTCTACTTTCAGAGTGGTGAATATACTTGGTGATACATCAACTATGTTTAAAGGGCAATTCACTTTCAGCTTAGCAAAATGCGTTGATAAAGTAGCTGACAAAAAAAATAACTACATTTGGACAAGATAGGGACAGTTGGGCTGTAGCCTATATCATGTTTTCACGCTGTCACTGTTGCCATTTTGCCATAGAAAATATCACTCAAATGTTATTCGGATCAGCTGGTGCGCAGTTTCGGCAATGATCTCGGTTGATAGCCCTGCTAGCCACGCCCTCAACTGGCAACTCTCAGCCAACGTACCTGCTCCTTGAGCATCTTCTCGTGTTGCCTGACGTGGCCGATGAGCTGCGAGTAGAACAGGATGATGAGGAACATCGGGATGCAGTAGGAGTAGACGAAGATGGAGCCCACGAACACCCGCGTGTTCTCGTCCTGTGTCAGGTAGTCGAAGGAGCAGGTCGTCAGGTAGCCCTCTGCCTCATGGAACAGCAGGAAGAGTTAGGCACGTCCGCAGACGCTCTACGATAGATTATCGGATGAACAATCGATTGTTTACTTATCGATATTGTAATCGATTCTAAATATCGAAATTGTATGAAATCATATGTTTTTATATAAAACTAATTGTTTGGCGGTCACATTCTGTTTGTTTATAATTTATTTTTTTTAGTGACGAAAATCAAGGTTCGTAGAGCTTTCAGACCAGGTGTGCTTATTTACATAAGAGTAATGTTCGCAGCAAAGATGTCTTACGAGGTCGTCCAGCTGATTCATAAATCAACAAAATACCATAAAGTGTAGCCAACCTTAAGGGTATAATAATGGTATAGCTATTTTTAAATTGTCACTGGACATGCAGAAAGAACATTTAAAACCTTAATCGATTAATCTAATAATACAAATAAATCAAAACAATATATTAGTTTCATCAAATAACAGCTGATCATATAATGTAAGCAGTTAAACAATGTTAATTATAATTAAACTGATGAGGAAAATATGGTTCTCGTACGATAAATATCGTGTTTCAAGCAACACTGTAGATTGGATTGGTGATCACGTGACCTTCCAGCTGTTTTTACGAGGTCTCTTCCGGCAAAGTAGAAAACCTTAAATAGATCGACTCAGCTCACTTGGTCTGAAAGCTCTACGAACCTTGGACGAAAATGGCTGACAGTACGCCTTCATTAAACTATGGCTATTTGTTTTAAGATGTTTAAAAAATAATGAGAGTGAATTTCTTTGGCTACAATAACAACTTTTAGTTCCAAAAAATCCCAAATGTGGAAAATGTGGAGATGCAATGAAAACGTATCATCGAGGTGAAAATCGAGTTGTTTTTCGTTGTCAGAAGAGTTCTAAAACCAACCATCATGTAGAATAGTAAGTGTAAGTAATAGATGCACTTATACAATGCTACATTATAAGGATTGAGTGGATAGGTTTAGCTGTGCTTAATTGTTTAACAATAATGTTTACTTGTTTACTAATTTGAGTTTCTATTCATTTTAATTTTGTTCACATTTTTACATTTATTTGTTAGTTAACTTTTTCAGATTATATTACTTTTTAATAATAAATTTCAACGTATTTATAATTATAATCGAATTTTTCATTGAATGAACTAATTTACATCTACTTTGATTAGATTACTAATTTCGATTATCGTTCGGTTACAATATTGATACGTAAAAAATCGATTGTTCATCCGATAGTGTATCGTAGAGCGAGTTTGATATAACTCAACGAAAACCTTAACACGTTGTGGTATTTTATCTTCTTCTAAATAACTATACAGCCAGATGTATAACTGACTCACTCACTTACGTATACAAATTCTAGACCACTTCTGGATGATGTAGAAACATGAAATTTGGCATGCAGGTAGCTTGTAGCTAGAAACTCCCAGGCAAATTGTCAAAAGTTCCAATTTATAAATTTCAAACCTCTAAGTTTTACATTGAAAATTGGAAATTTTAATATTGGGCTTATCGAGTAATAAATCAAAACAAAATAACCATAACAGCTGAAGTAAAATATAAACTGTCAATGTAACTCCACATGGTAGAGTATAAACAAATGTTAGGACCATTGAATAAAGATATAATCTGGAGTGGATACATCCCAAATGAATCAAAATAGTATACTGTATAAAAAATACTCAAAGGGACATTGAGTTATAATACAAACTGGAGCGACCCAAGCTGGGGTCTGGGGGCGGAGCCCTCAGCGAGCAAAGCGAGTTATAGTTTATACTGACGTATCTGTATAATGGGAAGAAGCTTATTTAAATCTAAAGGTTTAATGACAAATGTTACGAATACGTGTTAGTAAGTTAATTCTTTAATTTTAAGTTAGATAGCCAATGTTATGGAGTTATGAGGAAAGAGTGATGAACAAAAGTACCTACAGAGTGATTTTTAACGGATCCCAATTTGCAAGTACCACAGGACACATTTTAGTAATACAAGTTTATAATTTGTCATTTATAACCCACTTCACTTCATAATCCATCAGTTGGTTTGCATTGTTACAAAGTTGTTTTATTATATTTGGAAATTATTTTATTAAAGATACAAATAAGTTTTTTTAATATTCTGGAAAGAGTGGACTGTTCTATTAATGATAAAGTTGGTCAGTTTAAGAACCTTGTTCATTAAAATAATGTATTCTGTTATTAAAAGTTATACTAATTTGATAAAGCAAGTGCTAAACGAAATAAAACATGTTGTATATATATAATATCTCTATAGATTATACTTACACATAATGTCCCCTTTGTTTCGTCTGACCTTAGATGACATTAGTCGATCAAAACAGTATATATCAATTAGATACATGTTCCTAATTGTACATGCACATAAATTACGCCATGCCTAACACCTACTTCACACTCACAGACAAAAAATATATTATAGATAGAAATAATAATGAATTTATTCATACTATTCGCTGTAAATCTTTTGTCATGGCTGACGCCTCCCGTGCTCCTTATAGAACGGATGTGGTCAAAGTGATGTGGTCGGCTATTAATTAGATTGCGTTCGACTTCCGAGAGAAATACACTGAATGTTTCGTTGCAATGGAAACGTTGTAATATAACGACATATTTTATTCCCCGAAAAAAACAACAACATTAAATCAGTTTCAGTACCGCTGGTCGTAATAAAAATGGTGAGAATTATTTGGTAGTGTTAGCTAACATTTTGATGATAGGCAAACAACGAAGGTATCAAAGAAGGTAATGGATTTACACCATTGATTACAGGTGGATAAACTGATGACGATTATACAATACTACTAATTCTTATGCAATCTGCTGATGTTTTGTATGATGTAAATCTACGGCATCCAACAAAACTTCACCAATTGTAGTGCTACACAACTCCAATCCGTGACTCAATATATCCATCGTCTGTCTGATTTGTTCTAAAATAATGTTAAAATTTAACCTGTTATTATGTGGGAGCTTACCCGGGACGTATTTCCCCCAGTAGTTGTTGATGGGGGAGATGGAGAACGGTAGGGAGTAGGCCCAGGCGAACAGCACCAGCAGCAATGTCTGCTTGTAGGTCAGACGGCCGTCCAGCGGGAACGCGATGGTCCTGCACATCGGAAGGTCAGAGCACGGCTAGTGTAACGAGAACAGTAAGGCAAGCCAACACAAGCCGTAACTAATGGTCACCTAATGGCGTGTTCATTTAATACAAATATTCAAGTTGCTTGCAATCCTCGGTTCTTCAAGTCAACACGAATATGACCAGTTACTCCTCAACGTGGAGTATTCCCTACAGGGAAAGTTCGGGAAATTGACTATGACAAAGTTTAAACCAACACCATGTCTTTGGACATGAGTTATCTTATGTGACAGCCTTCTATCATGGAACATTTATAAGTCACGTAAATTATCTTACTGTCATGTCCAACCCGCGGGAACATATGACTTTCAATACTAAAATGCGGCTGGAAACTTGCAGTTTTCATTTAAAATAACATATGTTCCTTTGTATTTTCCGATCACTTCTTTTCCGATCACTAAAATACTCTACATGTTAATCTTATGGTGAAAGCCTATTTTTGCCGGACAGTTCTTTTCTGATCAGTTTTAGAAGTTACAAACGCGACGCAACAGCTGACTTTCATTGCTGTCAAATCATTGGCCACAGTTAACCTCTCATTGATGTTACACGTGTGAAGCATATTATGGCATTGTGTTTTTGTAATTATATGACTTTTTTGTAGTATGACGAAAAGTATCGTTCAATACTCGTCCGAAAAGCTCTTTGCCAGTGCTTGATCTAAATTCCAGTGCCAGTGCCAGTGCCAGTGCTTGATTCTAAGATTGATCGTAAACACAATCTCGCACTGGCAAAGAGCGTTTTTCCGGACTAGTAACGAAATATACTATACTGTCATGTCCAACCTGATCAATATCTGTAACACAGTATGCCTTAACACTACAAATTCTTAAGTAGTCTGTAATGTCCTAAGCATACAAGGTAAATATAAAATAAGACGAAATAATACAGTTAATTTACGTATTTCTTATTAATAAATAATTATTAACTTAACCATTAAATTTCCAAAGCTTCCAAGTTGACAATTATTGTTATTCAGAAAGATGGTGCGGACATTTGCCACAACTGATTAGAGAAAACTAAGTTTTGGATCAAAACTCAGATCCAACAACTTGTTTTCCTCCAACTAGAGTTGTTAAACACTCGCACTGTTTTCTTATACAACTTACATTTTAACACCTACATTTTTAACAAAGAAATCTAAGAAAGAATCTAAAAAAACCCCTAAGATCTACTGGCATGCTGTTGTGACCTGCTAGTAGTGTGGTCCCACCCCCACCTGTATCTGTCGTAGGCGATGATGGCGTTGTTGATGGCTGACCCGATGCCCGCGATGGAGCCGAACAGGCCGTACATGTCGCAGCCGAACTCCCACCCCACGGGCCGCTGGTAGAACGAGTTGATGATGAGCATCGGCATGTCCAGCATCATGCAGAGGTCAAACAACGCCAGGTTGACGACAAACACATTGGACGGCGTCCGCAGACTCTTGGTGCTAGAGGAGAACAACAGGCATCGAGTTGTATAAGACTGTCATATACGTCAACTTTGGCTTGAACGGGTGATAGCCCCTAACCTTGCTCAAGTAGGAGGGCAATTCGTAAACAAAGTAGAACTTAATCACATGTTTTAATGTAAACAAAACAGACTTTTTTAAATCCCCTTGCTTATCTTATGGTGGATGTTTTACGTTATTTCCAGAGATCTCTATGAATAACTGGAGAGACTACTGCGGGTTGGAATTTTGTGCCATCGGCAGAATCTTTCCCCTCTACAGTATCCTTCAGTGTCATGATTATGTTGTATACAAAGGTAATAATCTACAGAACAACATATTACAGAGCTCCTGCTGTTATAAACGTATTGCAAAATAGCCAATTGATGTAACAACAAGAAAGCTCCAAGTGTTTTTTGTTACTTTTTTAACTGGCTGAGGAGCAAAACGAGTTTATGAGGTAGGAATAAGAGTATGGGAGCTTTTGGTTTCCATCTTTGGACCATTAGTTTTGTGGATTTACTTGGTGAAGACAGGTGGCTACCGAACAAAACAATAGATCACGTTGTCGCTTGAAGTTGATACGTTTCTGATTGTTATCACCTTGAAAATTCCGAATTGGCAAACTCCATAAAGCTAGGATAGTAAAATTAATCATTCATTCTAAGACATATAATATTAAACATCACATCATGCTGCTAAATGTAGAAGGGTTGTGCTGGAAGGTAGGAGGGTAGTGAAAAACGGGTGAGTCGGACAAGAAAGGGAAGTAGATTGATGTAATGTATAAGAACGTCAGCACACACTACGCTAAACGTAAATCATTTCAAATTTAAATTTGCACCAAAGAATTTGTTTTTCTTGAGATATCACAAAATTGTATACGTTGCTATCCTTTTGGCGAATCTAGTAAACCTTTAAAACTATATTTAATTCTGGTTATATTTCTAGTCGTTCCGATACTTAATAACATAATTCTTCACTACAGAACAATCAGCAACATATGAGACAATAGACAATACAAAACCGAACTTTTACTCCTTCGGAAAAGGTACTTCACCATTAGAATTCTCATGTTAGTGAATATTATTACTTGATCCTGTATCTCGTGCATGCTCGTTTATGCATTTAATTTTCCCTAATGTCAACAAACACAAAAACCATGCCTTACATACTTTTGTACGATACAAAATGTTTATGTCATATTGTAAATTGTATCGCAAAATGTAAGAGTTCAATAACTAATTAACCAATAAAATACTCACGAAGCGAAGAGGTATATCACAATAAAGTTGCCGAGGAAGTTCATGACCATGAGCATTGAGTAGACCGCTGCTAGCATGAAGTGTGAGCTGAGGTCGGGGGCGGCGAACTGCTTCCAGTGGGGGTGGACCAGCCCGGCATGCTCCGGGGGGATGTTCCACCCCAGCATGTGATCCTCATCCATCATCCCCCTACACAGAGAAATGCATGACCATGAAAATTGAGTAGGCCGCTGCTAGCATGAAGTGTGAGCTGAGGTCGGGGGCGGCGAACTGCTTCCAGTGGGGGTGGACCAGCCCGACATGCTCCGGGGGGATGTTCCACCCCAGCATGTGATCCTCATCCATCATCCCCCTACACAGAGAAATGCATGACCATGAAAATTGAGTAGGCCGCTGCTAGCATGAAGTGTGAGCTGAGGTCGGGGGTGGCGAACTGCTTCCAGTGGGGGTGGACCAGCCCGGCATGCTCCGGGGGGATGTTCCACCCCAGCATGTGATCCTCATCCATCATCCCCCTACACAGAGAAATGCATGACCATGAAAATTGAGTAGGCCGCTGCTAGCATGAAGTGTGAGCTGAGGTCGGGGGCAGCGAACTGCTTCCAGTAGGGGTGGACCGGCACGGCATGCTCCGGGGGGATGTTCCACCCCAGCATGTGATCCTCATCCATCATCCCCCTACACAGAGAAATGCATGACCATGAAAATTGAGTAGGCCGCTGCTAGCATGAAGTGTGAGCTGAGGTCGGGGGCGGCGAACTGCTTCCAGTAGGGGTGGACCAGCACGGCATGCTCCGGGGGATGTTCCACCCCAGCATGTGATCCTCATCCATTATCCCCCTACACAGAGAAATGCATGACCATGAAAATTGAGTAGGCCGCTGCTAGCATGAAGTGTGAGCTGAGGTCGGGGGCGGCGAACTGCTTCCAGTGGGGGTGGACCAGCCCGGCATGCTCCGGGGGGATGTTCCACCCCAGCATGTGATCCTCATCCATCATCCCCCTACACAGAGAAATGCATGACCATGAAAATTGAGTAGGCCGCTGCTAGCATGAAGTGTGAGCCGAGGTCGGGGGCGGCGAACTGCTTCCAGTGGGGGTGGACCAGCACGGCATGCTCCGGAGGGATGTTCCACACCAGCATGTGATCCTCATCCATCATCCCCCTACACAGAGAAATGCATGACCATGAAAATTGAGTAGGCCGCTGCTAGCATGAAGTGTGAGCCGAGGTCGGGGGCGGCGAACTGCTTCCAGTGGGGGTGGACCAGCCCGGCATGCTCCGGGGGGATGTTCCACCCCAGCATGTGATCCTCATCCATCATCCCCCTACACAGAGGAATGCATGACCATGAAAATTGAGTAGGCCGCTGCTAGCATGAAGTGTGAGCCGAGGTCGGGGGCGGTGAACTGCTTCCAGTGGGGGTGGACCAGCCCGGAATGCTCTGGGGGGATGTAGAAGACAACTCATCACCACCAACCCCAGCATTAGTTAACCCCAGCATGTGTACCTCCTCCATCATCTCCTAGAAGAATTCATGATTATACATTAATTGGAGCTCAAAATAACCAAATTAAATATTACAAAACTATACGGTTTACTACCGGATTTTACCCGGGAAATGCACAAGTTGTGTGCACTAATTTTGTATAAACCATCAAGCTAAATTGTAAATTTAGTATTAAGTATTAGTTTTAAATCTGACTTATTTCACATAACAATTTGTTATTCACAAAATAAATGATTTCTGTTTCTGATTCTGATTAATACCAGAGTGCTTATCTGAGGTGAGAAAGTGAAGCCCTATTGGAGAATACTTTAGTAAACCAACCACAGAAATCAATGGTTTTCAGAAAACATACAATCGAAAATATTGAAACATACAGTTTATATTTTAAAATAAGATACGAATTTGTCTCCTTTGTGATACGTATTCATAAACGATTTAATTATTTATCTTAAAAACACTTCAAATATATATAATGTTTCACTTTGTATCGTTTTCCATATGCACAACGGTTCTTACATTGCAGACTAGATGGTTTCATAGTTTGTGGTAGTTAGGTTACCATGGTCACTAAGGGTGAAGAGGGAAATGGCGGCCACAATGTATGATTCTTTTTTTCTCTAAGAGTAACAAGAGCTTGCGCACTCTAGATGTATTGAGCTCGTTGATAAAACTATTTCGAATAATAAACATCCATTTATTTTATCATTTGACCAAATAAAATTGAAAATCCAAAAGTATTTCAATCCGCCTGAAAGGTGCGTTTACACGATGCAGGTTAGGATGAAGGTAATCTCGACAAGGTAAAGAGCCACAAACCTCGAAGGAGTTTGTGGGGTCAAATCAAATCAAATCAAATCAAAATAATCTTTATTCATTAAGTACATATTCATGCACATTGAATGGCGTCACTAATACTACAAACTAAACTAT
Source organism: Allygus modestus (assembly GCA_963675035.1). NCBI lineage: Eukaryota > Metazoa > Arthropoda > Insecta > Hemiptera > Cicadellidae > Allygus > Allygus modestus. Next base: position 3,230,887 of record OY776115.1, read on the forward strand.
TATCCTAAAGAAAATGGAAAGCACTTGCTTTTACATACATTGAAATATTAAACAAGGAGAAAACAAAATATGTTTTGAGAAAGCAAACTATAACAAAGTCTAGGGGGTGGTCAGAACCTTGACCAAAAGGGTGATCGTCATGTTTTTGTCTATACACCCTACGCAAGGCTCCCTTTTCAAGATTACTTAATCCCTAACCTGCATTAGGGTAAAATTGGAATTAATTATTTTTTTAAATTTTCTTATCTTAGACCCAAAGAGTCGGTGTATCTAATTTTTAAGTCTCAAGCACATCGGAAACCTAGAGAATTAGCAATGAAGAACCCAGGGCTTTGGCTTTCATGTGTTACGAACCTATTACAGTAATTATAAAAATAGTATTGTTCATATTTACATTACAGCATGTAAGTTTTCAGTGAAATTATTTGATCCTCAGGTAAAAAATACAGGGTGTTATTGTACTCTCTGGAAAGGTTTTAGTAAATTGTTTGTCATTGGGTCAAAATAATTAAAAACGTCACGTAAAGTCAGGGTCTATATTGATCCGTTTACTATTTGTGTGTTTTTTACAAAATAATTTATATTTCCAGAACAATTGAACCAATTTAGCTGAAACTTGACAAAAATTTTACTTAGGTATGTAGGTTATAAATAAACAAATAATCAACGTAGTTAAATAACTCGTTTCTAAATGGCAGGTGCTCACAATATTCAAAGTCAAATTTCACGAAATATGTTCGTTTTTATTTCTATAAGTATATAAATTCTGAAAGTATTCTAAAATTCCTTTCAGATTTACTCCATTTTAGATTAATAGTTTTGATCTTTATCTACTGGAGACGTCGCTTCAATTGGTCAGATGTTAGTCGAAAATGTGCATTAGTTTTACCATAAGCATCAAGAAGACCGGTGTGCGGAATTGTCCCTGTGAAACTTGGATAACGAGTACTAAAGATTGACGTCTATTCATAACTCTGATTCATACACTTTGTAAATTGACACTGGTCGTTGAAGATACTGTGTGAGTCTTAGAAAGGGTTTTATCCCCTTATTAACTTGAGTGAAGGTAAAACTAATATTTGCATTCTGCACAGATCATTTTTGTTTCACATTTAAAATTAGCAATACTAATCTTTTCAATATGAATTACACAGTATTTTTACGTTCTTCTCCTTTCAAAAGTATATTTGGAACGTATTTTGTCGTCTAATTTCTTTGTTTTTGGTTACGCTACGAATGTTCAAATTCGTCTTTATAAACTTATCTTTGTAAACTTAAAAAATGTAATTCTGGAGAAAGTAAATACAAATATTATTATATTAACTACTTACAACACATGTTTAAGAAACAAATAACGGTTTTGAAGGTAGTAAAGTCAAACTGACTAAATATATAAGATACAACAACTATAACATTTACTTTGTTTAATGTTCACCGTATTTATGCCAAATAGATGTCATTCCTAAAAAAAATGAATTTATAGAATTTTAATAAATTAAAAATATATTTGTTTAAGAAATAACGTTCTTAAATTTTGTATACATATTCAATACATTTTTAGAATTTTAAAAGCCTTAGATACCAAAGGAAGCATGATATTTGATAATTGTATACACTATTTAATATATAATCTAAGTAGTTATTTTTATTGTAAAGTAAGCCTTATTTGTCATGAAATACTGAAATTATTTTACGTTAACAGCTTAGACTTTGTAAAATACCACAGCTTGCTTGTACCAATGCATAGAGTCAATGGGCCGTGCAAGCCCAGGGTGTGGTATATGCCATTTATAAGACCAACACATAGTATAATATGCTTATAAAGTAATTAATTGTGTTGTGTACTATTCAATTTGTGTTAAGGTGGTTATGTGTTCTAAAACTGACTGAACATAGCCAGGTTAACTGACTGTTCTTATTATTTAAAATTTAAAATTGCATAGCAAGTTTAAAATTACCCAACAAAGGTTTTACTAAAATTGACGATGACAAATTGTTGTGATTTAAAAGAATCCTTATATTTAATACCTTCAATAATTGCCAAGCAAACTCCTCAACAGCTCTTACGGCTGAAGTCTCAAACTACGAGTCGCTCTAATTTTATCTGAGAATAAAGGTTTTAAATTTTCTAATATTTAAACTGTTCCTATGTTATTTTTGCTTTAAGATCATCATGGGGAATAATTTTGATTAAATTGATACTAAAATAGTTTGCCATGTAGCAAACAATATTTTAGCAGTATATACAAGCAGAATATTCTACCCCGAATGAAGAAGAATATACACAGAAACTAATGAAATGGGAAACAAATGTGTGTACATTTACGAGAGAGAAGCCAGTTTACTACAGCTATTTAGACAACTATCGCTTAGCCAACAAATGCGTGTACATTTACGAGAGAGAAGCCAGTTTACTACAGCTATTTAGACAACTATCGCTTAGCCAACAAATGTGTGTACATTTACGAGAGAGAAGCCAGTTTACTACAGCTATTTAGACAACTATCGCTTAGCCAACAAATGTGTGTACATTTACGAGAGAGAAGCCAGTTTACTACAGCTATTTAGACAACTATCGCTTAGCCAACAAATGTGTGTACATTTACGAGAGAGAAGCCAGTTTACTACAGCTATTTAGACAACTATCGCTTAGCCAACAAATGTGTGTACATTTACGAGAGAGAAGCCAGTTTACTACAGCTATTTAGACAACTATCGCTTAGCCAACAAATGCGTGTACATTTACGAGAGAGAAGCCAGTTTACTACAGCTATTTAGACAACTATCGCTTAGCCAACAAATGTGTGTACATTTACGAGAGAGAAGCCAGTTTACTACAGCTATTTAGACAACTATCGCTTAGCCAACAAATGTGTGTACATTTACGAGAGAGAAGCCAGTTTACTACAGCTATTTAGACAACTATCGCTTAGCCAACAAATGTGTGTACATTTACGAGAGAGAAGCCAGTTTACTACAGCTATTTAGACAACTATCGCTTAGCCGATTATTTTTTCGATTTGTGATATGATAAACATCTTTATGGACAACTATGATTGGTTTGCGTTAGGACCGTTCGCAAAATTTAATTAATTGTGCTTTTACAATCATGATTAAGTGTGCCTGTAAGCTGATTAGGATATTTATCCGGTATGAACTATGCTTCACCATGTTAGATTCACAAATTTGGTGCACACATTTCTCAGAGAGTACTGAAACCAATTGAGTGAAAGTTTTACTACATATTTTATACATATTAGTGTACATTGGTATTTATAAAGAACAATGTTTAATAATAAAGATAGAATAAACAAATTAATAATTTCTTGTCGTATCTTTTTAACCTCATTATTTGAATTCAAAATTTTACTATTCTTAAATCCCTTAGTTAAACTGTGCATCAAATTGTAAATTACATGTGGGGAAAAATTGAGCTAATAACTTCGATAGCATTTGAAAAAAAAAACTTTTCCACAAATTGAAAATGTAAAGTTATTGGGAATCCGCGATTTAAATAATCCTAACGTATAGACCATTAAAGGTCTTAAAAGCCTTTGTAAAATCTCATGAATTATTATTTTTCTTGGGTTACCCAAAGAAAAATACTGAGGGTTATACAGTATATTACGATTTTCAGGAGAAAGTGCTCTAAAATAAAATAATTGGAAATTAAAAAAGATAATTTTTGAGCTACGAGGCCCTCTTACAAACAAATTAAAAACAAGTAAAAAGAATTTAACAATTATGGAACATAAAAGAAGAGAAGTTTGTGACTTCCTCTGTTTAATAAATAGACCAAGTAGGCCATAATTGATCATTTGGACATTAATGATAAATTAATTGGCAAGGATGACATGAAGTATGGGTTCGTAATTTCAAAGTAGCCGAGAAAGACGACGGAGCCAACTTGGGAAACTCAACACTGGATAAACTAGTTCTCTTGTCACATAATCCGAGGCTTGCGAGGCCAGAAAGTTAAGTTTGCTCCAAGTTTGAATATTTTGAACCGAGTAAATCAGTTTTTCAAAGTAAAAACATGACCAATCGTTTGATTATACATATTACAGTTTGACAAAATTTGACAAAGTTTGATATTTTGTATTATAGTTTGATAAAGTTCGATCCAGCGGTTTTCCCATGGTAAACAAACAAAATCCGACCCTGTAAGTGTAACAAATAGTTAAAAATTGTATAAATACCGGTTTTGACTTCTCTGACGTATAAAACATCAAAATAACTCAAACATTCAAAATTGTGAGCTAAGTATCGACAAATCTCTAGATTTTTTTTATAAATTACGGCAAATCAAAGAATTTAATCTTCTGTAGCTCTTCTTATTGATTTAGAGTTACAAGAGCCGTAATTTATAAAATAAATACATTTTATTTTTATTTTTAACGATAATTACTAGCATCAGCGTAACCATCTTTTAGTTACGGGATGTAAATAAATAACACTTCACAATATATTTACTCTTATAATGTATCTAAATACAAGACAGTAAATATACAAAAAATATCTTTAAGTTATTCGGGAACACTTAAGTCATTTGGGGACTCGGGGACATTCCTCGTTTAAAATAACAATTTATTTTTTGTGATATATTTTTTATAAAAACAAATTATATAGTTTAAAAAAATTACATTTTAACTACAAAAATAAAAATGTAATTTACCCTCTGAAGGCGAGAGGTTGGGAGACGAAGTTACTGCTGTTCATGAACATCTCGGCTCGTCACTGCTCGAAGGCGCTCCAAGATGCTCCAAGATGCTCGAAGATGCTCGAAGACACTAAAGGCTGTGCTCCAGATGGTCGGAAACAAATTCCAAAAAGCTTTGAGGTGCAAATTCGGCCGCTACTGCAAGCCGGACCTATCAACCTGGGGGTGCCGGGGGCTGGCGGAGGCTTTATACCCCGGGGGTGACCCCCCCACCACCGTGGCGTGACATCTAAGCTGCGATATCAGTCGTGCCGGGTGCAATCCAATATACATTGTCTTTGTCATCAAACTTCAGAGTGTTGAGGGGTTTCAGCCCTCGACCCAATACCTTCTTGATTAGATTTGGCCGCAAAGAGTTTCTGGTTGTGCAATGCAGGAAGAGGTCAAGGCGATTGCTGTTGGAGACTTACAGTTCAAATACGTGAGGAGGGTTAGGAGTTACGAGTGGTCGAGGTGATTAGAGATTCGAGATTTTCACCATGACGAACTAGATCAAATGAGTATTTATAGGAGGTATGCCTATGAAGAGTATACAACTTTTAAGTGGTGAATCTTTCGGCTGTTTTCGCTTTTCAAAAAACTATCATATTAAAAAAAAAATAAATAAAAAGAATCACGCTGTTTTAAATCTACAAATCACTTTTTCGATTAGCCTGAAACATGCAATAAGATGCAATTAAATGTCTCAAAACTCTAATGGAAATTCGTTGGGAGTTTAATGTTGAAGGAAGATCTCACAAAATATTAAAACTAATAAATATTGGTAAATGATTTATAATTAAGTACAGTACTCTAATAATAACATTTACACTTAAGCTCTGTTAATGCAAAACAAAGTTCAAATGTATAAATGATGATTGATATAGAGTGTAAAATAATATATATATGAAATTACCTTCGTGAATATTAGTGAAAATTGATTTCGTTGTTCTTCTTTTAAAATGGTTGTAGGTGATAGTGAGTATATGTTATTTATGAAATTATTGTTATAACTTTTTATTTATGATTGGAGAAACACAATCAGTTTTTGTTGCTTTACAGTTTTTTAGACGTCTTTGGCATCAACGAAAACCCCCTTTCCATTAGAAGGTTTCCTTTTTGAGGCTTTAAAATAACAATCCCCTAGGTCTCTGGCCTGTAACATATTAAAACATTAACGTTGAACTTAAACGTTGTATTTTTATTGAAGTGCTCCTCAGGCCATTGGTTTCTACACAAACTGCAGCAAGTGAGTTTATTCAATTCCTTATAACACATCAATACCGACAATCTTGATTCATCAGATATTAAACTTTATTGAAGCTCATTAAAACAATTTCAGTAAAACATTTTAAAACAATTGGACTATTTTAGTTACGAAGTAAATATTTTAGTTAGGCCTATATTTAGTTATAAATAACTAAATAAAATCGTAATTGGTGTTTTTATGAACAATTAGTAAGTATTGTACATTTTAACAATTGGACTGTTAATATGTTGAATTAAAGGTTTTTGAAGTAAATTGACACACCAAACAAATTAAGGGTTAGAGACCTATATTTCATCGTCCTCAAACACTGTGACATTATATTTGGAGACACAAATTTACAACAGATATTTTGTATAAAAAAGAATAATACAAAAGTATTAAAATTGAATATGTACATATTGAAACCTATACAAAATCCCGAGTCCTATTTTTCTGCGAAATTAAAAATTCTCTGGTCCCTGATTCAGCAACTTTATCAGATGGATTCCAAAATAATCCCGCAGACTTATGGATGGTCAGATACAGAGACAGAGACAATAGAGTCTGCCCTGCGACATTATGCGACGGCGCTCGTGACCCAGAGCTACAATATGACGGCGCGTGTCGCTTTTATAAACTGAGTGATCATACATCATATTTGAACTCGGGATGCGAATTAAGACGCGGAAAAAACATTCACTTACATTTTAGTCATGCAGTACAAGACTAAGCTACGATCATAGAACAAGTACTAACAGTTTATCTAGTTCTGTAATATATCTAATTTGTATTACAATGTTTATTCAGTGTTGTATGATGCAAGCGTCTGCTAAGTAAGTGATCCTGTTTAAAAGTAAATTGAAACATCAATTGTAAACAAATTAATATTATAATAATCATACTTATTTTATTTCTCCTGGATTTTTTTGTTTGTCTAAAAACCATCCATGGTAAATTCATTTACAGAAATATTAAAGTTATTTTTTTGAGAAACGGGAAAACAACATTCCGAAAAGTCCTCTTCATCTGTCAAAGGATTTAGGTCTCAACAAACGAAACAACGGCAAACAAAACTTGTGCTGAGTTGATTTGACGGCGCGGCGTTATGAATCAAATAATCTGAATAGAAGCAACCCAGTGGAACGAACCCCCGGATCATTAGTCCAACTATTTATTAATTTATTCGTCATTTTGATTCAAAAACAGATTTTTTTTCCTCCTAGGATAAAAAGTATCATTTTGATGATTCTGTTAGTCATAGGAAAAACACAATTTAATGACACTTTTCGGTCGGGGTCATCAGCCGTTAAATGAGAATTGAACGAATTATTCAACTTGTATGCAATGGCATACCCCCCACCACTTCCCGAATCAGTATTAACAATCATTGAACACTAAACAAATTTATGTTTAGTATTGTGAAACATTTAACTCTAAAGATTACCAGATAACGAAATTTTTATATTATCTAGAATGTAAACCACCATAATCAGTTAATCAGTCTAAGTGCTTTTAAAGATGTGTCTAATATATGCTAATATACATCTATGCTATAAGCTGTCAACAGTTGGTAGGAGAGCATGAGTCAACTACACAACTGCTTTGCTAAGGACATTCATGGGGTATCACATCAAGGGCGTGTATACATCGAGGGCTACCCTTTACAGCACAAAGCACCGCACAACCGGCCCTTGTAGGCACTACATCACTGCGGCTCGCTACTGGAGTGGGGCCGTTTGAACACAACGTATTGTATTAGGTATCATATAAAGCTGTTTATATTGCCAGAATATTAGTTGAAAAGCTAAGCTAGGGTTAAAAAAACTCGGAGATACATAGGCTCCTGTCTACTCAAGAAAAAGAGAAAGTAAGAAGAAACCCATGAGAAATAAAACGGATAATTAAGGTAATAGATCTTGTGTAAAAAACCCAGCACATTGGGTTTATAAATATGACAACTAAAAAGTACGCATTCATATTTAAATAACACAAAAATATTCATATTTAAATAAGCTCTTTATTGTTATAATCATTATACATAAATTTCCTCGAGTTATTGAAAGTGATGATAAAGATGGATTTGTCATTCGATTAAAACTTCATAGGAGTTTTCAAATTTAAAATACGGTTTAAAAAGTTAAAAGTAAACATTTATTTAAATTATTAAATTACCTTGTCAAACACAATTATTTATATGCACTAGTAATGATCCAGTTGTATAAAAATCCTTGCGTTCAATTGACTTTCAAAATATGGAATCATTTGTTATATTTCGGTACACATAAAGTTGTTTATAAAGTAAGTATCTGGCTCCCCATAAATTGTAGTATGTTTTACACTGAGAGGTGAAACCATAGCTCAATGCGGTTAAACATAATTGGATTATTAATGAACGGGGTTAAAAAGTGCGCAAAATCATGGTTGTAGATGTCCAAAATCATCGAATATAATCTTGTAATTCTTTTATTACTGTAGAACAGAAAATTTATTTGTAACAAAAATTGTCTTTGAACAATAGGATCTGCAATAATGTATAGTCTGTGGGAACGTACGACGGAACGGTGCAATACAAATATAAAATGTTTATCTCTACCGTTAGTTAAAACAAAAGAATAGCTGCCGTTATATTTTTATTTCCAGGAGTTTTCCTACCGAAATAAAAGTCAATCAACAGAAGCATATTTTATACCGTTGACTAAACGAGTGCAGCTCAAAACAAATATTGGTAAAATCACCACCTCTAAAAACAAAACAAAATAACTGACTCTGTTTTTACGTCCGTCGATACGAAATGGGTATTTTAATACCGTTTGATGTACGAGGTGTAACCAACAACACGTATCATGTTGATAAAAGAGTTAATTGCTGATTGATAAACTACAATTACATCAAGAGTGTTGTGTGAGATTGTATTTGTTGTTTACATAACAATCTTCTATTTATCGTACAGTTGGTTGGTTATACATAACACCAATTTACTCCTGATTTTGAAAATACAAATACTGCATAAAAAGAATATTTTAACTACAGCTAGTTAGCTGCTAGATTCTGTAAAGAACAGTATTGATATACAGAAAACCAGTAAATACCTAAATTAAAACGATTTAAAATCCAATTTCAAAAATCAAACCTAGATAATTTTGGTATTTAAAATTATTAGCACTCTAAAATGATATATTATGACAAAGTAGGACACTTAATCACTTTATAAATAAACGCTTATCTTATCCTTAATTAATCAAGAGGTTAAATTACCTTTAACTGTCAAGTGATCCGACGTCGCTCTTGAGGGTGACCGGTTTCGACCCAGCTAGGGGGTCATTTTCAAACCAGGCGTAAAATTTCACTCACGAAGAGGTTGTCAAAAAGTCTTTAAACACATAAAACAAAATACATACGGACCCACGGACGAACATAACAAAACAAAAACATTTAATGGCCATACAAAACAACGTGTCACGTCGCGGCAGGTACAGGGGGCAGGTCTAGACAGGTCTTATCCATAAGCTGTGAACGCTAGTTTTATGCCATTGACGGGACTGCTCTACTACCGATCGTCCTATAATCTGTGCATTGTGCTTCAACATATTGGTGATATATATTTCTAGTTCAACAACCGTAACAAACCAATGGATAGAGAGAAACGCAACGTTTCCTCTCAAATGCAGAGGACGCGAAAAGCCGTTTTGTATTCTTGTGGAGCAGAAGAATTTATTCAATCATATCGACGAAATATAACAAAAATATAATTATTACTGTATTGTTTTATCTAATTCTAAATTAAAACACCAATTAATTTATTTAATCTAAAATACTTGAGAATCTTTTCGGTTATTCGATTTTACATACGTTGTAAACATTGAAATGTAATTGTTGGCGAAGTAAAGAAAAAGAAACATTTTAAAAGCTGTCCCGACAGAAAATTTACTATATCAGGTACATTTGGTAATTTGATAATTCCTGACCAATAATAAATAAAGTAACCTGAAAGTTAATCTTAAAAAAACCCATATTCTGACGTAGGCCCTACTACGTTTCCATTTGAGATGTGGTGTATGATATTCTCACATAAAGCTAGTTTGTTCCAAGGCCACTTTCACACCCTCACCCTCACACCCTCATCCTCACACCCTCACCCTCACACCCTCACTCTCACACCCTCACCCTCACTCCCTCAACCTCACGCCCTTACACCCTCTCCCTCACACTCACACCTCCACTCTCACTCTCACTCCCTCAACCTCACACCCTCATCCTCACATCCTCACCCTCACACCCTTACACCCCCACCCTCACACTCACACCCTCACTCTCACTCCCTCACCCTCACAGCCTCATCCTCACACCCTCATCCTCACACCCTCACCCTCACACCCACCCTCACTCTCACTCCCTCACCCTCACACTGTCAGCCAATCTCAGTTTTGACAGTCCAACTTCGTAGACGGCTTGTGCCACGGCTGCTTCTAGTCGCAGAGCTGAAGTTCATCATGATTACAAGTTACTTCTAATAAAGGCTATATTATTTTAAAGGAACATAAAATATTAACTCTTCACTAGTAAGTTTTGTAAAGATGCATTTGTATTTACGATTATTAAGTTGAATAGTTTGTAAAAAAAATAAGTTAGATACAAAAATATACTTAAAAATAAATTGGACGTAATTAGTTTTAATTTTAATTGACTGATGCTTGCAATTTAAGATGTTTATAGAGGTCGATTACGAGTTTTACTGTGATTGTTAAATCCCCAAAATTTGAGCTTATATACCTCGGGAAAAGAAACGGACAACAGATCTTGCTTCGCTTCATCAATATCAGTAAGATGGTTAAATTACAATTTTATACGGTCAACCTTTAAGCTTTGGGAACGACCTTTAAGGTAAATGTTGTTATTTAACATAATTGCATGCTCTAAGAAAACTTATATTGAAATAAATATTGTAGATACATAATCTTATATTTAAAATTACATTCATATAAAATAGTACACTCAAAACGTATATATGTTAAAAGTGTTTGTGTGCAAGCTAAATTTTGAGTGGATCAGATATTATATTAAATTAAGATGTAATGAGTTGACATTTGTAATGGAAAACTAAGAATGTGATTTTTAAGTAGCCTGAGTTTGTTATTTACAAGAAACCTTTCAAACCATTTTACAAGGCCAAAATGATTTAATTCTTGGTTTTAAATGTTTTGGTGGTTAAACTATTAATTTGGCATAAATATCATTTACTTACGAGCACAATTATTAACGTAGCCAGAAGTAATGGAAACTTGTGACATGCAAGTATGAAAAGCAAGTGTAAATGCTCGAAGCGTACGATGCAAACTTTGTTGTCGGTATAAGATCGCATTTCCCGGGGGAAATTGAATCAATGCCATTTGACATTAATCGCCCAGTTCGTGTACTAGGAAAGCAGTTTCGCGGTCGTCAGTCAGAGCTTGGGTTAAGTGTTATACTGCACCTCCTTGGTTGTGTATTCCTTTGACACAATTCTTTGCGTTTTAGTAGGCCTATTACGAAATTGGGAAAACTCTCACTTAGTAATGAACTGTTCATCAGCAGTTACCTTACAGGAGTTACTTGACTCTTCCAACTGAAAATTAGGGATGCAGAACATATTTGAGACCACCCTGATCTTTTCAGTGGTAGGCCGGTACTCAACCCGTCAGCTATGACAATATGTGTATGATGTTAGTTCAACATCAGTCTTTATAGTTCTTAAATCCAGTGACAACAAGAGGTTTTATCATCCCATGGGAAACACATCACTGCAGACCACCGTAACACATTAAAATAGCCATAATGGATTGACATTGGCTGTGTATACCAGGGTAATAAAATACTCAATGTGTGTTATTGCTCTTTTAATAGTTACGGTGTCGCTGTAGAGCTGAAACAACGGAACCGTCTGCAGCTATAAATGTCCAACGTTATAAAGAAACCAATAAAATATGTACAGTATGCTATTGACTTTTTCATAATGTTATTTTACTAATATAAAATACCATATAAAGTAATAACTAATAATACAAACAAAACTGTAATTGGTATCGTACGGCTTCAACTGTTATTCTGAGGCATATCAATAAATACTGAAACATCGTCAGTATGTTCGACCGTACACGTTGTTCCCTCCGAATGGATATGTTATGATTTGACATGAATACAGTTATTTTAAATGAAAGATGGAATTAAACTATGAGAAAATGTATTCAAAATAAAGATTTCTTGGTGTGCACAACTATCAAAATAGTATAGCTTCATGATATCCCGTTTTATTACTCTTATTTTCAAAATATATTACTATACTGCCTCCCTGTATGGTTCGGCACATCTAAGAAGAACCAAAAGAAAATTTTTAAATTACAAAAACGAGCAATAAGAATTATTATGCATGCCAAACACGACGAGCCAAGTCGGAAACTCTTTGAAAATACACAAATTATAACAATTTTTGGACTTTATATTATAGAAATTTTGAAATTATATGTAAATGAACGAAGCGAAATAAAATAATTACAACATACTCATAATTATCACACTAGAAAACAATTCATCGTTCAACATAAAATCCACAGAACCACTACATATGAAAATTCACCCCAATACATGATGGGAAGAGTCATAAATCAAATAAAAAAAAAATCACAAAATTGAAGTAATTGGAAAAACAGAATTAAGAAAATTCAAAGAAATTATATTGAACAATCCTTTATTTTCATTGGATAAATTTTTTAAAGAAGAAAAACAAACTAAAAATAACATGAAAAAGTAGAAAATTTAGGCTGCAGTATTTTTAGACTTAAGATATTTTTTGTAAAAGCCTACACAATTAATAATTGTTTTTGGGCAAATAAATTTTATTATTACTATCGTTGCGGGTACCATTACAACTCACGACTTATCTAAATTGTAATAGGGCCAAGTATGATAAACCAAAAAGAAAACCGACCTGCTTACTCTCGTTATAAGACGAGTGCGCGAACATAATCAACTGAGGAGGTGCAGAGCTGTGAGTAATTATCTCATGATGTTGATGTTTCAGTTGTTGTATTCATATTGTAACAACATCTAACGTATCACTGTGAAAGAGTAATGATAACATATATTTCTATAATCACATTATCCTTCATATGTAAAAAATTAAGATTATCGGATATAAATTGTCTCCCACAACATGGCTTGAAAGCGATGACGGCAGACAGTGATGGATAGACATGCTCGATCACACTTCTACTTCTACTTCTTAGAATTCGATTCTCTGGAAAAATACCCGCCAAACATAATTTGAAAATAATGCGATAAGTACATGATTTCAGATTGCTATAGATCTACTGTCGAAATGCTTCCTTGAAGGGCAATATAAGTTATGTTTAGTCAGTTGGAGCACCATTCAAACCTTTTGGTATAAAAAATACAATTCTTGTTATGTAGTATTGTTTGTAATTGTATATTTAGTAATTTATCTTAAATTATATTTGGTAATTAGCAATTTTAAATATTATAAACAGACTAACCGCAGAAAGGTTGCTAAACTTCAATTCGGTCGTGGAAAATTAGTTTTCTACTGTTTATATTTTTTCTCCAATATTTATTCTGGACATTTGAAGAATATATAGTTAATTTTGTTTAAGAAGTTGCTACGGAAAGTTCCATTACTTATTAGAAAATAACTTTTTTCTCTAAACAACAAGTTTTTCCAGTTAGTGTTGAAAAATTTCCGCAATAATCCCTTAAACAACTCATCACCACAACAAAATTAACTTTAATCAAAGAAAATCATCGAAGGTCATTGGTGAAGGGTAAATATTTTATGTTTCCACAACAATTACTAAAAACTAAAATATTTTGAAAAATTTGTTACAATACCTGGTTTGTGGTAAAAATTAGTATTAAATGCAAAAACATACAAGTCTAAACTACATTCAGCTTAAGCTCAAGTGATCCCCATAACAGCAGTTTGTTCCACAATTTAACTCAGTTGGTTATGGTGAGTCCCATTTTAAGTTACATTACTTGCCTAACTGGTGTTCAAGTACTTCACAGCTTCAAACACTTGCAATTTCCTACACATGTTGGCCCCGGGCCATTCATATGGTTTATAGGTCTAATGTAATGTAGAATTGCTACTGCTACACGACTGAATTGGAATTTGCTTAGGTCTGAAGCATTTTGAAACATACCAAAATAAATTATAGTCTGTTTACAACGATGAGTCAGTTACATGTTTTGTACTAATAGCACTGAGGGCGAGCCATGGACAAATGTTTAAGTAATATTTGGTATGTGCAAGGTGCTTAAGATGTGTAATAAAATATAAAATTTCAAGCATAAAAATGCTTTTAGGGGAAGCAGTCCAAACGCCTCACATTTTTGTGGACACCCCGGTATTTGAACCCGTGACCCCTTGAGCCAAAGTCCAAGACGCTAACTGAATGGCTAGCGAGATGCCCCGTTAGGCTAGCGCGATGTCCCGTTAGCCTAGCGAGATGCCCCGTTAGTCTAGCGAGATGTCCCGTTAGTCTAGCGAGATGCCACGTTAGGCTATCGACATGTCCCGTTAGGCCATCGAAATGCCCCGTTAGTTTAGCGAGATGCCCCGTTAGTCTAGCGAGATGCCCTGTTAGGCCATAAAGATGCCCCGTTAGTCCAACGAGATGCCCGTTAGTCTAGCGAGATGCCCCGTTAGGCCATCGAGATGTCCCGTTAGTCTAGCGAGATGCCCCGTTAGTCTAGTGAGATGCCCCGTTAAGTCATAGAGATGTCCCGTTAGTCTAGCGAGATGCCCCGTTAGGCTAGCGAGATGCCCCGTTAGGCTATCGAGATGCCCCGTTAGTCTATCAAGATGCCCCGTTAGTCTATCAAGATGCCCCGTTAGTCTCGCAAGATGCCCCATTAGTCTAGCGAGATGCCCCGTTAGTCTAGCGAGATGCCCCGTTAGGCTATCGAGATGCCCCGTTAGTCTAGCGAGATGCCCCGTTAGGCTATCGAGATGCCCCGTTAGTCTAGTGAGATACCCCGTTAGACTATCGAGATGCTCCGTTAGGCTATCGAGATGCCCCGTTAGTCTATCGAGATGCCCCGTTAGGCTAGCGAGATGCCCCGTTAGGCTATCGAGATGCCCCGTTAGGCTATCGAGATGCCCCGTTAGGCTATCGAGATGCCCCGTTAGTCTAGCGAGATGCCCCGTTAGTCTAGCGAGATGCCCCGTTAGGCTATCGAGATGCCCCGTTAGTCTAGTGAGATACCCCGTTAGACTATCGAGATGCTCCGTTAGGCTATCGAGATGCCCGTTAGTCTAGCGAGGTGCCCCGTTAGGCTAGCGAGATGACCCGTTAGGCTATCGAGATGCCCCGTTAGTATAGCGAGATGCCCCGTTAGGCTATCAAGATGCCCCGTTAGGCTATCGAGATGCCCCGTTAGTCTATCGAAATGTCCCGTTAGTCTAGCGAGATGCCCCGTTAGTCTAGCGAGATGCCCCGTTAGGCTAGCGAGATGACCCGTTAGGCTATCGAGATGCCCCGTTAGTATCGCGAGATGCCCCGTTAGGCTATCAAGATGCCCCATTAGGCTATCGAGATGCCCCGTTAGTCTAGCGAGATGTCCCGTTAGTCTAGCGAGATGCCCCGTTAGTCTAGCGAGATGCCCCGTTAGGCTAGCGAGATGCCCCGTTAGGCTAGCGAGATGCCCCGTTAGTCTAGCGAGATGCCCCGTTAGGCTATCGAGATGCCCCGTTAGGCTATCAAGTTTGATTGTCTGTGGGTAGATTAGTAATAAGCGAAAACAAGAAAGACTAATACATAAACATTTTACCTTTTAAATCACAATGTAATATTTTTATGGACCTATTGGTTTACTTTAAATTTCTAAAATTTAGATTTGAAATTATGAATACCAATATTTCACCTTGCAAAAGATATAAGATAATCATCAAAACTCATTCTGCATATATTTACTCAATGAAAAGCTTATCAACTCTCTGTCTTGTTCTTGCCTTCTTTCAAACATTTTCGTGGAACTCACACTACAAAGATTAAATAACATTAAATTAACATCAGGCATTTTAAATTAACACTGTTTAAATAACTTGAGGCTTTAAAAGTTACCTTTATGGAATATATTATATATTTTTAAATAAACTAAACTACAAAATTAAATATAAAAAATGAGGAAAGTTACAGTTTTATATAATTTTTCTTACGATTAACAATCTACATCCATATAATAAATTAATATTATAGTTTCAGATTCTCCGACTTAGGTGGAGACCTAAGGTATACACAGAAAAAAACTCCTTAACTATCCATTTTAGACCTAAAGATTTAATTTATCAAACTTTACTTCTCCAGCAAAACAGGAAGTTAAAGAATAATTAATTAGTGATAATTTAGTGAGCGTTTTTATATAATAACTAAAAGAAGAAATAATTTTACTTTTCATAAATGCATCAAATCAAAATCACATCAAATCAAAAGTATCTTTACTTCCGATAGTATTTCAGTTTTAACAATTATTAACATAATGACACAAATAAGAAAAATCACAGTTACTGATATAATTTAATTGAATACATGACTTATGCTAAGAAATAATTAATAAAATAATTTTAATCATAATTAATTACCTTACAAATAGAGCCTAATAGAAGAACTGACAGTTATGTTATTAATATTGGCTAAAATAAAACGATTCCTGGAATAGCATCTTGAAACTACTGATGGACGGACCCCCCCCCCCCCTTAAAATTCTTGAACGGTAATATAATTTATATTCAAAATCATTTATATTATGTAGATATTTCCGTCGTGCATTAATGAGTGATATCGTAGCATTAATATTATATTTAAATATCATAATTGAATTATTAAACTACACATCAACTTCTACACCCGTAACTTGAATGACATGATGGAACAGAATCCGATTGAGAATGCTTATTGTAAATTGAAGTCCGACCCAAATTCTCAGGGGTTTATCAGAAAGTTGTTGAACTGTAAATGCTTTCAACGACAGATGTTTTCCGAACTGTCTGCAGGGAAGGGGGACTCCAGGGCGTCAATACTTTCCAAAGAAAACAACATTAGACAATTATATACTACTATGGTTATAAAGCATTTGGAATGCTACTAAGCAATTAGTTTTGTTGTTGAAACATTATATTTTTATATTCTTAGTTGCTTAACACTGCAAACGTACTTAAAGCACGTTCAAGATTGAGTTAGCTTAAACAAATAAAGTAGGATTTATATTATTTTGTAACCTTTAATACTTATATAACAAGGTTGACCTTATGAAAGTTAGACACAGTTGTTATGCAAACTTTATTGGAGCTAAGAATTTAAAAATATAATGTTTTTATATAATCTCTTTTATTTGAATAACTGATATGCATTCTTTTAGACTTATAACCCTTTAATCGGTAATATTATATCAATAATTAAAAGAAAACTTGGCAGCATTACTAAATAAGAATTATTTAATAAGCTTAGGAGTGAAAGGGAAAATGATTTTAATAGGTTAAATTTGATTCTGAAGAAGTGTAATGGGCTTTTGTAGCCATTCAATATTAGATAAATGCTACTAAAGTGAAATGTGAAATTCATAAATGCTCTAATAAACTGACCAAGTTCTAGTGTGCACAAATTCAACTCTATTTCTGATCTGAATATGTGAATGGTTGAAATTAAGAGCAAACATTCACAAACAGTTGAAGAGGCAAACATAATTAACTCACAACTGTTCAACACTGAGCAATGTTTGGAAAACAAGCCCCTAACTCAGCTCCTTAAAAGGCTTTGGTTTTATCATACATTTTTTTTTACCATTGTAAATACTGAATAGCATTTAAATTCATTAAAACACTTTTTGATTATAAAATGTTAAGTAATGTGTTAATACATGATAAGCGACGTAAAAGATAAAGGTTGTAGAGTTTTTGGCGTTGTTTTTACTTATTGTTTGTGCTCAAGAAACTACATTTCTAATATAAGCATAATTTGTATATTCACTTTCCGTATAACACCATGTGAATTATTTTTAAGACTTTAATCTCGATCTAAGAATAACAAAGTTTAAACAATACTATATATCTGGCTTTGTAATTAAATATTTTTGCATTGGATATTTTACAAAAAAAAACACTAAAGTTTTTCCCTACTCCTACCAAAATCTAAATAAACCTCGTTTCCTCAAATAAGATGTTTTCGGGCCAAAAATACCTTTGACCACCGGCCGTCATATACACCGTGACACCAAGATACCTCAGTGTTGGTAGCAAATGTGTTACATATATTTCTTCAACAGTGTTTTGATACCACCTAAGAAATTGTGTGTAGTACAATTAAAAAGTAAAATTTTGTTTTGTTAACGTAACAGCTCGGCCAGCGAACCTAATGAGCTGTGGTTTAGCACGAGAGTCGATGAGGCGGAGGTGGACTGGGTATAAATCATGGTTGGGCCAAACCGTTAGTAGGGGATTAATCACCTGGCTGTAAACCCACCACCACCGTCCACCGTCCCTTGGTTTATACTCTCTTTGCAGAGTTACTGAACACTTATAAAATATATAACAATATTAACATAAAATATGGAATACTTTGTAAATAGTGTTAAGGTGAAATAAAGAAGTTCTGGTATATTTTTATCAAAAGGTATAATATCTAGAGTTTTGAACTACGTTACTCATGAATAATTGCCCGATCGGCTGTAAAATTATATAATTAACTGCATTAGGACTTAACATCTGAGCTTTCTAAAAAATATGGTTATAAAATAGTAAGAAATGTAATTTACGTAAATTATCTCTGAAAATATTAATTAAGAGAATTGGATTACCTACGTCTTGCAACGCTGTAACACATATTGTTGCTTTTTTTCTTTTATGTAGAAGCGGAAAAATGCACTATATACACAAGGGAGCCAGCCCGTAGTGTGGGACTCTTACCTGTTTTGGGACAATAACTTTGGGACTGTTTATTATCATTCAGGCTTCAGGCTTGCCTACCTAGCTAGCCTTAGGCTTACGCCCTTAGGGCTCACTCCTTTCTGGCTCTGAGAAACTGTTTTGCTAAAATAACTGCGCTTGGAACCCTGCTACGTTACGTTCTACATAATGTCACCCCCCTCACCCACCAAATCCATCCCCATTGTTTTATAGTTGTGTGTGACTGGTCGCACCTGCAAAACAGTGTATGATGTTGGTTTACATTCAACTAACCTCTTTAGTTAAATATTTTCCCAAAAAATGGAGACTATGAAGGTATTAAGCCTTTTCTAAACAACTTTTGTAATTCAAATATTTTGATGATTCGAATTAACTGGTCAGTTACGGTTCGAATTTTCCAATTTCCATTGTTCAAGAGGAAATTGAAAGTGCTTTGCAAAGTCAACTGCTAGACCTACCTTATCAAACACCGCCACTTGTGATCGACAGCGGCAATGGACCGTGGCAGGAACAGCTGCATCCAGGAGATAAGCCGTTTGGCCTTGGACCTGTTATCCTTGCTCGTACAATATACTTAGCTATACCTTCCACTTGTGATCGACAGCGACAATGGACCGTGGCAGGAACAGCTGCATCCAGGAGATAAGCCGTTTGGCCTTGGACCTGTTATCCTTGCTCGTACAATATACTTAGCTATACCTTGCACTTGTGATCGACAGCGGCAATGGACCGTGGCAGGAACAGCTGCATCCAGGAGATAAGCCGTTTGGCCTTGGACCTGTTATCCTTGCTCGTACAATATACTTAGCTATACCTTGCACTTGTGATCGACAGCGGCAATGGACCGTGGCAGGAACAGCTGCATCCAGGAGATAAGCCGTTTGGCCTTGGACCTGTTATCCTTGCTCGTACAATATACTTAGCTATACCTTCCACTTGTGATCGACAGCGGCAATGGACCGTGGCAGGAACAGCTGCATCCAGGAGATAAGCCGTTTGGCCTTGGACCTGTTATCCTTGCTCGTACAATATACTTAGCTATACCTTCCACTTGTGATCGACAGCGGCAATGGACCGTGGCAGGAACAGCTGCATCCAGGAGATAAGCCGTTTGGCCTTGGACCTGTTATCCTTGCTCGTACAATATACTTAGCTATACCTTCCACTTGTGATCGACAGCGACAATGGACCGTGGCAGGAACAGCTGCATCCAGGAGATAAGCCGTTTGGCCTTGGACCTGTTATCCTTGCTCGTACAATATACTTAGCTATACCTTGCACTTGTGATCGACAGCGGCAATGGACCGTGGCAGGAACAGCTGCATCCAGGAGATAAGCCGTTTGGCCTTGGACCTGTTATCCTTGCTCGTACAATATACTTAGCTATACCTTCCACTTGTGATCGACAGCGGCAATGGACCGTGGCAGGAACAGCTGCATCCAGGAGATAAGCCGTTTGGCCTTGGACCTGTTATCCTTGCTCGTACAATATACTTAGCTATACCTTCCACTTGTGATCGACAGCGGCAATGGACCGTGGCAGGAACAGCTGCATCCAGGAGATAAGCCGTTTGGCCTTGGACCTGTTATCCTTGCTCGTACAATATACTTAGCTATACCTTCCACTTGTGATCGACAGCGGCAATGGACCGTGGCAGGAACAGCTGCATCCAGGAGATAAGCCGTTTGGCCTTGGACCTGTTATCCTTGCTCGTACAATATACTTAGCTACACCTTCCACTTGTGATCGACAGCGGCAATGGACCGTCGCAGGAACAGCTGCATCCAGGAGGTAAGCCGTTTGGCCTTGGACCTGTTATCCTTGCTCGTACAATATACTTAGCTATACCTTCCACTTGTGATCGACAGCGACAATGGACCGTGGCAGGAACAGCTGCATCCAGGAGATAAGCCGTTTGGCCTTGGACCTGTTATCCTTGCTCGTACAATATACTTACATCTTCAAACTGAACCATTATTTTTAAATCCTAGAACATGTTAATAGTATTATTAATAAACTGGTAAAACTTTTCTTTAAAAATAGGTGTGCGATTGGATGTTAAAACTTTTAAACAAAATTTGTATAATAGGGCGTTTGAAACAGCTGTCATGTTCGATTTATTCTCCAGTGCTAAACGGGAAACGCGATGTTTCATTTATTAATTTACTAGTTGTCATAAAATGAACAGTATTTAAAATAAAGGTTATTCAAAGATAAACTGTGTTTGTTTGTTATTTCAAAATTATAGTAGTACATTTTATAATATTAATAAAAAATACTTGTTAATAATTTTATGGTATTTTTAAATCAGACTAGAGGAAAATACTCCAGAAACAAATAGTAAAATATTATTATCTTTCCAAAACAAAAATACTTCAAAATATTTGGTAAAACATAGATAGGAACATATTCTATTTAGTGAAGAGGTGTTGCTAATCAATGGTGTAAATGTCTCTGGTAAGCCTACGGCTCATGTGAAGTTAAAAATACTGATGGAATTTTCAGCTGGAAGGAAACCTTTTGGCGAGCGATACAAATCAAATCATCAAATGTATTTTTCAGACATTATTCTAGCTGCCGCGCTGTTTCACTCACGTAGATAGCCGGCGGGGTGCAATTTGGGATGAAAATTGTGCAGCTAGCCCTACCGTCCTTTTTAATACAGTATGGTGTAACATAATCGGTGGCACATTATATTTTTCATTAGTTCCAAGTTTCGCCTCAATTTACGCCTGACCAGATTAAAAAAAAAATCACTGTTAAATCAAACATAAAGCTAGAAATTTATCATACTAATACAAAATAAAAATCCTTATGAAGTATTCTAATAAATATAATCCCACTGGTGTAAATTCATTCACTTTCTAAACATTTTGCACTGAAATTAAAATGTTGTAATGAAACTATCGTTAAAACAATCAGCATTACAATGCTACGGACCATCCGGCTGGCTGCAGTTCCTCTGTATTAGCTCCAAGCTCACATAGCTTGCTGGGCCATTACACACCAGCATGACAATGCTACGGACCATCCGGCTGCCGCAGTTCCTCTGTATTAGCTCCACGCTCACATAGATTGCTGGGCCATTACACACCAGCATTACAATGCTACGGACCATCCGGCTGCTGCAGTTCCTCTGTATTAGCTCCACGCTCACATAGCTTGCTGGGCCATTACACACCAGCATTACAATGCTACGGACCATCCGGCTGCTGCAGTTCCTCTGTATTAGCTCCACGCTCACATAGCTTGCTGGGCCATTACACTCCAGCATTACAATGCTACGGACCATCCGGCTGCTGCAGTTCCTCTGTATTACCTCCACGCTCACATAGCTTGCTGGGCCATTACACACCAGCAGTACAATGCTACGGACTATCCGGCTGCTGCAGTTCCTCTGTATTAGCTCCACGCTCACATAGCTTGCTGGGCCATTACACACCAGCATTACAATGCTACAGACCATCCGGCTGCTGCAGTTCCTCTGTATTAGCTCCACGCTCACATAGCTTGCTGGGCCATTACACACCAGCATTACAATGCTAAGGACCATCCGGCTGGCTGCAGTTCCTCTGTATTAGCTCCACGCTCACATAGCTTGCTGGGCCATTACACACCAGCATTACAATGCTACGGACCATCCGGCTGCTGCAGTTCCTCTGTATTAGCTCCACGCTCACATAAGCTGCCTGGGCCATTACACACCAGCATTACAATGCTACGGACCATCCGGCTGCTGCAGTTCCTCTGTATTAGCTCCACGCTCACATAAGCTGCCTGGGCCATTACACACCAGCATTACAATGCTACGGACCGTCCGGCTGGCTGCAGTTCCTCTGTATTAGCTCCACGCTCACATAGCTTGCTGGGCCATTACACACCAGCATTACAATGCTACGGACCATCCGGCTGCTGCAGTTCCTCTGTATTAGCTCCACGCTCATATAGCTTGCTGGGCCATTACACACCAGCATTATAATGCTACGGACCATCCGGCTGCTGCAGTTCCTCTGTATTAGCTCCACGCTCACATAGCTTGCTGGGCCATTACACACCAGCATTACAATGCTACGGACCATCAAGCTGCTGCAGTTCCTCTGTATTAGCTCCACGCTCACATAGCTTGCTGGGCCATTACACACCAGCATTACAATGCTACGGACCATCCGGCTGCTGCAGTTCCTCTGTATTAGCTCCACGCTCACATAGCTTGCTGGGCCATTACACACCAGCATTACAATGCTACGGACCATCCGGCTGGCTGCAGTTCCTCTGTATTAGCTCCACGCTCACATAGCTTGCTGGGCCATTACACACCAGCATTACAATGCTACGGACCATCCGGCTGGCTGCAGTTCCTCTGTATTAGCTCCACGCTCACATAGCTTGCTGGGCCATTACACACCAGCATTACAATGCTACGGACCATCCGGCTGTTGCAGTTCCTCTGTATTAGCTCCACGCTCACATAGCTTGCTGGGCCATTACACACCAGCATTACAATGCTACGGACCATCCGGCTGCTGCAGTTCCTCTGTATTAGCTCCACGCTCACATAGCTTGCTGGGCCATTACACACCAGCATTACAATGCTACGGACCATCCGGCTGCTGCAGTTCCTCTGTATTAGCTCCACGCTCACATAGCTTGCTGGGCCTTTACACACCAGCATTACAATGCTACGGACCATCCGGCTGGCTGCAAATCCGCTGTATTAGCTCCACGCTAAATTAGCTTGCTGGGCCATTACACACCAGCATTACAATGCTACGGACCATCCGGCTGCTGCAGTTCCTCTGTATTAGCTCCACGCTCACATAGCTTGCTGGGCCATTACACACCAGCATTACAATGCTACGGACCATCCGGCTGGCTGCAGTTCCTCTGTATTAGCTCCACGCTCACATAGCTTGCTGGGCCATTGCATACCAGCATTACAATGCTACAGACCATCCGGCTGCTGCAGTTCCTCTGTATTAGCTCCACGCTCACATATCTTGCTGGGCCATTACACACCAGCATTACAATGCTACGGAGCATCCGGCTGGCTGCAGTTCCTCTGTATTAGCTCCACGCTCACATAGCTTGCTGGGCGATTACACACCAGCATTACAATGCTACGGACCATCCAGCTGGCTGCAGTTCCTCTGTATTAGCTCCACGCTTACATAGCGTGCTTGGCCATTACACACCAGCATTACAAGGCTACGGATCATCCGGCTGCTGCAGTTCCTCTGTATTAGCTCCACGCTCACATAGCTTGCTGGGCCATTACACACCAGCATTACAATGCTACGGACCATCCGGCTGCTGCAGTTCCTCTGTATTAGCTCCACGCTCACATAGCTTGCTGGGCCATTACACACCAGCATTACAATGCTACGGACTATCCGGCTGGCTGCAGTTCCTCTGTATTAGCTCCACACTCACATAGCTTGCTGGGCCATTACACACCAGCATTACAATGCTACGGACCATCCGGCTGTTGCAGTTCCTCTGTATTAGCTCCACGCTCACATAGCTTGCTGGGCCATTACACACCAGCATTACAATGCTACGGACCATCCGGCTGCTGCAGTTCCTCTGTATTAGCTCCACGCTCACATAGCTTGCTGGGCCATTACACACCAGCATTACAATGCTACGGACCATCCGGCTGCTGCAGTTCCTCTGTATTAGCTCCACGCTCACATAGCTTGCTGGGCCATTACACACCAGCATTACAATGCTACGGACCATCCGGCTGCTGCAGTTCCTCTGTATTAGCTCCACGCTCACATAACTTGCTGGGCCATTACACACCAGCATTACAATGCTACGGACCATCCGGCTGCTGCAGTTCCTCTGTATTAGCTCCACGCTCACATAGCTTGCTGGGCCATTACACACCAGCATTACAATGCTACGGACCATCCGGCTGGCTGCAGTTCCTCTGTATTAGCTCCACGCTCACATAGCTTGCTGGGCCATTACACACCAGCATAACAATGCTACGGACCATCCGGCTGCTGCAGTTCCTCTGTATTAGCTCCACGCTCACATAGCTTGCTGGGCCGTTACACACCAGCATTACAATGCTACGGACCATCCGGCTGCTGCAGTTCCTCTGTATTAGCTCCACGCTCACATAGCTTGTTGGGCCATTGAACACCCTTTAGTGCGCGGACAGTAACTTGTGAAACCTTCGTGTAACTCTTACAAGAAACTTTAAATCATATTTTATTCACTCTTCTATTACACTGGTACATACCTCTACCTCGTTAAGAGTGTGTTTAAATTCGCACATGAAACAGTTATGTAACGTGATAAAGCAACAAGTTTCCTTAAATGAATAATTATAACGTTTTATGAAAGTAATTGAATCATGCGAGATATTCGCATTAAATTATTCACAAACAATTAAACCTAGTATAAAATTGGGCCTCTGCTTCGTGAACGAAATTGTGTCAAAACTCGTGTCCTCAGCCAAGGATGTTACCGTGACAAATATATTTTTTACGTAAACTGACTTTAATAGTTATGTCTAACGTTGCACAAGTAAATTAATATAATAATTTTAAAACTGTGGTTCTCTAAAGGAAATTAATTTTCAACTTATTTTCATGAATTATATTTTTTATGTAAATCATTAAAATTAAAATAAAATAAAGATTTAAATTAAAAAAGGCGCATTAAAAAATATTAATAATATAATTACATTAGTCCTAATCAATCAAAAATGTTCAAAACCAGATTTAATACTAAACACACACACCAGGTTCTCTAATAATTTTTAAAATCAGCGATATGTCCATAGGGATCAATAGGTAAGAATCCAAAACAGTTATTTCGTATCAATCACAAGCTATTGTCCTCTAGATGTGTCTTTTGGGATTTCTAACATCCCCCTTCAGGGTTCTACCCCATAGGCCTTCTGTGGAGCTATTTTATTTACTTAATTGGCTTATTGTCAAATTGTCAAACATCTAGCTCTTGTGTGCCTGCAAAAACACCGCTCGGAGGAGGTAAAACTATGCTTTTTGTTTTAACCAAGTCCCACCTGTTTGTAGTATCTATAAAAAGTAGGATTATTCAAATATTGGTTATACATCCTACGGAATGTAGAACTAATGTACCTAGAAATCAGAATTCCCGCACTAAAGTATAAAAACTTTTACATTCAGACGGTCGTGTTTCTCCGGAATTAGATCAAGAGCTTTAAAAAATTATTCTAAACCATTATATCCAACAGTGTTTCCTTCCTAATACGTGTTTAAATGTATATAACCTATTCAACGTAGCATCTTCGACTACTAACACGATATTTCAATTATCGTCTTAAACAAATTTAGCTGTAACAATTCTGTATTATAATGTGGAACTGCCATAACATTACAATGCCCCAGAGTCAATGACGTCGCTAAAGCTTTACTAAGCTGGCGATCCCCCTGAGCCGGGCAACATCCGGTATAATACTGTCAGCTTAGGACATACTTAGGGAGTATTGACCGAGTAAATAGAAAACTTAGCGAGAAAAAAAATTGTTATATATTTAATTAAATGGGCTTGTGGAGGTCAAATCAAACATAAGGTTCATAATTATTCAAAAAGCACCAGCCAGATGTGAAAGTATTACTCACGTGTACAGTATCAACAGGTGAGAATACTGGCTTAAACTTTTGTGTTAAGTTAGCATAGAGTGCAGACAAATCAGAAACAAATCAACCGTGAATGTAACAAAGGAACTCAATGCAAATGTAGATGGTTGCATAAGTCACAAGCATAAAACACAAAATAATAATAACAGCTGTTCTTAAAACAGTATATTTCGTTACTAGGATCAAAAGTGGATCTTTTTAAACGAGCTCCAGTTTAACTGCCGAGGCGAAGCCGAGGCTGGGAAATGAGCGAGTATTAAAAAGACACTTTTGATCCGAGTGACGAACTATATTTTTCGTCATACTGCCAAAAAACTTAAGGTTTAAATAAAAACAAAAGTAAAATTTACGTACTATGTCTTCATAACCTCAAATGTTTCTTTCAGCTTGTCTCTTGAAACAATCAGCTGTTGCGCATGCATAACTTCGGTTCATTCATATCTATGGGTTGTTGAGCCGATCACTTCAAACCAATCATTGTGGTTCGAATGAATCAGTTGTTCTTCAAATAACAATACAACAATGAATGTTTCGATAATAACATGAATATTTCGATTATTTCTAATCGAATAAATTTTAATCGATTTATGACGACTTCGAATCAAAAGTATCATCAACAATGATCTTTTTAGTACTAGTACGATAATGATCATCAAAACATATGTGATTATCCAAAGACTAAAAAGAAGAACTTGTGAATCTCAACGCATCTGTCAAAAACAGTTGTTTTTGAAGCAGTACGACGAAAAGTCTATTTTTTCGTGGTGTAATAGAAATTTAAACCCCACAAACAGTTAACAGGCTGAAGGAACATTAAGCTGTAATGACAAGTCATGTGGCTCAGTAATGCAGAGAAGGGGTTGGTAAACATAGCAGACCTACTCATCACGGAGGGGCTTTGGTGAAGTAGAGGTTTGGGCATACTGAACAACCTCAGTAGCCTTCCCCGAGAAGACTCGACCCCCAGGCTCTGGAAAAGGAAAACCCGTGTAGGAAACAGTGAACAGAAAATCCGATGAACATTGTATGGAAGTCATTGTGCCTGGAAATAATCCTTATACTTAATAAAGTCCGCTGCTGTTGATACGGTCGCAGGACAGTGGTTTCGTCCATTGCAACTGTTGGCGAACCATCGAAACCATCCATGGTTCTACATCGTTCAACGGACTACAGTAAAAGTCAATATTATAGAAAAAATCAGAATTTTAAATAATAATCACTGTTAACGTCTACCGCAAAAAATATATTTTTACATTTATTTAAATTTTGTTGTTTATCCTTACTAATATAATTATACAAATGGGATGATGTGTGTCTGTCTGTCTAAATTTTGTTCCTCAATCACTCAAAAACAACGAAACCGATTGGCATGAAAATTTACAGGTATTTTCCTTATATACAAAATAAAAACATAGGGCTATTTCCTTTTTGAAAATACATGTAGAGCTTTGCCTCATGGGAGTTCAAAGTTACCATGTATTCCTTATGGTCATTAATTTTTAAATACAAACAGCTGATCTTGATTCGTAGTAGATCCACGGGCTAACCAAAAAATGCAGCACACATAACTGTTGTATTCCAGGGTGAAACCGGGTACGATGGCAGCTAATACATACATATATATCGACCATGTCGAGGTATTTTTCTAATCTGTGACTGCTAAAGAACCAGGAAATGGTCTAATATTGACTTGAAGTTTTATTAGGTCTCTAAAGCGCTTGCACTGGCTCTCCTTTGAACGCAGTCTAAGTTACTTCTATGTACATAAATACAATAGATTACAGTAAAACTTGTTATACTAATCATCATTTATATAAGATATTTACTAATAAACTATCTTGATAACTGTTTAGCGAGTAATTGCAAAGATGAACCGTATTTCCAAGGGTTTCTAGAACATTATTGATTTTTCTTAAGCTAAAAACAGTATTTTTTCGGGGTTTGTTTACCTAAAAACTGTTAAGTAATTATATATAAATTAAATTTACCACAAGAATCGGTGTTAGTAGTTAAATATAATTTCCTTGTTTATAACAATATAACAATAAATACCGTTTAGTACGCACAAAACATTGTTTAATCATGGTAATTGTTATTTTAATTTATAATAAGGAACCGAATTCTTGCAAAGAATGCAATATAAACATAGATAAAAAGATAATATAGACATGCAAATAAAAAATAAGGCGATCTTTAAATATCATAAAATATCAAGGAGGAAATATTTTTATAGTATAACAAATTAATGCGGAAAAGCCTCGCGGTCCTCTGAAAATAGGCTAATTAGAAACGAGCTTATCTAAATGAAAAATGTCTTAGTCGTTGTGTGTCGTTTCGTTTTAATTACATGTTGAATTTTATATTTAAAAATCAAAGCTCTAACCAGACAAATGTTTTGGTTTAGTTGAATAACTGTGACGAATTACGGTATCAATACCAATTATAAAAGCTATAAAAACATATGAACCCAACACCTCAGGGTGTCAGATATATTATCTTCAATAACTAGTGCAACATTTCCGTAAGATTTAGTAATTAAAAAATTTAATTTTCATTTAAACTCTATTCAAAACCAAAGTTAAAAGTAAGCATTAAACTTTTAATAATGCTTATGTATGGTAAATGTAATACCATTTATGTTAAATGATAATAAAAATTAGAAATAATAAATTCAACTGCCAATTAATTTTACGAGTATTTTGACAGGCAATACTTCTGGTACTAAACATATTTTTTGCGTCAAGATAATTTTAGACACATACGTTTAATGTGGCTATATTTGTATTATTGAGTTGGTTGAATCATAAGTTAATTGTCTGGTGTACGGAGGGTGGGAGGGTGTCGTATTTGATTGGTTTGCATGTAGCAGGGTAGGACTATAATAGTGTAATGCCAGCAGGCTCTACTAGTAGAGCATCTGGTAGGGCAAGGACGAGATGTACAATGGACTACCTAACGTAGAGCATAGAGCCTCGTATTGTCCTCTAGATCACAGAGACAGGCCAGAACGTAATGTGGAGGTCCTTTGAAACACCGGTCACGTTCTAGGCGAATACATTCAGTTGGTTTCTTTACATACATATTTTTCATTTAAGTAGTACATTTTGTAATGTGGTGGAGGAATACTTTATTTAACGAAGTACGAAGCACTTGGAGATTAACGAAATTTTTGGAACATTGTCAATGCACGTTATTGCCTTTCGAAAATAAAGTATGACAATATCATTAAACACAGGTGCATTTTTCAATCCTGAACAAATATGTTTACTGAGGTAATAATACTGGAAAACCTTTTCCGTCAAAAATATACTTTTTAAATGGAAGTAACTTAATAGTCCAAGTGACGGTAATACGCTCTGATAGAAATGCAATACTAAACCACGAGTGGAATTTCATTCATGTTCCCCTTTCTTAATTAATCCTCAAGATTCAGAGCATTTGTAAAATTGCCCATCACAATTTAAACTAATCGTGTTTACTTGAATTCTATAAATATCTTTGTACAACCTTTACACCTGAACGTCATTTAAATGTTTAAATTAACCTCTATAAGACTGAGACCTAAGCTATCTTTAGTACATACTTGTAGTAAAGTAATTTTGATTACGTGGTGTTTTAGTAGTTTTAAATAACATTGCGAAAGTTAACCTTTAAAATTAAAACCAGGGAGTAGGGAATGTTAGGGGCTACTGCGTGAGGCGGGTGTGAGGGTGACGTAATGCGGGTGAGGCTAATGACCTCCTCCCCCCCGGCACATTTACTCACTTAGGTCACCGCCCAAGCAGCTATTTAATTGCATGCAACTGTCGCGCAACTGCTCAGTTGCACATGCAACATGTAAGTTAACCTTAAAAATTAAAACCAGTACATCTACTGATGGGAGTAGGGAATGTTAGGGGCTATTGCGTGAGGCGAGTGTGAGCGTGACGTCATACGGGTAAGGCTAATGACCTCCTCCCCCCCCGGCACATTTACTCACTTAGGTCACCGCCCAAGCAGCTATTTAATTGAATGCAACTGTCGCGCAACTGCTCAGTTGCACATGCAACATGTAAGTTAACCTTAAAAATTAAAACCAGTACATCTACTGATGGGAGTAGGGAATGTTAGGGGCTATTGCGTGAGGCGAGTGTGAGCGTGACGTCATACGGGTGAGGCTAATGACCTCCTCCCCCCGGCACATTTACTCACTTAGCTCGCCCCCCAGCAACGTTTTAGTTGCATGCAACCGTCGCGCAACTGCTCAGTTGCACATGCAACATGTAAGTTAACCTTTAAAATTAAAACAAGTACATCAACTGATGGGAACTTACTGCACTTGGTAGTAGCGCGAGGCACGGGATCAAATGAAATACTGTCGTATTGGGATCAAAATTGAATTAAAATAAAAGAAGAGGAGGGGTTTTATTTGAATATTTTGAGTCTTTAGACCGATTTACCCCTTAAGAGTTTTCTCACTGACAAGTCACGTGATTTGACAAGGTCATGTCTATTCAAAATCACGGATCTATTCTCTTACACAAATACCGTCAGGGTATAAATAAAAATAAAATAAAATAAAACGGCAAACGTGTTTGTAGTGGCTCAATGTTATCGAGTTAGCAGCTAATGCAATTAGGGTCAACAGCACCGAGTATTCAATTAACATTTGGTATAATTTAACTAAGTGATCCAACGGTAGGAATCGTGGTATAGAGATGACGCTGTGGTTTAATTTATGAGCTTAGAACTTTATACAAATTACTTAATTACAACTCTTACAGTTTTATAAACTATATAAAGATTTGTAACTCTGTCACCAATCTTCCATCCTATAACCTTCCGTTCAGACTCGTTTAGAGTATAATTAATTAAATAAATTTTAAATTAAATAAATTAAATATTTTATTTTAACACATAATTTAAAATGTTATTACCCAAAAAGACACATCATTTCACAATAAAATTCCTGCAAACCTTTTAAAGTGTAATGTCTACGATTAAATACTAGTGTATATATTTTTACCAAATATTTTTTCTGAATCATTTGCTGCCTTTAATTAGAAGACAGATTGCGAAAACTGTAAACGGTTCCAGATAATTGACAAGTACAGCTTTTAAAATTCATATTAATAAAGACGTTTAAAACTATGGATAGGTATGTAGTAGTAGGAAATATGTAATAGTAGGCCTATAGTAAATTATTTTCCAATATAATAAACTTGGAATATAAAATCGCTTGTGACAGTGTTTCGGGACTGGCCGCTGTCCTAAACCCCCGTATTTCCTCCAAATGTGGACACAACACACTCTGTTTGCGTAAAGTGTTATCTTTTGTCTCTTCCCCTTGTATTGCATTGCAACCCTCGTTCTGGCCCTCTATACGATGGTTTAATCGCTTGTGACAGTGTTTCGGGACTGGCCGCTGTCCTAAACCCCCGTATTTCCTCCAGCTGTGGACACTACACACTCTGTTTGCGTAAAGTGTTATCTTTTGTCTCTTCCCCTTGTATTGCATTGCAACCCTAATTCTGGCCATCTATACGATGGTTTAATCGCTTGTGACAGTGTTTCGGGACTGGCCGCTGTCCTAAACCCCCGTATTTCCTCCAGCTGTGGACACAACACACTCTGTTTGCGTAAAGTGTTATCTTTTGTCTCTTCCCCTTGTAATGCATTGCAACCCTCGTTCTGGCCCTCTATACGATGGTTTAATCGCTTGTGACAGTGTTTCGGGACTGGCCACTGTCCTAACCCCTGTATTTCCTCCAGCTGTGGACACAACACACTCTGTTTGCGTAAAGCGTTATCTTTTGTCTCTTCCGCTTGTATTGCATTGCAACCCTCGTTCTGGCCCTCTATACGATGGTTTAATCGCTTGTGACAGTGTTTCGGGACTGGCCGCTGTCCTAAACCCCCGTATTTCCTCCAGCTGTGGACACTACACACTCTGTTTGCGTAAAGTGTTATCTTTTGTCTCTTCCCCTTGTATTGCATTGCAACCCTCGTTCTGGCCTTCTATACGATGGTTTAATCGCTTGTGACAGTGTTTCGGGACTGGCCGCTGTCCTAAACCCCCGTATTTCCTCCAGCTGTGGACACAACACACTCTGTTTGCGTAAAGTGTTATCTTTTGTCTCTTCCCCTTGTATTGCATTGCAACCCTCGTTCTGGCCCTCTATACGATGGTTTAATCGCTTGTGACAGTGTTTCGGGACTGGCCACTGTCCTGACCCCCGTATTTCCTCCAGCTGTGGACACAACACACTCTGTTTGCGTAAAGCGTTATCTTTTGTCTCTTCCCCTTGTATTGCATTGCAACCCTCGTTCTGGCCCTCTATACGATGGTTTAATCGCTTGTGACAGTGTTTCGGGACTGGCCGCTGTCCTAAACCCCCGTATTTCCTCCAGCTGTGGACACAACACACTCTGTTTGCGTAAAGTGTTATCTTTTGTCTCTTCCCCTTGTATTGCATTGCAACCCTCGTTCTGGCCCCCTATACGATGGTTTAATCGCTTGTGACAGTGTTTCGGGACTGGCCGCTGTCCTAAACCCCGTATTTCCTCCAGCTGTGGACACAACACACTCTGTTTGCGTAAAGCGTATCTTTTGTCTCTTCCCCTTGTATTGCATTGCAACCCTCGTTCTGGCCCTCTATACGATGGTTTAATCGCTTGTGACAGGGTTTTGGGACTGGCCGCTGTCCTAAACCCTGTATTTCCTCCAGCTGTGGACACAACACACTCTGTTTGCGTAAAGTGTTATCTTTTGTCTCTTCCCCTTGTATTGCATTGCAACCCTCGTTCTGGCCCTCTATACGATGGTTTAATCGCTTGTGACAGTGTTTCGGGACTGGCCGCTGTCCTAAACCCTGTATTTCCTCCAGCTGTGGACACTACACACTCTGTTTGCGTAAAGCGTTATCTTTTGTCTCTTCCCCTTGTATTGCATTGCAACCCTCGTTCTGGCCCTCTATACGATGGTTTAATCGTTTGTGACTGTGTTTCGGGACTTGCCGCTGTCCTAAACCCTGTATTTCCTCCAGCTGTGGACACAACACACTCTGTTTGCGTAAAGTGTTATCTTTTGTCTCTTCCCCTTGTATTGCATTGCAACCCTCGTTCTGGCCCTCTATACGATGGTTTAATCGCTTGTGACAGTGTTTCGGGACTGGCCGCTGTCCTAAACCCTGTATTTCCTCCAGCTGTGGACACAACACACTCTGTTTGCGTAAAGTGTTATCTTTTGTCTCTTCCCCTTGTATTGCATTGCAACCCTCGTTCTGGCCCTCTATACGATGGTTTAATCGCTTGTGACAGTGTTTCGGGACTGGCCGCTGTCCTAAACCCTGTATTTCCTCCAGCCGTGGACACAACACACTCTGTTTGCGTAAAGTGTTATATTTTGTCTCTTCCCCTTGTATTGCATTGCAACCCTCGTTCTGGCCCTCTATACGATGGTTTAATCGCTTGTGACAGTGTTTCGGGACTGGCCACTGTCCTAAACCCTGTATTTCCTCCAGCTGTGGACAAAACACACTCTGTTTGCGTAAAGTGTTATATTTTGTCTCTTCCCCTTGTATTGCATTGCAACCCTCGTTCTGGCCCTCTATACGATGGTTTATTCGCTTGTGACAGTGTTTCGGGACTGGCCGCTGTCCTAAACCCTGTATTTCCTCCAGCTGTGGACACTACACACTCTGTTTGCGTAAAGCGTTATCTTTTGTCTCTTCCCCTTGTATTGCATTGCAACCCTCGTTCTGGCCCTCTATACGATGGTTTAATCGCTTGTGACAGTGTTTCGGGACTGGCCGCTGTCCTAAACCCTGTATTTCCTCCAGCTGTGGACACAACACACTCTGTTTGCGTAAGGTGTTATCTTTTGTCTCTTCCCCTTGTATTGCATTGCAACCCTCGTTCTGGCCCTCTATACGATGGTTAAATCGCTTGTGACAGTGTTTCGGGGCTGGCCGCTGTCCTAAACCCTGTATTTCCTCCAGCTGTGGACACAACACACTCTGTTTGCGTAAAGTGTTATCTTTTGTCTCTTCCCCTTGTATTGCATTGCAACCCTCGTTCTGGCCCTCTATACGATGGTTTAATCGCTTGTGACAGTGTTTCGGGACTGGCCGCTGTCCTAAACCCTGTATTTCCTCCAGCTGTGGACACAACACACTCTATTTGCGTAAAGCGTTATCTTTTGTCTCTTCCCCTTGTATTGCATTGCAACCCTCGTTTTGGCCCTCTATACGATGGTTTAATCGCTTGTGACAGTGTTTCGGGACTGGCCGCTGTCCTAAACCCTGTATTTCCTCCAGCCGTGGACACAACACATACTATTTGCGTAAAGTGTTATCTTTTGTCTCTTCCCCTTGTATTGCATTGCAACCCTCGTTCTGGCCCTCTATACGATGGTTTAATCGCTTGTGACAGTGTTTCGGGACTGGCCGCTGTCCTAATCCCTGTATTTCCTCCAGCTGTGGACACAATACACTCTGTTTGCGTAAAGAGTTATCTTTTGTCTCTTCCCCTTGTATTGCATTGCAACCCTCGTTCTGGCCCTCTATACGATGGTTTAATTGCTTGTGACACTGTTTCGGGACTGGCCGCTGTCCTAAACCCTGTATTTCCTCCAGCTGTGGACACAATACACTCTGTATGCGTAAAGCGTTATATTTTGTCTCTTCCCCTTGTATTGCATTGCAACCCTCGTTCTGGCCCTCTATACGATGGTTTAATCGCTTGTGACAGTGTTTCGGGACTGGCTGCTGTCCTAAACCCCCGTATTTCCTCCAGCTGTGGACACAACACACTCTGTTTGCGTAAAGCGTTATCTTTTGTCTCTTCCCCTTGTATTGCATAACAACCCTCGTTCTGGCCCTCTATACGATGGTTTAATCGCTTGTGACAGTGTTTCGAGACTGGCCGCTGTCCTAAACCCTGTATTTCCTCCAGCTGTGGACACTACACACTCTGTGTGCGTAAATCGTTATCTATTGTCTCCTCCCCTTGTATTGCATTGCAACCCTCGTTCTGGCCCTCTATACGATGGTTTAATCGCTTGTGACAGTGTTTCGGGACTGGCCGCTGTCCTAAACCCTGTATTTCCTCCAGCTGTGGACACAATACACTCTGTTTGCGTAAAGCGTTA
Organism: Allygus modestus; assembly: GCA_963675035.1. Taxonomy (NCBI): domain Eukaryota; kingdom Metazoa; phylum Arthropoda; class Insecta; order Hemiptera; family Cicadellidae; genus Allygus; species Allygus modestus. Next base: position 3,266,555 of record OY776115.1, read on the forward strand.
TCCTTTGTCTCTTCCTCTTGTATTGCATTGCATCCCTCGTTCTGGCCCTCTATACGATGGTTTAATCGCTTGTGACAGTGTTTCGGGATTGGCCTCTGTCCTAAACCCTGTATTTAGTCCAGCTGTGGACACAACACACTCTGGTTGCGTAAAGCGTTATCATTTGTCTCTTCCCCTTGTATTGCATTGCAACCCTCGTTCTGGCCCTCTATACGATGGTTTAATCGCTTGTAACAGTGTTTCGGGACTGGCCGCTGTCCTAAACCCTGTATTTCCTCCAGCTGTGGACACAACACACTCTGTTTGCGTAAAGCGTTATCTTTTGTCTCTTCCCCTTGTATTAAATTGCATCCCTCGTTCTGGCCCTCTATACGATGGTTTAATCGCTTGTGACAGTGTTTCGGGACTGGCCGCTGTCCTAAACCCTGTATTTCCTCCAGCTGTGGACACAACACACTCTGTTTGCGTAAAGCGTTATCTTTTGTCTCTTCCCCTTGTATTTCATTGCAACCCTCGTTCTGGCCCTCTATACGATGGTTTAATCGCTTGTGACCGTGTTTAGGGACTGGCCGCTGTCCTAAATCCTGTATTTCCTCCAGTTGTGGACACTACACACTCTGTTTGCGTAAAGCGTTATCTTTTGTCTCTTCCCCTTGTATTGCATTGCATCCCTCGTTCTGGCCCTCTATACGATGGTTTAATCGCTTGTGACAGTGTTTCGGGACTGGCCGCTGTCCTAAACCCTGTATTTCCTCCAGCTGTGGACACAACACACCCTGTTTGCGTAAAGTGTTATCTTTTGTCTCTTCCCCTTGTATTGCATTGCAACCCTCGTTCTGGCCCTCTATACAATGGTTTAATCGCTTGTAACAGTGTTTCGGGACTGGCCGCTGTCCTAAACCCTGTATTTCCTCCAGCTGTGGACACAACACACTCTGTTTGCGTAAAGTGTTATCTTTTGTCTCTTCCCCTTGTATTGCATTGCAACCCTCGTTCTGGCCCTCTATACGATGGTTTAATCGCTTGTGACAGTGTTTCGGGACTGGCCGCTGTCCTAAACCCTGTATTTCCTCCAGCCGTGGACACAACACACTCTGTTTGCGTAAAGTGTTATATTTTGTCTCTTCCCCTTGTATTGCATTGCAACCCTCGTTCTGGCCCTCTATACGATGGTTTAATCGCTTGTGACAGTGTTTCGGGACTGGCCACTGTCCTAAACCCTGTATTTCCTCCAGCTGTGGACACAACACACTCTGTTTGCGTAAAGTGTTATCTTTTGTCTCTTCCCCTTGTATTGCATTGCAACCCTCGTTCTGGCCCTCTATACGATGGTTTAATCGCTTGTGACAGTGTTTCGGGACTGGCCGCTGTCCTAAACCCTGTATTTCCTCCAGCTGTGGACACAACACACTCTGTTTGCGTAAAGTGTTATCTTTTGTCTCTTCCCCTTGTATTGCATTGCAACCCTCGTTCTGGCCCTCTATACGATGGTTTAATCGCTTGTGACAGTGTTTCGGGACTGGCCGCTGTCCTAAACCCTGTATTTCCTCCAGCTGTGGACAAAACACACTCTGTTTGCGTAAAGTGTTATATTTTGTCTCTTCCCCTTGTATTGCATTGCAACCCTCGTTCTGGCCCTCTATACGATGGTTTATTCGCTTGTGACAGTGTTTCGGGACTGGCCGCTGTCCTAAACCCTGTATTTCCTCCAGCTGTGGACACTACACACTCTGTTTGCGTAAAGCGTTATCTTTTGTCTCTTCCCCTTGTATTGCATTGCAACCCTCGTTCTGGCCCTCTATACGATGGTTTAATCGCTTGTGACAGTGTTTCGGGACTGGCCGCTGTCCTAAACCCTGTATTTCCTCCAGCTGTGGACACAACACACTCTGTTTGCGTAAGGTGTTATCTTTTGTCTCTTCCCCTTGTATTGCATTGCAACCCTCGTTCTGGCCCTCTATACGATGGTTAAATCGCTTGTGACAGTGTTTCGGGGCTGGCCGCTGTCCTAAACCCTGTATTTCCTCCAGCTGTGGACACAACACACTCTGTTTGCGTAAAGTGTTATCTTTTGTCTCTTCCCCTTGTATTGCATTGCAACCCTCGTTCTGGCCCTCTATACGATGGTTTAATCGCTTGTGACAGTGTTTCGGGACTGGCCGCTGTCCTAAACCCTGTATTTCCTCCAGCTGTGGACACAACACACTCTATTTGCGTAAAGCGTTATCTTTTGTCTCTTCCCCTTGTATTGCATTGCAACCCTCGTTCTGGCCCTCTATACGATGGTTTAATCGCTTGTGACAGTGTTTCGGGACTGGCCGCTGTCCTAAACCCTGTATTTCCTCCAGCCGTGGACACAACACATACTATTTGCGTAAAGTGTTATCTTTTGTCTCTTCCCCTTGTATTGCATTGCAACCCTCGTTCTGGCCCTCTATACGATGGTTTAATCGCTTGTGACAGTGTTTCGGGACTGGCCGCTGTCCTAATCCCTGTATTTCCTCCAGCTGTGGACACAATACACTCTGTTTGCGTAAAGAGTTATCTTTTGTCTCTTCCCCTTGTATTGCATTGCAACCCTCGTTCTGGCCCTCTATACGATGGTTTAATTGCTTGTGACACTGTTTCGGGACTGGCCGCTGTCCTAAACCCTGTATTTCCTCCAGCTGTGGACACAATACACTCTGTATGCGTAAAGCGTTATATTTTGTCTCTTCCCCTTGTATTGCATTGCAACCCTCGTTCTGGCCCTCTATACGATGGTTTAATCGCTTGTGACAGTGTTTCGGGACTGGCTGCTGTCCTAAACCCCCGTATTTCCTCCAGCTGTGGACACAACACACTCTGTTTGCGTAAAGCGTTATCTTTTGTCTCTTCCCCTTGTATTGCATAACAACCCTCGTTCTGGCCCTCTATACGATGGTTTAATCGCTTGTGACAGTGTTTCGAGACTGGCCGCTGTCCTAAACCCTGTATTTCCTCCAGCTGTGGACACTACACACTCTGTGTGCGTAAATCGTTATCTATTGTCTCCTCCCCTTGTATTGCATTGCAACCCTCGTTCTGGCCCTCTATACGATGGTTTAATCGCTTGTGACAGTGTTTCGGGACTGGCCGCTGTCCTAAACCCTGTATTTCCTCCAGCTGTGGACACAATACACTCTGTTTGCGTAAAGCGTTATCTTTTGTCTCTTCCTCTTGTATTGCATTGCATCCCTCGTTCTGGCCCTCTATACGATGGTTTAATCGCTTGTGACAGTGTTTCGGGATTGGCCTCTGTCCTAAACCCTGTATTTAGTCCAGCTGTGGACACAACACACTCTGGTTGCGTAAAGCGTTATCATTTGTCTCTTCCCCTTGTATTGCATTGCAACCCTCGTTCTGGCCCTCTATACGATGGTTTAATCGCTTGTAACAGTGTTTCGGGACTGGCCGCTGTCCTAAACCCTGTATTTCCTCCAGCTGTGGACACAACACACTCTGTTTGCGTAAAGCGTTATCTTTTGTCTCTTCCCCTTGTATTAAATTGCATCCCTCGTTCTGGCCCTCTATACGATGGTTTAATCGCTTGTGACAGTGTTTCGGGACTGGCCGCTGTCCTAAACCCTGTATTTCCTCCAGCTGTGGACACAACACACTCTGTTTGCGTAAAGCGTTATCTTTTGTCTCTTCCCCTTGTATTTCATTGCAACCCTCGTTCTGGCCCTCTATACGATGGTTTAATCGCTTGTGACAGTGTTTAGGGACTGGCCGCTGTCCTAAATCCTGTATTTCCTCCAGTTGTGGACACTACACACTCTGTTTGCGTAAAGCGTTATCTTTTGTCTCTTCCCCTTGTATTGCATTGCATCCCTCGTTCTGGCCCTCTATACGATGGTTTAATCGCTTGTGACAGTGTTTCGGGACTGGCCGCTGTCCTAAACCCTGTATTTCCTCCAGCTGTGGACACAACACACCCTGTTTGCGTAAAGTGTTATCTTTTGTCTCTTCCCCTTGTATTGCATTGCAACCCTCGTTCTGGCCCTCTATACAATGGTTTAATCGCTTGTAACAGTGTTTCGGGACTGGCCGCTGTCCTAAACCCTGTATTTCCTCCAGCTGTGGACACAACACACTCTGTTTGCGTAAAGTGTTATCTTTTGTCTCTTCCCCTTGTATTGCATTGCAACCCTCGTTCTGGCCCTCTATACGATGGTTTAATCGCTTGTGACAGTGTTTCGGGACTGGCCGCTGTCCTAAACCCTGTATTTCCTCCAGCCGTGGACACAACACACTCTGTTTGCGTAAAGTGTTATATTTTGTCTCTTCCCCTTGTATTGCATTGCAACCCTCGTTCTGGCCCTCTATACGATGGTTTAATCGCTTGTGACAGTGTTTCGGGACTGGCCACTGTCCTAAACCCTGTATTTTCTCCAGCTGTGGACAAAACACACTCTGTTTGCGTAAAGTGTTATCTTTTGTCTCTTCCCCTTGTATTGCATTGCAACCCTCGTTCTGGCCCTCTATACGATGGTTTATTCGCTTGTGACAGTGTTTCGGGACTGGCCGCTGTCCTAAACCCTGTATTTCCTCCAGCTGTGGACACTACACACTCTGTTTGCGTAAAGCGTTATCTTTTGTCTCTTCCCCTTGTATTGCATTGCAACCCTCGTTCTGGCCCTCTATACGATGGTTTAATCGCTTGTGACAGTGTTTCGGGACTGGCCGCTGTCCTAAACCCTGTATTTCCTCCAGCTGTGGACACAACACACTCTGTTTGCGTAAAGTGTTATCTTTTGTCTCTTCCCCTTGTATTGCATTGCAACCCTCGTTCTGGCCCTCTATACGATGGTTAAATCGCTTGTGACAGTGTTTTGGGACTGGCCGCTGTCCTAAACCCTGTATTTCCTCCAGCTGTGGACACAACACACTCTGTTTGCGTAAAGTGTTATCTTTTGTCTCTTCCCCTTGTATTGCATTGCAACCCTCGTTCTGGCCCTCTATACGATGGTTTAATCGCTTGTGACAGTGTTTCGGGACTGGCCGCTGTCCTAAACCCTGTATTTCCTCCAGCTGTGGACACAACACACTCTATTTGCGTAAAGCGTTATCTTTTGTCTCTTCCCCTTGTATTGCATTGCAACCCTCGTTCTGGCCCTCTATACGATGGTTTAATCGCTTGTGACAGTGTTTCGGGACTGGCCGCTGTCCTAAACCCTGTATTTCCTCCAGCCGTGGACACAACACATACTATTTGCGTAAAGTGTTATCTTTTGTCTCTTCCCCTTGTATTGCATTGCAACCCTCGTTCTGGCCCTCTATACGATGGTTTAATTGCTTGTGACAGTGTTTCGGGACTGGCCGATGTCCTAATCCCTGTATTTCCTCCAGCTGTGGACACAATACACTCTGTTTGCGTAAAGTGTTATCTTTTGTCTCTTCCCCTTGTATTGCATTGCAACCCTCGTTCTGGCCCTCTATACGATGGTTTAATCGCTTGTGACACTGTTTCGGGACTGGCCGCTGTCCTAAACCCTGTATTTCCTCCAGCTGTGGACACAATACACTCTGTATGCGTAAAGCGTTATCTTTTGTCTCTTCCCCTTGTATTGCATAACAACCCTCGTTCTGGCCCTCTATACGATGGTTTAATCGCTTGTGACAGTGTTTCGAGACTGGCCGCTGTCCTAAACCCTGTATTTCCTCCAGCTGTGGACACTACACACTCTGTGTGCGTAAATCGTTATCTATTGTCTCCTCCCCTTGTATTGCATTGCAACCCTCGTTCTGGCCCTCTATACGATGGTTTAATCGCTTGTGACAGTGTTTCGGGACTGGCCGCTGTCCTAAACCCTGTATTTCCTCCAGCTGTGGACACAATACACTCTGTTTGCGTAAAGCGTTATCTTTTGTCTCTTCCTCTTGTATTGCATTGCATCCCTCGTTCTGGCCCTCTATACGATGGTTTAATCGCTTGTGACAGTGTTTCGGGATTGGCCTCTGTCCTAAACCCTGTATTTCCTCCAGCTGTGGACACAACACACTCTGTTTGCGTAAAGCGTTATCTTTTGTCTCTTCCCCTTGTATTGCATTGCAACCCTCGTTCTGGCCCTCTATACGATGGTTTAATCGCTTGTGACAGTGTTTCGGGACTGGCCGCTGTCCTAAACCCTGTATTTCCTCCAGCTGTGGACACTACACACTCTGTTTGCGTAAAGCGTTATCTTTTGTCTCTTCCCCTTGTATTGCATTGCATCCCTCGTTCTGGCCCTCTATACGATGGTTTGATCGCTTGTGACAGTGTTTCGGGACTGGCCGCTGTCCTAAACCCTGTATTTCCTCCAGCTGTGGACACAACACACCCTGTTTGCGTAAAGTGTTATCTTTTGTCTCTTCCCCTTGTATTGCATTGCAACCCTCGTTCTGGCCCTCTATACGATGGTTTAATCGCTTGTGACAGTGTTTCGGGACTGGCCGCTGTCCTAAACCCTGTATTTCCTCCAGCTGTGGACACAACACACTCTGTTTGCGTAAAGTGTTCTCTTTTGTCTCTTTCCCTTGTATTGCATTGAAACCCTCGTTCTGGCCCTCTATACGATGGTTTAATCGCTTGTGACAGTGTTTCGGGACTGGCCGCTGTCCTAAACCCCGTATTTCCTCCAGCTGTGGACACAATACACTCTGTTTGCGTAAAGTGTTATCTTTTGTCTCTTCCCCTTGTATTGCATTGCAACCCTCGTTCTGGCCCTCTATACGATGGTTTAATCGCTTGTGACAGTGTTTCGGGACTGACCGCTGTCCTAAACCCCGTATTTCCTCCAGCTGTGGACACAATACACTCTGTTTGAGTAAAGTGTTATCTTTTGTCTCTTCCCCTTGTATTGCATTGCAACCCTGGTTCTGGCCCTTTATACGATGGTTTAATCGCTTGTGACAGTGATTCGGGACTGGCCGCTGTCCTAAACCCCCGTATTTCCTCCAGCTGTGGACACAACACACTCTGTTTGCGTAAAGCGTTATCTTTTGTCTCTTCTCCTTGTATTGCATTGCAACCCTCGTTCTAGCCCTCTATACGATGGTTTAATCGCTTGTGACAGTGTTTCGGGACTGGCCGCTGTCCTAAACCCTGTATTTCCTCCAGCTGTGGACACAACACACTCTGTTTGCGTAAAGTGTTATCTTTTGTCTCTTCCCCTTGTATTGCATTGCAACCCTCGTTCTGGCCCTCTATACGATGGTTTAATCGCTTGTGACAGTGTTTCGGGACTGGCCGCTGTCCTAAACCCTTTATTTCCTCCAGCTGTGGACACAACACACTCTGTTTGCGTAAAGTGTTATCTTTTGTCTCTTCCCCTTGTATTGCATTCCAACCCTCGTTCTGGCCCTCTATACGTTGGTTTAATCGCTTGTGACAGTGTTTCGGGACTGGCCGCTGTCCTAAACCCTGTATTTCCTCCAGCTGTGGACACAACACACTCTGTTTGCGTAAAGTGTTATCTTTTGTCTCTTCCCCTTGTATTGCATTGCAACCCTCGTTCTGGCCCTCTATACGATGGTTTAATCGCTTGTGACAGTGTTTCGGGACTGGCCGTTGTCCTAACCCCCGTATCTCCTCCAGCTGTGGACACTACACACTCTGTTTCCGTAAAGTGTTATCTTTTGTCTCTTCCCCTTGTATTGCATTGCAACCCTCGTTCTGGCCCTCTATACGATGGTTTAATCGCTTGTGACAGTGTTTCGGGACTGGCCGCTGTCCTAAACCCTGTATTTCCTCCAGCTGTGGACACAACACATTCTGTTTGTGTAAAGCGTTATCTTTTGTCTCTTCCCCTTGTATTGCATTGCAACCCTCGTTCTGGCCCTCTATACGATGGTTTAATCGCTTGTGACAGTGTTTCGGGACTGGCCGCTGTCCTAAACCCTGTATTTCCTCCAGCTGTGGACACTACGCACTCTGTTTGCGTAAAGCGTTATCTTTTGTCTCTTCCCCTTGTATTGCATTGCATCCCTCGTTCTGGCCCTCTATACGATGGTTTAATCGCTTGTGACAGTGTTTCGGGACTGGCCGCTGTCCTAAACCCTGTATTTCCTCCAGCTGTGGACACAACACACCCTGTTTGCGTAAAGTGTTATCTTTTGTCTCTTCCCCTTGTATTGCATTGCAACCCTCGTTCTGGCCCTCTATACAATGGTTTAATCGCTTGTAACAGTGTTTCGGGACTGGCCGCTGTCCTAAACCCTGTATTTCCTCCAGCTGTGGACACAACACACTCTGTTTGCGTAAAGTGTTATCTTTTGTCTCTTCCCCTTGTATTGCATTGCAACCCTCGTTCTGGCCCTCTATACGATGGTTTAATCGCTTGTGACAGTGTTTCGGGACTGGCCGCTGTCCTAAACCCTGTATTTCCTCCAGCCGTGGACACAACACACTCTGTTTGCGTAAAGTGTTATATTTTGTCTCTTCCCCTTGTATTGCATTGCAACCCTCGTTCTGGCCCTCTATACGATGGTTTAATCGCTTGTGACAGTGTTTCGGGACTGGCCACTGTCCTAAACCCTGTATTTTCTCCAGCTCTGGACAAAACACACTCTGTTTGCGTAAAGTGTTATCTTTTGTCTCTTCCCCTTGTATTGCATTGCAACCCTCGTTCTGGCCCTCTATACGATGGTTTATTCGCTTGTGACAGTGTTTCGGGACTGGCCGCTGTCCTAAACCCTGTATTTCCTCCAGCTGTGGACACTACACACTCTGTTTGCGTAAAGCGTTATCTTTTGTCTCTTCCCCTTGTATTGCATTGCAACCCTCGTTCTGGCCCTCTATACGATGGTTTAATCGCTTGTGACAGTGTTTCGGGACTGGCCGCTGTCCTAAACCCTGTATTTCCTCCAGCTGTGGACACAACACACTCTGTTTGCGTAAAGTGTTATCTTTTGTCTCTTCCCCTTGTATTGCATTGCAACCCTCGTTCTGGCCCTCTATACGATGGTTAAATCGCTTGTGACAGTGTTTTGGGACTGGCCGCTGTCCTAAACCCTGTATTTCCTCCAGCTGTGGACACAACACACTCTGTTTGCGTAAAGTGTTATCTTTTGTCTCTTCCCCTTGTATTGCATTGCAACCCTCGTTCTGGCCCTCTATACGATGGTTTAATCGCTTGTGACAGTGTTTCGGGACTGGCCGCTGTCCTAAACCCTGTATTTCCTCCAGCTGTGGACACAACACACTCTATTTGCGTAAAGCGTTATCTTTTGTCTCTTCCCCTTGTATTGCATTGCAACCCTCGTTCTGGCCCTCTATACGATGGTTTAATCGCTTGTGACAGTGTTTCGGGACTGGCCGCTGTCCTAAACCCTGTATTTCCTCCAGCCGTGGACACAACACATACTATTTGCGTAAAGTGTTATCTTTTGTCTCTTCCCCTTGTATTGCATTGCAACCCTCGTTCTGGCCCTCTATACGATGGTTTAATCGCTTGTGACAGTGTTTCGGGACTGGCCGCTGTCCTAATCCCTGTATTTCCTCCAGCTGTGGACACAATACACTCTGTTTGCGTAAAGTGTTATCTTTTGTCTCTTCCCCTTGTATTGCATTGCAACCCTCGTTCTGGCCCTCTATACGATGGTTTAATCGCTTGTGACACTGTTTCGGGACTGGCCGCTGTCCTAAACCCTGTATTTCCTCCAGCTGTGGACACAATACACTCTGTATGCGTAAAGCGTTATCTTTTGTCTCTTCCCCTTGTATTGCATAACAACCCTCGTTCTGGCCCTCTATACGATGGTTTAATCGCTTGTGACAGTGTTTCGAGACTGGCCGCTGTCCTAAACCCTGTATTTCCTCCAGCTGTGGACACTACACACTCTGTGTGCGTAAATCGTTATCTATTGTCTCCTCCCCTTGTATTGCATTGCAACCCTCGTTCTGGCCCTCTATACGATGGTTTAATCGCTTGTGACAGTGTTTCGGGACTGGCCGCTGTCCTAAACCCTGTATTTCCTCCAGCTGTGGACACAATACACTCTGTTTGCGTAAAGCGTTATCTTTTGTCTCTTCCTCTTGTATTGCATTGCATCCCTCGTTCTGGCCCTCTATACGATGGTTTAATCGCTTGTGACAGTGTTTCGGGATTGGCCTCTGTCCTAAACCCTGTATTTCCTCCAGCTGTGGACACAACACACTCTGTTTGCGTAAAGCGTTATCTTTTGTCTCTTCCCCTTGTATTGCATTGCAACCCTCGTTCTGGCCCTCTATACGATGGTTTAATCGCTTGTGACAGTGTTTCGGGACTGGCCGCTGTCCTAAACCCTGTATTTCCTCCAGCTGTGGACACTACACACTCTGTTTGCGTAAAGCGTTATCTTTTGTCTCTTCCCCTTGTATTGCATTGCATCCCTCGTTCTGGCCCTCTATACGATGGTTTAATCGCTTGTGACAGTGTTTCGGGACTGGCCGCTGTCCTAAACCCTGTATTTCCTCCAGCTGTGGACACAACACACCCTGTTTGCGTAAAGTGTTATCTTTTGTCTCTTCCCCTTGTATTGCATTGCAACCCTCGTTCTGGCCCTCTATACGATGGTTTAATCGCTTGTGACAGTGTTTCGGGACTGGCCGCTGTCCTAAACCCTGTATTTCCTCCAGCTGTGGACACAACACACTCTGTTTGCGTAAAGTGTTCTCTTTTGTCTCTTTCCCTTGTATTGCATTGAAACCCTCGTTCTGGCCCTCTATACGATGGTTTAATCGCTTGTGACAGTGTTTCGGGACTGGCCGCTGTCCTAAACCCCGTATTTCCTCCAGCTGTGGACACAATACACTCTGTTTGCGTAAAGTGTTATCTTTTGTCTCTTCCCCTTGTATTGCATTGCAACCCTCGTTCTGGCCCTCTATACGATGGTTTAATCGCTTGTGACAGTGTTTCGGGACTGGCCGCTGTCCTAAACCCCGTATTTCCTCCAGCTGTGGACACAATACACTCTGTTTGAGTAAAGTGTTATCTTTTGTCTCTTCCCCTTGTATTGCATTGCAACCCTGGTTCTGGCCCTTTATACGATGGTTTAATCGCTTGTGACAGTGTTTCGGGACTGGCCGCTGTCCTAAACCCCCGTATTTCCTCCAGCTGTGGACACAACACACTCTGTTTGCGTAAAGCGTTATCTTTTGTCTCTTCTCCTTGTATTGCATTGCAACCCTCGTTCTAGCCCTCTATACGATGGTTTAATCGCTTGTGACAGTGTTTCGGGACTGGCCGCTGTCCTAAACCCTGTATTTCCTCCAGCTGTGGACACAACACACTCTGTTTGCGTAAAGTGTTATCTTTTGTCTCTTCCCCTTGTATTGCATTGCAACCCTCGTTCTGGCCCTCTATACGATGGTTTAATCGCTTGTGACAGTGTTTCGGGACTGGCCGCTGTCCTAAACCCTTTATTTCCTCCAGCTGTGGACACAACACACTCTGTTTGCGTAAAGTGTTATCTTTTGTCTCTTCCCCTTGTATTGCATTCCAACCCTCGTTCTGGCCCTCTATACGTTGGTTTAATCGCTTGTGACAGTGTTTCGGGACTGGCCGCTGTCCTAAACCCTGTATTTCCTCCAGCTGTGGACACAACACACTCTGTTTGCGTAAAGTGTTATCTTTTGTCTCTTCCCCTTGTATTGCATTGCAACCCTCGTTCTGGCCCTCTATACGATGGTTTAATCGCTTGTGACAGTGTTTCGGGACTGGCCGTTGTCCTAACCCCCGTATCTTCTCCAGCTGTGGACACTACACACTCTGTTTCCGTAAAGTGTTATCTTTTGTCTCTTCCCCTTGTATTGCATTGCAACCCTCGTTCTGGCCCTCTATACGATGGTTTAATCGCTTGTGACAGTGTTTCGGGACTGGCCGCTGTCCTAAACCCTGTATTTCCTCCAGCTGTGGACACAACACATTATGTTTGTGTAAAGCGTTATCTTTTGTCTCTTCCCCTTGTATTGCATTGCAACCCTCGTTCTGGCCCTCTATACGATGGTTTAATCGCTTGTGACAGTGTTTCGGGACTGGCCGCTGTCCTATCCCCCGTATCTCCTCCAGCTGTGGACACTACACATTTTGTTTTCGTAAAGTGTTATCTTTTGTCTCTTCCCCTTGTATTGCATTCCAACCCTCGTTCTGGCCCTCTATACGATGGTTTAATCGCTTGTGACAGTGTTTCGGGACTGGCCGCTGTCCTAACCCCCGTATCTCCTCCAGCTGTGGACACAACACACTCTGTTTGCGTAAAGTGTTATATTTTGTCTCTTCCCCTTGTATTGCATTGCAACCCTCGTTCTGGCCCTCTATACGATGGTTTAATCGCTTGTGACAGTGTTTCGGGACTGGCCGCTGTCCTAAACCCAGTATTTCCTTCAGCTGTGGACACAACAAACACTCTGTTTGCGTAAAGTGTTATATTTTGTCTCTTCCCCTTGTATTGCATTGCAACCCTCGTTCTGGCCCTCTATACGATGGTTTAATCGCTTGTGACAGTGTTTCGGGACTGGCCGCTGTCCTAACCCCCGTATCTCCTCCAGCTGTGGACACAACACACTCTGTTTGCGTAAAGTGTTATATTTTGTCTCTTCCCCTTGTATTGCATTCCAACCCTCGTTCTGGCCCTCTATACGATGGTTTAATCGCTTGTGACAGTGTTTCGGGACTGGCCACTGTCCTAAACCCTGTATTTCCTCCAGCTGTGGACACAACACACTCTGTTTGCGTAAAGTGTTATCTTTTGTCTCTTCCCCTTGTATTGCATTGCAACCCTCGTTCTGGCCCTCTATACGATGATTTAATCGCTTGTGACAGTGTTTCGGGACTGGCCGCTGTCCTAAACCCTGTATTTCCTCCAGCTGTGGACACAACACACTCTGTTTGCGTAAAGTGTTATCTTTCGTCTCTTCCCCTTGTATTGCATTGCAACCCTCGTTCTGGCCCTCTATACGATGGTTTAATCGCTTGTGACAGTGTTTCGGGACTGGCCGCTGTCCTAAACCCTGTATTTCCTCCAGCTGTGGACACAACACACTCTGTTTGCGTAAAGCGTTATCTTTTGTCTCTTCCCCTTGTATTGCATTGCAACCCTCGTTCTGGCCCTCTATACGATGGTTTAATCGCTTGTGACAGTGTTTCGGGACTGGCCGCTGTCCTAAACCCTGTATTTCCTCCAGCTGTGGACACAACACACTCTGTTTGCGTAAAGTGTTATCTTTTGTCTCTTCCCCTTGTATTGCATTGCATCCCTCGTTCTGGCCCTCTATACGATGGTTTAATAGTAGGGGGCATTGGATGGTTCAGAACCAGCAAAGGCGCGGTGAGGAGCAAGTGAGGAGCCCCCCCCCCCCCCCGGTGCCCCCCCCCCCCGGTGCCCCCCCCCCCCCCCCGGCCGCCAGCAGCACTTTTCGTGATGACCTTGACCATGAGGAAAAACTTTCGAAAATTAATAACTAGCCTATTTATCCACCGATTCCCACGGGACTTTTTCCAGAGTGTAGGCCTATCCCCAGGGAAGCGAATGACGTAAGAACCCCATAGATCCACCATTAAACAAGGCCGCTATTAATTTATAACCGCGTTTTCCTTATGGGATCTCAGCTGTTTACCGACTGATTTTGACGAAACCTCACCACATGTCAGGCCGTGACCTAAGAAAACCATCGCTTAAAGAAAATTGAAAATCCACTGTTAAACGGGCCCGCTATTAATTTTTAAACGTGTTTTCCTTATAGGATCTCGGCTGTTTACCGACCGATGTTGATGAAACTTCACCACATGTTGGGCACCGGCTTAAGTAAACCATCGCTTAAAGAATATTGAAAATCCACTGTTAAACGGGCCCGCTATTAATTTTCAAACGCGTTTTCCTCATGGGATCTCGGCTGCTTGCCGACCGAATTTGATGTGACTTCGTTACACGTTGTATGCCGGCTTGAATAAACCAAACTGCGAGCGGCTCCGCGGAGTCACGTGTCGAGGCGCGTGCTAGGGCCTACGTGACTGTCCCAGCCTGTTTACTCATTAGCGACCTTCAAGACCCCTCCGTTCTAGAAGGTTCCGGCAAGTGCGTCGCATGAGGCCTCCTCCTGACTGGAGTGCTATGTATGAGCATGTCACGTGTCGAGGCGCGTGCTAGGGCCTACGTGACTGCCCGGGGTTGTTTACTCATCAGCGGCCTTCCAGACTCCTCATCACTCCCACATTCCTCCGTTCTAGAAGGTTCCAACAAGTGTGTTGCATGAGGCCTCCTGACTGGAGTGCTCCCCGTTAGCGAAGGACCATCTCTCACGTTTCTGGAAGCTTCTAGAAGGTTCGCTGGAGCGCACGACTCTGCTATAAAACCGAGGCAGAGCCGCGCGCGCGACCTCAGTGTTGTTCGAGACGTCACCATGAACGGAAGCGGAGTCAGCGCAGCCGAAGTGGACCAAACGATCCGCTCCTTCCTAGAGGAGCTGAACGCAATGAACGATGAGAACGCCAACGCACCGCCAGTTCAGCAGGGATGTGCGTCAAAGAAGAAAAAGCTCGATGGGTGGACTGTAAAGAGGAAGGAAGTGCCTATCGATTCCCCGGCACTGTGCTGGTCCGCTGGCGGATATCAGTACACTGTGAAGAACCCTACTAACAGCGGTAACGTACTGTTGAAGATGAATGTGTTCAAAGGAGGTCGCCCCACGTTCAGCTGCGGCTTGTACTTGGACGAGGAGCGAAACGATGAAATCTGCATATGTCTAGAGGACCTGATATCCAGATTGCAAAACCTATGGCTGGCAAATAGCGAGACGGGAGAGTCAAGATACGACGGGATCACTAGGACCGCTACTCCTCTACCCACTTGGCGAAAGACCGATTGCATCATCTCAGGGAAAACCAAGAGGAGTGCGCACTCCAAGCGCGCTACCCAGTAAACGAGAGAGCGTGGAAAATTCCACTAAGCAGTTAATAACCGAGATGCTTCTAGAACAATCCACTTGTTTACACAGTAAAGCTTTCCATTACGTCAGCCTTCCTGGAATTGAGCGTGGAAACTTCCACTAAGCAGTTGATAACCGAGACGCTTCTAGAACAATCCACTTGTTTACGCAGTAAAGCTTTCCATTACATCACCCTTCCTGGAATTGAGCGAGTAACTATGTCATCATGTTGTTGATACGCGTGAGTCGACACGTAGACACCGCCAATAAAAGGCGACTCGGTGGCGAGAGCCGGTCATTCTGCATCCAGCCGCTGCGCCATGCTCAACACGGACCAGAAGATGGACCTCAGGACAGCCCTCAATAGCTGCAAGGCCGCGGGTTACACTCGTATCGCGGATCTGCGGGACAACGCGGTGTACCCGATCCGCTCATTCGAGCGGGTGGATACACCGTACGGCGAGGCGGTGATGGCTACCTTGGAGGGTCTCGTCGGCGACGACCCGATCCGGATCTACATGCCTCGACGGTTCCTCACGGTCCTGGACGACAACGCCATCTCCCAGTACAACGTTGGCGTGGGGCCGAGGACGAGCCTTGTAAAGAGGAGCGGCCCTCCTGGCAGCAAATCTCCTTTCCTGGAATTTGTATAAAATAAACGGTATTTCCTATTCCCTAATTTCCTTCCAAAATTGAAAAAATAAAATCAAATAAAAAAAGAGCGAGAAAAGAACCTTTAGTTACAAGAGCCGAGGTGGCGGTGCACGGCGGTCAGTAGACGCCATGGACTTGAGGTGGAAACACCCGTTCACCGCCATCGTGGCCGGGCCTTCGGGCAGCGGCAAGTCGCACTTCGTGGCTCGCTTCATAGAGCACGCCGACCGCATGTGCGATACGCGGTTCGCCCGCATCACTTGGCACTATGGCAGCGGTGGCGGCAAGAGCCGTGCGGACTCTGCCGTGCGCTACGTAGCCGGCCTGCCGGACTTGGACGACTACGACGGTAGCGAGCCCGCCCTGGTCATCGTCGATGACATGATGCGCGAGGCCGGCCCCGGCGTGGCGGACCTGTTCACCAAGGGCTCGCACCACCGCAACATGAGCGTGTTCTTCATCACGCAAAACCTGTTTCACCAGGGCAGGGGCCAGCGCGACATATCGCTGAACGCCCACTACATAGTGTGCTTCAAGAATCCCAGGGACCGCGCTCAGATCAGACACCTGGCCCGTCAAGTATACCTGGAAAACCCCAAATTCGTGGAGGAGGCTTACGCGGACGCCACGCGTGATCCGCACGCCTACCTGCTCATAGACTTGAAACAGTCCACGCCTGAAGAGATGCGCGTACGTTCAACCATTTTCCCAGACGATCCGGTGAACTACGTGTACCTGCCCAAGAAGAAGTGATAAATAGGCCGAGCGCGCGCCAGCGTCAGTCATCATGTCACACCGCGTGAAGAAGGACGCGGCGCTGCTGAGGGCCCTAATACACGCTACGCCCAAAGAACGCAAGGCCCTGTTAAAAGCGTGCGACAAGAGTCGCATCAAGTCGTTGTGCGAGTGCGCGTATAACGTGCTACGCGGAAACGTACCGCTTTCTCCCTGCCTCAAACGCAAATTGAGCAAACACAAACAGGCGCTCAGACGGCTGGTGAAACGCGGCGAGGGTTGGACCAAGAAGCGACACTACCTCGTCCAACGGGGCGGAGGGATCCTCCTACCTCTGCTGTTGAACGCTGTTCTGCCCGTTCTAGCGCAGAAGCTAATCGGACATGGAGTACGCTAGGAAAATGGTGGTTGTACCGCAGGAGCTCATCGAGAGATTGCGAGAAGGACCGGGACCAGGGCCGGAGCCAAGAGGAGGAGCAGGTAGCGCCAATAAGCCAGTCAGCCTGGACGCTGAGATGCATCGCATATTGAGCGACAAACGGCTGGACGATACGGAGAAATGGAAACAATATCAGCAGGTGTTACAGCGGTTCCTGCACTTTTCCGCGGCTAAACGTCAACCCATAGGTCTGTCAATCATCGAGGGTGAGGAGAGGGAGGAGGAAGCGGCGGGAGGTCCGAGTCAGATGAAGCGCGAGTCTAGCGCCTCGGCGGAGGAGGACATTGTGGAATCGTTCTCAAAAATCTACAGGTCGGTGGCGCGCAACTTGTTGCGATTCATGACCCGTCAAGGCAGCCCCATCTCTTGGGACGCCAGTGGGGCGGTGTACGTGGACAAGGTGAAGATCCCCGATTCCAATATAGTGGACATCGCGCACAGCATAGTGAGAGCGCGAAGGGCGGACCGATTGCCTACCGGCTGGCATCAAGTGATGGCCGCCTTGAAGGACATGAACGTGCCCAAAGAATACGTGAGCAATCCCACGGCGTTGCGTTACTTAGGCGTGGGACTGGACTCGGCATCGAGCCCCTGGGGAGACACAACGGCCTCCTCAACACCCCTCTCACCGAGGTTGACGCCAATGCTAGACCGCTTGAGACCGCGGCCCCCAGCGGCCAGGAGAAGGATAATAACCGAGGAACCCGACCAGGAATCGTCATTGGACAACTGGGAGCAGTTCTCACCGTAATGGAGAAGCTGTACTACGACCCGAGCCAGCCCGGTTCCCTCGGCGGGGTGGCCGCCCTGGCCAGAGCCGCGCGCCTACCGAAACGTCGGGTAGCCGACTGGCTGCGCGCCCAGGACACCTACACGCTGCACAAGCCTGCGCGCAAGCGGTTTCCCCGCAACCGCTACGCCGTGTTCGGGCCCCGGGAGCTGTGGCAGGCGGACCTGAACGACATGCGCGGCCTGAGCCGGTACAACGACGGAGTCAACTACCTGCTGACTGTGATAGACGTATTCAGTAAGCGGCTGTTCGCGGTACCGCTGAAGAGGAAAAGCGGGCCTGAGGTGGCTGCTGCGTTCGAGAGGATATTCGCTGAGGCGACTCCTCGCTGCCTACAGACCGACAAGGGGACGGAGTTCACCGGGGCCGCGACCAAGCGAGTGTTCAAGAGTCACGGTGTCAACTACTTCACCACGCAGAACCCCGAAGTGAAGGCGGCGGTGGTGGAGCGAGTCAACCGCACGCTCAAGACCCGCATGTGGCGCTACCTGACCTACAAGAACACGTATCGCTACGTGGACGTGTTGGACAGGCTTGTGGACGCCTACAACCGCAGTCCGCACAAGAGCCTGGGTGGCCTACGACCCGTGGACGCGGACAGCGGCGATGGAAAAACGGTGTACAAGGTTTGGCGTCACATGTATGGAAAGGCGATCCGACGACACAAGCCCAGGTTCGAGCCGGGCGACACGGTGCGCATAGCCAAGGAGAAGGGCACGTTCGCCAAAGGTTACGAGACCAACTGGAGTAAGGAGCTGTTCGTGGTGGACCACGTATACGGGTCGCATCCTCTACCATTGTACGTGCTGCGAGACCTGAACGGGACGCCGCTGGAAGGGCGCTTCTACGAGCACGAGATGCAAAAGGTAACGATCGCCCCGGACCGCCTGTATCAAATAGATAAAATACTGGACACTAAAGGGCGAGGCTCCAGTAAGCGCTACCTAGTCAAGTGGGCCGGTTACGGAGAGGACTTCAACTCGTGGGTACCCGCAGCGGACGTGCAACAGCTGCGATGACGAGGCACGACCAGTTTTACCTGACGTTGCCCAGTAACAGTTCAATGAATTACTATCCCAACAACATGGTGACAAACTACACGACCCATCTACCCTCGACCGTTGATCTGTCAGACGGCGAGTGGGAGGTCGCTCTGGCGGAGGCGCACTACCCCTTCTCTTTTCTGACCGTCGGTGAGGGAACCTACATCAAACTAGTGCTGGGAATGAGGGACTCGAAAGGCGGGTTGGCCGTGGTGGACAAGTTGTTAATCAAAGTGGAGCCGGGCAATTACAGTAGTACCGAGGAACTCGTAGACGCAATCAACAACCACCCTCAAATGAAGAGTAACCTGTGCGCCTTCTCGTATGACGAGAGGTCCTCCAGGGTGGAATTGATGTCGACGTCTTCAGCCGTTCAGAGCCTCAAACTGAGCCCCGGTTTGGCGCTACAGTTTGGCTACGAGGTGGATACGGATATCGTCAAGCGTCACAGGTCCGTGAGGCCGGCTAACCTCTTCGCCGGTCTGCCATCACACATGTACGTGTATTGCGACCTGGTGGAACCCCAACTGGTGGGCGACGCTGTGGCGCCACTACTGAAGATCCTCAACATCGACATCAGGAATTACACGTACGGTGCCAACACGACAGTGTATATAATAGACCCGCACTACGTGCCGGTGATTAAAACCTCATTCGAGAGCGTGGAAATCGATTTAAGGGACAACCAAGGGCGACACTTGCCATTCCACTTCGGGACCACGTGCATGAAGCTTCATTTCAGGAAAGAGAGGCAGCGGCAATGAATCCGAACGATCCCTATCTGGCGTATTACCGCCACCAGCAGGCGGGCCATGGCGTATCCTCCGTATTCAGAGGAGCCGCTTTCCAACGCGGACACGGCATCGGCAGTTTCCTAGGCGGGCTGATGCGTACAGTGGTCCCGTTGATCAGATCCGGCGCATCGGCGCTGGGCAAGGAGGCGCTGAGGTCCGGTGTGGGCTTCTTGGGCGACGTGGCGGCGGGCACAGCCGACCCCCGAGTCGCGGCCAACGCCCGGCTCAGACAGTTTACCGGGTCGCTGAAACGCAGGGCTGATGAAAAACTGGATCGCGTGCTGAGCGGTGGTGGCGCCTATAAGAGGAGGCGTGTACAGCAGGTTACTCCTCAGTCTCTGGCGAAACTCCTCGGAGCGAGGAAGAAGAGCGCTGCCCCCAAGAGGAAGCCCGCAAAACGTGTCGCTAAGAAGAGGAGAAGCAAGAAGAGCGAGAGTACCGTGAAGGACATTTTTGGATAATGGCGTTTCTACATCAGAAGTCGTGCGAGTGTGTCAAGACCGAGTTGGACCTGTTCTCGCTACCGCCCACGCAGACCAGTATAGAGAGCGGTAAATGGGTGCAGTACAAGCCCATCTCCTCCCTGACAGACGACTCGCCCGTGGAGTTCATAGTTCCGGGTCACGGGGACGAGTACACGGATCTGTCACAGACGCTACTGCATGTGAAGGCTACCATTAGAACGGCTAGCGGAGGCGCTGTAACGGGTGATCAAGCGATAAAAGAGGTGGGTCCGATTAACAACTGGCTGCACTCGCTGTTCAGTCAAGTGGACCTGTACCTGAACAACAAACTGGTGTCTCCTCAGAACAACACGTACGCCTATCGCGCCTACCTGGAGAACCTGTTGTCCTATGGCGGTGATGCCAAGACATCGCACCTCACCGCGGAGTTGTTCTACGAGGACTATGCCGGGTACATGGACAATACTGAGGAGGATAATGCCGGGCTCAAGAACCGGAGGGAGTTTGTCAAGGCCAGCCGGTACGCGGACATGGTCGGACATCTGCACGTCGACCTGTGCAACCAGGAGAAGTTCATGTTAAACGGCGTGGAGATGCGCTTTCGCCTGATCAGGTCAAAGAACTCATTCTCCATCATGTCCAAAACCGTGACAGACTATAAAGTGGACATCGCCGAAGTCAACCTGTTCATGCGCCGCTGTAAGATCAACCCGAGCGTGCTGTTGGCTCACAGCAGGACGCTGGAGTCGGGCACAGCCAAATATCCCATTACGCGCGTGGAAGTCAAATCCTTCACGCTACCCTCCGGTATCAGCAGCAAGACTCTGGACAGTGTGTTTCTGGGACAACTGCCGAAACGCGTTATAGTTGGCCTGGTCAGCAATCAGGCGTTCAACGGGGACTACAAGAAGAACCCGTTCAACTTCACCCACAGCCACGTGAACTTCTTCGCGCTGTACATAGACGGTGAGCAAGTGCCATGTAAGCCGCTTCAACCGGATTACACGTTCGGTAAGGAGTTGTGCGTGCTCGCCTACCACACGCTGTACACCGGCACCGGCATCAATTTCTCAGACTGCGGTAACGACGTCAGTCGCAACGAGTACCCCTACGGATACTGCCTGATGGCGTTTGATCTGACGCCCGATATGGCGGCCTCTCAATCCAGCCACTGGAACCTGGTGCGCAACGGTAACCTGCGCATAGAGATTGGGTTCTCCGAAGCCTTGGCGGAGGCGTTCAACTGCATAGTGTACGCCGAGTTGGACAACGTCGTGGAGGTGGACCGTCATCGCAACGTCACAGTCGACTTTGGCGGGTAAACGAGTTGCCGCGCGCTCAAGGTCACCGCGCGCGCACCGTTAGGTTTTGGCGGGTAAACGAGTTGTCGCGCGCTCAAGGTCACCGCGGACCGTTAGGTGATGGCGGCGCGCGCACCCAAGGTTTTCCCGCTAGGCGCGCTCCCGCCAGCGCTCAGTCGAGTTCAGTCAGCCGTACGGGATGGACGTGCCGCCACCGATCTACATCGAGCCGCCGCCAGCGCGCTGTCATCACGGAAGCGTGGTGATGGATATGCAGTGTTTTAAAGACAGTGATAATGACTTTCTACTGAAAGAGGTTTGCGTGGTGGACGTGACTACCGGCACGCTGCTCCTACATCACATCGCCCGCCCGCCCTTCAGTAAGGACCTCCTGACTTCCGAGAAACAGCGCGAGAGCGTCTGGGTCACTCGCCACTGCCACGGCTTGGAGTGGGACCAGGGGGACATCGCGTACGTCGCCCTGCTGGACAAGCTGCGCTCCTGCCTCATCCACCGTCCCCTGGTCTACGTCAAAGGATCGCAGAAGAGGGACTTTGTACAACGCCACCTCATAACCGAGCCCGCCGCCACCACCGCTCAGGACATGGAGGATCTGGGCTGCGGGTCGCTCAACGGTGCGCCCACCTACCGGACCCTGCGCTGTCGCCACCATAAGAGCTCCCACAACCGTTGCGCCCTTCATAACTGCATAGTATTGCGGGACTGGCTCGTGGCTAACGACAGTCCAGACCCGTCCACCTCGAGCTGCCTGTGCTGCTTCCGTCCACGATGAATACCGTCCAGATCAGAGAATGCCTGGCGAAGATCCCCGGACTGAGGAACGTTGCGGTCTACGCCTCTGACCAACTACCGGACGTGCCGGTCAAGCCTCTCACCGCCATCGTGTCCAACACGGTAGCACACACCGAGGGAGGCGAACACTGGGTGGCGTTTTACTGCTCGGAAGAGGACAGACTCGAGTACCTGGACAGCTACGGGAGGCCGCCATACCAGGCCGACTTTCAAAGGTTCCTGAGGCGCAATCCTCATCACCGCCACTACGTCTACAACAGGTATCGGCTCCAGGGCTACGGTACTTCTGTTTGCGGCTACTACTGCCTCACTTACCTGTACTGCCGGGCTGTTCTCCGCACGTCACTCAGCGACTACGTCCAGCTCTTCGACTTCACCGCTCCCGCTGTCAACGACGCTCTGGTCCGCAGGCTCTTCCACTCCATATTTGCTTAAAACTAGTTTGTAAGGTTTTTGTAGTATGTAACCTTATTACTGTACAATACATGCCTCATAATGATAAAGCTTGTGTTTTCATTTCTCCTTTCTCCTTACTAAATTTTAAAAATAAATTAGCAAAACTGAGGCAGCGGGGCTGGACCTCAGGTTTATATACCAGCGGCGCGTGTCACTGGCTGAGCCCCCGCCAAGCGGCAGTGAAGGCCGCCAAAGAGGGCGCGCCACAAGACCCCTCGGGCATCAACAAACCACTTAGCAACTCAAGGGTGCAACCTCGAGCGTCAGCAAGCCGCTGAGCAATTCAAGGGTGCAACCTCGAGCGTCAGCAGACCGCTGAGTAATTCCTTCCTGGGCAACTCCTTCAGGGCCGTCCCCCGACACGCACCGCCAACCGCTCCCGGTTGGCGGGGGCTTTTTAAGCTGCACGGCTCGGACCAAACGGCCCATAACGCCTTTCACTTTAGTTTTCTGAGCCTACCGGCTTTTGAGTGAGCAAAGGGAGGAAATAAACAACTCGGGTTAATGCTGTACATAAAGCTATTATATTTTCTTACAAATACTATTTACAATTTTTCTTAAAATTAATATTTAAAACTAAACCGGGAATTCTTCTTCCTCGTCTTCATCCTGGCGCTGCCCCTCCTCCTCCTCCTCACCGTCCACCTCCATCCGCTGAGGTCGATCTCCTCCTCTCCTGGCTGGCGGTAGTGGCGGGACGTCCTTGTGTCCCCACGGCAGAGTGTGGATGCCGTCGGGGAGGACGCACCGCTTGTCGTCAGTCGGGCTGAGGCTCAGCTTGTCCACTTCCACGGTGTAGACCCGGTGCAAGTGAGACTGGAAGCGGACGTTGGTGGTGCGCTTTTGGACCCCGTCAAACAGGCACTCTCTGTAGTTGTCGGGGGTGAGGACGTTCTTGACAACGCCCTTCGCCACCCCCTTGGCCCGCTTGAGAGCCTTGCTGCCGCCTGTCGCCGCGTCCTCGATGTCCATAAAGTATAATTTGGACCGCAGGCCGAGGTACTCGAATAAGGACAGGCCGTTGCACTCGTCCTTAAACTTTCCAATGACCTTGGCGTTGACGGGGCTGTAGCAGGGGTGGGACCTCGGATATCCGCTGGTGTCGAAATCGTCCAGGTGCTCCTTCATCTCTGCGTAGACGTCCTGGGACACGATGTCAAAGACGAAGCTGTCCGTGTCCATGTAGTCCACGGTGAGGCGGTCACCGTAGCGCTCCTTCATCTTGCGCAGGAACTCGTACATGAGCCACTTGCTCAGCTCCAGGACTGTCATGCCTACGTAGACGGGCTTGTCCAACACGATGTTGACCTTGGACAGATGCACCAGGGCCACGTCCTCCGTGTAGTACGTCCGGTCCAGGAAGTTGGATCTGGCGACGTACTTGGAAAACTTCTCCGGGGTGCACACCAGCTTCACGTTGAGGCGCTTCCGTACATTCTCGATGGTCTTGCCGAAGACCGCGTTGTTCATGAGCTTGAAGAAGTCCTGTTCGAACTTGGTCTTGGCCCTCTTCCGCAGCTCCGTGTTCATCAGGATGTACGGTTCCAACCACCGCGACTGGCGAAACGAGATCGCCCGATGCACCGCGACCAGCTCCAATCCGTTTTGCAGCGCCTGCTGCAAGACCCTGTAGTGACAGATGTAGTGCGTCTTGTCGTCCAGGGTCGTCAACAGTTTGGGGAACTTCCCTGTTGGCGGACGCTTCGTCTCGCAGCAGTAGGGAAGGTCCTTGTGCAGGTCGTGTAGGCGCGCGGGGTAGTGGAGGTCCACCTCCAAGATGTAGCCTCGATCGGCCTCTGCGTCCAGCGCCGCAATGTCCAACGCCTGGATTTCTTCACGGCTGAGCCACTCGAAGTCTCCGGTCGGCAGACACTGGGACATGGCCCAGCCGTACAGGTTGTTTGCGTCCAGGTACAGGAGGAAGCGCGTGGGCTCGTCCGGGCGGTAGTCCGGGCACCTGTCGTGGTTGGCCTTGGCGTAGCGGGTGATGGCCTGTGAGATCCCTCCCCGGATCCCCTGCTCCACGAACAGGTACATGTCAAAGTCCTGCAGCGTGTCCAGCTCCACACCGCAGGTCTTGAGCATCACGTCCCAGGCGTAGGACGGCAGGGTGTAGTAGTGGGCGGGGTCCAGCCCGTACTCTGCCAGCGAGGTGTCGCGGAACTGCTCAAAGACATCGGTGAGTAGGGCGATGTCGCATCGCAGGTACTTGTCCGCGTAGTCCTTGAGGTTGTGACACTCGAAGGCTCGCCACACGTTGAGGGCGTGCTCGTACTCCTCGTCCTTGATGTCCTCCAGGGTCATGGAGTTCCTGAACGCCTCCTTGGGAGGCAACTCCCTGGTCCTGTACAGCGTGTCGTAGGACGTCACGAAGTCGTAGGGGAACACGCCCTTCCTGCGCACCAGGTCGAACAGCCGGTCGTCGGGGAAGCGCTTCCTCGTCTCGCGCATCCTGTCCGTGGGGAGTCCCGCCGCCAGGTTGGCCAGGCTCATGGACAGGAACCTGTAGGTGTCCAGGAAGCGCACCGCGAAACTGCTCTGACGTTGGTTGTCCCCGGGCTGACCAAAGTGGAATCGCTTGGTAAAAGCGATGTACCGCTCCTCCGTGTGGGCCAACACGTCCACGTCGCCGGGGTCGATGGCCAGCTCGCGCACTACGAAGTGGGCGTCGTAGTTGGACAGGTTGTGGAAGTAGCAGTTGATGTGTCGCTGCTCCCGGTACCTGAGGTTGCACGAGCGGTGGGCGGCTCCTCGGAACTCGTAGGGCGGGGCGTGATTGTGGTCCCGCACCTTGACGTCCTGGTCCGTGAACTCCTTCCCGCAGAGGTAGCAGTGAGTCGCTGCCAGGTACTCGTCCATCTCCTGCCGGGTCAGAGAAGGGTGCAGAGCTCTCATGCTGAATAGGAACTCCCACAGCGCCAGCACGTCCGTCTTCAGCCTCTCCATGAAGACCTTGGACGCGTCAGCCCCGAAGTAGACGCGGGGCTCGAACTCCTCCAGGCCGAGCGAGTCCACGATCTGGTAGGCGAAGGCGTACGGGACGTGCAGTTGCAGGGGCCTCGTGCCGGGCGGTGCTTCCGCTGGGTCAGCGGCGACGGGCTGCAGAGCACACTCAAAGTCGGCATAAACGCAAAAGCGCTCGCGCCGAGTGTACTCGGGGTGGGTGAAGCGGATCTGCTGCTTCTTCGGCAAGTCCAAGCGGAGGGGAGCCTTGGCGGTGCAGTATCGCATGTGCTCCTCCAGACGCTCGGCACCGGACAGTTGCAGCTTGTTGGGCCGGTTGTCGAAGTAAGCGAAGCATCGCTTACACACGTGGATGGCGTTGACGTGGGACGTCAGCTGGTGTCGCACAAGCCTACTCATGTTTGTGATGTAGGCGTAGTGACTGTCCCCGCCGGTGGTCACGTACAGCAAGTCCCGGTGATCCTCCAACTCCCGCTTGCAGATCTTCAGCGGGAACACGCGGTCCTGGAACTTTGGCGATCCGTCGGGGCGTCTCCCCACCATGGCGCGCTCGATCCCGTACACATTGACGCTGATGGCGTTCCTCCTCTCGAAGACCTTAATGTCCTTCACGGCTACGGGGAAGCGTAGGCCGACCCAGTCGTAGCGTGCCATAACGTCCGGTGTGTACGATGCGGGCCTCTCCGGGTGTTGCGCGACGAACTTGGCCAGGATGGCGTACGCGAAGCACATGTCATCGAGGTTGCGCACGTTGATGACGGCATGCGTGTCGCAGATGGTCCTGGGAAGCAGGACGAACCGGGCTCCGCGTTCTCCCAACGGGGTGTAGAGGTTGACGCGGATCTCCAGGTCCCGTATCCGGAGATAGCTCCACCCGCTGCCCACTAGCAGGCACTGCTCCTTCTCTTCCTCCAGCTTGTGGAAGGAAGCCGATAGGAAGTCCTCCAAGTTGGACGCGGCGGTGAGAGGCACGTTCTTCGTCTTGAAGGCCCGCAGACAGGTGGCTCCGTGAACGTTGGCGAATTCACACTCCAGGAACATGTTGACCTTGGTGTTTGGGTGTCGGGTCCTGACGTCAGCCAACAGTTCCAGGACGCTGTCGAACAGCAGCACCAGCGCGTCCTCCACGGTCAAGAAGTCCTCCATGGGCCGGGACAGGCCGAAGGTCAGGAGGCGTCCGCGGAACCCTCGTTGAATGGTGCGGAACGTGGGTAGTCCGCCACCACCCACCATCCCGTCGGGTGCCGTGCTTGGTCCGGGCTGGGGCTCGCGGCTAGGTCGTCCAGGACCGTGAGGAACCGTCGAGGCATGTAGATCCGGATCGGGTCGTCGCCGACGAGACCCTCCAAGGTAGCCATCACCGCCTCGCCGTACGGTGTATCCACCCGCTCGAATGAGCGGATCGGGTACACCGCGTTGTCCCGCAGATCCGCGATACGAGTGTAACCCGCGGCCTTGCAGCTATTGAGGGCTGTCCTGAGGTCCATCTTCTGGTCCGTGTTGAGCATGGCGCAGCGGCTGGATGCAGAATGACCGGCTCTCGCCACCGAGTCGCCTTTTATTGGCGGTGTCTACGTGTCGACTCACGCGTATCAACAACATGATGACATAGTTACTCGCTCAATTCCAGGAAGGGTGATGTAATGGAAAGCTTTACTGCGTAAACAAGTGGATTGTTCTAGAAGCGTCTCGGTTATCAACTGCTTAGTGGAAGTTTCCACGCTCAATTCCAGGAAGGCTGACGTAATGGAAAGCTTTACTGTGTAAACAAGTGGATTGTTCTAGAAGCATCTCGGTTATTAACTGCTTAGTGGAATTTTCCACGCTCTCTCGTTTACTGGGTAGCGCGCTTGGAGTGCGCACTCCTCTTGGTTTTCCCTGAGATGATGCAATCGGTCTTTCGCCAAGTGGGTAGAGGAGTAGCGGTCCTAGTGATCCCGTCGTATCTTGACTCTCCCGTCTCGCTATTTGCCAGCCATAGGTTTTGCAATCTGGATATCAGGTCCTCTAGACATATGCAGATTTCATCGTTTCGCTCCTCGTCCAAGTACAAGCCGCAGCTGAACGTGGGGCGACCTCCTTTGAACACATTCATCTTCAACAGTACGTTACCGCTGTTAGTAGGGTTCTTCACAGTGTACTGATATCCGCCAGCGGACCAGCACAGTGCCGGGGAATCGATAGGCACTTCCTTCCTCTTTACAGTCCACCCATCGAGCTTTTTCTTCTTTGACGCACATCCCTGCTGAACTGGCGGTGCGTTGGCGTTCTCATCGTTCATTGCGTTCAGCTCCTCTAGGAAGGAGCGGATCGTTTGGTCCACTTCGGCTGCGCTGACTCCGCTTCCGTTCATGGTGACGTCTCGAACAACACTGAGGTCGCGCGCGCGGCTCTGCCTCGGTTTTATAGCAGAGTCGTGCGCTCCAGCGAACCTTCTAGAAGCTTCCAGAAACGTGAGAGATGGTCCTTCGCTAACGGGGAGCACTCCAGTCAGGAGGCCTCATGCAACACACTTGTTGGAACCTTCTAGAACGGAGGAATGTGGGAGTGATGAGGAGTCTGGAAGGCCGCTGATGAGTAAACAACCCCGGGCAGTCACGTAGGCCCTAGCACGCGCCTCGACACGTGACATGCTCATACATAGCACTCCAGTCAGGAGGAGGCCTCATGCGACGCACTTGCCGGAACCTTCTAGAACGGAGGGGTCTTGAAGGTCGCTAATGAGTAAACAGGCTGGGACAGTCACGTAGGCCCTAGCACGCGCCTCGACACGTGACTCCGCGGAGCCGCTCGCAGTTTGGTTTATTCAAGCCGGCATACAACGTGTAACGAAGTCACATCAAATTCGGTCGGCAAGCAGCCGAGATCCCATGAGGAAAACGCGTTTGAAAATTAATAGCGGGCCCGTTTAACAGTGGATTTTCAATATTCTTTAAGCGATGGTTTACTTAAGCCGGTGCCCAACATGTGGTGAAGTTTCATCAACATCGGTCGGTAAACAGCCGAGATCCTATAAGGAAAACACGTTTAAAAATTAATAGCGGGCCCGTTTAACAGTGGATTTTCAATTTTCTTTAAGCGATGGTTTTCTTAGGTCACGGCCTGACATGTGGTGAGGTTTCGTCAAAATCAGTCGGTAAACAGCTGAGATCCCATAAGGAAAACGCGGTTATAAATTAATAGCGGCCTTGTTTAATGGTGGATCTATGGGGTTCTTACGTCATTCGCTTCCCTGGGGATAGGCCTACACTCTGGAAAAAGTCCCGTGGGAATCGGTGGATAAATAGGCTAGTTATTAATTTTCGAAAGTTTTTCCTCATGGTCAAGGTCATCACGAAAAGTGCTGCTGGCGGCCGGGGGGGGGGGGGGGGGGCACCGGGGGGGGGGGGCACCGGGGGGGGGGGGGGGGCTCCTCACTTGCTCCTCACCGCGCCTTTGCTGGTTCTGAACCATCCAATGCCCCCTACTTTTAATCGCTTGTGACAGTGTTTCGGGACTGGCCGCTGTCCTAAACCCCCGTATTTCCTCCAGCTGTGGACACAACACACTCTGTTTGCGTAAAGCGTTATCTTTTGTCTCTTCCCCTTGTATTGCATTGCAACCCTCGTTCTGGCCCTCTATACGATGGTTTAATCGCTTGTGACAGTGTTTCGGGACTGGCCGCTGTCCTAACCCCCGTATTTCCTCCAGCTGTGGACACAACACACTCTGTTTGCGTAAAGCGATATATTTTGTCTCTTCCCCTTGTATTGCATTGCAACCCTCGTTCTGGCCCTCTATACGATGGTTTCCTTTTTCTAAAAAAATGTCCATGAAATATGGACTTTTTTGAAACATTCTTTCTGCAACCCCCTTATTATGCGCAATTACTTATTATATTCGTTATTCCTGTTACATTGATAAACTGATAAATTTCTTAGTGTAAACATGGTAAAAAATCATAATTTACATAATTTCGATTTTATTTAATAAAGATATTGCGGAAGAAGCTAAATGAGACTAAGACGACCTTTGCTTTGAACCATAACGGAAACTGTCAATATGTTGAACGCAGGCTGGTCTGATCACGATTCTAATAGAAGTTACGATAAAAACATTCTTCACTTACTTAAGATATTAAATTGCATCAAAAAATTTATTTTTAACCAAACAATTTGAATTATCAAAAAAAACGACTTTCAAACCTTAGTAATTAAAACATAATGTGAATCTTACGATGTTTATCATTATTTTATTTTTAGGGTATTTTAAAATTTTGCTCAAATAAACTTCAGTCATAATTAAGTTAAAACTATAGAATTTACAATCAAAAATATAATGTTTAATGAGTAAAATGTTTTGGAGCGCTCTCGCTAAAAATTAAATTAAATATTAAATTGACTAAAGTTAAAACTATAAATCTGAGATATGTTTGTGAATAAGCTACATTTTCTGATACATTGATTTTCATAATTCTATAGGAAAGAAAACTGGTTTTCATTCCAATATTTTAACTTCATTTAATTCGTAAACCCCTTAGTTTTATAAAACTATTTAATCGTTGTTGCTGAACCTGAGGTTTGAATAAGCAAGCAAGATTTCATGTTTTTGGTCGGCTTCTACTTGCCTTTTTAAAAGAAGGTTTTCATTTGACATTTTAACTTTACAAGTTTATAAAAGCGAACTATTTGGTCGCTTGTTTTATTATCTGTACATTTGTATTAGTAAGTAAGAGACATATTTTTGTTGTTTAAGTTGACAGAATAAGTTAAGCTAACATGACATGAATTAGTTACACATTTCCATACAATAGAGCAGGTTAGGAAGGGCACATTTTAAAACTAAACTATTTCGTTATCCCTGGACTTGGCAAAATCTCCTTCTGGGAAGGAAGGAAATAAGGCTAGATGTAGCACTAATAACTGGATACGGCCACTTCAGGAAACACAGTCCGGCTCCTTGGCTCGTCTATGGCGGATGCTGTCTATCGGCTTGTGGGAAGTTCAATGAAACTGCCTTGCACACCATATTTGAGTGTCAGGCATTTGGAGCAAGTAGGAGAAGGCTCTTTGAAACATTCGTGATGGATTAAGCAAAATCCCCTAAAATTCTCAAACTACTACTTGAGCTTATCAGAGGCTCAGGTTTAAGTAGACAAGAGCACTGGAGCAGCACAATAAGCCAAAAGGCTGACGTACACAGGCCCGGACACCCAGCTATCGGGAGTTGGGCCACAGCTCCCCCCCAAAATCTTATCTAATCTAAACTATTTCGAGAAGAGGAATTAATAAATCGAGCTCCAATCGTGGTGGCATATGGTGCCACTGTACTCGCATAATTTAGCCTAATGAGTTGTTACTTTGTAAAATAATAGGTAAGAATAGGTAAAATAATATGTATTAAACCTATATGAATAACAATTTTTTAAGTAAATAGTCTGTGTTTGTAATTATAACATACCCAAAAACGGTTCATGAAAGAAGATTATACAATTTAATTATCTTTTCTCAAAGTTATAAACAACAGTACTGATCAAAACACGCTTCTTCCGCCACCAATAAGTTGATTGTTTGCCCGGCTAAGTTCATAACTAGTTAGGAATATGTTAACTTTATTATGTGGGTTATTAATAATGTTATGCGCCAGTGTTCATCAATTGACCGATCACAGTACTAGTAGCAAGGCAAATAATATAAAAAATACAAATACCAACAAGTTATCTTATTAGAAATTTCTGAATTTCTGAGTTTGTATATTGAACATCCTTTATTTACATAATTATTGTCATTATATCGTACCCATTTTTATCAGTGCATGTTCAGCGTAACATGTACATGTCAACTTTGAGGCGTATACAATAATTTATAATTAATAATGTTGTATCTTGATTTACTCAGTAATTTAGGACTAGGAGGGGTAATTAATTATCTTCGCCCTGGATGCGGGAATTAATTACTTTTATGAAAGAGGGAGTTATGTGTGTTTAGCCGCAAGATATATTTTACAATAAATATTTTATAGTATGTTCTTATAATTATTTATTTTAATATTTTTTAATATTTCGACTTCATATCAAAATTTACACCTGTATATTGTATTTTGTAGTGCGAATATTCAACCAGCTCTAATCTGTTATCTGATCTGCTTAAACTGAAGTCCTCAAGAAGAACACTGCTGTTTGACGGTCATTGGGGGCCGAACACTATTTACCAAACAGGCAAATAAATTAGTTACCTTTTGAAACTTAGCCTAATCTGTCCAGTAGTTTGTGTCTGGTAGATCAACAAACACACCAAATACCGAGGGATCAGACATCTATCGTTGCAATGTAGTAGAACCATTTTAGGCTGCATACAAAATCCCCCTCTATTTCACAAAATATTCCTCCTACAAAGAGCCATATGTAAGACAGTCATTAGGCCTAACCGGTATTAGAATAACTCTTATTGTCTGATCATTTATTTAATAAATCCTAGCGTTAAACTAAGATATTTGTCCGGAGTGTATTATTATGCTCTATACATTTATTTATGTCAAATTTGTGTTTGAGATGGAAGAAATAATTTTACATTTCACCCCACCACCCTTTTTCCTATCCATCCCCCTCCTCCCCTTCACAACGAGAATATTGGCAGCAGACGCTCATACTTTCAAGCAATTCCACGGTTGATTTGAATCACTAGATTATTTGCCGGCGGGTGTTCCGTCTTCCTTACATAAAGTTGGATTGCCATCATAAATGTCGTATGGACTGATTATATAAACTTTCTGTAATAAAAGTCAGAATTCGTAATACAAATGTATTTAATAATAAAATATTAAAATTAGTTTCGGAAAAACCTACATTTACGCAAAACTTAGGTGAATATAGTAAATAAATAATTTGATTAAATTACACATTTATTTATTTGTTTATTTTCTTATATTTAATTTAGATCTTCATTTTTATAAACATATTCATAAAATATATAGTGTTGTAATCAAATTGATTTATTATGTTTATTGAGATGAGGATGCTATGTCGTGGTTTCACACGTAAATATCAATGTTCAAAAACAATCTTGAAACTGTCATTAAATGTAAATGTTTTAACTACATAGAGTTAACTAGGGTCAGTTAGTGCTGATGTAATGGTAGGCATCTTCATACACAAAGCCGTATTGAGTTATAAGAGTTGAAGACCCTATTGCAATGTAACATATTGTTCTGTGATCTATTATACAGCAACGGAAATACAGCATATGACTTTGTGCGTCTATTGTTGAAGTTATTACCCCTATACTGGACATTATTATTTGATGTCTACGGATATATAATATAAAAGATATAGTAACTTATTTGATTTACAGATATTTTAACCTACCTATTTCTTAACTTATAAATGTACTAGGAAATGTAATGAAAATACTTGAGTATCGGTACATGTAGTTAACAAAAATCATTTATATTGCATAATATTTATTTACGATATTGATTTTACCAGCCAAATCTTTAATAAATATATTACAAAACTTGTAAATACCAAGCTAGCATGCAATTTTGTTATACATGATAATACATTGAGGACCACTGTGAAACCTGTAAAGGGATAAAATACTGTTCTCGATGCATCGGACATAAGTTTCTATATATAATATATTCAGAGTCAAATATTGTTCGTCGTTTAACATACCGGAGCCACGGTATTTTGCTGATAAGATCGCTGAATTATTTGTTAGTTTATAATCAAAATAGAAGTTTTATACCCTTAGTGTGTGTAATTTGTTTGTCCACTGAGAAATTATTGTTTATACTTGACAAAAAATCAAGTCAATTCAATTACACGAGTTGCCATCAAAGAAAAACATTTCAATAACATTTATGGGTAAAATTAGACGAAAATAAACAGACTTCTTATCTACATTATATAAAAATTGCTTTAGCAATAATTTATTCACATTTGTTTTAAATAATAGATTTATTTTTTTAAGATGTGTGAAAGGTTATTGAAACAAATTCTAGACTTGTGTAAAGAGAAAACATCTAGATGGCAGGATAAGGGTTAAGTAGTTTTCAAATCCATATTTCATACTTTGCTCTCTGTTAACGTTAAGGTTGGGTCAATTGCTAACAGACGTACAATACTGAGCGAACAAATGTAGTAACTATTATTGGCGTTGTACTCATAATTAAATTGTTAACTTATTACACTAATTGTAATTAACATAATATAATAAGGTGCTTCTTATTGTTAATTAACTTGATTTTGTTAATTGAATATTTGTAATAAATTAAAAGAAAGAGTTTATTTTCATCTTTGATCCCAACTAGTGTTATAACATTTTCTGAAGGAAGCTGACTCAATTTTTGTGTAAAAAAAGGTACAGAGAACAACCCCAAATTAAATCTGATACATTTATCTCACGTGGTTTACTGAATTTAGTAGGTAACTGTGTTATTCGTTTATCTTAACCTGTAAGAAAGTTTTTCGTTTTCAATATTTATTTAAACATATTAAATACTTTGTATGACACGACCCTCATCTGGTGGAATTTATATAAAACGTAATATTATAACGTTTTTTACAAAACATTCATCCAGAACATTGCTTCTAAGGTTCTCAAATAAACCTACAATAAAAAATAAATGAAAACCAGGTAAAAACCCACCCACGCGATGATTTGCAAAATTAATAATGACGTTTATTGCAGCGTGTTTTATATATAACATTTTTGAATGAAACGTCAAAATGAAACGGAATATTAACTCTCTGAGAGGAGAAAATATTGGTTGCTACAACTGAAATTGAGGAAAATTCTGAAATGAGAGAGTTATATTCATTACATTTTAGAATCAAATGTTGATTTATATTACATAAACACAACTGTTAGTAATTATGGAAATTATATTATACACAAATCATTTTAAAGGTGTTATATTTGCTTTAAATGTTCTCATAAAATGTTTTTACTCTTGAAGTAGAGATCCACCATTGCGAAACAAAAGTACAAGCACTTTGTTAGCGTCGCTGTCCCGCCTGGATGGGAGAGGGAACATTTCTTCTCGGACCGTTGATTTGGTTTACGGCAGTTGAGCTTGAGCATGAGCTATGAAAGCCAAATAAGGAATACCTTTCCTGCTAAATTCCCTTTCAAAATAAATATACATCAATGTCATCCCTGTAGAACACACCAATAGATTTAGGATGAGCTATATACTCTTTTTATATTTACAACTATGCATTGTATTTATAAATATCTAATATTATAAAATGTCTATATTAGTCGACTACCAAACTACTTTCGAACGTAAATTTAAATAAATTATCCAAAAACTAAACGCAATTATAAAATTCGGACCATAATAGTTTACTGGTATAACTGACATAAGTTTTATGATGATGAAACCAAAAAATCATTACATCCAAACAAATTATTTCTTGATATGTGGAATGTTTCAATACCCCCCGTCGCAGCAAACCTGCGTACTCAGCGAATTTCCAATGCATTGATATGTTTCTCACTAGTACATAAAGCCACTCGATAATTTTGACAAAAATACATTCATAAATAAGTGATTTATTACATTTTATTTATTCCCCATAAGAATAACATTAGGACTGAGTACGCAGGTTTGCTGCAACGAGGAAGATAAGATATGAGTTTTTATGCAATTATCAATATAACTGAACCAGGTGAAGCTACTTACCATGTTTTATTAATTTATGTTCATAATTAAGGGAGATATAAAACTTTACTTATTCTCCATAAGAATAACATTAGGGCTGAGTATGCAGGTTAGCTGCTACGGGGACAATCAACAAAACATTTATTTTTTGTGAAATTATCAATATACCAGTACAACATGAAGCCACATACCAAATTTCATCAATATACATTCATAAATAATCAAGATATCAAATTTTATTTATTCTCCATAAGGATAACATTGGACAACGTACTGTGTTTAGCACTTTGAATATCTCTGCAACGGTTTGTCGTAGAATCACAATTTAAACACCAAAATGATTATTTTGTGGAGCTGAAGTGATTGGTAAAAGAAAATGTGAAGTTTAAAGTAAAATTAACTGAGGAAAAGCCAAAAACCTTTTTCCCATAAGATTAACATGGGAGATTTTATGAGCATGTTTTTTGGATTTTTTCCGCAACCACTTAACCTAGGTTAATAATTCAAAATACCATATTATTTGTTTTTTTAAGCTCTATAACATGGTCTAAACCTAAATTAAGTGTTTTAAAAATTTTAGGGTAAAAAATGCAAAAAACTGATTTTTGGAAAATTTAAAACCCCCATAAACCCCCCTTCCCATGGTCCGATTTTTCTGGTTTTCGAACTTAAAGTCATAAATGTCAGTTTACACATTTGAGCCAAATTTCATCGAAATCGGACGTTTTTTACTCAAGTTATCGCATTCACGGACACATATATAGATATATATATATATAGATATATATATACATATATATAAATTTGAACGAATAGTGTTTTGGACATCTGGGGACATCAAAACAAAAAGTTATCATGGTCTCGGGCTTAAGTCTTACCATGAGACCTACGGTAATAGCTTCTTCCCTATAGGGGAAATTCGCTAAAAACTGCAATATGTCAAGCAGAGTTAGTTATTCATAGAGTATTTAATCTTTTTCAAAATTAAAATACAGTACCTAAATATTTTGAATAAATACAAATATTTAACCAACCTTCTGCTGCTTGACTACGGTCTAATTCTTTGTGTTTCAACGCCATCGGCATTCTTTTAACAGAGCTCACAAACGCTTTTAGGGGAAGCGGTCCAAACCTCTCAAATTTATAAGTAAACCCCTGTTACTAAATTATATGTAATCTAAGCCATTAAACGTAAAACCTATATGATTTTAATAGTTGGAATTATTTTTCAAACCAGAGAGGCAAAAAAGGACACATTTGAAATAAAAGGTTTAAGCACAGATTATGGCACTACACCCTTAGAATAAGGGGATAAACCTAAGTTTCTTGTAATTATAAAGTTTAACACAATAATAGTTAAAATATCCATAGTAAAAACGTGGAAGTAGTACTAAAAATAAGAGTATTACATGTTTGATGTTTGACAATGACGCATTAAATATGTTGCATGCCTCAACTAAGCCACTACTGGGGTTCACATGCCTTACTCTTTGTTCAGTAGTTTGGGAGTCTTCACAACACGAGAAGTTGATGCAGAGTTGCCTGACTCTTGCCTTGTGAACCTTATCTCCTCTTTACGCGCCATTTAATTTGTTTGGAACTACTCTTTTTGTATGTACTGTTTTGTAATGTTTAAAAAATGAAACTTAAACATTCTTGTATATTGTTGTATAATTATTATTCAAAACTCTTATGGAATCGCGTTAGTGCAATAAAGGTTACTGACATGCAATACAAGTTAAATTAAAATTAATAATTTGTATATACGAAGTGACTACGTACACGTCCAATGTAAGGGCAAATTCACTTCGCTACCGCTTAGGTTAGGTTAGGTTACGTTACGTTACGTTAGGGTGGTTAGGTTAGGGTAGGTTAGGTTAGGTATGCTTACGTTAGGTTAGGTTAGGAGGTTTTCTTGATCTCAATTTGGTTTAAAAATCACAGGAAAAGTAACGTACGGTGCATAATTTGGAACGGACGTGAACAGTAGCGGCTCACGTTGGACGTGTGCGTAGCCTTTGCCTTGTATATACTAACAGTTTATCAAGATTGTATTCGTTCAATTATCGACCTCATTATTATCATAATAACACGTATCATTGATTTACTGTAGTAAATAGTCTACAATTTTTGTTGGTATGTTTAACCCTAAAGCAAACTCTAACAGCAATAGTGTTGTAGGAATTCTACATCACATCCGGCCTATAAACCATATGAATTGCTCAGGGCCAACATGTGTAGGAAATTGCAAGTGTTTGAAGCTGTGAAGTACTTGGAACACCAGTTAGGCAAGGGTTGAAACTTAAAATGGGACTCACCATAACCAACTAGGTTTAATTGTGGAACAAACTGCTGTTATGGGGATAACTTGAGGTTAAACTACTGAATGCATTTTGGACTTGTATATCTGGTTTTCTTCATTAACAAGTTTACCGCTCATATTCTAAATACGAGGATTTAAAAACATTTTATTTTTAATTAAAATAATTAATTTAATTCTTATTTCACAATTATAAAGCCAACTTAAATACACTATGAGATGGTCAACTATAAGCAGTTAAACTATCTAGAACTAATATTTTATTAATTAAACTAGCTGTTACCCGCAGGCTTCGCCCGACAAATGATTTATAAAAACTATAACAGTTGTGTTTGCTGCATTCCGTGGTTAGCCTGTGGAACTTCTACGAATCAAGATCAGCTGTTTGTATTTTCAACAGTCAAAACAAAAATTAATGTCCATAAGGATTACGTTGGATCTTTTTCGGGGTTTCAGGCGGAACTCTAAGGTCAGATTAAGATGAAAACCATTTATTTTTCCTATTTGATGCCTAAATAATCAGTGTACACAATTTCAAATCTACAGGTAAATGGGAAGTAGGAGAATTCGTGATGAGTGAGTGAGTCAATGAGTGAGGGCTTTGCCTTGAATAGGCACAGATGCTGCAACACTAGTCTTAATACCATTAGTTTTACAAAGTTATATAATCATGATATTAAAAGCCGCTAAATTGTGACATTCAATTTAAGACAAAATATGTTATTAACAATATGATTACACAATTTACTTTATAATAAGGTTTAAAGAACCATGTCATTAAAGTAATTAACAGATATTTTTCTCCAAAGGCTATTTGGAAACATTTTAACAGTAGATCAGCAGTTAACTAACAGCATGTACTTGAACTAAATTTGAAATTCGATTTATGGGGATTTTTGTCCAGAGGATCGTATTGTAAGAAGTAGAAGTGTGATCGAGCGTGTGTATCCATCACTGTCTGCCGAAATCGCTCTCAAGCCATGTAGTGGGAGACAATTTATGTTTTTACCCGTAATACACTAAATATGTAAGGTAACGATTCTAAAAATGGGTGCCATGACTTCTTTCCAGTATGTGGTATATGTTAAAACACCACTAAAGTCTATCTACATTAATTACAGTTTGTACCACACTTTATCCTATTGTGGCCAAATTCGATCCAAATGTATTTTTTTTACTGCTACATGAATGTGGTGTAAATTTACAAGTCTATCCTTAGTTTAAAGAGTACGATTGCAGTTATCCATTCTGAGTTAAAATATCCCACAGCATGCCTCAAAAGATCCCTCTTTATCCCTCAATATGTTGTGAAATATCCCTCATTCCCTTCAGTTTCCAAAACCAGAATTTATTTTAGTTGGTTTATAATCAAGAATTTTTTTTTAAATATCCATGTATTAATTTGTTAAAAAATACATATGTTGTATTTAAAATTTGTTTCTGAATCTATATTTTTATGTTTCTTTTTTTGATCACAATTCCTATACTTCATTTTTATTATATACTACATTACTACTTAATTAAATAATTGTTTTTATAATTAAGATTCTAATAAATAATTAATTATTACTCAATTAAGTACGTACATATCAATTAATAGTAACTCTGCAAACGTGTATATCAGAGGTTCAATTATGATAGTTGAAAACGCGTAGTGTGTAGAATAAAACCGATAATCACATTCACTAACCAGAGCATTGGAGGGGGGGGGGAGGGGGGTCGAGAGGCGTAGATGTTGTGCTGTAACTAAAATGGAAGTTTTAGATTAGATGAAGTACAACTTCAGGATCCCACATTGGATTTTCCAACTGGCCTAAACATAATTTCAAACTTAAATCAATGTATATCAAAACAAATTGAATATCGAAGTTTCGTAACTAATTATTACTTATGTTGCTCTGATTTGTTTGTTTAACTATAATCAACTAAATAAATGTAAATGCGTTCCATTTAGATTCACAGAGAGAATATGAGGATGTTATACTTAAAAAAGTTTGATCCTGCGATAATTTTGTATTTGTGATTAAGTTTGATTCATGACTTAATTTTTATATTATACCATTATATAACATCATTACCACTAACGTGAAATAGACGTAATATGTTTCGAAATGTATTGTGGAATGTGTTCAATGAAAAAATTGAGATGTAAAAGCTGTGTTTTGTCCTACCCACTAGTAGGACAAGACCAGCTCCAATCATCAATCATTAGTGAGTGATTTACACGTGTTTTGATATATACTATGACCAAGTGGTTTAAAGTTAACAATACTTACATCAAAAAAATACATTGCAACTGAATTTATCGTATTTTTGTAAAATAAGTACATGAAATAATGGTAATGTTTTCCCCACAAAACCCCTGTCGCCTATAGCATCTCTTAAATTATTGGAAATCTCATTCCCCGATTTCCGAGAATTGCTGTCATCTCTTCTCGCAATCTCTTGTAAATGGATAATGTAATTTTCTATATCGCCTGTTAAAATCCTTTTCAATCCAATCTTACTGCTAAATTCAATAAATTTATTGTATCTAGTATATTAGGATTTTGAAGAAAAATTCCCATTACAAATATCACGGTGTGAGTAAGTCTTTCAGATTTATATAATATATACCAAATCATTGAGACATTAAAATACCGTATCACGTTTACAGTGATACAGTAAATTAGAAGTAATCAGTTTTGTGCCTTTTAAATAATCAGATATGTAGGAAAATATGTGAGGTTTGACATAGTATGCTTTTCATACCTTAGTGTCTCAGGTAAGTGACTATTAAAGCTTTTGGTATTTTTTTTATACGATTGATTTCTCTTGAATTTGAAGAACTTGTACAAGGTTGTGACTATGAGCACGAGTGAGTGAGTCAGTGAGTGTGTGTGTGTGTGTCTGTGTGTTTATTTTTATTAGAAATATCTAATACTCAGAAGCATTTTCTAACTTTGTTACTTGGAATAGTGTGTATTTAAAGAGGGAAGATCATGTTAAAACCCGAAAAAAGGCCAATATGACGATCAAAAGTACTGTTATATTGTAAAACAGTCCAAATAAATCTTGAAATTTACATTCAATGTACAATCATAGAGTTATTCCTGTAAATGGATAAGATAAATTAAATCTCCAAACTGAATGAGTAGAGGAGTAAATACTTATTTGAATTCAGATTGAAGTAATGAGTAACAAATTATTCCAAGTTTTTCATTTATTGGAATGTAAGAAATCTGATATTGAAATTCTCAAAGAGTAAATCGAATTCTAAGAATTTCAAACATGAGATGCAATTTGTACGCTGAGAATCTCTAGTATTACACATTCTTAGTGATTCATGTTCGCAATGACATGCGGCAATTAGAGTGGCCTCGAGTTTATCAGTTTATGAATTGCACATGTAGATTGAGCTTAATGAATTTTAAGGTTTCTTTACAAAATCAGAAACTGCAGAATTAGTGTTGGAAAACTCAAGGTCAATGTGATAAGGAATTTTGAAACCACCAGATATTCGCAATGGCATGCAAATAGAGTGGCCGTGAGCTTGAGCTTTTGAACTGCACATGTAGTTTGAGCTCAATTACCTTGGTTAAAGATAGCTTTACGAAATTAGCAACTGCAGGATTAGTGATGAAAAATTCAAAGCCGATGTGATACAGCTCTAAGAGTTGTTTTGAAACCGGTAGAGTCTGTGTTCCTAACATAGGTATGTTTGTAACAAAATTATTGATATACCTTAATCGGGATGAAGGTTTTTATAGAGTTAAAATTGAATTCTGTTTGTAGTTTGTCATGGAGAGTATTCACATTGTAATTGTACTATGGGAGGCCTGGTGTAACGGTGGTCATGTGACTGGTCTGTTATGTTCGGGATTCTATCCCCACCAACCATCAACAGCTATTGGCTGTGTAATAAGCCGTGGTCCAGGTTCAGTACCATAGTAACATGTCTAGAAAATGAGAACTGAGGGGAAAGCTACCTGTAGAAGAGATCTCCACTACAATCCATACAACAACTACAACAAGATAACTAGTGGGATTATAGTTATTGATGTACTTAGGAGACATTTATAAAGAACCGATACAATCAAATACGATAAAAAACTATATACTTGAGTTAAAAATAACTAATTTAAGTATTTATTCGTATAATTTTCAGGCTTACCTTAACAAGCCAAATTAGTATTATTGTTATATTGTTTAATTTGTTACGTTACACATAATTTTACAATAGATATTTCAGAAAACTAGAATAATAAGAGAACATAATTAAAACCTAGGCATTAATATAAATAACCAATCCAGAGATCACAGTTGCACACTGTGATATTAACTTGTGAAGTACAGTTTTATAACATTAACCTTACATTTAACATCCAACTGTAATTTACTGTGAAGCTCATCAAAGTATCAGCTATGTATGAAATATTATTCATTAAGTAGTACTTTGTATGTAAGTTCTTTGCGTAAGCGATTTTCTTTCAGAAATTGTGCAGAATATATTGGGCAAATTGTGAAAGAAAGACTCTTTCTAATGGCTATGTTTTGCATACAACCGTAACAGGTGTCTGGGCACAATATATATATATCTTGTCTTAATTCACATAGTTTGTTGCATATATTTTTTATGAAATCAATTGCTTTCATAGTTTACTATTATACAAATTGTAATTAATTTCCAAATCTTAACCTTTGGGTAATCATCTGCGCGTTGCTGTTGTTTAAAAAAGTGATTATAAACATACCATGAATGTATTTCCGATGCAAGTCCTCGAGATTCTCGTAGGTCAGGGTTACTACACGTAAAATACAAAAACGTAATATCTATTATGAATATCTGTATCTATGTTTGTATAGTATTATTAGGCATTCATACTGTTGTAGTATTAAAGTAAGTAGTAAGTATTAAAACAAAAACCAAATCTTTTAAAACTATAAGAGGTTAGTACGCAGAATTGCTTACTTTAGTTGAAAATTATTGTTACTTAAAATATGGTTATCAAATTCCTGTTTTTCCAATTGTCGATAAGCAGAAAATTAATATGGTATTGTAATATTACTTTTAATATTTAGGTGGATTTATTACTTATATCAAATTACAGCATTATAAATTATAATTTTGAAATGCAATACTTAAATACGTTTGTGGCTAATTATCTAAGAGTAGCATTTTTAGGATGGTTCGTGAAACAATGTGGGACTAATCTGATCCAAGGAATACAAACTGAGTTTTAGAAAACGAAAACCATACAAATAAGTCGTCCGCTATTCTTCCTTCTAAAACTTAAATAAATTGTTCAGGAAATCTTTGTTTAGTTACAAAACGTGAAACTCGTTGAAGTAATCACGTAAAGTGAGAGGAATGTGAGTTTAATTTGGTGTAAACGGTGAATCCAGATGAGCGGACTGGATTGACTCAAAGGTCTGGCAGAGAGAACTAATTACGGTCTTACTGCTTTGTACCGGAATGGAAAAATAATTGACATTAGTCAAAAATATAATTTATATAATCCTCTTGGATATTGTTAAAAATATTAATTGTCCGTCCTCCAAAACGAAAATCCTCGAATTAATTTAACTAACCAAAAATCGACATGAAGAAGGCCGCTTCTTACGAAGTGCTAAATAGATGTATAATGTAGTTTAAACATATGAATTATAATGCTATCTACTATGAAAGGAGATTAAATATCAAAACTACTTAAAAGACCATACTTTTTTTAAAAGTTTAAAAATGTATTTATTCTTAAAATATTTCCTTTTTTATTCGTTTTTAGCAAAAAACAAGGGGTAACATTACACCACAATACACAATACACTTGTTCGAGGTTTTACTTGTTAGCCGTCTCCAACATAGCTTTTCCTAATTATAACTATAATGTTATGTTTTCATCCCAATATTTGTTCTGACGTAAAGCAACAAATATAAAAAGTATAATGCGGAAATAGTTCGGTCATAGAATAGCGTAAGTGAGATAATGCATCATTCTAACTCAGTTACCTCTTCAAAATCATGGTAGTTTAGTAAAATACTTGAAATTACCAAAAAGTTGATTTCATCAATAGAAGAAGCCAATTAAAACTGAAAGTTAATCTGTCATGGTAT
Source organism: Allygus modestus (assembly GCA_963675035.1). NCBI lineage: Eukaryota > Metazoa > Arthropoda > Insecta > Hemiptera > Cicadellidae > Allygus > Allygus modestus. Next base: position 3,309,972 of record OY776115.1, read on the forward strand.
TTATGAAAGCTAGTTCTACTACACAAATAAAAACATTGGTTGTTGAAACAAAATTATACTTACACATTTATAATTCCGCCTTCAATAGAATACTCCTCAGTACACATAAACGAAGCTATATTGATAGATTGAATGAGTTAGTTGAATACTGACCACGAGTGAAACATCTGAAAATAAGAATTTATTGATATAAAGGGGAGCGAAATATCTCAAAATAGGTATAAGTAAATATAGTATAAATTTGAACTTTTTTAAATTTATAATGTAAAATAAAACATAAATTTGTCAAACAATTTCATTCATGCTGTATTTAATTAAATTATGCATAAATTAAAACGTTTATTTGCTTATAGTAAGTATTGTACTTTCAAGTTTCGTGCTCATGAAATATTATTTTTAGCAAAAGTTTAGAACTGCATTTAGCAATAATCTGCGACCAACTTTGTGGTCACAAATCTACTGAAAAAATTAAAAATAATCTACACTGAGTGTAAACGAAAAAGAAAATTCACACGCCCTGACCAATTTGACAAACGGCTAGATGTTTTAGACTCCACTAAGTAGCCCAACTAGGTGGTGGTCATATTTTGATTTATTATGGGTCTTGCAATTGTCACGAGCCATTAACTGTTCCAGAACGTTGGTTTATATGGTAATTTATACGGTGTGCCCTAATGGAAAAGTCGGTCAAGCCCTCTGAGGCAACTGTTAATGTCATTGCATTATTCACGTTAATTATACACTAAAAAAGATCTTCAAAGCCATCTCCAATCGTACAGTATTTTACACCATTTAATAATTATTATTATTATCAAAACGAACGTTATTTAGTATAATTTATTATTAGTATTATAAATCTTTTCGCTGATTTTAATTTAATACAAAAGTTTTTAAGCAGTGAATAAAAACTGAATTTCAATAGTAATTAGCAAATATTTTATATATGGTATTTTAGAAGTTAAAACATGATTTTGTACAAGAAAAACTTGTTAAAACTATATCGCTAGCTGACTACAATAAATACAACAAATTCCTAATATTTTACCCGGAAGGAATCTTGATAATTAATACCAACCGGGTTGCCAATTCAGAATTTCATAATATATCAGTTTGTTACACTTAGTATTTAGATGAGTTTTAATTTGGTGAAGGGCTTTCATTTCATATAATCCCTCAAAACTTTGGTTTTGGTGTGACGCATGAGTGTAAATTAGTTTTCGATTGTCTTTATCTACCACATGTAAACTCCGGAGTCATTCGAACTCACAATGATTTCGAAGATTAACCAACAATGAACCAGGTTTTTTCTGAAATTCATCTTCAGCTCAATCCAACGAAAACTCACTTTTTACATTTTGCAACAAATAAAAACTACAGAATTAGTGAGAGCTGACGCAACACCCGTGGCAGTTATTGTAGGAGATAATGAATTACAAAAATCAGCTCCAGTTGGTTTATCTTGGGTGGAGATTGGACGGTGGACTGTGGTGAAACTCCCATGTTGAGAAGTTAGCTAACACTCTGTCAAACAAATATGTTGTATTTAGAAACGTATTTAGTAAGAAATATTAAATTTAAAAAATAATAGTTTACCGTAGTCTAGTAGAAAGTCACATTAGGTATTCTCTAATACTTTGGAGCCTTCCAGGTAAACAAAATCTCAATAGAATTTTCAATATTCAGAAACGTGCAATCACAAGCATCCTTGGTCTTAGGTCCAAGGATTCCTGTATAAATCATTTTATCAGCTTAGAAATATTGAAAGTTTATTCACTTTTTATCTTTGAAACTAAATTTTATGTTAAGGAAAATAATCTGGTAATTTCACATCAACACAGTATTAATACAAGAAATAGAGCAATTAATCCACCAATTCAAAGTAATTTAAAAATATTTGGACAAAAACCGGGATGCTTAGGTATTACGTTGTTTCGCTTCTTCCTTCATAAATAAAATAAATGTCTTGTTTAAAAACATTTAAATCAAAACGTAACTCTTATTTGATTAATTACTGTTTCTATGAGCTACATATTACCTCGTATGGCATAATCTTCCCATTTCTCTTTTACTGTGACTTGGTTCGACTGAACATAATTAAAATAGACTTTGACTATTCATTAAAACTTTGTTCTTCATTAAAACAGAATGAAGATAGACTTTGACTGGTCTCATGCCAATTGGTCTGCGAGACGACGAGGGAGTATGTAGGTACTCTTTTGGAAAGTGTCTACGCGATAGTTGGCAAATATCATTGTGGGTGTCACAAGCTGATTTATCAGCTACAGTATAAACCTTGAGTCAGGCATTACGTTTAAGTTCCGCGGAGTTACACATATTTTTTACAAACGTTTAGTTTATATGTATGGACATTTAAAAGCTTTTTTATATTTTCACAGCTTGGCAACACAAGAATTACGATGTCACCTCAGTTTTTATCAGTTTATACTCTATCCTAAGAAAACGTTTAGACGGTTAGTTAAATAACCTAACGCGATGAAACTGATCCCACAACTGGAGGAAGGCTGTCCCCCTCACCCGTACAAATATTGACTTTACACTTAGCAGCTTCAGGGGCTGGCAGTATAAACATCACGTCCAACCACGGTTCAGCAACCGTCCAAGCTGAATAGTACACATTTAAATTCTCAAAGAAAAAGGTAGAATTTTCCTACCACCAATGAATGTCTACCAGTATACCAAGAAGAATATATACAAGTATATCAAGATGAATGTCTACCCAGTATACCTATAACAACGGCTACTAGTATACTGGTGTGACTGGTTGAAATCGATCGTCTTGTACCATCTTATTTGCATATTTACCGTCTTGTATGTAACTACAGTATAAGTGTATTTTTTAGTGTTGTGAGACGTAGTTTATTTTATTTTACTATGCTGTTAGTTGTAACAACACGTATTATGCGCTTCAAGAAAGGATTTAACAGTATAGTAAGAATAATGGCTACCAATACGTCATAACTATATTTACAAGTATAACTATAAGAATGGCTTTCAGTATTCTAAGAAAAATGGATAATAAAGAAGATTGGCTACTAATATACCAAGAAGATTGGCTACTAATATACCAAGAAGATTGGCTACTAATATACCAAGAAGATTGGCTACTAATATACCAAGAAGATTGGCTACTAATATACCAAGAAGATTGGCTACTAATATACCAAGAAGATTGGCTACTAATATACCAAGAAGATTGGCTACTAATATACCAAGAAGATTGGCTACTAATATACCAAGAAGATTGGCTACTAATATACCAAGAAGATTGGCTACTAATATACCAAGAAGATTGGCTACTAATATACCAAGAAGATTGGCTACTAATATACCAAGAAGATTGGCTACTAATATACCAAGAAGATTGGCTACTAATATACCAAGAAGATTGGCTACTAATTTACCAAGAAGATTGGCTACTAATATACCAAGAAGATTGGCTACTAATATACCAAGAAGATTGGCTACTAATATACCAAGAAGATTGGCTACTAATATACCAAGAATATTGGCTACTAATATACCAAGAAGATTGGCTACTAATATACCAAGAAGATTGGCTACTAATATACCAAGAAGATTGGCTACCGTTATGGTTGTGTCTGAGTTTCCATATACAGTATTCTCATATCCGTATTGTCAAAAACTACTGCAGGAACAAAATAGACAATATGTATATCTTAGGAACCCATTACTACACCGTCGCTTACCTCAGGAACCCATTAATACACCGTCACTTGCTTAACACATTTTACTTCCTAAACTTTCCAAATATATGGGCCAAAACTAATTCTTATAAATATATTTACTCAATATACGTAAAACTGTGAGTGAAGAACTAATTAAAATACTATTATCTTGAAATATTTAAGGAAAGTAAGCATCACTGACCTTTATTACATAACAGATTAACTAACAATATTCAAGTTGATTATTTCATTATAGATTAAATGCGAAAGGAAACTTAGCATGTAGGAATCTTCTATATATTAATACGCTATGGTTTTTTCCTCACAGTCATAACTTGATAACGGCTAGGCGGATTTTAACGTTTGAGGTGTCAAATTAAAGGTGTTTTTACGTAGATTTGCCAATACGTCTCAGAATGTTAAGAAAGGGCATCACTTAAATACAGTAAAGGGCTGAATATTTGGAACATTGGAGCGATCCGACGGTGGAAGACGAAATTACGTGTTGATTGAAAGTACGTTGTTATCATTCGTTTTAATATCAGATGTTTTGTTAACTCTGTTTACAACTGAAGAAACCCTTCGTTGGGTACAAACTTGCTCGGATTTGAGCACCACGACAACTACTATTAAATAACACAAACTTTGTTGGTTTCATAATTAAGTTATAAGAGGGTTTAATCAGTAAAAATTAAAACAAGACAACGAGGTCAAACATAATTTTGCAAACAAGATTTATTTACTTCAACGCAAACATCTATTTTATCCTTATAATGTTAGTGTATAGTAAATGAGTGATTGATGGTTTATTTTTTAATATAAAAAGATATTTACTTTAAAAAATTTTGAAATCTATTACGGAATATTTAAACATATTATTTGGTTACGACGATGTTGGATAACTTTTGAAGTCCACAAACAGTGTTTTTTATAACAGTATTACATACTGGTGTATGTAAAATAAATGTGATGTCTGTAACTCATTTAAAGTTGTACATAAATACAGTTATACATTTACAATATCTCCATAACTGCTTTTGATCTGACTGATCATCTGCATACATAGATCCAAAAGGTGGAGATTTATTAACTCAGAAATAAAATAAAAAAATGGTTCACGTTTTCCTTTGATCCATGTATTATAATCTATTAAAAACACAACATTCTTGATATGCGTAAAACATGATTAAGCATTCTGCGATTTATTTACGTTTTATCGGCTCATAATATTACTTGGTAGGGTCATCATGGGACACACAATACATAGACGTTTAAAAAGTAATTTGTATGTTTCATTTCAATTTTAAACTTTTAAACTGTTGAATATGAGCAACAAAATAAATACGACATCTCGCCCATGACAATGCTGGGAAAGGAAGCGATTGTTTGGCGAGAGAGAAGAGGTTCCTTAGCCAACAAACAGGTAAACCGCTCTAATGAAGACTAATGACTTTGAATGCCACATTGTAAAATACGATTTTATACCTAAACGTTGTTCCAGGCTTAGATTGATGTCGACATGTGTCAAGTGGTATGAATACTTTGCATTCTGAGGGCCCAAAAAATATTAGTTAAATTTTTTAAGAATATTTCTATTATATAACTAACGCCTGCATGGCCATATGGACACTGAAAACACATAACCTTTTTAATAAATTTGCTCTAAGTATTTTTAATTGTATTTAGTATTTTTAAGTATTATTTTTGTTGTTTGAATAAGCAACGATTTTCTTAACAAACCGTAAAACTTTAAAGGGTATTGTAATGTGCTCTATATAAAAGGAATCATTAATTTGACTTTTGTGAAGTTGCTATGATTTGAACTGAACTAATAATGGACGTTTTTATTTATAGTTCTTAGTAATTTATTTCATCCTTAATTTTAGTCCAATGTTTCTTTATACGGTTATATTTTACTATTTTAAAACGATAATTTAGTACATAGTATAAAACGTTTGGTATCAGCAACAAATTATAAATTCTAGAAAATATTATTTGTTCTTTAGAAAATATTAACTCGGTTGCGCTGTCATAATGGATTTAGAAGTTCCAAGTGCATTCTATGGATTTATGTTTTCAGTCTACTGATTACTTAAAATCATATTTATAAACTCCAGATAGTCAATCTTGTCTCAAGAACATCTATTATAATTTATTTATGTTTTAAATAGTAATAACTCAATAGTGTTTGCATTTTTTGCATAAAGAAAAATACGAACGCTTAGTAAAATATGCAAGAACGTTAAATCCAATAAAATAAACTACGTCAGACCGTTCTCAGTCGAAATACCTAGAGATAGTCCAAATATTTACTTTCCACTTAGCTACACTTAATACCTGCTATCAAAACTATTTTATATTATTATAATTGTGTTGCAATTTAATAAATAATTGTTTAATTTCCTAATATTTTTTGTATATTAACTACGCCTTTAGTTAAATATACATCTATATTGAGTGAAAACCATAATACTCGTCCATATTTATAGAAAATTTCAAACCCGGGATAAAATATTCCAGAAAATTCATTAATATGTCTTTTCTAGCATGAGAACAATGTCGAGTTACCCTCATAGTTATAAGTGCCTGGGGGCCGGGCTTTGCTCGGGGGAAGTCCAGTCAGTTTGTTTAGATGACTTGGAGTAATATTTCACCACTTTCCCCTACTGATAATCAGATTTGTATAACTCATTTGCCTCTTTTCTACATTTTTAAGGTAACTCCAGTTGTTATTTATAGCTCAATGCCCCTTTGATTTATTTTACCACACTATATATGCAATCTTCACTCAAATATTGTAATCTTTGCTCTCAGGAAACCACATGTTAATAATCATAAACAACATGAGTATTACTTTGACAGTTCCCTGGTTGATTATGAACAGCTGTTACAATTCTTTTGTTTTGATTTGAAACTCCATAAGTCCAATGTTAATTTGTTTAACTTTTAAATTTATATTTTAGCATTATTTGATTTTTACTGGGGATGAGACCTGAGTAGAACATATTTGTATACCATAACTTAGTTATTTCCAAAATTTGAAGAAAATCCTCGGAGCCATTTTCGAAGTAATTGTGCAACTAACCAACCAACCAACCAACCAACCAACTAACCAATCAAGCAAACATTGCTCATATAAGAGTACAGGGTTCTATATGTATACTTAACAAACAAGGTGTTTATCAGAGGTAATTTAATTTATTATTAAATTTAATTCCGGAATAAATTAACACTTCAGTTCACATAAACGGAGCAAGATTGCTAAATGTGATGAGGTTGTTGAATACCTCATCAAGAGCGAAACTGTGTAGTCAGGAATTTCAGGGGAGGGAAATACACCGTATCTGTGTTTGGTTCAAACAATTTCGTTCATGTTGTACCTAATTAAACATTGTGGGACTAAATCGTTGTCGTGCTTGTTACTGCATGTTTATTAGCAAAGGTACGAAAAATTACACAACTATTTATACCAGCACTTATCCATGAGTGTACTAATCAATAAATCAAGGAAGTACTATTTAAAATGGGATTTTCAATTGTAGCGACATATTTTGTAGTTTTATTAAGTAACCCAAGATGGTTAATGTAAAACAACATTTTAAAAATAAGTGCAGGTTTCTTAAAAGTGCTACCACCTTCAACTTCATTTAGAGGAAATTTTCCACTTGATTGTTTAGTTACTTTCATTCTTGTCTCAAAATTAAATCTCAGAAAAAACTAAATACATCTGAAGAAGTTTAAAACTATGCCTAATATTAGTTTACTAAGTCCTGTATGACTAATTTAATCATACACCACACATTTCATAATATCAAAATAATCGATATCTAAGATTCTCATGACCGTATACAAAATAAAAATTAAAATACAATTTATTTAGAAGTTATATTTACTTTGTTTCGACGCATTTTAACAAATAATGATAATTTAAACTGTAAAGTTTAATATATTTGAATACCATTTAAGAGTAGTTTGTAATTTCTTTATGTTTAGACACACAATATCGATGATGTAGCGTAGATGTGCTTCAGCACTGTGTTCATTGGTTTGTAGGAAACTATGTTTTACCTCTACGTAAATTATCTATAGAGATTAAACTGATATAAAACTGGATGGAGTGTCCCCCTCCCTTACCATCCAATATTTTACAAATATTGACTTAACACTTAATAGATCCGGGGGTTGGTGGGTAAAACCTCCATGTTTAACCTTTTTTACAGAATGTCTGACGGTTAATTCTGTATGGTACTGTACAGAACATTCCCATCCCTGAATATGTTACCTCCTATCACTGGAGACACATTGATCACTATCGATGGGCTCAGCAAGTTTTGCCGAGTCTTACCATATGTTAACATAAACTATTCACTTTTTGCCGTGTTTTACCTCATTTTAACATAAGCTCAGAACATTGAGCCGTCACCCGTCACACTCTGGTGAATGTGTGAAGGTGACAGCCGTTATTGGGATCCAACATCGCGGATCCACTTTTGTACTTCATAAATTATCAGAAATTGTTCACATCCTTAAAATAATAATCTAGTGGGACTTGAAATTTATTTTTCACCACACTACGCTGTATTTTCACCTGTATTCCAAACGTAATTTGAATACCGAAAGTAGAGTTTTTCCGCCCAAGGGCCGAAAGTCAGCTGATCTATTTAGCCATTGTTGCCAACTTGTTTTCAAGGGTACACAACGTTACCTGGTTAACACGTGCATACTATTTTGCGTTCTTTCGTTGAAACACTGGAACAAATAATAATAAAATTCAAAACATTGTGTTATCGATGATTTGTTTATTAGTTAACTGGTTCGAAGTGACTACGTACACGTCCGACGTAAGCTGCTACCGCTTAGGTTAGGTTAGGTTAGTTTAGGTTAGGAGGTTTTCGTTATGTGTCACTGGCTCTCAATCTGTATTAAAAATCACAGGAAAATTAACGTACGGTGCATAATTTGGAACGGACGTGAACAGTAGCGGCTCACGTCGGACGTGTACGTAGCCTCCACCTAACTGTTTTTAGTCCGGGATTGCATGAGGCCGCTGTGTTTTATGACCGATCACATTTAACCCGTTAATAATTGTAGTATGGTGAAAAATAGCGTTCACACCTCTGCCGAAAGGGTTTGCATAGACCTCGAACGATTCATTGCCTTGACTTCGTCTCGGTCATAAAACACGATCTCGGGCCAGCAAACCCCCACTTTCGGCCCTTGGTGCGAAATATACTATTGTTATACACTCAGTTCTTAATTATTGTCTATGTTTAGGTCAGGGTTTGTCATATTTCATTTGTGTTTAGCTCAAAAATTGTTCAAAGATGATATTTTCAGTTTTGAGAGGTAATGCAAATGTAAAAAATAGTAGCTTTAAATCGAACCCTCAACTGTTTTTGTACCACTAGTCCCATTGTCGTCTTAGTTCGCATGAACATTTGTTTGATTGTGTCTCACTCAGATAGAGTAAATTTCTTCTTTAAGCATAATAAATATAAGTTAAACACATATTAATGCTGTATGTTGTTGATTTTTCACATGTTTACTTTGTAAATCCGTTGCCCAAAGCTAAATGTTTACAAACAATTAATTTACACGATATAATTAGTCGAATTTGTTAATTTAAGTTTATCAATCAACAAGCCCCTTGTTTAAAATTAATCATGAAATGTTTTAAAAGTTATTTAACAATTTAAACTGCTACAAGACTATTACATGAACACTCAACTTATTAGTGCAAAACGCTTATTAGCATCGATCAAGAATGTATAACAAAGAGTCCTTTAGTACTGAACGTGAAGGAAATGTATAAACATATTTCATGAAACGGTTCCAAATTTTCCTCTGCCATAAATGAATCAGAAGCGGATTCAAACAATGGAAGACGAAAACAAAGCATTCGGGGCAAACCGAACTTCGTTAACGAGTTGTATTTTTCCATATTTTTACTCCAGTCTTGTTTAAGCTCTGCTTCCTATTTATAATATATAAAGATATAATACAATTATTATGTTTTACGGTAACGTGTTTGAAGGTAATAGGTTACATTATAACAATGTAGACCAATACAAAAGCACACTAATTAGAAATAATTGAAAATTGCTCTGCAATGTTAATGGAAAAACCAATATTAAAAGAATAATATTTCAATTTAGATTTATTGTCATGAGTTCAGCTTAGATAAATATTACATTGGTGTTTACCTCTCTTAAGTTTTTTGGATGAGAACTTAGAAATATACTTTAAGCATATTATAACAAAATATTAGAAGAACTCTTGAGTTACTAACTAAAAGAACAATTATGAGATAGCTTTTAGCGTTAAGTGTTACAAAACGCCCCTCACATAAGTAGACTTTAGGACTAAACTAATGTTAATTACAAATTTTAGTTGTGAACACTACTGAGCCTCATACAAAATGCGTGACGTAAATGTCAACAGGAGAAAGTGATTGTTCCAGTGACAGGTGAGCGTCCTATTGTATCCCATTGTTCATCGTTGTAAAGAGCTTAACAAATAGTTTTCTCGCTTCAAAAACAAAGATAATATTCAGAGAATTTATTAATTTTACAGTTGATTAATTAACTAAAACCATATCTGCCTTATTTTAAAGCCAAAGTAACGGTCCGTTAGCTGGGTAACAAAACATATAAATAATCTTCATACTTACTTCCCAGTCCAGGAAAAAATCTTAAGCCTTTTTTATTGCAAAACTATAACAAGTTAATAGTAACATGTATACTGTATAATAGCAGAAATAGCATTTTCATGGTTTTAAACGAAGAAATTAAATTTTAAATTGGTGTGATTGTATAACATACTGTCAGTCAATCAAATTTACAGTGAATGATTCAGTTATTAGCGAATTTCCCTTATAGGGAAGAAGCCCATGGTAAGAGTTAAGCCCGGGACCATGATACATTTTTGTTTTGAGGTCCCCAGATGCCAAAAACACTATTCGTTTACATTTCTATACATGTATATACAGATGTACTTTTAAAAGGGTAAATTAAAACAACACATGTAATTCCTCCTAAATTTCGGAGGAGTTTTGAATTTGTTTTATATATATATATATATATATATATATATATATATATATATATATGTGTGTGTGTCCGTTACCTCGATAACTTTTGAAAGAAACGCCCGATTTTGTTGTAATTTGGCAAAAATGATGAAGTAAAATGTATGCCTTTAAGTTTGAAAACCAAATTGATCGACTTATGGGGGTTTAAAATTTTTCAAAAAAATCTGTTTATACAATTTTTACCCCAAAATTTTAAAACCACTCAATTTTGGTTATAGCCATTTTATAGAGCTTAAAAAAATAATTTAGTATTTTGAATCATAACCTTTGGTTAAGTGGTTGTGGAGAAAATCCAAAAAACGGGATCATAAAATCTCCCATGTTAATCTTATGGGAAAAAGGTTTTTAGCTTTTCCTCAGTTAATTTTGCTGTAAACTGCACATTTGCTTTCACCAATCAGTTCAGCTCTATCAAACAATCATTTTGGTGTTTAAATTATGATTCTACGTTTAACAGTTGCAGAGATATTCAAAGTGCTAGACACAGTACGTTGTCAAATGGTATCCATATGGGGAATAATTAAAATTTGGTATCTCGATTATTTATGAATGTATATCGATGAAACTTGGCATGTGGCTTCACCTAGAACTGGTATACTGATATTTGCACAAAAAAGTAATTTTTTCCGATTGTCCCTGTAACAGAAAATTTGCATACTCAGCCCTAATGTGATTTTTATAGAGAATAAGAAAAGTTTTATATATCCTTTAATTACGAACATAAATTAATAAAACTGGGTATGTAGCTTCACCTGGTTAAGTTATATTTATAACTCCATAAAAACACATTTCTTATCTTTATTTTTGCAGTAAACCTGCGTACTCAGCCTTCAATGTTATTCTTATGGAGAATAAATAAAATGCTACAATATATCACTTATTTATTCATGATTTTTATGAAACTTGGTGAGTGGCTTTGTGTGGTAGTGAGAAACATGTACATGCATTGGAAATTCGCTGAGTACGCAGGTTTGCTGGGACGGGGATATTGTTGTTCTTACTATTATAAGTAAAATGATCTAGTCCATTATGTGATCAACTATATTGAATAGTTAAATGGTTGAGTTATGGTATCTTGTTCTATTCTCAATCTCATACAGAAAATAAAAGTCTATAATATATATCACACAAGATTTTTGGTTCATTAGATATTTCGTGATGATTAAAATCCTTAGAGGGTACGCCCTAATTAATTTTACAAACAAAACAAAACAATAAGCATAAGCTTAATACGCTTTTGTATAATTTATGAAACGAAATAAAACCCTAAGCCTTTGGTTTTGCTGCGCGAGGGATCCCGCCGAGTTTTCCATATGGTTTTAATGTATGGGAGGTCTGCGGATGACATTCGATATTGATAACGGGGCCAATCCGTCATCCGGTGTTTAATTAAAAGATTAATACATTGGATCGTTAAACATTGGTTTAAAATTCATGTACAAACTTCATGATACAATCAGACACCATTATAGAATAGTTCGTTATTATTAATAATTTAACTTTTTTTGCTGACTTCAATAAATGAATTGTTTAGCGAATGAACTCCACAGTTGTATTTAGTGTTGGATCCGATCCATCATAATTGAATAGTGAAAATCCAGTAACAATTATAATGCTTTCAAAACTATAATGAGACAAAGTTAAACGTTTTCACCACTACACATCAGGAAGAAACTCAGCAACACAATAAACACAAACTCAGAGGAAGTTCCTCCGTTCACTTGGCGTGAAGCTTGGGTATTGCTATGATGAATTTCCTCCGTTCACTTGGCGTGAAGCTTGGGTATTGCTATGATGAAGTTCCTCCGCTCACTTGGCGTGAAGCTTGGGTATTGCTATGATGAAGTTCCTCCGTTCACTTGGCGTGAAGCTTGGGTATTGCTATGATGAAGTTCCTCCGTTTACTTGGCGTGAAGCTTGGGTATTGCTATGATGAAGTTCCTCCGTTCACTTGGCGTGAAGCTTGGGTATTGCTATGATGAAGTTCCTCCGTTCACTTGGCGTGAAGCTTGGGTATTGCTGTGATGAAGTTCCAACTGATGAGTTGAGCCGGCAATTCGGTCTTCTCCCTCTGTGGTCCAGGCGGGAGATCTCCGACATGATCGTCTCCGCCTCAGTGGATTCACCTGATCTACTGGGTCAGATCGACCTCCGTTGTGCTCGCTTTGGCAGATCCAAGCAGCATATTTTGAGATACCCGATTATCTGGACTTATTTGCGGTGTTTGTTGAACGTTTTAAAACGAGCTTATTAGACTGTAAACTTATAGGTGATTTTGCATGTCTAATTTCATTAGCCTAGCGCATCTTTGTTTTTTCTTGTAATTTCTGCATTAGTGTCAGATATTGTTCCTATTTGTAGCATGTTCAGTGCATCTTTGTTATTCATCGCCCGCATGTAGGTCTCATGTTAGATTATCCTACAATTCAAACAGTTCTCCTTTCATTGCGGAAACTATTTGCCTCTGCTGAATTTGTCATGTTTGTGGCTGATTGAGGTTTCTATGTATTCGATATTATATGTTGTTGTTTGAGTTGTTTTTTGCACTGTGATTTGTAAATAAACAAGAAACTAGTGATAACCAATTTGCATGTATATCGATATTCTCATTTTTGTAACTATAAGCCATCTGTAAACTGTATCACAGGATGGAATTGTTGTAAAATGGTGTAAACCGTATATGAATAAATAAAAAAATAAAATTAATAGAATATTTTAATAGTTGAATATTGATTATAATATATTTTGGTAATTATTGGTACTGAACCCCCGGCACAAACATTCCAGTAAAACCTCGTCAGATATCTCGCCTTGATGGACACTCATGCCCATTAAGGTCAAAGTTCAAAATACAGTTTTACTATGTAAACACTGTTTCACACTCAGGCGATGTGTTGACAAGTTTAATACGTCGTAGTAGTCTTTTTATTTTATTAAGGAGACCGAACAGCATTTAATTAATATAAGTTTATGTAAATGACCTAATTAGCGCTGGTGTCCTATACTGCAGAATTCATTAAATATATTTTACAAATGTACTCTATTTGCTACTTATTTAATTATTTAAGTTGTTTAAGAGTTTCCGGGAAACTCCATAAATCAAAAGGGGTGATGCTAATGTGCTTTATATAAAATAAACTAATATATTTCACACATGTGCAGTATATGTACGCCACCCAGATATGGCTTATGAGCAGAAATTATATTAAGTTGTTTTATTTTTACGACTGTGTTACAGGCAGAGGTAATTTTTTGTATGTTATATGTTATATAATGTATGTGTATAACTCATTATACTTTTTGAAACTTCATGCTAAAAAAGATTCCTTTTAATTTACATTTGCGTTTGGTGTTTGAAAATTAAACAAATCCTTGGAGTGTTGCCACATTAGTTAGTCAACATAAAAATGTTGAGGTACTTGATTAACTTTTATTAATAGTTAAACCTATAATTATACATTTATTTACAAATAATTTATGAGTTTATTATGCGGATGTAATATTTATAGAATTTATTATTAAATGTAAAGAACTGATTAATATAAGTTAGTTTGATATTAGTTAATCATAACAAAATAACTAGGTCCAGTATAATATGCGAGAATGGCGAATCCTATAAGATAACCGTTGTAACGCCCTTCCTCGCTGATGCTTGAGATTGTACAAATATTGACTTTCTACTCGACTACGGCCAGACTCTGAAAGCTTTCCTAATATATATATATATATATATATATATATATATATATATATATATATATATATATATATATTTATAAAAGTCTTATAAGATAACCGATGTAACGATCTTCCTCACTGATGCTTGAGATAGTACAAATATTGACTTTATACTCAACTGCTGGTAGGGCAAGACTGTGAAAGCTTTCCTAATATATATATATATATATGAATCCTATAAGATAACCGATGTAACGCCCTTCCTCGCTGATGCTTGAGATTGTACAAATATTGACTTTCTACTCGACTACAGCCATACTCTGAAAGCTTTCCTAATATATATATATATATATATATATATATATGAGTCTTATAAGATAACCGATGTAACGCTCTTCCTCGCTGATGCTTGAGATAGTACAAATATTGAATTTATACTCAACTGCTGGTAGGGCAAGTCTGTGAAAGCTTTCCTAATATATATATGAATCCTATAAGATAACCGATGTAACGCTTTCCTCGCTGATGCTTGAGATAGTACAAATATTGAATTTATACTCAACTGCTGGTAGGGCAAGCTGTGAAAGCTTTCCTAATATATATATGAATCCTATAAGATAACCGATACAAGGCCCTTCCTCGCTGATGCTTGAGATTGTACAAATATTGACTTTCTACTCGACTGCTGGTAGGGCCAGACTGTGAAAGCTTTCCTAATATATTTATATATATATACATAATGCTCAGAATTAATAAATTGCCATTTTGCCAACTAAGAATTATATCTTTTCACTTCATTACTATGTATGACAGCATTATTCTCATGCGTGTTATGTAATTAGTAAGATATCACTTGTTATTCTTGCACTAACAATGAACATTTTATATTATTTGCTTGCACGATTGTACAACCCTCTTGAGGTACATCGGAAACATTACAGCATCGACATAATGTACCGCATAATTAAATCAGGAATGAGACATTACATAACCGTTCTTGGTTTATAACCATGATGTTTCCTTCAGTAAAATTAAAAAGTGTGTGGAATTTGACGTGTTAACCTTTCCTACATATTTAGGAACGTACTACCTAAAACCAGAACAGGAAACGGCTATTTACTGTACCATGGAAAAAAGCGAAAAATGTTTGCACCTTCATGAAAAGGTGTGTTTTAATGAACAAGAGCAAGTTACAAAGTGGTCGCTCATCCAAGTAACTACCAATCCCGTTGTGTCTTGACAACGCGATGCTCCGTCGAAAAAGAGCTTACACCAGGAAGATTAATACCAGGAACACAGGACGCAGGATTACATACCTCAAACTGATAAGAATGGCTTGAAGGTTCAATTGATTTATTACAATAAATGATTGTAGAACATTTGTTTGTATACTGAACAATTGTGAATGTATCAATTTCGAAAAAATCCTTACGTACGATAACTAACCACTCTCTCCCTTAATACATAAATACCTGAAATTCCCGGAAATAAGTGTTGATTCTTGTTTTTTTTTTGTCACTGGTAAACTAGATTTAATTAGAATTTTAATATTTGAAAATATTACCCATACGAAAATAACGATGAGACTTTTTTGAGAATAAAAAGAGTATTTAAATTCGACAGGGACAGTTTTACTTTTATTCACAACTGCAGTTATACCCGATAGAGCAGTTTAATGACGCGATATTCTCTATAGGGATGAAAAGGTTGAATGTGAAACAGAGAAATACAAAAACCAAGCTACGAGCCCAATAGTAATTAGTTTCAGTTAGCGGGATGAAGCTACCTTTTTATCCTCAAAGGCTTAAACTTAATTATCCTCTGTTTAATGGAATGTGTGTGATATTAAATTCTTTATTACTTGAAAATTACATATTCATCTAAGAATTTTTAGTTAATTATCACAATTATTATCAAAAGAAATGTATATTAATCTGTGATAAATTTAATTAAAATATTCAATAAATGTAAAACCTATTAATGTTGAGCGTACGTGTTATTTAGTATGGTGTCATAGGAAAAGACGGTAAGGATGTATAGATTTAACATTATAAACGTAAACAAATGTTTTTTTGCAGAGGCTACGAGCAAAGTTATTAGATATGTTATAATCATTAACGTGTCGTTAGAAAGCCAGTAGCAATAATATGCACCACATGTGCCTCTGAAGTTTCTTAATATCTTAAATTTAAAAGTAAATCCCCTTAAGTAATTTTAAAATCCGCTCCCTTCAATTGAGAAGGACAATCTGTTTGGGATTTAAATTACAGTAGCTACAGTAGCAGTAACTGCATTGCTGTGGCGATGCATAAAATTAGTATTTAACATAACGACTTCAATATTCATAAATTACTCAACTATACTAAACAATCGTATATTACAATCATTAGCCCACACTCTACTTAAAATTTCATCCTAGTCTTTCTGACCACATTAGTAAGAATGGATTAAATAGTTATTGTTTTTTACTATCACATCATAATAATCAACCTACCGTATAAAAGGTCAGTCAAATAACTGACTCGCGTGTGCCACCGTGTTCGCGTCACGCCAGATTCGCTTTCACTGTTCTCCGTGGTGTTCACCTTGCATTGTTGAGTTTTAATTTCAGCTCTGGTTAAGTTGGTTCACAGTTCGTCAACATGAAAACGCAACTGTAGAATCCTAGACCTCGAAATATGTTTAAAATATTGGTAACCCAATAACATAATATGTATTAGTGGTGAAATGGCGGGGAGAAGCCACTTCCGGCGCTTTTTTCCCATGTTATTCTTATGGGGAGCCGTTTTTGCGCCGACACCAGCTCCCGCCTTACACAAGTTTCCTTGTTGGCCTATATTAATACCCAACCCTTGCCTATATTAAATATATTGTCCCCACCCCTCCTCTATATTTAAAAATTAACTTTGGATTTGTCTGCAATTTATCTAATGCATTAATAAATCCCAAATTAACCATTACAGTCGAACTGCCAATTTTGACCCTATTTTAAAATTCATTTTAATACGTCCTTTGCAGAAATCCACGAGTTCTGACTACTTGGGAACCCGAGCCATTTGACATATAATAAATCACCCTTCCTCCTAATTACCTTCTCTACCAAATACATGTCTTTATATTTAGTCTTTAACAATTCTTCTGTATAAAATCCTCCTTTGATTATATTGCCATTCTCATCTTTCAAAATATAAGTCACAGGCTTTGTTTTCTTAACTTCTGCTATTGTAAAAAGCTCTCCCGTCCAGTTAGGGGTATATCCTTTACTAAATACATGTTTATATTTAGATATCCTTACACTATCCCCCACCTTATATCTTGGCTTTTTAACTTGTACTTTAGATGCTAACCTTTCATGTACATCTTTAGAGTTCTTAGCACTTACTTGGTTAGGCTTCATCCCTATGGATCTATGTACTTTATTATTATATATCCTTATTAACTTTGGAAGTAAATCCAACCACTTGTAACTCCCTTGTGCACTAAACTCTCTATACAACCAATTCTTTAAAGTTCTCTGGAACCTTTCCACAATAGCCGCCTTAGTTGTAGAGTAAGTGTGGTAGTGATTAATATTTAGAATTTTCATTAGTTTGGTAAAATGTTCATTAAAAAATTCTTTTCCGTTATCAGATTGAATATTTTTAACTCCCTTTGGGAGAATAGTTTTTATAGCTTCTGTGACTACTAATCCAGTTTTATTCTTTAGTGGAGCAGCATAAGCTTTTTTAGAAAATGTGTCTATTAAAGTTAAAATATATTTATTTCCAGAATTCTCTCTAGCATAATTCCGCATATCTATTAAATCTATTTGAACAGTTTCGTTTATACCCAACACCTTAAAAGACCTTCTAACAAAGTTCTTTCTCGCGGGCTTATGCAATTCGTAAGCAATTTTTTCCATTTTTTATTCTTTATTTTTAATGTTAACGTATCTGCCAGTCTCTGTCGTTTCAAAAACACCTCCATTGCTACCAATTAACATACCATCACTCATTCTTTGATATACATAGTTTTTTGGCAAATATGCCCCCCCATCTAAAGTCTTAAATCCGCTTAAAGATGTAGGGTCTGCAACCAACAATTTAGGATTGTACATCATCAAATCGATTTCATTATTGTCTTGCATAAATTTATTAGTTTTATTGTTAAACCTTAATGCATGTGATTTTAAACAAATATCAAATTTAATATTGTCTTGTCTAAAAGTTTTAATATTATCGTCATACCTCAAAACCTGTGACATTAAACAAATATCACTCCTATCTTTGCCTTCAGGTACATTCTTTATTAATTTGTCCTCTGCATCCCACATATCGCTATCTAATGTTAATACATTATAATATTTATCCCCCTGTTTTATTATGCTTTTCTCACCTTTTGTTAATATTTGCTTAACAACAGCCACATCATTTGGCAATGTTCCAGGTAAAATGTTTGTTAATTGCTTATTTTTACCATCAAATTTAAGACCGTCTAAAGTCACAGTTTGATGTTTTGTAACACAATCGTTCTCATCAACAGCGGGTTTAACACGAACTAGCCGTTTATTATTAAAATCCCAAAAGTTTAGATCCATTTTTAGTACTTGAGAGACGTTTACAACATCATCGCTTTCTTTACCAGCCAACAAATTACTTATTTTTCGCTTTTTGGCATTCCAAATACCATTCTCCGATTCCAAAAATTCATAATTATTTTTGTCTTGTACAAAGACACCATCTTTTCTTATTAAAGTTTGCTCTAATGTGGGTACATCGGTTGAGCTTTCACCCCGTTTAACATTAGTAATTTTGCGTTTATTCGCGTTCCAATTATTACTCTTGGATTCTAAAAACTTATATTTAGTATTACCTTGTACAAAAGCATCACCTTTCCTGGTTAACGTCTGCCCCAAAGTCGATACATCATCAGTAAACTCCCCACCTTTAACATTACTAATTTTATAATTTAAAGCATTCCAACCATCATCTTTTAGATTTAAAGTAGTTTCTTTAAAACTTCTAGCTTCTGGTTTACTATACGGGTTATATACGCGATAAAATTTATCTATCATCTTTTTATTTAATAAACAATTCCACTTTCCCTCAATTCTTCTATGATAGAATCTATCTCATTATCCACTCCAGAATTTCCCGCCAATCGGCTTAACCAAAGCAGTCTTAACCTATCTACAAGCTCATTAGGATCGTCCCAATAAACATAGTCTATTTTATTACCAGTTACCTGCCTTAAACCTTCACCAACAGTCTTAAACAGGGGTTTAATTATATTAAGATATTTAGTGTGTTTATTACTTGACATCGCTGCACCTGTTTTATAACCCTTTAAATGTGCTTTTGTAGCTTCCAAAATCTCTTTATAATTTTGCAAATCAGCCTGACTATAGTTTACGGGTTCTTTTAAAGTTAACAATTCCCACAATCCCTTTGTCCCTTTATAAATTATTTCTCCAACTGTAACATCATCATTGGCAATTTGAACTTCCTGATTCCCAACAAAAAATTTATTTCCTTCTTGCCTAATACCATATGTGGTGTCTGTCATACTACTTCTACTAAGGTAATTTCCTAAATAGTCTGATGCTAAAAGACCAAAATCTAATTTGTGCGGTGTTATCTGTGTTATTCTTGGTATTCTAGACGGGGTATTTTCTAAAATCATTGGGAGAACTGGCCTCTCTGTTTTTGTGGCTAAATTTTTTAATTCTTGCAAAGGCTCTATTAACGGTTGGAATGTTTGGGACCTCTCTTCAGCCTCTAGAAATTTACCACGTTTTAACGCCCTATATTTTTCTCTTATTTGTTTTGCAGACTCTACCAATTCTTGTTGAATATTTGTTTTCATTTTATTTACATTTTATTTATCTCATTTGTCAAAGGATTATACTCAAACACCTTATCGTGTATTATTAGGCAATATGCAGATGTGTTTGAAGGGACATTTTCTGCAGTTTCAATTTCTAATTTAATATCTACAACCCCCTCTTTGACCGATTCATTCTGCCTAGAACAATCTATTACAATTAGAGGATATTTCTTTATAAAGTCAGCTCTGTTAAACATAGGATCGGTGACGGTGTTGTAGTAACTCTCCCTAAACCTCACAAACATCTCATAAGCTTTAGAGGCATCTCCATTTTCAAAGTCGAGATTTAAATCACTATAAGGATAATATTCAGAGTTTAAAAACACTTTGATATTTTTCAATTTACAGTGATCAAATTCATCAGTTCTTTTTCGTGCACTGTTGTCCCTACCTGTTTGGAAACCAAATATAATATACCTGGGCTTCTCCAAACTCGAAGACGTCTTAACTGACCATGTATGTCTCTTGGTTTCGGGGTATGATGGGAGTTCGTGTAGCTCCAAACTTCTAAATGCAATTTGCAAATTTTTATTTTGCAATAACATCTTTTGTAATTGAAGCTTCTCCCCATCAGATGGTACCACATGCGGCATCACCCACTGAATCGATTTAAGTGTAATTTTAGGAATAGGATCGACACCAGTTGGAGCATTAGATGTTGTTAATATACAATTTAAGTCGTTTTTGGATCTTTTCAACACCAATTCTTGTTTAACATTTACTAAAACCTTATTAAAATCCTCAAACACACCCATTAACAGCTCTAACGGGACACAAGTACTAAACTTGCCGCTTTTATGGAACTCCTTTAAATTTTCATCAGAATCAAATGCTACATTTGACAATTTAGTTGTTTTATTGTAAGAGCACAATATTTTCATAAGACTGGAAATTCCCGGATTTCTTACAATATCTATTTCTTTACCAGCAACTTTGTATCTAATTTCGTCAAATAAGAATGCAAATGCATTATTTATAAAATGTCCTTTATCATGATTCTCTATTTCTCCTTTAATATACATATAACTCCTACATGGGAGTGTTAGTAAATCTTGATTATTTATGCATATTCGAATTTCATCGGAATTATTTATTGCTAAAGTGTTGTGTGGAACATAGGAGTGATTTGTAATTTTAACCAAGCTATCGTCGTATTGGAATTTTCCTGTAACGTCTAGAAAATCTTCCATTTTTATTAATAGAAAATTTTAACTTCAACCCAATTGATCGCAGAAACCTGGCATTTTGCACACTCAGTCCGTTCTTGTAAATTCTCATATCTTTTTTATATGACAAGTAATTGTAGTTTCTTCTTTATTAAAGTCAATTGGCTTGTCGTGTTGATCTGCAAATGTAATGCTAACAACATCTAAACTTCTCTTATTTACAGGGAAGTATATAATATTTCTGGGGACCTCAATAATTTTGTAGCCGGGAGGGGCTTCTGGGTAAAAACTGTGTATGGTGTGTGATTTGTCACCATTCAAATAAGACCCATTCGCAATATTACATTTTACTCTAATCACATTTACATTATTTATGTTGATTTTATTTACGGATTTAAACGCAATATCTGGAGTAGAAAATCCTTTAAATCCCAATAATTCAGAACCTAAACACGGTTTTGTAAAATCAAACACATGGCTAGAATGTAATGTGGCTTTCATAGTTTTATTATCGGCTATAAGTACAAAATCTGGGAGTTGCTTTTGAATTTCCTTCGCAAGCTCAAACACTTCGTATGTACCTTCAGCAATTTCAATTACATTTGGAGCTTTGTGATCGTAATAATACACATCCTCACCCCCGTCTATAGTTAATTTTGTGTCTTTAAGTTTATTTAATTTTGGAACTAGCCCTTTGTAAAATATAAGTTTGACTTTTGTATTAATTAATGCTACTTTATTTTGTATAATAACTTCAACTTTACCATCTAATGCCCGGTTTAATTCGTCAATTGTGACCTCCCCTTTTGGGGTTGTAATTTTGTGCATTTTGTAATATGTCAAAGTATTTAGAGGTTTTTTAACATTAAATATAGAATTATAACTTTGAAAATCTACCAGTCCAATTACATAATCACCATTTAATTCTATAGGAGGAAAGAACACCGACTTCAACTCTGGCTCTGTGCCCGTAAATGTTATAGTAAATGAATCCATTTTTATAAACTAAAATTTTTCAGAAATGATAAACATAAAATTCCACAAATGGAACTGTTTAAATCTTGTATTTGATCAGTTGTATAGTAAATTTTAGATGGTACAAAATATTCAATTACCTCTTTTGGAGGCTGTATTCCGAAAGGGTCAAAATATATTACAACATCTTTATTTTTACGATATGCTGTCCAATGTGTGCCCCTGTCACTGTCTAAATTAATAATTCCACATTCTCTTACTTTTGGCCTTAGATGTTTTAGCTCGTTTTTTAGGTACACTCCTCGAAAGTGAGGCACGTCTCTTGCTGCCTCTAACAGCTGAAAGTTGTCCATCTTTTTTATTAAATTTTAATCCCATTCCCATTTTTGCCTTGGCCTTCATCAAATTTGTCACTGCATAAGCTGCTGCTTTTTCAGCCAGACTGGCGTCCTTTGCCGAAACCCTAGTCCAAGCCTGGTCCGCTAATCTCATATCTGCCTTGTTCCGGGCGGCTGTATCAGGATTATTCATGTAGAATATGTCGTGCTCTTTACAATAAGAGTCTAGCTTATTTTTTGGAGGTACATTTCTGGCTAAATTTTCACGCACGTTAGTTCCAGGTCCACACCATTTATAATTTCCAGGCATGTGGAGAGGGAAAGGAAGGTTGTTTATAAGGGTATTTAACAAGCCACGGCCTCTATATGGCTTTAAGAATAATCCCTTACCTTGGACCTTTTTACACTTTCTCTTTGCCATTTTTATTATATAAAAAATGTCATTTATTCAACAAAAGAACAAATTAAAATAGCACATAAAGAAAATACACCATTTTTATTATATAAAAAATGTCATTTATTCAACAAAAGAACAAATTTAAAATAGCACATAAAGAAAATACACCAAAGAAGTTGGGTCTATTTCCTAAAAATATTCGCTGTCTTATAATAGGGCCCAGTGGTTCGGGGAAGACTGTTGTAATTTATAACTTAATTGTAAAAAAACAAGGATTAAAGTTTACAAATTTATATATAATATCCAAATCTTTAGAACAAGAAAAATATAAAAAAATAATTGAAATATTCCGTCTGTGTGATGAAGTTAAATTACACACATATTCAAACTGTGAAATCACACCAAATGATGTAGAATCACACTCAATAGTTGTATTTGACGACATAAATAGTCCAAATATCACACAATTTTTGTCAATGGGCAGACACAAAAATATTAACAGTTTTTACTTGTGTCAATCTTACAGTAAAGTAAACAAACATTTACGTGACAATGTTAATTTCCTAATATTATTTAAACAAGACGATTTAAATTTAAAACATGTGTATAACAATCATGTGGGAAATGATTTTTCATTTAACCAATTTAGAAATCTCTGCCATCAATGCTGGGATAGGTCTAAATATGGCTTTTTTGTAATAGACAAGGAAAGGCCAAAGAATAATGGGAAATATAGATTTATGTTTGACCAATTTTATAATGACCAAGGGCAAGAGTGTTGATGCCATCCAGAATAAACCTCTTGTCGTCATCAAAAGAGAGTACCTTTTTGTTCATCGTTAATGTTTGAAGATGGTGGTTTGTGGATTTAATTCTTGTAACATTCTCATAGTAATCTTCCCCGGTTGCAAGACAGTGTAAGTAATGTTGGTGTCATAAGAGATGTTTAACTGTAGCGTTGTCAGCTCCCTTTGCCTTTTTAACCTCTAGCTCATTTTGATTTTCTTTTTCGTATAACCATTGTAAAGGAATGAAAGAGTATAATTTTGGCCTTAAACCACAATATTCATACATAATTTGACCATTTAATTCGTCTTTAAACTTGCCCGTAACTTTTTTATTTTTATCAGAGTATAAGAAATGATCTTTACTATATGCAGAGGTGTCGAAACAGTCCAAGTCACTTTGTATTTCCTTGTAAAAGTCCTCTGTTACTATAGAATAAACAAGGCTGTCTGTGTCTGTCATTAAGAACTTTTTATTCTTAAATTTTGACATATAATTATAGTGGAAATCATACATTATTACTTTACTGATATCCAAAATGGTCATTCCTAAATATATTGGTTTATCAAAATTTTACAATTAATTTATTTAAATGCACAGCATGCAAATTGTTATCGAACATTTTGCTACAGTCAAACCTTGGCTTTGTAACGTACTTTGTTAACTTAGACTCGTCTACAAGATGTATATCACGAAACTTGCGTTGGTTCATAATTGTTCGACCAAAGAGACTGTTATTTAACAGTTTGTAAAAGTCTTTTTCAAAATCGTGTTTAGCTTTTTGTCGCTTTTCAATATTAAAATTAATATAGGGCGCAAGCCATTTTGATTGTCTGAATTTTAAAATTCTGTGGTATTTTGTAACTACCAAACCCAGTTCTTCGTATTTTTTTAGTGCTTTATAATGTAAAATATATTTAGTTTTGTCATTTAAATTTGGTATTAATTTTCCATTCATTTTTTCTGGTGCGAGCGGGTAGTCATTATGCAAATCGTGTAAACTTTTATCGTATTTTAAATCAACTTCCAAAATAAATCCAAAGTTTTCATTTTGATTGTATTTATAATCTTTCTCATTTGTCCATCTAAAGCCATCAACGGGCAACGACTCGCACATTGCTGTAGAGTATAGCGAGTTGCAGTCTAAGTATACAAGATAGGTGCTTTCTTGATTTGGGTCATAATGTTCGCCCATGTACTTATTATTGGCTTTAGCGTAGCGCGTGGAAATCATACTTACACCGCCTCTAATGGCATATTCTATAAACAAATGCATGTCAATGTCTTGAAATAATTCTAATTTTATGCCGGTCATTCTAAGACACGCCTCCCATGTTAGTCCAGGCAGTGAGTACATGTGGACAGGGTCGAGTTTATAATCCTTTAAACACAAGTCCCTAAATGTCTCAAACACATCAGCCAATAACAACACATCTGTTTTAAGGTATAAATCGTGATATTCTTTTAAATTCTTTATATTAAAATGATTCCATACGTTTTTAGCATGTTCATATTGTGCAGGAGATATACATTCTTTAGTTAGACTACTGTAAAATGCCTCTATGGGTGGGAGAGGCTCTAAAAACTTTTCTGGTCCTGTCATGTATTCGTACGGAAATTCGCCCTTACGTTGTAGTAGTGGATTGTCTATAAATCTAAACGTATTTAAATTGGAAGCTAATTTGCTTAAGGGAAGAGACAAAAAGTTGTAGGAATCCAAAAATACCAAATCATCAACAGAGAACGAAATATACTTTTCCATATCTTTGGCTATGCAATTCAATTTGCGATTGAATTTTCCCAAGTGTTGCATTATTAAATGACCATCGTAGTTTTTAAGATTGTGGAAGAATACTGGAATTTTCTTGGTTACTTTATAGTTTAAATTGCAAGAGTTGTGGGAGGGCCCCCTGAACTCGCCTGTTAGGTGGCAGTGGTCGCGCACTTTATCACACAGTAACGGCTGTTGGCATGTGTGGCAGTGTGTAGAGTTTTGGAATAACATCTCTTGCTCTGGAGTCATTACAAGGGGAACATATACTCCCATCTGACTTTTAATAAAGTCATAAGTTTTAAATAACTTTTCGAAAAACACATCCATTACATTTTCACCACTGTACAACTCTTCGTAAATAATTTTAGAATCTCTCACCACAACATAAGCAAATCCAGAAGGGGTGTGTTTGCCACAGTTTATAAAACATTCGAAATCTGCATAAATCACAAAGGGAGCTTTAAGTTGATATTTGTAATTCGTAAATTGTAGTGTATCTTTTTTAGACATTTGTACTCTTTGGGCATCAAAGGTTTTACAATATGTTGTGTGACGTTCCAATATATCTTTGGTGCAAAAATGTTGCAAACAGAACTTGCAAAAATATTTCTTATGGTCATGTTTTGTAGAATTAAACATTAACTTATCAAAATCACGAATTAAACAGTAATGTGATTTCCGACCTTGTTGTAGAAGCAGCAGGTTGACGTGCGTATTACTATTTAGTTTAGTTATTCTCAATGGATATATTAATTGTCCTTCAATTCCATATACATTAACACTTATGTTATTTTGTTTTTCAAATTTATCAATGTCGGATATTTTTACGGGATATTTTATATTTGACATATTCAACTGACTTTCATAGGGTTCGTAGTAAAATACTCGATTTGCATGTTCATTTATACAATTCCTTGGTTTCAAGCTTGCTAAAACACTCCACACGAAACATTTATTATCACTATTTTTAATATTTAAAACAGCGTGTTTTGATTTTATATTTTCTGGTGTGGGTATGTATGAGTTGGGAGTTAGGGGTTTATACTTGTAAACATGCAGCTGCCAGTATTTAGTATGGTCATATATCCATCCACTGCCTTGGGCTTGATACTTGTGCATGGAGGTATCGATCTTAAAAAGTGCTTCTTTAATTTGAGTTTTTAATTGTGCTTTCTCAATTGATAAAGTAGTTAAACTTCGAAAATCAGCAATACATTCTTTGTCAATGATTAAATCACCATTATTGTCCACCGAGTGTTTGATGAACTTTACCCTCCTAATAAGAATCCATTTGATAGGTAGGGGACAAGATTGAAGAGTGTCTAATACTTCCACAGATTCACCGTTAAAAATATACAACTTGTAAGGTCGTTTGTCACATCGTAGGTGGTGGCGTTTCTTGTCACGAGTGATGACTCTCTTACACACATTACAACTATTGTGGTTATTAAGCATATGCGCTTTAAAATGATTGTTATTATCAAATATTTGATGGCATTTTTTACAAATTTTAGGAATAACTTTGTGAATGTTACGATAGTGTCTGATTAAATTACCTCTTTTGGAGCAGGGCACGGAGCACATCGCACAGGACAACATGTTGGATGTAAATAAGTTTTGAGATGACATTACTCTGCTTTTTATAAACAAAAAATTACCATTTTTTAAATTAGACAAAAATTATTTAACAGCGGTTTTTAAATTATATTTTACAAGTTTACGAGAGTTCATATTCGAAATGCAGTCACATTCGAAATATGATTTACAAATGGATATTTAAATATGGAAACCTTAAAATTTGGAAATGGTGAATTGGAGATTTACAAATATTAGGCTATTTCACAATTTTCGGATGGATTAACAGTTGTGATTGTCCCTGAAGACACCACCTTAGCTACAACTACCGTCGCTAACACTCCCAGCTAACCGGAGTCCTGGGTGTGAGACGTGGAGAGGCGGTGGCGCCGAGACGTCCGGTGGAGAGGTGAGCCGTGAGGAGTCCAGTGTGGTGATGTCATCTGGTGCCGGTGGTGAGGTGTCAGTGGTGAGATGTCGTGTCACTGGTCTTGTAGAACAATAGTGCTGTGTCTTGTCGGTGGCTCCTTATATACACGTCGAGAGGCTGGATTTTTAAATTTAACCAGGAAATTACCTCACATTGGCTGGACTTTCAACCAGGAAATTACCTCTATGGTAAGTGGAAATTCTGGTCAATGTGACGCATGCTTGCACATGACCGACTTTAGTGTGTTAGTATGTCAGTGTGTCAGTGAATGGCGGTGTGGATCGTTGCGTGTGCCGTGGCGTCATGGTTGGTGGGCAGCGATGTGGATCGTTGGGTGTGCAAGCAGTGGTGCGGATCGTTGCGTGTTTTAATTAATCAGTTGGCAGTTTTAATTCGACCGTAGTTGGGATTTATTAAAACACTACGACAATCATCCAAATTTTAAATTGGACAGAAGTTGGCGGCAGTATTTTTTAATTTGGGGGAATTTATTAAAACACCAACAACACATCCAAATTTTAAATCGGACAGAAACACCAGAGATAGTTTTTGAAAATTTTAAAAAGTATAGAGGGGGATGGGGACAATATATTTAATATAGGCAAGGGTTGGGTATTAATATAGGCCAACAAGGAAACTTGTGTAAGGCGGGAGCTGGTGTCGGCGCAAAAACGGCTCCCCATAAGAATAACATGGGAAAAAAGCGCCGGAAGTGGCTTCTCCCCGCCATTTCACCACTACTGACAATGCTAAAAAACATTTTTCGTTAAAAATTAACATTCATAGACATTTCTGTAAAAATGCTTATTGACCAATTAGTTTGTTTTTGCAGTGTAAATTTAACCTCATGGGAAATCATCAAATAACCAAAGAAGAGTTTTGAGTTAATAGTCAACTTAAATCAGTTCTCCATTCGATAAAGTTTAACGTGGACCCAACAGTGGCTCCCTAGTGGCATACAGAAAGCCTTAGAACTAGAACGAAGGAAAGTCTGGTATTTTTAAAAACATCTGTTTCAAATCAAGCACGAAATTACGTCTCGGTCTGCGAGTCAGTCGTCGTTTCAAGGATCAAGGATCGTGGTGGGGGGGAGGGGATGGGGAGGCCCATTGATCATTTTGTTTGAAAATATTTTATATTTCTCTATTGAAACTGTTGAAAATCATACATATACCTATAACTGTTTCGTTAAATCTCATCTTAAAGGTCCCTAAACATTTCTGTAATTTATCAAAGATGAGTGAATATAAAAAATGTGTGTTTTTATGCTAAGTAAAACAATGAAAAGTTATCAATGTTCTTAGTAGGAGTCAGAAAGGTATTAAAACCAAACTAGTGTTTAATAGAACCCTTAAACTTGCAATGGGGTTTTCAAATTAACACCTTAAATAAATACATAAAATAAATTAAACAAAGACAATTAAATAAATTAAACCAAAAAACAACAAATAAACATTAAATTTTAAACCATTGACAGTCCGTAACATAGTCATAATATAATATCCAAAAAATACATAAACGTTCAACAAACAGGCAAATTATATTTTAAGTAAACTCTCCTATTATTTAAATACTTTGTCTACACTTTTTTACAAAAAAAATTACACTTACTAATTGTTCTTTGTTGTACGGGCACATAATAAAAAACAATTTCTTAATTTAAGTACTTAATTATGTAGTAAACCTTTATTGAGCATTGTATAAAGTAGTTCGTTATATGGTACTGAAAGTAAAAAAAAACTAAAATAAGTGAGAAAACAATGAAAGCATCCTAAATTTAATTAACATCGTTTTTGTGTTGAATCAGCTTTAATAAAAAAGAGATTGAAACTAAATTAAACAAAGACCCTTGTAAAATGTCGTCCCGTCATCACCGATCCCCGGGCAGGTCATCAACCCTTACTGTTACTAACCATCTATTATGGAAATACACATTTTAAACGAGTATTTTAATATTTCCTTCATTCGTTATATATTGTTAATATTGTACTATAATTTTTGAAATACATATACTATTTTTATAAAAAAATCTTTATGACAAAAAACATTGTAATACGAAAGAAAATAGTGGAAAATCAACTTAGAAGTGTTTTATAATATCAATATAACAAAATTAATGTTTTATGTATTTGTTTGTTTACTATATAGAAATTTATTTATAAATAGTTAACTCATACAAATTTTGGGATTACAATTTTGTATATCAGGTCTATATAGTAAAATTAATGTTTAGTTAACGTTTTTGACAAAGCCAAATCAAGAAAAATAGTCTTGTTCCCAAACACCTTAAGTCTTCAAGAAGTAATATTATGATAGAGCAAGAAAAATAGATGAATCCTCCTGAGCACTAACATTAATAACAAAATAATTTATGTATTGGATAAAATTCATAATATAATTATATATAGTGATGTAATTAAATATGTTTTCCACTTTCAATCATCGATTCACGAAACAGAAATATCTTTTTACCAATACATATACGTTAAAGGGATTCGGTTCTGTTACAACAAACGCAATCCATAAACCTGTATGTCTTACCCGTGAGTCCTAACTAAAAACTAAAACTTAGTCACGTATAAAAACAATACTGTAACTTAAGAGAAATATTATTTTTATGGTATTAACTATAGTTTAGTCGGAAAATCAAATTTGCTTAGCCCATTTACTTAGAATTACGATAGCACTCGACAATTTGGTACAACGAATTTTACTTTGATGTATTTAAAAACTTTAGCTTTACATGTAGACTTAATTATTTACTCCTAAACCTAACTCTACTTCAATTAAATGAATATAAATTTCCTACTTAAATAAGTAGACTTTTTATTTTACTTATCATTACTGTGGCATTCCAAGGTGGGTTGTATACTCTTGGCATTCTATCTTTCTAAGGTGGAACTCAGGCGGGATGATTCTGCAGCGTAGTCTGGGGGAATGTAGCGAGAGCCGCAACCGCCAATCTCGTACCAGCTAATGGAGGTCACGAGATAGGAAAATGTTTAAATTTCTCAGCAAGAATTCCACTCACCAATATATTACACAATTTCATATTACTTTTAGCATTTCATATTTCATTTGATCATTACTTTGTTACAATATTTCAAAAAATACCATTTAGTAGTTTAAACATATACTACTACGTAATGTTTTTTTAAACACATTATCGAATATTTATAACAACATTATTTTATATTGCCAACCATCACGTATTTGAAATTTATTTTTGTACAATAGATAATTATTTTAATTTATTTATTGCTTAAGGTTAGTTTTTTTACAAGTAAACTAATACAAAAAAAACCTTGCGATCAGTATGAAATCTAACCCTTAAACTATAATAGAAAATAATTTATCTTCGTTCAGGAACTATTTTACCATGTCAATTACCGGCCACAGGAATCGCCCAAGAGTGGCGAGACATAGTGGTGAGACATAGTGGCGAGACATAGTGGTGAGACATAGTGGTGACGGTGACAAATACGAGGGTTTCAATCCAATTTGTCAACATCTGTTTGAGAAAACTTGACTGTAAGTTCTCCTTTCTTGTCTAACTAATAGAGACCCAGAGAATCAACAGTAGAGCTTTCAAAAGACATCTAACCAAGCAATTTATTTAATAGTTATTAAACATTATGATGTAGTTATCTTACTTGAAAAATTGTTTGGATTTAGTTAAGTTTTAGTATTCATTATTATTGTTTACTGTTTACAAACTTTGGGGAGACAGAATATAGATAACGCTAATAATACAAATTAAAGATGAATTGACTCCGTTAAAAATCTTTAGATTTTCATATTTTTCAAACGGTGGTTCGTTTATAATTTTATAAAAAAAATCCAATTCGGTGCTTGAAGGAAAATGTTTTAATCAAAAGACATTTTTAGAGGTTCTTTCACGATATTTATTTAAGTATTAAAATATATAGCTTTTGCTCAGTATAGTTTTGTTGCAATGTTTATTGTATTTATGTTGGGAATGTTATCACTAGCTTTAGCATTAGAGCCTTGATTATTAATTTAACATTGTTGCTTGGTATGGATTTAAATTATTGTATTGTTATTTGCTTATTTTATTGTTCTAGTCATTTTGTATACATGAATTGCATTACATAACTTATTTGTATCACATTTATATTGTTTTTCATTGTGATACTTTTTTTAACAGAAGACTATTGTATTGTGATATTACTTTAACATAGACAATTTTTTAAATCTGTTAATAAGTATTTTCGGCTTTATTTATATTTAGTATACAAATCTTGACGCTTGTCCACGGACTGTTTTTGTGTTTTATGACGATAAAGAATCTTGAATCTTGAATCTTGAATCTACACAAAGACTTAGATTACGTTATAGTTATTAAGGTTTTGTGTTCGACCTTTTCCTTTCAAATTATATAAAGGATAACGCATATCATATAATTTTCAAACAAAACCCCTTTTGAATGAATTATATACGCTAATAAATTCGTATAACTTGAAGTTTCATACGTAGTATACAATGGATGTTGTTGTTTAAAAAAAATAACCAAAATAATGCAAATAGTGAAGAAGTTAAGATGGTTCTCCATTTTACTTAGTTGTAAAGAATGTTTATTAACTGTAATGTACTAACTGAAATATTAAATTCAAGAATCAAATAGTAAAACTTACTAAATAGAACGTAATTTAAGTCTTTATGTACAATAAACAGACCTAACAAGAAAGCACTAGGGGGGATTATAATAATCTACTATCGTGGCTTTTAAATGTTTCTAACTGAAACTGAAACAAAAGTCATAATGGTAAAGTACATATTGCAGAATTCCTCTATCAACAAAACTGGCCTATCTTTTTGCTTTACTCCATTTAACACATTTGGATTTGTTTTCAAATCATTAGTAAAGAGCATAAACCACAGCACATTGAATTATATCAACTCATGCTTTTCCTCTATTTCCCTTTCACTCACCTTCTGACCGGAAGTTACCGTCTTGAGTCAGGAAGCCACTTCCGCTTTTAGTACCGAAAATTCACCTTAAGCTTGGGTGATTTACGACATCAAACTTGAGGAATTTAAGATATTAAATAATAATTTCTTAATGTTTTTCTAGTTTACATAATTAGGTCATAATTTGAAAATTATAAATTATTTGTATAGAACAATCCTGTTGTTATATCTTTCAACTCGATTATCAGATGTTTAGGCCGAGTATACATTTATTTGTATAGTTTTTGTGAAGAAGCTTAACTTAGTTTAGAAGTAAACATCTCAAATATAAATAATTCATATTTATTTCAGCACCGGTGACGTGGTAAAATCAGGAAATTAAGGAGCGTTTGAATATTTTATTTTCTCCAGTAAACATCTCTCAACTCCGCGGTCGCTAATGACTCGGAAGTAATTTGATTTAGTGACGTCAACAAGTAAAGGATGCATCCAGGTCGTTATTGGTTACGAGAAAATAATTTGCTTGGTTATTATTATCCTCTTTCCACGAGGATGTATTGCTTGCTCACGAAAAGTTTTCATAATTTTGCACTTTTTTTACAGTATTGTAAATACATTTTGATCCAAATGAGTTAAATTGTTTGACCGACTGTTAAACAGGTTCAAAAGTAAGTTGTTTAACTTTGTCTAAGCCTTATGTTAAATAACTTGTTTCGTCATTTACAGTAAATACGATTATGATGTTTGATATAAATTCACATTTACTCCTTTTATGCTATTTAAGTTTGTTGCGCATATTTTACATCACTGATTAGTAAAAACAAATTCCACAGTTAAATAACTTTTTAGTAACATGAACTTGCTATCACCAACAATAAATTTTAATCAAAGGATACTCATTTATATTTTACACCGTTAGTCAGTAGTCAATCTAAGTTTTATAAAACAATATAGTATTTTATAACGGTTCTTCCCAAATTTGAGTACTTTGATTTAGGTAGTAAAATCATAAACTAATCAATACATACGTA
Source organism: Allygus modestus (assembly GCA_963675035.1). Taxonomy (NCBI): domain Eukaryota; kingdom Metazoa; phylum Arthropoda; class Insecta; order Hemiptera; family Cicadellidae; genus Allygus; species Allygus modestus. The sequence continues at coordinate 3,343,716 of OY776115.1, forward strand.
TCCAACAATTTATTTTCAACTCCCGCACTATTTAATTTTACTATAAAGAATTTAACACTAGACAACTATTAGAAACATCTTATGAACCTAGAAGTATAATATAATAAAACTGTTTTACATACCGCCCTAAACACAAGTGGAAATATTGTAGAACTTTGAAAATCTTTAAACTATTAATGATTATGGCATATGTTAAGAAATATGTTCCCAATCTCCACCTATAGCATGTTATTTATAATGATACTAAGGGAAATTACAATCATTGACAATACTGTATTATTAGCGTAAAATAGACGGTGCCTTATGGCCGTATAATGGTTGACAATGGCAAAAGGAATACAGACTATTTCGGCATTCCCATTCACCCCAATCCCACTCTCCGACTTGCGTCCAGTCGTTGCGATTGTTATATATTTATATTTATACATATTAAGTTAAAATGAGAAAATATTTTACGGTATTATATTTATTGATATCAAATAAACAAATATATTGAGATTGTCAAATAAGCGCGTGCTTAGCTACAACATTTCTTGGCACAATTTAGCTGTTTGTTAGTTTTATCCAAATAAAACTATTTTCTGCTGTTAAAACACTTAACTTCAATGAAATATCCTAAACGTTTAAAACACGGTTAAAATTTCTTTAAAATGCTCAGACCATCATTAAATATTTGCATGTATACCATAAAATACTTGAATAAACCATGCAATGTAAATATAATTAACTTTGTTGTTTTCCAAATTTAAACTTGTTAACTAAGATTTCGATGTAATATACAACTGTATATTACACTGTATTTTTACTTTCGATGTAAGTACAAATATTCAACTATTTAATTGATAAAATAAATTGTTAGAATTTGAAAACAAAAAATAAATAGTAGTTAAAAGTATAAAAAAGTACAACGAGTATCGGTTGATTACTATTTGAAAACTGACTGAACACAAGAAATAAATAAGTTATTGTAAAATTGCTACACAAAATACCATTTTAATAAAAGAAAATATCAAACGATAGTGCATTGCGAAATTTTAATTTAAGTATGTTAATATATGTATATGTAACTTACATTTGCATTACGAGTTACAATTCGTTATTCGTAGAGGCAATATTGAGCACAAGTGGTTCTGTAGGTCTAAATTACGCCCCTAAATCTGCCATATATTTTAGTAATTTCAGTTTTAACTCCTCTGTAATTTCAGATGTGCTACCTAAATCTTGTAAACTGTCTTTTCGCAATACAGTTTGTTGAACATCCTCCATTATTCCACTTATACTTCTTTCCTTATGTTCTCCCACATGATCTCCACCTCATATGTTTTTTCTAGAGCAAGAACAGAGAAACATTTTAATAACAACTTTTCAAAAATTGAGTATTAAACATTAAACTTTGGACGGATAGGATATAGGACTCGTGAAGCTTACTGCATTACTGGGTTAATAATTCCAGCCAATCCTGCTCCACCATTTCACCTGTTTGTTCTTGTAGCTGTCATGTCTTTGCTATTATTGCAGTTCTCCTTAGATTATCACTACCATTGTACACTTGCACCCTGTAATCAACTATTACAGTTGTTATGGAATCCTCCCGCACTATAACCTTGGGTGTCTTTATCATTTCACCGCAAGCCAAAAGGATTATTATAGCCGTTTCAACTTCATCATTAGCTAAATAGATTTAATAAAATCCATATTCATTGATCGTGATTTTATTGAAACTTGCTCTGCAACTTGCTCTAAATTATTAATGTATGGACAATACCATTTTTGAATATTATTGAATTACCTTGAATATGAAAAACAATTAAATCCATAGACAGAGTAGTCGAATATATTAAGGTATTGAAGATATTGTTCAGATATAAATATTTGTAAAAATCAAGTATCATTACGCTCCTTATTTGTACGGTCTCTTTTTTATCAAATATGCATGAATAAATGTAAAATGTATATTGTATTGTGACGTTTAGTTTCTAAGGTGTTTCAATCAAGTATAGACTTAGAAAGTTTTATAACTCAAGCAAAAGCAGCTATGAGCAGTTTGATCAGCGAGAGGTCTGCGTTATAGTTTAGCAGTCAATCAATGGAGCTGCTTGTAGTTAGTTGAGCTTGGAGTTGTTGAAGTGAGGTGTGATTTCAAACTTAATTTTCACTAATTAATTTATATTAATACAACGATGTTTTCCTTGAAAAATAAATAAATACAAAATATTTATATTACATAATAATATAATTAACTAACATGTTATTGAGTTTCATTTCAATAGAACTAAACATTTGTTTATTGACTTAATTATTATATTTTTCACCTACATGGTTTTAATTTGTTTCGTAAAATAACTTAGTAATGTGCTTTTTGGTAAATTCACCTACTGTACTACCAATTATGCTGAGAAAAACAGCATAACTCATAATGGCCAATATGGTAGTACAGAGGATGATTTTACCAAAAGCGCATTACTAAGTTATTTTACTAAACAAATTAAAATCATGTAGCTGGCATTGCTTTATTGAGACTGAGGAAGTGGTTTTTGTGAATGAAAATTTAGATATATATCTGTGAAAGAGAAGGGGTACTGAGTCCATATAAGTAGCTGGGTCTTTAAGGTTATATAAATAAGAATAAATTAAGGTTTTGAAGGAAATATACGTTATAAATATCGTTAGGAATCGAGGTTTGTGTTTCAGGAAACTAGGATTAACCCTGAGAAAACGAACTATATTAATCTGATCTTTCTTTTAAGGGTTCTTGGTTTGAGACTGAGGTATGTAGATAGAAATATGAGAAAACTTGGAATTTCTCCAAAGTTTCTTTCCAAGGTATCATTACTTGTGCTAAATAGAACTGGTTTAGAGCCAGAGAAACTTTGGATGAAGAAACTTCATTTGATCTCAAGGAAACTTTGTCCGTGTCTGAGGTAAGCAACTGATGAAACTTGGTTGTACGTCAAGTGTGTGGTCAATAAACTGAGCGGAAATATCTGTATATAACATTTATTTCCAAAAAAATTAATTCGTATATACTATTCAGGTACATATCTGACAAAATGAAGTTCAAGTCTGAGTGTGAACTGAGATTATTCTAAAGAAAAGTTGGAATAATTTTATAATATAAAGCTTAAGATACTAAAACTACCTCTAATAGTAATCAGATTTAACTACCATTATTTAAAACTATTTAGAGCTTTTGATATACAACCATAGGTAAATTTTTGAGGTAATATTGAAATATTCATCACTTCAAATAATTGAAATAGTTATTGCATGCGTTAGGTTGGGAATAAATTTTTGGATAACAGAGGGAAAAATTGTATTAACAATGCAAAAATACTAATTCACTATGTTATGCTTTGTTTTTAAATACATAAAAAATGGAAATAAAATTCCTTGTAGTGACTATGTAAAGTATTATATCCTTTAAAAAATATACTAATAACCATAATGTGCTCTAAGAAAAAATAATTAAATAACATTACCATGATGAACAAAACTTAAACAAATTGTGAAACTGAAAGTTAATTGAAACAATACCAACTAAATTTATAGTTTGCCTTTATAACAAAATTAACTTTCGAATGTCAAATAGCCTGGGAAAATGAGATGGTAGTAATATTAATGTCTATACCGTGAGTATCCCGTCTGTAGTTTCCATGACGTCAGATCAGCTGATGAACAGCTGTCAAATTGATTTTATCGCTATGTGAAAACACACATACATAGATTGATGTGTCCTTCAGTCTTTACATCTACTAAAACTGTTTAAATGCATCAGTATTTTGACAATTATAACTTCGAAGATAAAAACTTCTATTTGTAAGGATTTGTTTTACGGTTATCATATATAATAATTAAAGAACATAATGTTTAATGAGTTTCCTTAGTAACTGGTGTTCTTACATAAATCCAGTGTTTATCACCTGAAGACAATAATAATGCAGTTACATTTTTACGTCTTATTTTTCTTGCAATCACCTCCAATAACCACCTCCAATAACCACCTCCAATAACCACCTCCAATAACCACCTCCAATAACCACCTCAGAACTAGTAAAAATTCTTAGAGTAATCTCTAGTTATCTCGCTGTGTTTCATGTCAATAAGTTACCTTGATGTCTAATTGAGGCATCATGCCAATTGGCTTTTTAAATGCCACACAGCCAACGATTGAAAATACCGTGGAATTGAATTGTAATAGACTTTCCAGAAAAAAAACTCCTTATATAGCTTGTCTTAACAAAGTTTTTAAACAAAATTACATATTTAGTTTCCTATTATATAAATTCTTGAGAAATCTTATATAGAATTTTCCTTAAGTTTAATCTAGATTGATGTTTTACTATGACACCGCTTGTACAGGAATGTTGTTTGGAATGTGACAGTACCGGTCCTAAATGGCGGCATTTACCTCAGGACCTTGGAATAGATATTTAATTTACCTGTGTAATGTATTGCAAGAAGTTTAATGGGTAAGTTATCAAATTTTTTTTGTTCTTAATTTTTATAAATTACAGTTTGTTGTTATGCCTCACTAACATACAGTACATACATGCAGTATACATGTCTAGTTAAGGCCAGAATATCAAGCTGAAGTTTAGTAATAAGATGAATACCTCACTATTAGATTAGCTGTTTTGTATTATTTATGATGTTGAAAGACCGTATCGAATAATAATATAAATTTTTTTGGTTGTTTTAGTTAAGCTAAATATAGTATTCCTCACACTATAAAAATGTGTAATTTTCCCCATATTGTAATTGCGACGATAGTTCACAATATCTAACCTGAATTTATATACAGTAACTGATAATGAGGTAATCAACTCAGATCAGTTTGTTACACTCAGATAACTGTGTAACAAACACGGCTAAAAAGAAAACTAAAAGTGTAAAGGTAACTAAAACAACATTAACATTGATGAATCCCGTTCAACCAATACCCAAGTTTGCAAGTTTCCCATCATAAGTTCTGTATTGCGTAATCTGTCAATTCGACTTGCGGAGACATTTGAACTTTCACTTGTCTATCTGTAATATTTTAACAATTGAACATAAGTTATAAATAAACTGGCCCACAAATGCAAAACAAATTATCGCTAAGAATACAATATTAAACCATGTAATAATAATATTTTTTTAATAGGTAGCTATAAGTTAATTCACTTTAAACGTGTATAATTTTACATTGCCCTAGTTTCTTTTATAAGGTAGGTAAAAGAACGATAATTTGTTTAATTGTATTAGTTCCAACGGTAATCATCAACATATAACTGTTTACTTGTCAACTACCTTATACCCATTTGTGAAATCGCCCATGTTTATAGTACAGTCAGTTAGGCCTATGAACAGTTGGAAAATTGGAACATTATTAGCTCTTTGATGTTTTAAAACTGTCTCTGTAAAGATATTGCAACAAATTCACATTGCCTTTACCTAAAGTAATATGAATTATATTTTTTGGTTAAGTGACCCCATAAAATTAAACCTTAGGAAACATAACAAGGCGAATGAAGCTAATGAGTATTGAGGAGACTGATCCTTACGATGACCCAGTCTTCTACAGAGTTGGCTTATGTGGTCTAGCCAGGCTATACACAGATCAAGGGTAAAGCCCAAGAGCTTAACAGGCTCTTGGCAAGAGACAAACTTGGTTTCAAATAGGCTAAAGGCTGTATTCTAAGGATTTCCTTAATTATTCGATGATATATTTTTGGAATCATTGTTACAAGAAATAAGGCATATATCGTCTACATGTAGCAGACTGACGCTACTTCAATAATCTGTACTCATTCAAGAGTACAAAATTATATATTGAGCTAGTGGCTTGAAGGGGCCATAGCCCCTAACCTTACTCCAATTCTCTGCCTAATCTGACTTGAACACATGTCAGCTCGTAAATAAACTAGATTCTTAATCACATGTTTTAGTGTAAACAAAGCAGACGATTTTAATTTCCTATGCTTTTCTTATGAGGGATGTTTTAGTTTATTTATTGTTTGCTGGTTAATTTATGGTGATACTGCTTTTTTTGCCAAGTCCCTAGGATCGAGACCTTTAATTTTAGCCGTCTCCCATCATCCTGTGTTTTGCCAAAATCCCACAATCTTTACTTAACAATTTCGCTTACAGAATTATATATAATGATGGTAACTTTATGGAGATGCTGCTATTTTTCCCGAGTCCCTAGGATCGAGACCTTTAATTTTAGCCGTCTCCCATCATCCTGTGTTTTGCCAAAATCCCACAATCTTTACTTAACAATTTCGCTTACAGAATTATATATAATGATGGTAACTTTATGGAGATACTGCTATTTTTCCCGAGTCCCTAGGATCGAGACCTTCAATTTTAGCCGTCTCCCATCATCCTGTGTTTTGCCAAAATCCCAAATCTTTACTTACAAATTTCGCTTACAGAATTATATATAAAGATGTGTGAATATATTGTAATTTCAATTGGATAGACTCACTTAAACATATACTTCACCTTGATGACTGTTTCCTTTATACATTAAAATAATTTAAATATCGTATTCCAAAGAGATCAGTTCTTTCAAAGGATCCAATATAAGCTGCCACATCGCGTTATCGTGTGACATATATTTTCCTGCCACACAGAGAGTTTTATAGTTTTAATAGGTTAAAACAGTTTGAAAAGCGTTAATGTATATGTTAAGTATATGTTAAAATATACGTAACCATCAACTCTAAAATACTCTAATGGAGATAGAATATGAAATTGACACGACAGATGTATAGGATAATATACTTGTATTACTATTTACAAGTTGTAATATCTGACATTTTATATATTTCTTAGTTATGAATACATTTATAAACATTTTTATGCATTTATAAAAATATGAATGTGTTATATTTTGAAATTGTTTGTTCAGTCATTAAACATAATCGTTGTTCAACATTCAATGGAAAGACAGAACATATCAATAATACCCCCGTCGCAGCAAACCTGCATACTCAGCGAATTTCCAATGCATAATATATGTCTTAATACCACATAAAGCCGCATACCAAGTTTCATAAAAATCTATTCACATATAAGCGATTTTAATTATTCTCTATATGAATAACATTGGTAAGGAGTACGTAGGTTTGCTGAAATAAGGAACACAAACAATTGGTTTTTATGCAAATATAAATAGAATTTAACTAGGCGAAACCACATACCTTTCATCAATATTCAATCATAAATAAGCGCTATATAACATTTTAGTGATTCTCCATAAGAATAACATGGGGGCTGAGTAAGCAGGGTTGCTGCAACAAGGACCAAAAAAAATGGGTTTTTATGCAATTATCAATATAACTCAATCAAGTGAAGCTATATACCAAGTTTTATTAATTTATGTTCATAATTAAGGGAGTCAATACATTTGACTTATTCTCCATAAGAATAACATGGGGGCTGAGTACGCAGGTTTGCTGCTAAGGGAATAATCACCAAAAACTCAGTTTTTTGTGCGAATATCAATTTACCAGTACAACGTGAAGCCATATACCAAGTTTCATCAACATACATTAATAAATAATCGAGATATCAAATTTTATTTATTCTCCATAAGGATAACATTGGACAACGTACTGTGTTTAGCACTTTGAATATCTCTGCAACGGTTGGGCGTAGAATCAAAATTTAAACACCAAAATGATTGTTTTGTGGAACTGAACAGATTGGTAAAAGCAAATGTGAAGTTTACATTAAAATAAACTGAGGAAAAGCCAAAAACTGTTTTCCCATAAGATTAACATGGGAGATTTTATGAGTAGGTTTTTTGGATTTTCACCGCAACCACTTAAGCTAGGTTAATAATTCAAAATACTATATTATTTGTTTTTTTAAGCTCTATAACATGGTCAAAACCAAAATTAAGTTTTAAAAAAATGTTAGGGTGAAAAGTGCAAAAAACTGATTTTTGGAAAATTTCAAAACCCCATAACCCCCCTTCCCATGGTCCGATTTTTCTGGTTTTCTAACTTAAAGTCATAAATGTCATTTTACACATTTGAGCCAAATTTCATCGAAATCGGACGTTTTTTACTCAAGTTATCGCATTCACGGACACATATATATATATATATGTATATATATATAGATAGATAAATATATACATATATATAAATTTGAAAGAATAGTGTTTTTGGCATCTGGGGACCTCAAAACAAAAAGTTATCATGGTCTGGGGCTTAAGTCTTACCATGAGACCTACGGTAATAGCTTCTTCCCTATAGGGGAAATTCGCTAAAATGAGGGAACACATTGTAAAATGCAGTGTGGAAAACTTTGCAGTAACACATGGTAACTGTATGCACTACTAAAAATTCGTTAATAAAATAAATATTTATTTTAGCTATGTACAATTTTGTACGCTTGTTGGGGTACAAGAATTAAATGTAATTAACACCAACAGGAACCAAAAACAGTCACCGTTAGGATTATAAAGGTACTATGGATAAATTTATGTCGTTCTCCTTCTTACAAAACTATTAGCGGGTTCGTATTGGATTGACACCTTGTAACGGTTGCAACTCATGGTTCATTAGCACTTGGTTTCTAATTTACAACAACTTTCCCCAGGAGAAACATACACAAGCAATAACAAGCCGCAACAAAAAGACGGGAAAATCAATAGCGAGTGTCAGTTGCAAGACCTTGCCATGAATCATTGTGAAACATTACTGTAAATGTAATATAATTGCTGGTAAATTTTGTATCAGTGTCTCTTTTTTAAATAAAATATAGCTCTACGGTTTAAAAAATATAAATGTTTGTAACAAATTCGGTAATTGATGTTATGTAAAAACTCCTTGTGATAGATTCAATAACTTTATTATACAATTTATAATCCTGACAATATTTATGCCTGTAATATTATTTATTTATTGTTAATTTACTTGTATTTAGATTAAACAAACTGTTTTTTTAATGTGCAAGTGGAAGGAAAGAACTAGCAAAGATCACCCGTTAAATGTTATTTTTATTTAATTTGTAATAAAGTAAATGATTTTTTTAAAACTAAAATTCCATCCAATGACCCTGGAATATTGGTTACAGACATAAGTATTCAATAAAGCATTTTATATTAAAAGCTAATATCCTTCAAGAATTTAATATTTCACATAGCTATGCGCACATTTTGGTAGCTGACCTCTCTATAAAATGTTATTATAAATTGAATTTTGCTCTTTCCTTACGGCTATCTTTCTATCGTATTACTACTCTTACTCAAGAATTACATGAGTGATGCTAAGAAAAATAATGATAATACTCAGTATATTAAAATGTTTGTAGAAAAGCATACAAATTATAAATGTTTACTTCTATTTCAAGGTTATTACATTTTAACTGCTTAAAAATTCACACTAGGAGTTAATACATTTATAACCATATTCAACGTAAAGCAATTGTTTGATTATGTAGGTTTTCTTGTTAATTAGGTGACATTAATTTGATGAATTGATTTAAATCCAACCGAATATACATTTTTATACAATTAAAGAATACAATTTCAAATCCTAAGCGATTGCAGTAGGATGTTTGATTAACGTGAACACGATTGAAATCGTGTGTAAACAGAATTTGATTGAAACGAGTGTAAACAGTTTTTTGTTTGAGCTGTAAAATAAAACAGTAAACAAACGTTGGCAAGTGTCACGCTGGTAGGTTTGTACAAGGGGTGGTTGTTTGGGGATTACTGCTGTAGTTGAGAATCACTCTCGCTGTTGTTATGAATCATAAACTAATCAACGCTGGCTGAACTTAGTAACACCTGCACGGATACTGTAGTAAATTGTCTAAATATAAATAATTAGTTTATATTTTTAGTAAAAACACAATTTTGTTTATTATTTTTCGAAGATAAATTTTTAGTAGCAACACTAATTTTCACTGACGAACTATTTTCAGATTACTAGAGGAATGCGAAGATCTATAACTCTGTTATTACCTGATTATTTAAATTAAATGTATATAAAAAAAAAAAAAAAAAAAACAATGAACAAGGTTCGTCCTGTAACTTTGGACGAGTGTGGAGCAGAGATCTAAGGGAAATAAGAAAATCTAAAAGCTACACAAATGAGCTGCTTGTTTTACTATGTTATCATCTTATTAGTAATTAGCTTTCTCATAATATTTTTTATAGTTGCTACATCATTGCACTTTAATAGTCTATATTTTAACATTTATATTCAGACAAAATGAAACAACAATACACATTCATGAATAATAACGTAGTAAATTACTAGTTTGCAGGAAGATGAGCTTAAAGTAGTTGACATTAAATCAGTAAATTATGGTTTATCGTAAAGCCGGCTTCACTTTAATGAGGTTTTATTATACATTATAATTGAATAGTTACTGATCAGGTTTGGCTTTAGGTTAGGTTAGTCATTTAGTAACTATGACCTATTCAATCATTAGATGCTCGAGTTCTGGAAACGTTAAGGGCCAAACGACTTCTGTGACGGCAGGAGGAGCAGGGCGCAGTTACTTTAATATTTCAGAGGCAGAAATAACTTACTGTCATGTAACGCGTGAAAGCTTTCTTAGTTTTATAAGTTCAAAATTAATAGCAATTTTAGTTTAAACTTGTATGATTCATTGTGATCACCAACCATTTATAATTTAGATTTTGTTCAGCCTTTTGCAATGTTTATCCTAAGCTCAGGTCATTATGAGCTCCGTTTATATCTAACTACACTTTCCATCCGAAATTAGTTAAACTATTTCACCAGGTTAATAATAAGTGAGTACCACTCCAGCATCTTGTCAGATTAAAGATGTGTCTCACGAAAAATTCAAAATAAATAAAACAACCTAATATTTCTTATAAGTGCCAAGTAACAAGTGCTAGTAGTAGTGTTCATAGATGCACGACAACACAGTACAGAGCATAACAAAACTACACAACAACCGACATTAAATTATAGACAACAAGGAAATATTGTGACATTGAATTAGAAATGAAAATTTTGATAGTAAAAATGCTATGCTTTAATGCAAAAAAGTACGAATATCAATACAAAAATATATTTAACAGTGTTAATAAGAATATCACTCAGTTATTAGTTTGTCTAAAAATAAAGAAATTATTTTACTTCAATGGGGGTTATAAGCTGTGACGGTTGTCACAATTTTTTCAAAATTATTGTTCTCAATTTGGGGTTTTACAGAAAGAAAGAGACCTGGTATTAGGATTTCACAATTCACATACCAGTGTTGTAATTGGCACATAGAGTTAAGTTTATCTGATGACACTCTGCTTTCCACCGGCAAACCGGTGTATGTGAGAGGTACCTGGGTCGTTACCCGGCGCCTCCACCATTTGCCACGTGTGATTTGGTTTGGGGTTATAAAACGGGATCTTAATTAAATATGAATTTATAACACTACTCATTAATTTAAAATATGGGAGTAACACTCGCTGTTCCAGTGAGAGGGTGAAAGCAAAAGAGAATTGACATTTCAAAAACAGGTTTTAATTTAGTAAAAAGATCTTTAAATAAATTGTACAATAACCAAGACAAGTAAAAAACCAATACCGAAGTTAATATCAAAAGAATCGCCTCCTCATAAGTTAATTTTTATTAATTTTTCAAAACGATTTAAAACTTAATCATTAGAAATATAATATTTGATGGGCTCTACTTTTATTTCAATGAACTCAAACAATTTAAGAGACAAAGACAATTATTTAAATACAAGTTAATCAAACAATCAAAGGTACAATTTCCTGGACAATCCTTTTCAAAACACATATTAAATAAGAAAAATATTTTAAGTAAAGATGCCGCCTTACAACTGAAAATACGAAGCAGGCGTGACCCAGCTGTAGCCTAGGGCCCCAGTCGGTCACCCCTGGCTAACTAGGCCCCAGCTCACAGATGTGTCAATCGCTGAGGTCATCAGATGAGCGGTTTGCCTGTGGAAAGCAGAGTCTCATCAAACACTCTGAACTCCATGTGCCAATTACAACACTGGTATGTGAATTGTGAAATCCCAATACCAGGTCTCTTTCTTTCTGTAAAAACAAAAATGTAGAAAAATAATTTGGGAAAAATTGTGGCAACCGTCACAAAGCTATAAAACGTAAGAGTAAGCATTGACGATTTGGATTAGGGTTTTATTTAAATAAACAATCATCATAACTTTGATAAAACTACCAACTATTCAAATACAATAAACAATATTGTGATCAAATGTCTCTGGCTTCAATAAGGCCAGAGGATTTTCCCGGGGGGGGGGGGGTTAAGGGGGGGGTCATGTATCGGCGATGGGGGGGGGGGGGTTAAGGGGGGGTCATGTATCGGCGATCGAGCGCCACCAGACGCTGTCTGAGAGAAGAGACCGATGTTTGTGAAGCATTGATTTCCGTCTGGCTTGCTAACGTTCTGGGTTATAGACAATAGACAAATCCTTGTTGTACATAATGCCTGAAACAAACATTACATGTGCTTATATGAACTTGAATTAATAAATCTTTAATTCACATAAGTAATAATAATTAAACGAAATATGATGGTAATATTAGTAAAATATACTCAGTATAGTGTTTATGAAAGTTATCAGGTATTGTGTATTTTTATAAATTTCAAATTAGTCTTACAACACTTTTAAATGAAATCACATTATAGACGGTAAATATGCACAAACTATGTTACAAAGCGTTTGTATTTGACCGATACACTGATCATTGAGCTTAGTGATGATTTGACCGACACACTGATCATTGTGATTAGTGATGATTTGACCGACACACTGATCATTGAGCTTAGTGATGATTTGACCGACACACTGATCATTGAGCTTAGTGATGATTTGACCGACACACTAATCATTGAGCTTAGTGATGATTTGACCGACACACTGATCATTGAGCTTAGTGATGATTTGACCAACACACTGATCATTGAGCTTAGTGATGATTTGACCGACACACTGATCATTGAGCTTAGTGATGATTTGACCGATACACTGATCATTGAGCTTAGTGATGATTTGACCGACACACTGATCATTGAGCTTAGTGATGATTTGACCGACACACTGATCATTGAGCTTAGTGATGATTTGACCGATACACTGATCATTGAGCGTAGTGATGATTTGGCCGACACACTGATCATTGAGCTTAGTGATGATTTGACCGAGACACTGATCATTGAGCTTAGTGATGATTTGACCGATACACTGATCATTGAGCTTAGTCATGATTTGACCGATACACTGATCATTGAGCTTAGTGATGATTTTAGAAAGTTTTTAATCACATCCCGTATACCCTAATCTGTTAAATAATGTGGACCAGATAAAAACCCATGACCGCCCCACCAATGTTATTATTCAAGGTTTCGACTTTTAGGTTTACGAAAAGTAAACGAAGTTACTGGTTTAACATTTGTATGTACAAGATTTAAAATATTTTTTGGAAAAAGTGTTTAGGTTTTTTACAATTAACAAGCAATAGTTTAATTTTGGATGATGTATTTAAACATAAATTATCAGTAACGACAAGCTCCTAGTAATAACTAGTTCAACCTGCCACTAAGTAACACATTCTCATCCCTCTGGGCTAGTTAAGAAGATAATTCAATACAAGGATTTAACGACCCTCTTATCTGCACTCCCGTGCACAGGCACCCTAAAGTTTCTCGTTTGATAATCGTCACAAAAATATTATAAAATGTTATCTTCGTGGATTGTCAAGCATATTTTTACTGTTACATGTCTTGTACTCTGATAAACGCACTATGCAATAATTGATTCTTTGCAGTTGTAATTAAGAAACTGAAATTAATTGTACAACAAGAATTCTATTAATTTTTAACTCGTTGATAGGTTATAGATATATTTTTCTTAAATTACTATAGATTTTGTTGTTTCATTAATCATATCCTTAATAGAGATAGTACATTTAAGAATAAATATATAACCTGTCTTACAAAAACACTGTAGATTCATTATATAGCCAAACAACATTACAAGTTGCAAAACGAATATTAAAATGAAATTTTAAAATAAATATTAATATTTTGGTGTAAAACTATTATCTAAGTTGTAAAAAATGTTAGGTAGAACGAAGTATTAAAAAAAAATAGTAAAAGCAAAATCAGTCAACAACAATTTTACGTATCAGTCCTGCCAATAAATATAGAGATAGCTTTTAAATTATATATAATAAGATTGTACTGTTAAATTTGCCACAAGATTTTATTTACGTTTACATATTTAATTAGCATTACACTTAAATTCTTTTCTTCCTTTTATGGCTAGCGGTTGTGATTGAATACAACGTATCAAACATTATTTTCCAATCAATGTGTAGCACTTGTATGAAAGTAATCTCCATCACCGAAGCTGCCGAGTATCACATGACATTGCTACTCTGGCACGGGCTTCCACCGTCATGTCACATTGCATACAGGCAGAGGGACTGCTTCGAGTTAATAATACTTAATATATCCTCTCACTTCAAGATACATACTGACTTTTCTTCTGTGATATGCATCATAAACAGTGCTAGGTTCAGGGTATAAGGGTTTTTTTCAGCACCTACGACGTAAAGGGAAACCTAGACGATCGAGGTTTTTAAGTTGAATGTTTGGTCACGGAAAATTGGGTTTTAAATAAAATCAGAATAGTTCACGAGCGTTGTGGCAGGGTGTCGGGTCATCCTAATTAAACGTTTTATTACTAGCGAAATATTGTTCAAAACTGAACAAAGTTGATCCATTTTAACTTATTTTAAGAGTTAGCTGTTGCAGTCACTGCACATGCAGTTTCTATTTTGGCTCTTTATATATTTTGTTTAGCCCATATTATAAATTAGTGCTGTGAAACTCTTTCAAACCAATGTTTCATGTTTTAACAATATATAACGGCTACGTTAAACTGACCATTAATCATAATTGTTTTCTTTCCATAACCAAATGACGAATAATAATATGTTTACTCGAGAAAAAGCGCAAAATTATGTAAGTAGAACATATAATTATTAATAAATGATTTTGATTTTGGCAAAAAATTGAATTTTCATTGCTATTGTGCTACACTTTATCCCCGCTCCTGTTCATATGATCAAAACCCCAACATCAGATCTTTCCTAGTATACCCTCCAGGCTGCGAAGCACTCAATCGCTTAGCAACATTCCAAGTAATTATAATGCTGCTTGATAATCATTTTCTTGAACAATCCTTGCTCTAGTTCTGGTGCACAACTTGAGTTTTAATGGGGCTAGCCACTCACCGGATAGTTTCAAATTAACTTTGCTGTTTTAATTTAATTACAGACTAGTAATGTTCCTTCAAGTCTTCTATGGTCTTATCAAGTTGTTGTGTTACGACTTTGTCTAAATGTTAACTCGACACTGGATTAACCCAACTTGGGCTACATCATGGTTTTTGAACTTCATGGAAAGTTGGCGTCGTGGTTTGACCTTTAAACTATTGCTTGTAGAGTTTAATTTTCAAAACTATATATCTCATGTCTACTTGGTAACAGAATAACTTTAAACCGAAGCCCTAACACATCGTAAATAATGTAACAGTGTTATTGAAGTATATCGATTTCTCCTTTTCCCCCTAAACATGGTATATGAAAGAAGAATTGTTTTTGTCAACATTTTTTAATTTGAGTTACCGAAAGATTTTTTTATGATCCCCGAGCCCAAAAAATGAGTTCTGAGGTGATGTCTGTATGTCTGCTTGTAAAGATAGCTAAGGACTTAAAAGCTGACAAAATAAACATTAAAACATTAAAACAGATTAATAAAACGCTTTTGGAACCGATGTGAAGCTGTGTGACCAGCCTGAACATGCACAGACGGATATCACGTCACGAAATTCACTGCTTTGGAAATAACTCTCTTTTGTTCAGATTTCTATCACCGTATTTTCACCTGGCTGATACTAACCAGTAGATTAATCTCATGCGTGAAACTGCGTGGCTAATGTTCAATGAAATATTCTCAAGTGTAAAATGCATTGTGTGCTTTGAAATTGATATAAAATTACATAACGATACTTTTTAATATTTTTGAACCCATAACGGTTGCAGCACAAATTTTGCTTATGCTAAATGGTTAATTTTAAAATCACAACGTTCAAAAATTTAAATTTGTTAAATATTCACGGTAAAAATGGATTTAAACTTACAATTAATTATAATAGTTATTTCTGAAAAAAGTAAACACAACTGTATTTGTTTCAATCCATAGAAAGTTCGATACATATTATATCGGAAATTGTAACACTATGAAAATAATAGTAAGTAATAAAATAATAACAGCTGTACATAGTACGTGTAAAAATATGTAAATGTCGATTTAAATTGGGTTGATTTCGAGTTTTACTATCCATGAATATTTAAAATTATGGGTGGTGTCCACAATTAATTTTTAGATTTTGCTATCCATAAATCAAAATAAATACAAACATTTATTAATTAGCATGATACGTGTTGTTACAATTAAACAGGACACAATAAACCGAGAAAAACAACACTTCTAAATAAATTTTTATTCACACTGTGCTTAAATTACTGTAAATACACATAAAAGATGTAAATGAGAATTGATTTTGGCCAATCACACCTGTCATCAACAGTTCCACATGAAAGTAATCTGTCTGAATTGATATTATTTT
The DNA here is from genome assembly GCA_963675035.1 of Allygus modestus. Lineage (NCBI taxonomy): Eukaryota > Metazoa > Arthropoda > Insecta > Hemiptera > Cicadellidae > Allygus > Allygus modestus. The sequence continues at coordinate 3,360,375 of OY776115.1, forward strand.
AAACAGTTGGAATTCCAATTACCATACAATTCATTTTATGAGTTTGTAAAGATTTCCATTAAAAACCCAAATTCAATCACAAATTATCCCTCCAATAATATAGAGCCAACCCCTCTTTTTTTACTGTTGCTTGTTGCTGAAGTGACAAGAAAAATGATACTTGTGAGCGCTTCCGTCGCTAGTTCATAACCTTATTTACTGAATTTAATATTTCCACGGTAATAACTCTCTAGCAAACGATCAGCCATTCATTGAAAACTCGTTTCCTATACTTCAATACTAACAATAATTTATTGTGCTATTTGTAGGGGCCTTATTACTGCTTATAAAATACCGATATTTAATTTTAATACAGTGTCATGTTGACATGGTATTGATTTTGTTATCTAAAGTATCATAATAATATTTACACCCTTCAATTTCTCCTTCATGTACCTACTGAAGAATCTCCTTCATCACCACGACCCGTCAGCCTTCAGAATCCATCTGTAACCAGTTAACATATCTTGCTGGGTGTCAACACTCAGGATAATTGAGTTTCAGTATCTACGTTGTACTGTAGAAGGTTTGGGTAAATACAGCTCTCCTTGGTGATGGAATGTACGATGTTTGTTTAGCTTCTGTTAAGCTATAATTTATAGGTACGAGTTTGTCAAACATAAGTTAACTTGGGCTGATGTGCTCACTTCGTAAGGTAGGCCATAAATGTGAATTCAATATTTGATAAAACACTTCGAGTATGATTTTAGTTATTGATTTGTTATTGACATATTTCAAAGAAATTCAACTATAAGCCTTCCCTTTTGATTGAGATGATTTTATTGAGATGTTGCAACTATGAATATATAGCCGATGTATCTAAAACACATGGCCAATATTTCCTTTTCAGTATACCACTAATATTGTCTATCAGGTATTTATAAAAAAATTGTAATATAGTATATATTAATTAATTAAAATTTACATGTTACTGTGCATATTATAAAATTATATGTAATATAAGTTAGTGAGTTGAATAGTAGTGGTGAGAACAAGTAACATCAACAAGTAACAAGTGTATTAGCATTTGAGAGATGAAGTACTTATAACAGTGATTGAAATAACTGCTGCAGATGCTTTCAACTATTACTTCAACTTCAAATACTACCTATAACTGATTGCAATATCTGGTAGTCGTAAGTACAAGTGCTATCCTCAGTAAGCAATCTGAGTAATATCTGTCTACTGTAACATGATTGTCGTCTTGTACGATCGTATTTCCTTGAGGAAATTGAATCAGGAACAACACCACACTGTCATGAGTAACATTCAATTACGAGAATATTCCTGTGTTTCCTATTATCACTTATATGCTATCAAAGCGAACTTAAGTATTGTAATTGTCTTTGCTTTTAACTATTTACTGTTTTATGAATTAAACTAGACACGGTTAATGTCCCTACAGAATAATAGTTCTTATTTCATAAAACATTCAATCTCTCTTTGGAAAATACAAATCGTTGTGTAGAGGTTATAACATTTCAATAGTGTACTAATGCCTGGGAATAAATTTACAATAATCCATTACATTGGTAGTTATAGGAATGATTAAATAAACTGTAACTAAATAGTGTGGTAAAAATTCAGTAACACTTGCAAATATTGTGAGGAAATTTTATATGCCATTTTTTTTTGTATCGAAAAATAAATGCAAATTTAGTTTTGAAATCGTTTAATTATGAATACACATTAAAGAAAGAGTAGGTTTAAAACTATAAATGTATTATTTCCTAAATATAAGACGTATAAAATGGATAGTGGATAATAAAATCATTAGACTATTGTCTTTGTACACCGTCACGGAGCACCTTAACCACACTGGTGCACATTCCTCGCAGTTACTCTTTTGATCTTTAGAAGCTCCTGTTCTTATTTCGCCCACAATACCTAGGACAAAAGAAACGGACAAAAACATGATTGATTATTTTTATAATGAAAGGAACAAAAGCTCATTGTATCCCAGGTAGGTAGTTCTGGGTATTTTCAACGTCGGAGAACTTACATAATAGTTTAAATAAACAGTTATCGGTATAGTTTCCGTTATTAATTCACATATAATAATTGCATGCATACTAAAAATCAATTAAATACTATTGAGAATATTAAAAATGAAGGATGATTATGGGCGTAGTACAGCTTTATATATTTGAATTGGTGCTGTCTTAATAAATTAGTGAGTTATGTAGTTTGTAGCTATTTGTTGTTTAAATTAAATTATGGATTTCGTCGAATGGTACACATCAAACAAATAATTAACATAATAATTAAATAATAATAATAAGTAAATTGTTCAATATACTCTTAATTGTACAGCGAGTACGAATTCCTGAGGATGTATATATAGAATGCTTGACGACTGCAAAAAGATAATACTTATTTTACACATCCCAATTACAAAATATATATAGACTTCAAACTTGTAAACTTTATTTGTTTTTCCATACTTTTAAGCAAGGATACAAACGAAATCAATACAGTTCTATTTTCAAAGAGATAATTGAGATATGTGTGTTGAATCCATACATCTATACATTTTACAAGTCCAAGACTATATATCACAAACCGTTGATATATGTTGAAAGAGATTTGTTTGGAAGATTGATACCCTGTTCGGTCCCGGAGTAGGCAAGATGTGGGCCAAAACAGTTTGAATATCATACATTTCAAGTAGCTTTCAAGTAGCCTTTCATACATTTAAACCTATCTCGAAGCCCACACAAAAAGTGTTCATCAGTATATTCATATTAACAGTACGCCCTATTAGCGTCTGCGTCTTTTGCATAAAAGCATTATATGCGTTTTATGTTTTAATAACGTATTATATAGTTGTAGAACTTTAATGAAAGTATCAAGGAGTCAAATTACAAAACTTGAGTTCCTTTATTTTGCAATGTTGGTAACGGCTTATATGCTTATTTCATGATGTGAAAACCATAAATAAGAGGTAAACTTTTTATAAATAAAGTTTATTATTTCAATACGCATTGCAAGTACCGATTCATCTTTGAAATAGTTTTAAATAATATATTATCTTCTTATCTTATGAAGCACATTTAGAATCAAAATAGAAGATTTAAATTAGCTTTCATGTTGTTTTATATATTAACAATTTTTTTGTTAGTAGAATATATTTTGTTAATACATGATGTATGCTTATCATTCAACCTTTATTTTGATTATGCTTCACATTTAAATTTATTATAAAATACAGACTAAAACATGCTTTATTTGTCTACTGGAGTTTGAAATATATAGAAGGTGTTGTTGGATGTTATGGTTACAGTACAAAAATAAAGCCATAAATTTATAATGCAAATACTGCGTTACTAATAAAACCTTGTTAATGCCACAAATGTATAATGAAAATACTTAATAAGAAAACCTTGTTATGTCACAAATGTATAATGCAAATACTAAGTTAGTAAGAAAACCTTGTTAATGCCACAAATGTATAATACAAATACTGAGTTACTGATAAAACCTTGCTAATGCCATAAATGTACAATACAAATACTAAGTTAATAAGAAAACCTTGTTATGCCACAAATGTATAATGCAAATACTAAGTTAATAAGAAAACCTTGTTAATGCCACAAATGTATAATACAAATCCTGAGTTACTGATAAAACCTTGCTAATGCCATAAATGTATAATACAAATACTAAGTTAATAAGAAAACCTTGTTAATGACACAAATGTATAATACAAATACTGAGTTACTGATAAAACCTTGCTAATGCCATAAATGTATAATACAAATACTGAGTTAATAAGAAAACCTTGTTATGCCACAAATGTATAATGCAAATACTAAGTTACTGATAAAACCTTGCTAATGCCATAAATGTATATTACAAATACTGAGTTACTGATAAAACCTTGCTAATGCCATAAATGTACAATACAAGTACTAAGTTAATAAGAAAACCTTGTTAATGCCACAAGCTCATTACGTGTGCTCAAATTGTTTGTTTCATTTTGTTTTAATGTTTAATACTTATACTTTATTTCTCTAACTAGTTATAATGTTTCTATAATCTTTAATTATTTTCATTCAGCCACTAAAAGCCAGTTACCGTAAGGTACTTGTGGTCCATTCAAGGTAAACATTTTACTCTTTAAAAGGAATCCTCTTACTGAAATTAATTGCGTAAAACTTTGCCCGTTATTTCCAAAAAGCTTCATAAGTTAAAATCAAGAACTTTGTTTAAAGCAAATACAGTTAAAGAAAACTTTTGATTATAATTTATTACTTGTTGCAATTTACGTTCTATACAAATGCTATTTAATTAGCGTTTTGTAATTATTAATACAATCTGTCAAATGAGTTGAATACAATAGGAAAACTTTAAATTTTATTAAAAATTTTCGTTTTGTTTTAAAAACAATTCGCGAGTTCCAAGCTATCCGAATGCTTGAGGTTAGGATTACGAAACCTATTTTGAAACTGACATAATGTTATTATTCCAACATTATTTTATTATTTCCAAAATGTTGGGGACTTGGTATGTGTTTTTATATTAAGTAAGAAATTTCAAAGCAAAATATTGAAAACTTGCTTATGTTTACTTTGTTTCCTTCTTGTTTTTCAAGACATTAACCATTGATAAGATCCTTGTAAATTTCCTATATTTTTTGTCATTTACAATTATATTATCTATTTATTTAATTAAATTAAATATAAAATTATTTATAATAATAATTTAAAATACTAATTCAACTGGCTCGAATAAAATACGTTAACTAAACAACTGCACTTGATGGCTTGGTACTTTTTAAATTCCGATAAGTCGGTAAGGTCGTGACTTGGCAGGAGCCTTAATCTTACAGTTGGTGGGGAATCAAAGTTCGAGCGTTCCAACTGTTTCATTTACATCGTAAACTGCCATGCCTTGAACAGATATCGCCTTTAGCAAGTGATGGTTCATTAATATACCAACTAAAAAAAATGTGTCGTTAATAATTCGTAATGATATTTAGGAAAAAATAATTTTTAAGAATTTACTATTATATTCAACGGAGTTTATTATTATCACCCGATTTAAACAGGATGTTAAAATCTACCTAAGGTAATTTAAATTAGTAAATTTAATACTATTTGGACACAGTTATATAGTAAAAGAAAAAACCTGTATAAAGGTCTATTTCGTTATTATTAAACATTTAATTTTGCTTATTTTTCCTCTGATAGTCCAAAGAGATGGATGGCAAGTATTCAAAAACTTTGTAAAAGCTTTGTGGCCGGACTTGCAAACTACCTCAAACGTCTGATCACTCTAAAGGTATCAAACACAACGACTGTGCTGATGACCGCCTCCGTTAATATAGACTGCTAATGAACTCCATGGGCGTAACTTGCAGCCAAATGACTTTTCCTTTGTCCTCCACACCGGCGAGGGTGATTATGATCCGATTCACAAACACGTTTTTTCCTAACTCACTTATAGTATAAATAAAATATTCTTTGAGAAATGAAAATATACTATAAATAATTATAAGAAACAAATGTTGTGTTGATAATAATAATGATTACGTTCAGTTAGAAAATACCTGATTATATAGAAATACTTTCCGTAAAAATTTAAGCTAAATGTAAACAGTATTTATCAATATGTATTTTAGGATCCGAATGTGGATAAGATACTTCTTTGCTTTTTTAACCTGTTATCGTTTTATTGAATTTATATAGTGTCACATTTGTCTAAAATGATAATCTTTGTTAAACTTATCTCACAATTTAATCATTAGATTAATTTTTCTAACATTAATTACAATTGTTAATACACATTTCAGCGTGTGAGTTTGTGTTTTGTAAATTACACCCAGAGCTGAAGGAAGTTGAAAAACTACAAAAGACATGCGAGCGAAGTTGAGGACAAATCACCTGTCGAACTGTCGGCCCTCGGAGCGCCTGGTAACGGATAACACATGCTTGGTGTTGAGATTTTATCTTTTATCTGAAGAACCGCCAACTGTTTGTAGTAGAATTTTGTTGAACATAATTTTAAATAAAAGTTATCAGATACTGACAAATACGTTCACATTTTTATCACAATTTTAACCATTACATTATTTTTTATTTACTAAATATAAAATATGGAAGCACGTATATTCCGAAATATTTACCAAAATTTATTTTGGATATCACTAAGGAACCATTTGCTCCACATAGTAGTTCTAATAGGCGAAATCTCCTCTCATCTTTCCACAGGTGGCAACCGGTGTTAGTCCGTACTAACTTTACCTGCATATCAAGTTTAATGAATTTGATCTGTAAATAAGAGAGACATGATAATTTGTCATTCCTCAAAAGAATATCTTAGTACTGAGCTTTCCTCTAAATAAATTCAATTCTTCCAGGAACCATTAGTAATAGAAAAATAATGTTTCAAAATATTATTTTTATTTTAAGATTTGTTTAATGTGACAAGTCAATTTTATTCAAATATTATAGTGTTAGGAGAAATGAAAAAACAACTGAATGTTGAGACAGTTAAACGTTTGCAATTGTGAAACCAGATTCTTTTCCATATATGCGGGTGGGATCATTTTGTTAAAACCCTGAATCCCTATAATCAACACAGTTTTAGGTACAGTTAAATATTTGTTTAATTACTTTGATTTATTATGTTTTATAGCAGTTTTGGGGATAACTACCCTTGGTAGTAAATCGCCTCATCCTCATCCACATACGTGCACATCATACAAATCATACAGAAACCAACTCAAAAAATACTTTCTTGAGTGCATGGGGTACCAAAACGAATATTTCCACCAAGAACTGAAATTCTAAAATGTTTACCATAACAATAATTTTTCCATATACTGTTTATAGGGTGAGTAAGTAAAAAGTACTTAACAGAGTTTACAACGTAGAGGCTGCTAAGACTTGGAGAACCCCATTAGCTGTACTAGACACTAAACAAATGAGCTGTTCATTGCAGGCGCGGAGTTACACTGTAGGTCTTACTGAATAGACAGTGTTATAAGATACGAGCCCGTAATTAATTAAATGTTGTTCTTAAAATACCATTTTTGTGCCTTAACGTAAATTAGCTTTACATAAACATTTGTATTTGAAACTTAGATGATATCTGTAGAACGTCTACAGTCTACAGAAAGTCTACAGTCTACAGAAAGTCTACAGACTATAGAAAATCTACAGTCTACAGTCTATAGAAAGTCTACAGTCTTCAGAAAGTCTACAGTCTACATAGAGTCTACAGTCTACATAAAGTCTACAGTCTATAGAAAGTCTACAGTATATAGAAAGTCCACTGTCTATCGAATGACTGCAGTCTACAGAAAGTCTACAGTCTTAAGAAAGTCCACTGTCTATCGAATGACTGCAGTCTACAGAAAGTCTACAGTCTTAAGAAAGTCCACTGTCTATCGAATGTCTACAGTCTACAGAAAGTCTACAGTCTATAGAATGTCTACAGTCTACAGAAAGTCTACAGTATATAGAAAGTCCACTGTCTATCGAATGACTGCAGTCTACAGAAAGTCTACAGTCTTAAGAAAGTCCACTGTCTATCGAATGACTGCAGTCTACAGAAAGTCTACAGTCTTAAGAAAGTCCACTGTCTATCGAATGTCTACAGTCTACAGAAAGTCTACAGTCTATAGAAAGTCTACAGTCTTCAGAAAGTCTACAGTCTACATAGAGTCTACAGTCTACAGAAAGTCTACAGTCTATAAAAAGTCTACAGTATATAGAAAGTCCACTGTCTATCGAATTTCTACAGTCTACAGAAAGTCTACAGTCTACAGAAAGTCTACAGTCTATAGAAAGTCTACAGTATATAGAAAGTCCACTGTCTATCGAATGTCTACAGTCTTTAGAAAGTCTACAGTCTATAGAAAGTCTACAGTCTTCAGAAAGTCTACAGTCTACAGATAGTCTAAAGTCTACAGAAAGTCTACAGTCTTAAGAAAGTCCACTGTCTATTGAATGACTGCAGTCTACAGAAGTCTACAGTCTATAGAAAGTCTACAGCCTTCAGAAAGTCTACAGTCTATAGATAGTCTACAGTCTACAGAAAGTCTACAGTCTTAAGAAAGTCCACTGTCTATCGAATGACTGCAGTCTACAGAAAGTCTACAGTCTTAAGAAAGCCCACTGTCTATCGAATGTCTACAGTCTACAGAAAGTCTACAGCCTATAGAATGTGTACAGTATACAGAAAGTCTGCCGTTAAAATCGTTTAACCGTCAAATTGTTTGATTCACAACAAATAGTGACCATATTTTTTAAGAATTTCTTTTAATGATATAATTTAATCAAGAAAAATTATAATAAAAGACAAACAATAGTAACGAATATGACACAGTCGTACTCAAAGCAATCCTGCATCTACTAATTATAGGAAAACCAATCCTAAGTTTAGGATTTTAAATTAAAATCACGCAAATCAATAATTCAGTTTTAATTTTTACACGAGGCTATTCAAATACAATGTATTCATCATCAGGTACTCAAACAAAAATATGAAGTTCTTTGAGGACGTATTAATGAATAAATTAGATTTGAAACCCCTCGAGAATAAATTAAAATGTGATTGTTGTGTCTTAGAGCAATTAGAGCAAACATGATAAGTTAATAATATAGGTTAGTTAGTTAGAAACTATACGTACGTGATTTAATTAGAGTGCTCTGGTTCCGGGAATCTTAGGTTAATAACTGGTAGCTACAACACAATAATACGTTTTTCATGTTAATTTGTATTAGCAAACTTTACGAAACAATTTTAAACGCGCAGACAATTTAAAAAAAAACATAACACATGGGAATGGTAACTTTTGGATAGAAACCAAGAAAAATGGGAAAATTCAATATTGTAGGGTTGCCTTGTCTTTCTTGAGTAACATGAAACATTTTGATAATGATAAATTATTGTTGATGACGAACAAATTTATTAACAACGCCTAAAGGCTGTGTAGGACTTGGTTTTGATAGCAGTTTTCTTGGCAACTACAATTACGGTTCAATAAAGCCATCAAACGGCCTTATATAGAAATCCTTCTAGTGCCGGTTTTGGAACACATTGTTCTTAGATTTTAATGATTGTATTAAAAAACTGTCAATTAAATGTTATGTTTGCACTTTTATCCATCACAACACCTGGTCTAATAAAATATGTAATTATGTTTTTTTAAATTTTATAAGGTTCTAGAGTTTTGGTGATATGATCTTCTTCTGACTTTTATAGATTCAAAAATAAACAAGTTAATAACATTGAAATTTCCAAATTAACTTGCTCTTAAATAATGATAGACGTTTTACTATGTTTTACATGTATGTTTGTTATGGTGGAGGGGTGGTTATAGTATAGTACATGTGATCTGCTTATAACTAATTATGTTTTCTAACTACCTAACAAGAAATTCGTATAGTTTGTTGTGTATAAACTTTGATTTAAATAGTTTATTTATGCTAAACAACTTTAAATGTATGTTCATAACACAAAATTACGTTTTTTCTGACCGCTATAGGGTGAATTTCTTTGCAGATTTTACTTTAAAAATAATAAAAATCTAGTAGAATTTCCAAATTTATTCCGGAAGGTGTTTGACTTGAGCATGTCAGTAGTACAAACTAACTATCTGTTGAGTACTCGAGACTGACGTGATACGCGCTTGATCACGACGCGACTAGCTGGGTGTCACCCACACACGTGTTGCGAGTCAGGCGACGCCGCGCCGCCTGTATTGTGATACTGACAGTTAGTTACTCGAGACTGACGTGATACGCGCTTGATCACGACGCGACTAGCTGGGTGTCACCCACACACGTGTTGGGAGTCAGGCGACGCCGCGCCGCCTGTATTGTGATACTGACAGTTAGTTACTCGAGACTGACGTGATACGCGCTTGATCACGACGCGACTAGCTGGGTGTCACCCACACACGTGTTGGGAGTCAGGTGATGCCGCGCCGCCTGTATTGTGATACTGACAATTAGTTACTCGAGACTGACGTGATACGCGCTTGATCACGACGCGACTAGCTGGGTGTCACCCACACACGTGTTGCGAGTCAGGTGACGCCACGCCGCCTGTATTGTGATACTGACAGTTAGTTACTCGAGACTGACGTGATACGCGCTTGATCACGACGCGACTAGCTGGGTGTCACCCACACACGTGTTGCGAGTCAGGCGACGCCGCGCCGCCTGTATTGTGATACTGACAGTTAGTTACTCGATACTGACGTGATACGCGCTTGATCACGACGCGACTAGCTGGGTGTCACCCACACACGTGTTGCGAGTCAGGCGACGCCACGCCGCCTGTATTGTGATACTGACAGTTAGTTACTCGAGACTGACGTGATACGCGCTTGATCACGACGCGACTAGCTGGGTGTCACCCACACACGTGTTGCGAGTCAGGCGACGCCGCAACGCCTGTATTGTGATACTGACAGTTAGTTACTCGATACTGACGTGATACGCGCTTGATCACGACGCGACTAGCTGGGTGTCACCCACACACGTGTTGCGAGTCAGGCGACGCCACGCCGCCTGTATTGTGATACTGACAGTTAGTTACTCGAGACTGACGTGATACGCGCTTGATCACGACGCGACTAGTTGGGTGTCACCCACACACGTGTTGCGAGTCAGGCGACGCCGCGCCGCCTGTATTGTGATACTGACAGTTAGTTACTCGAGACTGACGTGATACGCGCTTGATCACGACGCGACTAGCTGGGTGTCACCCACACACGTGTTGCGAGTCAGGCGACGCCGCGCCGCCTGTATTGTGATACTGACAGTTAGTTACTCGAGACTGACGTGATACGCGCTTGATCACGACGCGACTAGCTGGGTGTCACCCACACACGTGTTGCGAGTCAGGCGACGCCGCAACGCCTGTATTGTGATACTGACAGTTAGTTACTCGATACTGACGTGATACGCGCTTGATCATGACGCGACTAGCTGGGTGTCACCCACACACGTGTTGCGAGTCAGGTGATGCCGCGCCGCCTGTATTGTGATACTGACAGTTAGTTACTCGAGACTGACGTGATACGCGCTTGATCACGACGCGACTAGCTGGGTGTCACCCACACACGTGTTGCGAGTCAGGCGACGCCGCGCCGCCTGTATTGTGATACTGACAGTTAGTTACTCGAGACTGACGTGATACGCGCTTGATCACGACGCGACTAGCTGGGTGTCACCCACACACGTGTTGCGAGTCAGGCGACGCCACGCTGCCTGTATTGTGATACTGACAGTTAGTTACTCGAGACTGACGTGATACGCGCTTGATCACGACGCGACTAGTTGGGTGTCACCCACACACGTGTTGCGAGTCAGGCGACGCCACGCCGCCTGTATTGTGATACTGACAGTTAGTTATTCATAACATTAAATGAATGATATCAATATCCTTCCTGAAAACCCTTGGTAAAACCAACTCTCCCTATTACGAAGTTTTATCTTTTAATACATTTTATAAAAATTTGAAAATAAATATTTATCAAAATAAATTTCTTTATTATTTAAAATTATCATGATGAAATAAATATATAATATTCAATTTTGTTTGGTATAAAATTAATCACATGCCTAAATAATTTTCTCTCTCAACTACACGTAAGTTAGGCTATACATCTCTTTAAGGTATGGATATATGTTTTCGTGAAGTTACGGTAGAAACATTTTCGGATCATTTGTATAGCAAAATATATAAATTGTTGGTAATATACCTAGTATATGAATGAAGTTGACGACACACCGGAACAATATAAGCTTCTTATTGTAAGCACTAGTCAGCTGTGTGAGAGGGAAAACCAATGTTTGCATGCCATCAATGTCCCTATTTCATCCGAAATTTAAATAAAATTCTTCCTTTTGCGTTTTACATATATTTTATATTATATATATATATATATATATATATATATATGCAGTTCGTTAAATCAATTCCTGCCAAGAAAAGTGTTTTAGGTAATGCACAGTGTCCATGAAGTGAGAACAAAAAATATTTTTTTTTACCGTTATTAAATTAAGTTGTCAACACTCTGCATTAAAAACAATTATAATACAAGCTTACATTTTAACTTTTGCTTAGAAATCAGTATTGATTACAAAATAAAAGAATGTTGCAAGTTATTCTCGTAGGAACTATAGGGCTTTCTATACAATCTTAACTGAAACATAGAAACTCCTAATTTAAAAAATTAAATCAACGTGTGTCAAGTAAAAGAAAATATTCGTTTATTAGTTATTTTTAATAAATTGAATCATAGTTTAATCTTTAAACTATGATTTTAATAAATTCTCGAGGTTATAAGTTTTCAAGAACGGGGTTATAAGTATGTTTTAAACAGTAACTAATAATTTTTAATTGAACGTTTGTGTAATTTTATATTTTATTTTTAAACCTTACATAAAAAAATCCTTTGATTAAAAATCCCTCTCGGTTCGTAGTTAAAATATGACTTTGTGTAAGGGTTTTATAGGCTCTCTTATCTACAGCCTCCTTGCAAATCGTCCCCGCAACAACGGCGCCCTCGAGCATTTCATTTAATATATATCTCCCAGATATTCCAATATTTTAACTCCATGGATTGCCTCGTATTTGTTAATTGTGGAGTTCTTGTAGTACTCCACCTATTGCGGTTGCATTTAAAATAACAGTATTTGTGGTTATTTAAGCAACAATTTGGTTTCTTTGAATTTTTAATATCCTTTAGGAAAATTAAGTTTTAATTTATCATTAGATTATAATTTATTCCTTTGTCAACAATTAATATATTTATTCATCTCAATATATTTAGTCATCAGTAGTACCTTTAAGGGTACCTTAAATACTACTTTGGTTATAATGCACCTTTAATATCAGTAAATAATATTGAAATATATTCCATGGTCTATAAATATCAAGTAGCAAAAAATTAAAATAAATAAAATCCAATAATTGAAGTTTCAGTTTAATCAGATCGAGATAAGTTTATAATATACACACCAGTCTTCAGTAAATTCTTTACTTAATTTGGAGAGACTTTCTTTATATATTAATTTAAATATATTCAACACAAAAGTAAATATTTTATTTATATTACAACTAGACTATTTCGACCAGATAGCTATTTAATCTTCGACCTCCTCGTAGAAAATGTCAGTCCTTTGGAATCTATTATGTTTACTGTACTACTTAACCAATATACTCACAGAAAATAATCCCTTTTAAAATCAGTTAAACACAATTTTCCACAGCGAATCATTGGTAAAGTAGCAAAAAACATATTTCCAGCTCGTTTCCGACGTTAAACTTCCAGTTCATCTTTCCAAATAAAACATTTCTGCGCCAATAACTCTCTCACACAATCCGTTACTTATTGGAAATTCCTTTCTTCTCCCTCAATACTAACAACGTTCTTTTGTATGATTTCCAATAGCTCTTATTAATTGGAATTTTATACATTTGCCTTATAAATTTATCTAAACAGGTCTATGTGTTGGCCTTAAGTTCGTGATTGATGATCTAAAACTATGTTGTGTAAAAGTAAATGTTAACAACCTACTCATATAATCTCTATTCACATTTATTTTATAACCATTTTAACAATATACAAAATTTAAAAAACAATGTTTTTTTAGTTATTTTTTTCGAGTATAGTTTGCCAACAAGTTTAAGTTGTATGGTTTTTAATAAATTCTCCGTCATATAGTTAATGTCAAACAATCTCCCTAGAGCCTCGCGGTCCGTCAGAATCCATTTGTAATCCATTTACGTATTTTGCAGGTCTTCAACACTCCTAATAATTGAGTTCCAAGCATCACTTCAGTTGGAGGTTTTGGTAAATAAAGTTTTACACTATAAGGAAATAAATAACATTCATTACGTAACTCTTTTAAGTTATTTTTAAACAAGTTTGTCATTTTTTGTAGCGTTATTACTTTCCATGTTTTGAGTTTTAACTATTAGAACCTTACATTTGATTTAGACAATGTTTAACTGCAATGAATAGTGCACGTTAATGTTTAAAAGTAAAATTAAACTCCTATTCCAATAATCAAATTAATAATGATGTGATTTCCTTTGTTCTTGACCTATACACAATTACTCTCTTTGGCTAATTTTATAAAGGATGATGTAGGTTCTTATAAAGTAAAATATTCAGAATCCCCTAAATAATTATACAACTCATGCATATGCCAAGAGAGCAGTCAACTAACCTATTCATACTAACCTATTCACACGAAACAGGGAAGATTACCTTCAGTGTATCATCAACGATGCTCCAAAAAATTTCAACTTTATCCTTCTAGTAGCTTATGTTTGATGGAGCTCACAAAAAAACATACGCCCAAACGTATTACATTAGTAGGGTAAGGTCTAAAACACGTCTAACCTAAACATTTCATCACACATTTTGTCATTCCATTGTTTCCGAAACTCGCGACTTTATTACGAATAAACATGTGTTGGTAGGATGTGTGCCTGTAAAAGTACTTTACAAAAAGAATAACGTAAAATCATCTTATAACAATCACTCTTTAAAAAATCCAGTAATACTTCTGGGAAAAGGTGGAATTTTTAGTAAAATTCTGATTAGTTTTTAAATTATTTTTGACGAATATTAGATTGTAGCTGTTTATTAATTTATATTTAAATAAAGTGATGAAAGTATTCTCGGGAAAATAAATATTGATTTGCCAATGTTTATTAGTATTACATTATCGTTGTTGTCTTGAATCAGAACTGCTGGTTAAGGAGTGCTCTCAAGCAAAGTTCTATATGGACGGATTTTATTATTTTTAGACTGGACTTGACTCTGAAGATACATAAACTGTCTTTTGAATGCAATCTTGTTTATAAACACTGAACATCGTGATCACCTGTTCTAAGACATTATACTGTTATTTTTTTGTATATTTGTAAAGAACTAAATAAATCAATGTTAATGTTCTTTGATTTTGTTGAAAATACTTTCGCTGTTTTTCGAAATCAGTTTTGATGTTTTCAACTCACTTTACGGTCCACATTTCACATCATAAAAATATTTGGTTTACATAAATAATAAATAACTTTTAATAAAATAAATTTGAAAATAACACATTTATGTGAAAAACACATTTATCAGTGTTTAATACATTACATTGTAAATTAACTAATTCATAAATACAAACTATATTAATAGTAAAATTTTAAAGAGTTTGAAACTTAAATTTAATTTGGCTGGACTTTACAGGGCGTAGAGTAATCCATCGTCATTAATTCATTATCAATCTCTGTTAAATTATAATGTAATTATTACGCAAAATGCTCTCACTTTCGAGGACTTTATAAAAGAAAATTACAATTTTAGTGTTTTACTAAAAGTTAAAAAAAAGATATAAAATGTAAGTCTAATTGATGACCGGTTCGATAAGTTACTACTAATACTAATACTAACCTTTTGTACGAATGTAAACTTACTAGCAGACATATACAAAACATCAAAACCATTTTGATACTGTTTATAATATAAAGGTATTTGTTATAAACATATATTTTTACATGTTATTGAAGTAAAAGGACCAAAATCAATATGTTTTACATGAAATGTAAATTGGTAACTACTGCAATGGATGCGAAACATTTAAAACCTTAACATTTCTTTGGCTAATATAAACTATTTTATTTTTTTAAATGTAACTATGCTTTACAAAACTGTTACCTAAATTCCCCAAGGAGTAAGTAAATTGTAGTAGTTTATTTGAAACATCAGAGGTTATAAAATCTATACTGATTAAAAACTAAAATTTTAATTTTAATTTACATACTGAAGTACCAAACATTTATCCATTGTACGTATTCAGTTTAAAAAATTCAAAGCTAAGCATTTATTGTTTTTTTTTATGTAAGGTTGATTCTATAGATCACAGACCTTTGAAATATGGTGGTTGAACGTCAGTTTGAAGATTGATTTCCTGTCTGGAACCAGGAGAGACCAAAATCGTTTCAATTTAATACATACTGAGTAGTTGGGAGACAACTTTCATTAATGTTTTGCCGAACAGTAGCCCCGAACAGTAGCCCCGAACAGTAGCCCCGAACAGTAGCCCCGAACAGCCCCACGTGCTGAACAATTACTGCAAGCCTCTACCTAAAACAAATATAATAGTTTATAACCTGATGGGTATAATAAACCACACAGTTGTAATTATAACGATGAGTTGATATTCATCATGTTGAAGCCTCCTGAACTGCTAAAACTGAGTTCAATTTGACTTTATAAAGCTGAGCCCTAACACGCCTTAGGGTTCTTATTAAATATCTCTAAATGCGTGTGAAAAATATCTCACATTTACAGCCACTCATTTAGTATACAAATAAAACCACTGAAAACGGAACTCCACGAAAATATGGAATTATAGTTTTTATTTTTTTTATTTTATAAAATTTTAAGTCAGTTAAAATGAAAAGTTGATGTAGGCTTAGAGCAATTTAACATACAATTATATACTTAGTAAAATCAAAACTACGGTATTAAGAATAATTTATAAACTTATTTTACGGATTTCCAAAGATTCCAAAACAAATGATTTTTTAAACTTAACTTCAACACAAAGCGTAGTTCTTTTCAAGCATAGCTGATTATGCGGTTATGATTTAAATAAAAACATTATATCTTAATTAAACTAATCAAACAGAAATCAACAAAATGTATGGTGATATAACTTGTATTTATTACTTTACATAACCTTTTGAATTTGAAATACTTTTGACTCCTCAATCATCTATTAGATTAACATGCAACAGTAAACCTTGTATTTATATTGAATCACTTTGAAATCAATTTATCAAGGTATTTGTGGTTGATCAAAGGTAAACGTTTTCCGCTAAAATGAAATCCTCTTACTGAAGTTAATTGCTTAAAACTCCCCTTTTACTTCCACCAAGTACATCTCATTTGGAACAAAACCAGATCTTAAAGCAAATACAGTTATAGTTATACTAACTATTGCACCTCGTTATTATCACTAATCCGTGAAAAACCATTTTTACCTACTTTATCAAATAAATCACCAACAACAGGAATAACAGCATATGCTAATGAATAATAGGTCGTGTTGTAGAGTTCCAAAACATACCTAATATTAATAGCCTTGATGGCGCCATTATCAACACACGTAACCATTAAAGAACTGTGTTGGTGATAGTCTAAGATATAAACTGAAATCAATTTTGCACACAAATGATTTAAAACTTAGGAAATATCTTCTTATCGTTACAGTAAAATAATTATTGTTACTAAAACAAATAGTGTTACAAAATACTTTATAACATTTTTATTAGCATATTACGTGTTGTCATTACTTACGAGATGTAATAAAAGACGTCTTACAACACTTAAGATATATTTACACTTATACTGATTCACATACAGACGGTAAACATATATAAAACCTAGTACCATCTTTTATATATGTTTACCGTCTGTATGTGAATCAGTATAAGTGTAAATATATCTTAAGTGTTGTAAGACGTATTTTATTACATCCCGTAAGAAAATACTTTATATAATCTCTTAAATTTTATTTCATAGAAACTGCATGTCCCTCGTTTTAACTAATTCTTATAATTGCCAGTTATTTGCTTGGGAAGAATGGGTAGAAATAATTTGACCAAGCGGATTGCTTTACAGGGGATATTTTTTATTTCTAATGAGTCTATTTCCTCTCAAATAGAAGAAAAAAATCCTTTAAAGTGCTTAAGGTTGGGAAGGAATTTGCTTGCAAATATTTAAATATAATCAGACAAATTAAAACGTAAGCTCTTTTAATATATGACTTATAAAACGCCCTTAAAATAAATTGCCTGTTTCGGATCCAAAACCCGTTTATAAAGGGTTGACTTGGAATGAAATAATTTATATTTATATTGTATTTGTGCCTATTCGTTAGTAAAAGGTGTAAGTTACTAAACAAACATTTAAACTGAACCCCAAAGCCCCTTTGTATCGAGAAAGTTCGTGTCTACCTTTAGCTTTTATTAACAGTGACTACATTTCGGGAAACCCTTCTACACAACTTACCTTGCACAGTTGTAAAAACATGCTTTACGAATATTATTAAGAACTTACCCAATGTGGAATATACTGCACTAAAATATTTGCTATTGGAGGTAAACAGAAATTTTAAATTTATAATTACATAACCCTTAAAAGTAATTGAATTCCTATAAAGATATAGGTCATGTATTTACTTTGTGTCTATTAGTCATTTGTAAAGTTTGTATTAGTTAATCACCTTTGAAATGGTTCAGTTAATAGTTTATCCTTTACACAAGAAATATTTTAAAATTGTATTTACAAACTTAGAGAAAGCTCTTTGGATGCCCAAACGTAGCTTTGTTTGTAGATCCTTTCCTTTCATATATCTAAACCGTCCTTATCGAAGGATTATTGAAAAAACAAAGTTTATAGCTCATTAAAACTTATAATTTAAATACACAGATCTAAGAACTTGTTAATTAAGTACAGCACAAGAACTTGTCTAACTCGCGTCTAAGAACTTCTAGTTTCCCAGTTAATTAAGATTAAAGACTGTATAATACTTTAAAATTTGCAAGTGAATCAGTTTCAATTAATTTTAACAGTCAGAGATTAGCTTCTATGCTAAAAATCTCTTTAAAAGAAATGGTGAAACAAATTTTTTTGTAAAAATAATTTAACATGTTGCGTTTATTACAACAATATTTACAGTAGTTATATTGATAAAAATATAAATAGTGTTATTGATTTTTTTATATTGAGTAAATTGTATTTTCTTAAAAGAAGAAATCATCATTATGTATACTAATAGACCATAGAGACCCTTGAAATGAACGTAATTTCAAGCATTTTTAAATTATTTACAGCACTTGACAACAAAAAGCTCAGTTAATATTTCAAATTTTGACGTTGGTACTTTGGTAAAGATTTGTGAATTTCTTTGAGTTGATCATTAAGTCCTGATCAATCATTGAGAAACTGCATTATGCTATTTTATGTCCTAGCAATATACAACCACTACTGATTTTTGATACTTGATTATTTCTTCTAGTAATGTTTTTAATATACAGTAAATTGCTAAATATCAAGCTAATGTGTGGGTCAATCTTAATGTAGGTTATATAATCTGAGGTTACTAAATATAGATTCCGTACAGGTTCGTTCCATTGATATATAAATTAAAACAAATAATTATTTACTTTTGACGTAGGTATTTTAACGCGCAATTCTAACATTTTTTTAAAGTACAGTACTTTTCGGTACTAAAAACTAAGCATGTCATAAATCTGTATTTGCTTTCAACTTTTAACTAAATGTAGTTGGTGGAAGTAGCTGGGGAGGCTTTACCCAATTAATTTCAATAAGAGGATTACTTTTACAGGGTGAAATGTTTACCTTGTGTAGGCAACAAGTACTTTACGGACTTTTACTTCAAGTATGATTATATTTTAACATCGTCTACTGATGGAATTTCATTTAACGGTATGGGGATTGTTCTGATAAATAAAACAATGAATTAAACAAGAATACCCCCGTCGCAGCAAACCTGCATTCTCAGTGAATTTCCAATGGAGATATAAATGTCTTAATACTACATAAAGCCACTGACCATGTTTCATAAAAATATATTCACAAATAAACGGTATATACAATTTAAATTATTCTCCATAAGAATAACAATGGGGCTGAGTAGGAAGGTTTGCTGAAACAAAGAACACAGCAAATGGGCTTTTATGCTAATATCAATATACCTCAACTAGGTGAAGTCGTATACCAGTTTTTATTAATTTATGTTCATAATTAAGGGAGGCATAGCATTTAATTATTCTCCATAAAAATAACATGAGGGCTGAGTATGCAGGTTTTCTGCTACGGGAGACTTTTGTAAAAATTATTTTTGAGCAAATATCAAAAGACCATAACCATATGAAGCCTTTATACCAAGTTTTGTCAGTACACGTTCATAAATAAGCGAGATATAACATTTTTCCTTTCCTCCATAAGAATAACATTAGACAACGTACTGTGTTTAGCACTTTCAATATCTCGGTAACCAATTGACGTAGAGGAATTATAAAAATACCAAATTGTGTGTTTTTTTAAGCTGTATCCAATGGTAAAAACAAATATTTAACTTTTTCAAAAATTGTATGTAAAATATTCAACAAACCTATTTTTGGTGTACAAAACCCCCCAAAATACCCCTTCAGATGGAGCGACCTGGCTGGTTTTCGAACTTAAAGTTTTAAATTTTGCTTTACACGTTTATACCAAATTTAATCAAAATCGGATCATTTTTACGAGAGTTAACGTGCTCACGGACACACACACACACACACACACACACACACACACACACACACACACACATATATATATATATACAGTTTCGAACGAAGGTGTTTTTGCGGTCTGGGGACCTCAAAACGAAAAGTTATCATGGTCCCGAGCCTAGGTCTTACCATGCCGACTACGGTAATAGCTTCTTCCCTGTAGGGGAAATTCGCTGAAAAACAAACAAAATTAGTTACCAGCCTTGTGGCATTGCTTTTATAAATATACATTTAGTTGTTATTATTATTTATTATAGTTTTTAATCTCAAAATGTAATCTTTTGAACTATTCCAATATTTAAAAATAGAATAAAGGAATGCAATAAAATGAAAATTACATTAGTTTTATATTTTACTAAACTAACTAAACACTAAACTAAAGGTTTATTTGTGTTTCAAAGTGAAATGTATGTGCTTAAATTACGAGTACGTATTTATAAGCTTAAAATAAATTCTCTTATGAAATGTAATTTGATAATTGGAACATAGTGGAGATCGTGCTCATACCCAACTTCAATGCCTCTACTGCTAACGAAAACGATTAAAACTGGAGTGTCTTTACTCGCGATAACTCGAAAACGCCTACAACGATAATCTTCATATTTTGGACCTCGACCTATAACTTTATTGTTTAAAACTTATTCTTTCATGTACGTCGTATATTAGCGTATGTTTATGGCATGTAAAATCATTTATAGGCCTATGAATCAATATTTTGACGTCTAATTTGTCAGGTGTGATTTGTATTTAACTAACTTAATAAGCAATAATTCCAAACCCACCAAGCAACCCTTCTCGTAAAATGTTTTTAAAAATAAATAAACCAATAGTTTCAAATAGTTATTTGGTTATTGCCAAAATAATCTAAGAGGTAAGTTCATGAATATTTTTCTACGACAAATATTTAGCGCAGTGACGGGGATTGATCCTGCTACCTTGGGTTCTTGGCGATATCGTGAAACCAACTGATGTACCACCTCATGTTACCGTAGCGGAAAACTCACTAGTCAAGAAGCAATGAAGCAATAAACAATTAATCAGCGCATTCTAGCTGCCATAGAATTTAATCTTAAAACTTATTTCCTCCCTCAAAAAGCAGATCTGAGTCTTGTAGACTGTATTTAAAAAATTGATTCACAGATAATGTTTTATAAGAACAACTTATTAAACATGTTTTCAATCCTCCGAATTAATTGTGATGCTAATATTTTCCGTTATCAATTTGAATGTACATTTGAGTGAAGTGTGTGTTTTAGAAATTATTACTATAAATAAATATTGTTATCACCTTTTTTCATGTTCTATCTTACGAAACAGTCAAGTTATAAAGAAGATATTTTCTTGTTCCAATTAAATTGGTGTGTTCGGTTCTGGTTGCTAGTAAACTGATTCCCTCCGTGGGATAAGAACTTTAACAGGAGACTGGGAAACTGATTGGTAGTAATTTAGTTTACACATCCTAGGTAAACAAATTAATAATACTGTCATAAAACTGTTAACTTGGGTTTTCTGACAGAATAATAGCAGACGCTTCTACGTTTTAAGTAAAAAGTGTAGCTGGGGCCACTTAAGACCCTATGTGGTTTAGGAGCCCTGCGTTGGTATCACGCCGAAAGAATAGTAATGATATTGATTCTCGCAGCGGATTATACACGTCTCTGGTTTGATTCTTAAAATGTATGGTTCTATCGTGAACTGTGAGTAAAAATTTTCAATACTAAGTAAAGAAAAATCTATATTTGCATTGCCTTCCATTATGTGTGTTAGTTACCATAGAGATCCTTAAAACATATGAGTCAAGTGTTATAAAATAACATACTTCATTGTAGCAATGCACCGTAACCTTGTGGAATTTCTGGTTATTCGTATATTGTATATATTATCATCTCATAATCACTGAAATTTGCGATTTATAACATGCATAGTTTTAACGTTATCTATATTAAACGTGGCGTAGTGCGGAAGGGGTTTCAATGAAAATGGTATTGTGGTGAGACACTTTATTCATTTTTACGTGGATTTGAACATGAATGTGACTTTGACACAACTAAATGTTAAACCAAAAATTGTAAACGTCCAATATGATAGTGTTTCCATGTGTTTTTACATCATAAAGTAATACAATTTTCAACAAGAATACTATATGAAAACATATATTACGTAAGCTGCAGATATGAGTTTTGGAAAACAAAGGTTGTGTAAAGCAACGGAAGCAAGAATCGGCCACAATAGCCTCACAGAATTACAATATTTACTACTGGGTTAGTGAAGTAAACCTTTGGTTTTTCGTCATTATTTTACTATAAACATATAGCATTTTCCTGACACAACAATGATTAGGTTCCTTATAAAAATGTAATGTAATATAAATAATTTGCTCTACAAGCCATAAAATATTTACTTCCATCAAACGTTTACATTATATTTTTAGTGCTCAAATGAAACTGGTGAAAAAAAATATTGTGGTTTTTCTAGCTGTTAATTGTTTTATATGCCAATAACAGATACAGTTAAAACAGTAACACTTAACATATTATTAAGCAGACAAGATTAAGAAGGAGGAATTTAAATAAAAATGCTATAATTAGTAGATATTTTCATAACAAATTCCCCTTTATTGGATTATCAATCAAATTTATTATTAATATATTGTATGTGGTACCACCTACTTCTTTCAATATGAAGTATAAAGTAGAGTGTTTTTATGCATTAGTACCTAAACCGATGCTTGACGAATTTCACACATTCCATTAACGTGGAGAGTTTATTTGTTTTCATATACATCTGAATCATTATAATGTCAATATCCGGGGCGTTTAAGCTAAACAAATGTCTAATTATGTGCTAATACGGTATTTAATTACATATATGTTGTGAACATCCGTGGTGATAGAGGGAGTTTGTATGGCATAACTGAGAATAACGAACAGCATATTTATAAAATACACATCTAAACACTCCACAACACTAAACATGTAAATGTATTCATTTTGGAAATTATTAGACAACGATTCACTTTTATGTTCCATTCATTCAACTGTTTATAAACAAATCCGAAACAATGTAATACCACTAATTATTTTGGTTTCAGCGAATTTCCCCTATAGAGAAGAAGCTATTACCGTAGTCGGCATGGTAAGACCTAGGCCCGGGACCATGATAACTTTTCGTTTTGACGTCCCCTGACCCCAAAAACACCATTCGTTCGAAACTGTATATATGTGTCCGTGGGTGCGATAACTCTCGTAAAAAAGGTACGATTTTGATGAAATTTGGTACAAACGTGTAAGCATTTACGACTTTAGTTCGAAAACCAGCCATATCGCTCTACCTTAAGGGGTATTTTGGGGGGGGTTTTGTACCCCAAAATGGGTTTTTTGTGCTTTTTACATATAATTTTTTAAATAGTCAAATTTTAGCGAATTTCCCCTATAGGGAAGAAGCTATTACCGTAGTCGGCATGGTAAGACCTAGGCCCAGGACCATGATAACTTTTCGTTTTGAGGTCCCCAGACCCCAAAAACACCATTCGTTCGAAACTGTATATATATATCTATATATATATCTATATCTATATCTATATAGATATATCTAAATATATGTATATATATATATATACATATATATATATATATATATATATATATATATATATATATATATATGTGTGTGTCCGTGGGTGCGATAACTCTCGTAAAAAAGGTCCGATTTTGATGAAATTTGGTACAAACGTGTAAAGCAGCGTTTATGACTTTAAGTTCGAAAACCAGACGGATCGAGCTATTCAAAGGGGTATTTTTGGGTTGTTTTGTACCCCAAAAATGGGTTTTTGATTTTTTTACATACAGTTTTTGAAAAAGTAAAATTTTATTTTCCACTATTGGAATCACATTAAAAATACGCACAATGTGATGTTTTAATCATTGCTCTACGTCAATTGGTTACTGAGATATTGAAAGTGCTAAAAACAGTACGTTGTCCAATGTTATTCTTATGGAGGATAAGAAAAATTGTATATCTCGCTTATTTATCAACTTATCCTGACGGAACATGGTATATTGCTTCATTTAATTGTGGTATATTGATATTTGCACAAAAACCCATTTTTTGGCCGGTAGTTCCTGTAGCAGCAAACCTACATAATCAGCCCCATGTTATTCTTATGGAGAATAATTAACGTGTTATCTCCTTTAATTATGAACATAAATTAATAGAACTTGGTATGTGGCTTTACCTAGTTGAGTTATATTGATATTTTTATAAAAGCCCATTTTTAGTGTTCCTTATTTCAGCAAACCTGCATACTCAGCCGCCATGTTATTCTTATGGAGAATAATTAAAATGTCATAAATCGTTTATTTATGAATGTATATTGATGAAACTTGGTATGTTGCTTTATGTGGTATTAAGATAAATTAATATGCATTGGGAATTCGCTGAGTATGCAGGTTTGCTGCTACGGGGGTATTAGTTTTCACCATTGGATTCAGCTTAAAAAAACACACAGTTTGGTATTTCGATCATTCCTCTACGTCAATCGGTTACCGAGATATTGAAAATACTAAACACAGTACTTTGTCTAATGTTATTCTTATGGAGAATAAGAACAAAATTATATCTCGCTTCTTTATGAACGTATACTGACGAAACTTTGTATACGGCTTTATCTGGTTGTGGTCTATTGTTATTTGCTCAAAAAATAATTTTTTGCTAAAGGTTCCCGTAGCAGCAAACCTGCGTACTCAGCCCCCATGTTATTCTTATGGAGAAAAATTAAAATACTATGTCTCACTTAATTATGAACATAAATTAATAAAACCTGTTATACGACTTCACCTAGTTGAGTTATATTGATATTTGCCTAAACACCCATTTTTTTCGTTCCTTGTTGTAGAAAACCTGCGTACTCATCCCCCATGTTATTTTTAAGGAGATTAATCAAAATGAAATATATCGCTTATTTATAAATGAATATTGATGAAAATAGGTATGTAGCTTCACCTAGTTGAGTTATATTGATATTTTCATAGAAACCAATTGTTTATGTTCCTTGTTTCAGCAAACCTATGTACTCATCCCCAATGTTATTCTTATGGAGAATAATTAAAATTGTATATATCACTTATTTGTGAATATATTTTTATGAAACTTGCTATGCGGCTTTATGTGGTATTAAGTCATATATTATGCATTGGAAATTCGCTGAGTACGCAGGTTTGCTGTGACGGGGGTATTGCGACGGGGGTATTGCGACGGGGGTATTTATAATATTGTGTTATATTAGTCTTAAACAATTGCCAACATATTCCTATGTAAAATTCATTGTCATTGCACAATACATCATTGTCATTATTGCAGGAAAAGCAAAGAATTTCCATTGGTGCCAGATTATGTTGCAAGAGAGATGTTGGCACGGAATGTTGTATTTGGTAAACTGAGGTTTGACGGTAAAGGTTACGAGTCGGAAGCACGCCGGAAACATAAATTTGTTATATATCTACAAATACAGTGCAAAACAGGATCAAGTTAGCTTGAATTTTATTGGAGAGCTAACCTATTGGATATAATATTAGTTGCAGTAGTTTAAAAAGTTAATGTGGTCATTATCCCTCACTGAGAAAAAAATGCTCACGTCGGTTCGGGATCTGGAATCTGATCCCGACTTCAGATGAAAAAAATACGAAGAAAATATACAAACTACATGATACATTAGTGGGCATTCACAACCGAGCATACCTTAAACATGTAACATATAATAACGCGTGGACACATGTTTAATGTAGTGTAAACGGGAAAAACAGCTGACTGTATTGACTCAGCAGTTGGAGGAAGGAGGTCGTCAGCACCTCCTGACTGTGTGTTCAGCATACGACGTTAATACACTGAATACATCTATGTGATGGAAACATTTAATGTAGTGTAAACGGACAAATCAGCTGACTGTATTGACTCAGCAGTTGAAGGAAGGAGGTCGTCAGCACCTCCTGACTGTGTGTTCAGCATACGACGTTAATACACTGAATACATCTATGCGAGGGAAACATTTAATGTAGTGTAAACGGGCAAATCAGCTGACTGTATTGACTCAGCAGTTGGAGGAAGGAGGTCGTCAGCACCTCCTGACTGTGTGTTCAGCATACGACGTTAATACACTGAATACATCTATGCGAGGGAAACATTTAATGTAGTGTAAACGGGCAAATCAGCTGACTGTATTGACTCAGCAGTTGAAGGAAGGAGGTCGTCAGCACCTCCTGACTGTGTGTTCAGCATACGACGTTAATACACTGAATACATCTATGCGAGGGAAACATTTAATGTAGTGTAAACGGACAAATCAGCTGACTGTATTGACTCAGCAGTTGGAGGAAGGAGGTCGCCAGCACCTCCTGACTGTGTGTTCAGCATACGACGTTAATACACTGAATACATCTATGCGAGGGAAACATTTAATGTAGTGTAAACGGACAAATCAGCTGACTGTATTGACTCAGCAGTTGGAGGAAGGAGGTCGTCAGCACCTCCTGACTGTGTGTTCAGCACACGACGTTAATACACTGAATACATCTATGCGATGGAAACATTTAATGTAGTGTAAACGGGCAAATCAGCTGACTGTATTGACTCAGCAGTTGGAGGAAGGAGGTCGTCAGCACCTCCTGACTGTGTGTTCAGCATACGACGTTAATACACTGAATACATCTATGCGAGGGAAACATTTAATGTAGTGTAAACGGACAAATCAGCTGACTGTATTGACTCAGCAGTTGGAGGAAGGAGGTCGTCAGCACCTCCTGACTGTGTGTTCAGCACACGACGTTAATACACTGAATACATCTATGCGATGGAAACATTTAATGTAGTGTAAACGGGCAAATCAGCTGACTGTATTGACTCAGCAGTTGGAGGAAGGAGGTCGTCAGCACCTCCTGACTGTGTGTTCAGCACACGACGTTAATACACTGAATACATCTATGCGATGGAAACATTTAATGTAGTGTAAACGGGCAAATCAGCTGACTGTATTGACTCAGCAGTTGGAGGAAGGAGGTCGTCAGCACCTCCTGACTGTGTGTTCAGCATACGACGTTAATACACTGAATACATCTATGCGAGGGAAACATTTAATGTAGTGTAAACGGGCAAATCAGCTGACTGTATTGACTCAGCAGTTGAAGGAAGGAGGTCGTCAGCACCTCCTGACTGTGTGTTCAGCACACGACGTTAATACACTGAATACATCTATGCGAGGGAAACATTTAATGTAGTGTAAACGGGCAAATCAGCTGACTGTATTGACTCAGCAGTTGGAGGAAGGAGGTCGTCAGCACCTCCTGACTGTGTGTTCAGCATACGACGTTAATACACTGAATACATCTATGCGAGGGAAACATTTAATGTAGTGTAAACGGGCAAATCAGCTGACTGTATTGACTCAGCAGTTGAAGGAAGGAGGTCGTCAGCACCTCCTGACTGTGTGTTCAGCACACGACGTTAATACACTGAATACATCTATGCGAGGGAAACATTTAATGTAGTGTAAACGGGCAAATCAGCTGACTGTATTGACTCAGCAGTTGAAGGAAGGAGGTCGTCAGCACCTCCTGACTGTGTGTTCAGCACACGACGTTAATACACTGAATACATCTATGCGATGGATATATTTATTAGTGTAAACGGACAAATCAGCTGACTGTATTGACTCAGCAGTTGGAGGAAGGAGGTCGTCAGCACCTCCTGACTGTGTGTTCAGCATACGACGTTAATACACTGAATACATCTATGCGAGGGAAACATTTAATGTAGTGTAAACGGGCAAATCAGCTGACTGTATTGACTCAGCAGTTGAAGGAAGGAGGTCGTCAGCACCTCCTGACTGTGTGTTCAGCATACGACGTTAATACACTGAATACATCTATGCGAGGGAAACATTTAATGTAGTGTAAACGGGCAAATCAGCTGACTGTATTGACTCAGCAGTTGAAGGAAGGAGGTCGCAGCACCTCCTGACTGTGTGTTCAGCACACGACGTTAATACACTGAATACATCTATGCGATGGATATATTTATTAGTGTAAACGGACAAATCAGCTGACTGTATTGACTCAGCAGTTGAAGGAAGGAGGTCGTCAGCACCTCCTGACTGTGTGTTCAGCACTCGACGTTAATACACTGAATACATCTATGCGATGGATATATTTATTAGTGTAAACGGACAAATCAGCTGACTGTATTGACTCAGCAGTTGAAGGAAGGAGGTCGTCAGCACCTCCTGACTGTGTGTTCAGCATACGACGTTAATACACTGAATACATCTATGCGAGGGAAACATTTAATGTAGTGTAAACGGGCAAATCAGCTGACTGTATTGACTCAGCAGTTGGAGGAAGGAGGTCGTCAGCACCTCCTGACTGTGTGTTCAGCACACGACGTTAATACACTGAATACATCTATGCGATGGAAACATTTAATGTAGTGTAAACGAACAAATCAGCTGACTGTATTGACTCAGCAGTTGAAGGAAGGAGGTCGTCAGCACCTCCTGACTGTGTGTTCAGCACACGACGTTAATACACTGAATACATCTATGTGATGGAAACATTTAATGTAGTGTAAACGGGCAAATCAGCTGACTGTATTGACTCAGCAGTTGGAGGAAGGAGGTCGTCAGCACCTCCTGACTGTGTGTTCAGCACACGACGTTAATACACTGAATACATCTATGCGATGGAAACATTTAATGTAGTGTAAACGGGCAAATCAGCTGACTGTATTGACTCAGCAGTTGGAGGAAGGAGGTCGTCAGCACCTCCTGACTGTGTGTTCAGCACACGACGTTAATACACTGAATACATCTATGTGATGGAAACATTTAATGTAGTGTAAACGGGCAAATCAGCTGACTGTATTGACTCAGCAGTTGGAGGAAGGAGGTCGTCAGCACCTCCTGACTGTGTGTTCAGCATACGACGTTAATACACTGAATACATCTATGTGATGGAAACATTTAATGTAGTGTAAACGGACAAATCAGCTGACTGTATTGACTCAGCAGTTGGAGGAAGGAGGTCGTCAGTACCTCCTGACTGTGTGTTCAGCATACGACGTTAATACACTGAATACATCTGTGCGATGGAAACATTTAATGTAGTGTAAACGGACAAATCAGCTGACTGTATTGACTCAGCAGTTGGACGAAGGAGGTCGTCAGCACCTCCTGACTGTGTGTTCAGCACACAACGTTAATACACTGAATACATCTGTGCGATGGAAACATTTAATGTAGTGTAAACGGACAAATCAGCTGACTGTATTGACTCAGCAGTTGGAGGAAGGAGGTCGTCAGCATCTCCTGACTGTGTGTTCAGCAAACGACGTTAACACACTGAATACATCTATGCGATGGAAACATTTAATGTAGTGTAAACGGACAAATCAGCTGACTGTATTGACTCAGCAGTTGGAGGAAGGGGGTCGTCAGCACCTCCTGACTGTGTGTTCAGCACACGACGTTAATACACTGAATACATCTATGTGATGGAAACATTTAATGTAGTGTAAACGGACAAATCAGATGACTGTATTGACTCATCAGTTGGAGTAAGGAGGTCATCAGCACCTCCTGACTGTGTGTTCAGCACACGACGTTAATACACTGAATACATCTATGCGATGGATATATGTATTAGTGTAAACGGACAAATCAGCTGACTGTATTGACTCAGCAGTTAGAGGAAGGAGGTCGTCAGCACCTCCTGACTGTGTGTTCAGCACACGACGTTAATACACTGAATACATCTATGCGATGGAAACATTTAATGTAGTGTAAACGGACAAATCAGCTGACTGTATTGACTCAGCAGTTGAAGGAAGGAGGTCGTCAGCACCTCCTGACTGTGTGTTCAGCACACGACGTTAATACACTGAATACATCTATGTGATGGAAACATTTAATGTAGTGTAAACGGGCAAATCAGCTGACTGTATTGACTCAGCAGTTGGAGGAAGGAGGTCGTCAGCACCTCCTGACTGTGTGTTCAGCACACGACGTTAATACACTGAATACATCTATGTGATGGAAACATTTAATGTAGTGTAAACGGACAAATCAGCTGACTGTATTGACTCAGCAGTTAGAGGAAGGAGGTCGTCAGCACCTCCTGACTGTGTGTTCAGCATACGACGTTAATACACTGAATACATCTGTGCGATGGAAACATTAAATGTAGTGTAAACGGACAAATCAGCTGACTGTATTGACTCAGCAGTTGGAGGAAGGAGGTCGTCAGCACCTCCTGACTGTATGTTCAGCACACAACGTTAATACACTGAATACATCTGTGCGATGGAAACATTTAATGTAGTGTAAACGGACAAATCAGCTGACTGTATTGACTCAGCAGTTGGAGGAAGGAGGTCGTCAGCACCTCCTGACTGTGTGTTCAGCAAACGACGTTAATACACTGAATACATCTATGCGATGGAAACATTTAATGTAGTGTAAACGGACAAATCAGCTGACTGTATTGACTCAGCAGTTGGAGGAAGGAGGTCGTCAGCACCTCCTGACTGTGTGTTCAGCACACAACGTTAATACACTGAATACATCTGTGCGATGGAAACATTTAATGTAGTGTAAACGGACAAATCAGCTGACTGTATTGACTCAGCAGTTGGCTGAAGGAGGTCGTCAGCACCTCCTGACTGTGTGTTCAGCACACGACGTTAATACACTGAATACATCTATGCGAGGGAAACATTTAATTCCTTTAATAAAATGTTCGACTTAAACGTGATTTTTCACAGGGTAAAAATATGTTTATACAATTTACACGAGAAATAAATGATTTTAACATTAGAGATTTTAGTAAAAAGAATAACCATGTTACAAAAGTATAAAATAAAGTGTTGTTAGTTACTTCAATACTTTATGGAGCCAATATAAAACTATGATTCATTGGGACAAATTAAAATAAGTTTATAAATTGGATTATTTTGTTAACCATTTATATAAATCCAATGTTATAAATAAACAAAATGTTCATTTTGAAAGGATATAGTGCTATGACTGTTATACAGCTTAAGAATATTAATCCTGTTGTTGATTTTTTAATTAGCTAAACTTCTAATAACTAGATTTTATTAATGTATTAACTTAATAAGAAAACTCTGTATTTCAAATCGGGGCAACGCAAGGCGTTGAATCGTATCAATGTCAATTTGATATCCGCCTTTGAATGTTCAGACGGATAAATCAACTTGAACACGATTCTGTCATGTTTGTATTACTATGTTTTATGACAGGGAAATGTTTATCTTACGTTGTTATTCGTGTTAACAAAAGGGTTCATCTAAATTGTATGACTGTTATAGAAGAAAATAACAAAACTAAATAATTCTTATTCTAATTTAAGTTTTTACACAGGTACACAGAGTTTGTGAACTGTGTTTGTTCATGACACAGAGATTGTTGTGCTTCAGGCGTTTTTCAGCAATAATAAGTTCAAAGGAAACTTTATTTTAATTTATTATTATCATAATGTTTATTACATAAGTGTGTTAAATTTATAGATGTATTATTTTAAGCTATCGTTAACTAATCTTTGGCACTGTTAAAAATAATTTCCAATTAGGTGTAATATATTTAACGGTGGGTAGTAAAATCGTATAGCACATTTAAGTTGGCCAATTTGTAAATGTAACACAACTATATAAATAAAATCGATGTAAAAAATATAACTGTAAAACGTAAGATACGTTGAGCTACAAAAATGTATTCCTCACGAATTTTCGATCAGTCTGCTTTTCTTTACTATTTCAACATCCTTCGTTGAAACTTATTTGGGATACGTTTGATAATAAAAAAATATATATTTGTTTTGAAAATGTATGTGAAATAACTGTTCTAACACTGCACAGAATGTAAGATAAATCTATTGTATAAGCTGGGTCTGTGAAAAGGAAATATTAACACAATATCAAATAGTTTCAACATTATTCACGGATTCATAAGTCACAGTAAAACTGCTATAAACTGGCTTTTAGATCTTTAGAAGAGATGGGAGCCTTTTAACAGATTGGTATTCTCGACATACTGCAACGACCATGAGATTGAACACTGGTATATACTGGTAGGCAGGTGCTGGGTTGTGTGTGGAAAACCTTACTATAGCGTTTTGTTGTGGGGAAGTAAAATGAAATACATCTAATTCCTGTAATACCATTAATGCATTTGATAACTGATAGGAATCAAAACTTTGAATTTAAGTTTTTGTACTCTTTTTTTATCTTTTCACAAATCACAAAATATATATAGTTTGAGTGTAGCTTGAGACAGTTTTAAGACAGTGCAGTTTGGATAGTGTGTATCTTTAATACTGCACTGTTCATTAATACTAGAAATATAAGAGGACTATTCTAATAAATGTATGACACTAATGGGGCGAATGTTTAAAGGTCAAACCATGTCGCCACTTCACCGGAAAGTTCTGAGACTATCAAATAGCTCAGTTTAATTACATCAAGTGCGAGGGACTTTGTGGTGGTGGGTTGGTCTATCACTTAACACTTGTAATGGCGTTACAATATTGGTCATGGTTGGGTGATAAGGAAGTAAGTGGGTTAAATTTCAAACAGTACAGCTTATTTTATACTATGAGGCACTATGGCTATAGTGATCAAATCATCGTTCCATATTTTAGTCTTGGCCATTAATACTGGAGCTGTATTGTAATGACGCTTGGATTCGAATCCAGGAAATAACGGATTCACATCACATTCAAATAAGAGTGAAGTGGAAAGGCTTTACCCACTCGTTTGGCACCAATTATATAACTAGTTTCGAAATGAATTGTGAAAAAAGGCATTGTAAAACCTATAGATAAGCACTATAATGTTAGAAAGGGTTAGCTTTCTACTTAACTTATTATGTGATAACTCCTACGTTTTTTGATTATATTATAATCATTAAGTTTAGTATAAGCATACAAATAAGAGAATATTTCAATACATTACCAGACATTAGGCGAGCTTCAAGTAAAATTGGTTACAAGAAACAGCTTACAACGAAATAAACTGTAGTTAACTGTAGATTAAAATTTTTAATTGAGCTATTTATAACACTGAGTAAAAACCCATTATCTTTGCTCTATTTGAATCACTGAACTGTATATGATGACTGTATCTGGACGGGACGGCTTCTTTGTCAGAGACTGGTACAGTTAATGGGGTTTCCTTTGTCTTAGCTAGCGTGTTTACGAATGCTCTGGGGAGTTAGTTTGAATGTAGGAAATCTGATTGAAATTGATTTATTCCCAGTTGTACACAATCAGTATAATTACAAATCAACGTGTGTATGTGTGCATATGTATATGTTCCCTATGGAATCCTAAACCGCTCAACCGAATTTAATGACATTTTGCATAGTAATTAATTATAGGCCAGGAAGGTTTAAAACAATAAATAGGAATGTTTCATCCCACTGGCCTTAGAAGCTGCAATGCAATTCATGTGAAACAAAGATTTGTCATAGGTTAATTAATATAGGTTACATAGTTTTTAAAATATGAACTTTAAAGAGAAAAACACATACGTGCAGACAAACGGAAAACTAGGCAAAGGAAACCCATGTTCATGTAGTAAAAAGTGTTTATCTTGCCTCAAGGTATGATAAACACATTCCTTGAGGAGAGTAATTCTCTGTACACCTTTGTCCAAAGAGTTACGAGACACCCTGTATGTACAATTTTGGGTTACGATTTGGAGCCCAGTAAACACTACATATAGAATGGTGTGCACGGAGGTTTGAACGGAATGAGGAAACCCGTTGCAAATGCGTCGCAGTTAAGATAAACACTCTGTAGTCCACCAACAAGCCTGTGTTTTCTGTTACTTGGCCGATCCCAGGGCCGACAGTTCGACAGATGATTTGTCCTCAAGACCACCGTACTGTTTGCTCGGACTGTCTTCTTTGCTTGGTATAATTTTAATGCAAAGTAACTTAAATGAATTACATACATAAGCAAATAAAAAAATAAAAAATATAATCGAAGTCTATCCTAAATGAAAGGGTTCTTCAACAGTTATTCTTAGTTTCAGGCTGTTTATAAAATGTAATACAAGTTTTAAAGATTTAGGGTTTTTACGAAAAATAAGTTTCTAGCGCAAGAAGACTCTATTTGCTAGATACATGTAGCTAGTACAGTGTTATTCTAGTGTGTGATAAATAATATTTGTAGCTTCAATTTTTATTATAGTCTCTGAATAACTTTGCTAACGATTACAAAAGTTAAATTACCAGGTTGTCGAGTGATTCTATGTAATCCAGTTATCGGATAACGAACGTTCCGGGAACTGGTATAATATTTTTAGATATTGACCAATATAATTTAAGGTCTTATTGCCTAAATTATTAAATAAATGAGTTAAAAATGATTTGTTAGCGTTTTTATGCTAACAAATTTAATATATTCAAGTAATTTTTTCCGAATTCCTTATTACACGTATTATACCTTTTTTGGGTATGTGTAAATTGTACACAACGGGCAGTTAGAGATTAACACTATATCTTTATTCTGGACAGATTTTCTTAACTGAAGAAGAAATATATTTTACGCGATACATAAACGCTATAAATAACGTATAATTGAGATAATAATCAAATCAGAAATGCAAATAAATGCTCAGCCATATTTTGTTCTCTGTTACAAAATGCAATCCGAAACCCCATCTAAAAGTGTCAGATCCTTAACACGTAATCTAATTATTCAAATCAGGCAGGAAATCGTTTTGCAGTCTGGCAATGCGACTCTGACGTTTGGCGAGGGTGAGTGGGGGAGGGAGGGAGGCGATTGAAGTATCTTTCAATTTAAATATTGTAAAAAATAAATGAGATTCATTCAGTCACTCTGCTAGTTTATTATAAAATAAAACAAAGTACAAGAATCTTAATCTTGTTTATTCGTTATTGGAGTTATTTGCTTGTATAATCTTATTTATTCAACTTCTGGAATATTCATCTCGTATTACCACAAAACAATTTACGTTTGTTATGAACTTTAAAAAGTTACCATAGTGAACTTAGCAAACAACTGCTATAATAGTTTGTCTATTGCTTTGGTATCCTATATATCCCTAGTTAAAAAGCATTTATATTGGTTTTATATTACTAATAACCAGGGGGTCCAAGCGTTACTCGGGAACGGTCAGTCAGTTTGTTTAGATGACTTGGAATAGTTTTTCACCACGTCCAACACCTTTCGAGCAGACTTACTTAGCTTATTTGCTTCTTTTCTGCATTTTAAGGTAACTCCAGTTGTTATTGTAGCTCAGTGTCCCTTTGATTCATTTTGGACATGAAATGTCCACAATGAATGTAATATTCATTCAATAGTTTTAGTCACTGTTCTCAGTAAATCACATGTTAACACCTCAACTGCATGAGTATTAGTTGGACAGTTCACTGATTGTTTATAAACAGCTGTTATGGTTATTTTGTTTTCATATTAAACTCCTTGAGCCCAATGTTAATTTTTGAAATTTTGAAAGTCGTTTTTTACATAATTAGATTTTTCCTGGGGATGAGATATGTCTAAAACTTATTTTTAACTCAGAAATTAGTTAATGACAACTTTTGAAGGAAATCGTTAGAACCGTTTCTGAGATCAGAGTTGCAAGCAATCAAGCAAGCAAACCTTACTCATATTAGAGTATAGGATAGGGTAGGACAGGATACAACAGTTATTTATAATCGACTACTAAATAGATTTACTTTTATTTTACCAAAAACAATGTCATGTACAACTATACCAAATACTGATAGATGTATACTAATATAACTTAAAATATAACTTCACTGTTATACTGTTATAAAATATAACAGTATAACTCCTTAGATACTGTTTTGAAAGTTGTAACCAGTTTATTATTGTTTTACGATCATGTTTATTTTGTACAATTACTTTCTAAATGGTGAATAAACAATTTTACAACCAAATAACATTCACATAAACGTTGGAAAACAAAACTTAACCCCAATTGTTTTATTTATATCCTGTAGTAAACAAATTGCACCAATAATTTATTTAATAATAACAAATATATATTTATTGTAAAAAAATACACAAATAGTTATTTCATAGGAATAAAACAAAATCAAAAGCTGGAATAAAGTTTTACTGATTTATTATTAGATTGCTTTGATAATGTTTATTAATTGCATAAATTTAAATTACGTTGAGACTTTATATGAAATAACTCAAAGGAGACTAAGGAGACTAGTTGCCCGACACTAGGCTAGGAGGCTAGGAGACTAGTTGCCCGACACTAGGCTAGGAGGCTAGGAGACTAGTTGCCCGGCACTAGGCTAGGAGGCTAGGAGACTAGTTGCCCGACACTAGGCTAGGAGGCTAGGAGACTAGTTGCCCGACACTAGGCTAGGAGGCTAGGAGACTAGTTGCCCGGCACTAGGCTAGGAGGCTAGGAGACTAGTTGCCCGGCACTAGGCTAGGAGGCTAGGAGACTAGTTGCCCGACACTAGGCTAGGGGACTAGGAGACTAGTTGCCCGAACTAGGCTAGGAGACTAGGAGACTAGTTGCCCGACACTAGGCTAGGAGACTAGGAGACTAGTTGCCCGGCACTAGGCTAGGAGGCTAGGAGACTAGTTGCCCGGCACTAGGCTAGGAGGCTAGGAGACTAGTTGCCCGGCACTAGGCTAGGAGGCTAGGAGACTAGTTGCCCGACACTAGGCTAGGGGACTAGGAGACTAGTTGCCCGACACTAGGCTAGGAGACTAGGAGACTAGTTGCCCGACACTAGGCTAGGAGACTAGGAGACTAGTTGCCCGGCACTAGGCTAGGAGACTAGGAGACTAGTTGCCCGACACTAGGCTAGGAGACTAGGAGACTAGTTGCCCGGCAGTAGGCCAGGAGACTAAGGAGACTAGTTGCCCGGCACTAGGCTAGGAGGCTAGGATACTAGTTGCCCGACACTAGGCTAGGAGACTAGGAGACTAGTTGCCCGGCACTAGGCTAGGAGGCTAGGAGACTAGTTGCCCGGCAGTAGGCTAGGAGGCTAGGAGACTAGTTGCCCGACACTAGGCTAGGAGACTAGGAGACTAGTTGCCCGACACTAGGCTAGGAGACTAAGGAGACTAGTTGCCCAGCACTAGGCTAGGAGGCTAGGAGACTAGTTGCCCGACACTAGGCTAGGAGGCTAAGAGACTAGTTGCCCGGCACTAGGCTAGGAGGCTAGGAGACTAGTTGCCCGACACTAGGCTAGGAGACTAGGAGACTAGTTGCCCGACACTAGGCTAGGAGACTAGGAGACTAGTTGCCCGGCAGTAGGCTAGGAGACTAAGGAGACTAGTTGCCCGGCACTAGGCTAGGAGGCTAGGAGACTAGTTGCCCGACACTAGGCTAGGAGACTAGGAGACTAGTTGCCCGACAATAGGCTAGGAGACTAGGAGACTAGTTGCCCGACACTAGGCTAGGAGACAAGGAGACTAGTTGCCCGGCACTAGGCTAGGAGGCTAGGAGACTAGTTTCCCGGCAGTAGGCTAGGAGGCTAGGAGACTAGTTGCCCGACACTAGGCTAGGAGACTAGGAGACTAGTTGCCCGTCAGTAGGCTAGGAGACTAAGGAGACTAGTTGCCCGGCACTAAGCTAGGAGGCTAGGAGACTAGTTGCCCGGCACTAGGCTAGGAGGCTAGGAGACTAGTTGCCCGGCACTAGGCTAGGAGGCTAGGAGACTAGTTGCCCGACACTAGGCTAGGAGACTAGGAGACTAGTTGCCCGACACTAGGCTAGGAGACTAGGAGACTAGTTGCCCGGCAGTAGGCTAGGAGACTAAGGAGACTAGTTGCCCGGCACTAGGCTAGGAGACTAGGAGACTAGTTGCCCGGCAGTAGGGTAGGAGACTAAGGAGACTAGTTGCCCGGCACTAGGCTAGGAGGCTAGGAGACTAGTTGCCCGGCACTAGGCTAGGAGGCTAGGAGACTAGTTGCCCGGCACTAGGCTAGGAGACTAAGGAGACTAGTTGCCCGGCACTAGGCTAGGAGGCTAGGAGACTAGTTGCCCGGCACTAGGCTAGGAGGCTAGGAGACTAGTTGCCCGGCACTAGGCTAGGAGGCTAGGAGACTAGTTGCCCGGCACTAGGCTAGGAGGCTAGGAGACTAGTTGCCCGGCACTAGGCTAGGAGGCTAGGAGACTAGTTGCCCGGCACTAGGCTAGGAGGCTAGGAGACTAGTTGCCCGGCACTAGGCTAGGAGGCTAGGAGACTAGTTGCCCGGCACTAGGCTAGGAGGCTAGGAGACTAGTTGCCCGGCACTAGGCTAGGAGGCTAGGAGACTAGTTGCCCGGCACTAGGCTAGGAGGCTAGGAGACTAGTTGCCCGGCACTAGGCTAGGAGGCTAGGAGACTAGTTGCCCGGCACTAGGCTAGGAGGCTAGGAGACTAGTTGCCCGGCACTAGGCTAGGAGGCTAGGAGACTAGTTGCCCGGCACTAGGCTAGGAGGCTAGGAGACTAGTTGCCCGGCACTAGGCTAGGAGGCTAGGAGACTAGTTGCCCGGCACTAGGCTAGGAGGCTAGGAGACTAGTTGCCCGACACTAGGCTAGGAGACTAGGAGACTAGTTGCCCGACAATAGGCTAGGAGACTAGGAGACTAGTTGCCCGACACTAGGCTAGGAGACTAGGAGACTAGTTGCCCGGCACTAGGCTAGGAGGCTAGGAGACTAGTTTCCCGGCAGTAGGCTAGGAGGCTAGGAGACTAGTTGCCCGACACTAGGCTAGGAGACTAGGAGACTAGTTGCCCGTCAGTAGGCTAGGAGACTAAGGAGACTAGTTGCCCGGCACTAAGCTAGGAGGCTAGGAGACTAGTTGCCCGGCACTAGGCTAGGAGGCTAGGATACTAGTTGCCCGGCACTAGGCTAGGAGGCTAGGAGACTAGTTGCCCGACACTAGGCTAGGAGACTAGGAGACTAGTTGCCCGACACTAGGCTAGGAGACTAGGAGACAAGTTGCCCGGCAGTAGGCTAGGAGACTAAGGAGACTAGTTGCCCGGCACTAGGCTAGGAGACTAGGAGACTAGTTGCCCGGCAGTAGGCTAGGAGACTAAGGAGACTAGTTGCCCGGCACTAGGCTAGGAGGCTAGGAGACTAGTTGCCCGGCACTAGGCTAGGAGGCTAGGAGACTAGTTGCCCGGCACTAGGCTAGGAGACTAAGGAGACTAGTTGCCCGGCACTAGGCTAGGAGGCTAGGAGACTAGTTGCCCGGCACTAGGCTAGGAGGCTAGGAGACTAGTTGCCCGGCACTAGGCTAGGAGGCTAGGAGACTAGTTGCCCGGCACTAGGCTAGGAGGCTAGGAGACTAGTTGCCCGGCACTAGGCTAGGAGGCTAGGAGACTAGTTGCCCGGCACTAGGCTAGGAGGCTAGGAGACTAGTTGCCCGGCACTAGGCTAGGAGGCTAGGAGACTAGTTGCCCGGCACTAGGCTAGGAGGCTAGGAGACTAGTTGCCCGGCACTAGGCTAGGAGGCTAGGAGACTAGTTGCCCGGCACTAGGCTAGGAGGCTAGGAGACTAGTTGCCCGGCACTAGGCTAGGAGGCTAGGAGACTAGTTGCCCGGCACTAGGCTAGGAGGCTAGGAGACTAGTTGCCCGGCACTAGGCTAGGAGGCTAGGAGACTAGTTGCCCGGCACTAGGCTAGGAGGCTAGGAGACTAGTTGCCCGGCACTAGGCTAGGAGGCTAGGAGACTAGTTGCCCGGCACTAGGCTAGGAGGCTAGGAGACTTGTTGCCCGGCACTAGGCTAGGAGGCTAGGAGACTAGTTGCCCGGCACTAGGCTAGGAGGCTAGGAGACTAGTTGCCCGGCACTAGGCTAGGAGGCTAGGAGACTAGTTGCCCGGCACTAGGCTAGGAGGCTAGGAGACTAGTTGCCCGGGACTAGGCTAGGAGGCTAGGAGACTAGTTGCCCGGCACTAGGCTAGGAGGCTAGGAGACTAGTTGCCCGGCACTAGGCTAGGAGGCTAGGAGACTAGTTGCCCGGCACTAGGCTAGGAGGCTAGGAGACTAGTTGCCCGGCACTAGGCTAGGAGGCTAGGAGACTAGTTGCCCGGCAGTAAGCTAGGAGGCTAGGAGACTAGTTGCCTGGCACTAGGCTAGGAGGCTAGGAGACTTGTTGCCCGGCACTAGGCTAGGAGGCTAGGAGACTAGTTGCCCGGCAGTAGGCTAGGAGGCTAGGAGACTAGTTGCCCGGCACTAGGCTAGGAGGCTAGGAGACTAGTTGCCCGGCACTAGGCTAGGAGGCTAGGAGACTAGTTGCCCGGCACTAGGCTAGGAGGCTAGGAGACTAGTTGCCCGGCAGTAGGCTAGGAGGCTAGGAGACTAGTTGCCCGGCACTAGGCTAGGAGGCTAGGAGACTAGTTGCCCGGCACTAGGCTAGGAGGATAGGAGACTAGTTGCCCGGCACTAGGCTAGGAGGCTAGGAGACTAGTTGCCCGGCACTAGGCTAGGAGGCTAGGAGACTAGTTGCCCGGCACTAGGCTAGGAGGCTAGGAGACTAGTTGCCCGGTACTAGGCTAGGAGGCTAGGAGACTAGTTGCCCGGCACTAGGCTAGGAGGCTAGGAGACTAGTTGCCCGGCACTAGGCTAGGAGGCTAGGAGACTAGTTGCCCGGCACTAGGCTAGGAGGCTAGGAGACTAGTTGCCCGGCATTAGGCTAGGAGACTAGGAGACTCCCGTCTCAAGGGTAAATCTCTTGTTCGACCCACTTCTAGCAAAAGTCCAACCCACACGTAAGTAATAATAATTTATTTCAGATGTTTTTTATAATATATATATTTTGTTTGGATTGAAAGTAACCGATTAATAGCACATAGACAACGAAATAAATTCATTGAAGTTACATAAGGGTTACTGTTGCGACATTTATATTACTTGAGCACGAATATGTCATAGACCAGTAAAGTGTTACGGGTTGTAAACTTAATTAAAAATAAATAAACTATAAACTATTTAAGGACATGAGGTTAACTTTGCTGATTAAGATGACAACACGTAAACAGTAACAAAAATACAAACATCATAACATTAAAGAACAGGTGATATATTTTAACTCATATAACACCGGTCTTAAATGAAATAAATTTAAGATTTTCTTGAGAACCTGCACTTACAGACCAGCAAGCTTGTTGAACGTACCAGTACACGGTTTGCTACAATAACGTTCCAGTTCAACTAAAAATCAAGTTCAGCCAGCGTTGATTAGTTTATAATTCACCTCAGCAGCGAGAGTAATTCTCAAATAAAGCAGTAATCCCCAATCACCCCTTGTACAAACCTACCAGCGTAACCTTGGCCAACGAATGTTTACTGTTATGTCTTACAACCTAGTACATAACTGATTTACCGCACATATTCCACCAGATCTCACTTTTTTTGTTGAAACATTTAAATTTGATACATTGTCCTTCCTATCCCCTAAAACACTTAATCCTACTTCCTACTAATATTATAAATGTGTATGTTTGGATGAATGTTTGGATATTTGGAGTTCCATCACACAAAAACTTACATATCACATTAACATATAGACCTGATACATTATATAACTACATCCAACATTAGGGCTCCACCCCATGGGCCCTGTAAGATCCAATGCAAATCTTAAGGGAGGATACCATTTATAAAATTACCAGCTGTAGTTAAAATGTTTGTCAGTTACTGCAAAGGAAGTTATTCGGGTAAAACATAAACACAGATTTTATAGTGATGGTCAGGTTAATATTTCAAATGTGTTCTTTTTTTCAAAATGTAATTTTCTACGAGCGAAGCCACGGGTAACAACTGGTCAGTAAGTAAATTAAACAAGCTGTTTTTGAAATTATATACGTAATTATTTTCGTATTTAAAAATAGTAACACATAAAGGCAAGTGTATAAAACGTATGGTTGTTCTAAGATTTATTTTAGACTTTAAATGAGATGCATGGACGCTTACTACATGGAAACCCCAAGCCGGTTAGTTCTGAATTCGCATTTAGCTTTGAAAATTGTATATCCTGTTAATTTTTGCTTTTAAGGAAATTTGCTATAACTTCAACAATTTCAAAGTAAAGAAGAAATTGGAATAAACACAAAACAGATGTTACTTTACGCCTATTGCTTATTCAACCTGATATTCTAAGCCTTAATAAGAACATTTGAGTCTCTTGAGTAAGATTCCAAAACTGCATTCGCAATACATTTTGCACTGATACCCGTATACGAGTGCTCCAGATAGTTTCCACCTTCATATCACGATACCATGTTTACTACCATGTTCAATAAAATTAATTAACTAATTATTAGTGTCATCTGATAAATACATATACTATTAGTAAGTACTAAGTAAGTAAGTTACCATAATGTAGTTTTTTTAATTTATTTATTTTTTGAAATAATGTGTAAATGATAGAGGGATACCTCCTAGAATAATAAAATAAAACCAACACCACTTGAACTAAAATTTCATTAAATGCTCCGTTTAAATTCCTAGAATCAGCCGGTTAAATTACTCTACAGTTCTACTAAAACAATAAAACGATTCGCTTCAATAACAAGTCATGTGTTGTTATCGGCATTATTACATTCTTTGAAATATTTATCTGTTGCAAATCATTATTAAAGTTTTTCTAATGTTTTGAAAGGCAATATTGGTAAATGTATCAAGAACTGTTACATAAATGATTGACAGGCATATATAAAGCTATTATTTACAAATTTTGGTTTACTCAGTTAATTTAGAGCATTTCACTTACTATAAATTAAGTTTCCTAAAACACTTAAAGTTTGAGGAATTGGAGGATATGATATAAACTGAAATAACTGTTTAATTTGTTAGGAAAGAATTTAAACTGTGGTGAGACACCTTGGTGGTATCCAAAACAGTATTTAACTTCTTTTGATATATAAATTGTTAAAATTGTACTTGTATATTTTAAATTTGGTTATAAATGTATTCAGCCAATACAATATATAAAATATCTAATATTCAAGCGATTTTGACATCGTGCCTATTCTGTCATATCCAAACAGATATATATTGTTTTGTAGTGTTATAGGATTTTTAGTTCAAACATGCGTTGCATTTAAACAGCCTTCAGTCTCTAGCAGAAGGTGCAGAAGGAGATTTATTTTGTTGTTTTTAATTGTATACCTGTAAGAGCTGATGACAATATATATATATTGCAATATATATATTGCAAAACTTTGTCATCAGCTCTTACAGGTATACAATTAAAAACAACAAAATAAATCTCTCACAGCAAAGTAAACTATAAAAAATATACATCTTAATATTAACGATTTAAGTCTCAATAATGACTATAACTGAGGGCGTGTTACATGGTTGTGACACAGTGTCTCCCAGCAAAGGAGTTGTCATATTGTTCAGGGGGAATCGATTTTCCTGTTGCCTCGAGTACACTAATAACACTTAAATAACTTAAAATGCATTTGTATAACTAAAAAACTAGTTTTAAAGGCATTATTAAAAAATAATTTGCTCTAATATATTCATAATGTTTAATTACTTTATATATTATTAATACTTTAAAAGTATGTTTATATTTCAAAAGCGAGAACGGAAGCGATCTTTATTTTGTATTTCTCGTTTTTGATATGACACTCGTCTAAAAGACCTTCCAAAAAACTTTTACACTGACGTAGTAAGCTTTTGTTATCCTTGCCAGAACAATAAGCATTCTGTTTTTGTTCTTTGCTTTGGCCCCAGGTATTGTTGGCAGAATGAAAACCGGAGCTTAAATATCAAAGATGTAGCTTCCAGCAAACGTATCACCCTGTGAGGATTAATTAACCTGTGTTGGTTTTATTCAGGATAACAATAATAGTCTTCCAGAGTTTATTTTACTCGCCAAGGGTTTCATCAAATTATACCTTTAACGACACAACCTTATATTCTAAGACCTAACAGGGCTGTTGAGTTCATGTAGACCTCTTGAATACAGTTCCAAACCTGCACTTATGTATATGTATACTAGTTCTTCATATGGTATGCATTTTAATATCACATCAAAGAGAAATAACTACAGATGTAGCTTAATTATTAAATCACATACATGTATTTAACTATTTTTTCCCTGGGATTTCGTACTTCATTGAAATTCCATCGTGCAACTTAGCTACTAAAACAATGTTTGATGTTTGTACAATAACATGTTTTATAATGCCAGATATAAACTGGAATAGTGTAGAACGAGGTTTTGTGAAAAATAAAGTGATTGAGGTGAGCGTAACTCTTATTTGGCTATCAAAACATAATGCTGTTTACTATTGAGGTGAGCGTAACTCTTACTTGGCTATCAAAACATAATGCTGTTTACTATTGAGGTGAGCGTAACTCTTACTTGGCTATCAAAACATAATGCTGTTTACTATTGAGGTGAGCGAAACTCTTACTTGGCTATCAAAACATAATGCTGTTTACTATTGAGGTGAG
Organism: Allygus modestus; assembly: GCA_963675035.1. Classification (NCBI taxonomy): domain Eukaryota; kingdom Metazoa; phylum Arthropoda; class Insecta; order Hemiptera; family Cicadellidae; genus Allygus; species Allygus modestus. The sequence continues at coordinate 3,405,240 of OY776115.1, forward strand.
CGTAACTCTTACTTGGCTATCAAAACATAATGCTGTTTACACTTTACGGTGCGTAGGGCTCCAGCGAAATCCTCTATATTATTTTCCTCCAAATTACCATCATATCATCTGTCCACTTTCTACAACTCATCTACTACGGCCTGTCTCCAAGACTCGGGATATCCTACAGCTCCTGCTGAAGCACTTGAAGCAACTCGTAAACAGACTCGGAAGCTCAGCCCCAGAAGCTGAAGCACAGGCTACCTCAATGCTGAGAGCTGATTACACACTCATCTGAAAGGTATGTACAACTAGCTTCTATTACAATCAGCTATGAATATTACATTTTATTTCAATTCATACCATCACTATTTTGAAATTATTCTCTTCTTAAAAATATTTTATTTCTTATTTGTAAATATTACAAAACCACTTGTAGATGATACTTTAACTTACTACTACATTTACTGTAGATTTAACCTTCAATTACAACTTATAACAGCTACTGATAGACATAATATTTACTTGAAGCTGGTATTCTAAAATGTAATATTACCATTTAGATTAATAATAATATTTTGGAGTAACGACGCTGGCAATAGGCTCAAAAATAAATTACTTGTTGAGGGGATGGCTGTCGTGTTATATTCACGCTGGATTGTTATTTATGGTCTGAAACACAGTTCAATTTAACACACGCAATTGAGGATTTGTATAACGTAAATTATTTTTCGTACTGCCTTTTAAATTAATGTAAAAGTAAAGATTAAATATTTGGTATAAATGTAAATTATAAAGTTATATAAGTAACTAAAACATTACATTCAAAGTTATGAAAAAAATTGATTATTCAGGTGAAAGTAAAAAAATCTAATAATGTGCTGTTCAGAAAAAAAACCAAATCAATAACTATTCACATAAACACAAAACGTATTTAAAAATACCAAGAAGGTGGCGGCTTGATAATATACCAATTATAACAGTAAAAATTAATTTATAATAATCTACATAAATTGTTTAATATTTTTCAAAAATAAACAAGGTAGTTTTGAACAAAATCAACATGTCCAAACAAGTAAAGATTAGAAATAGTATAAAAAACCTGAAATTATTGTGTGTTAATGCAATGGTGTAACCATTTATATTTATATCATACATACACAATAACGCTATATAACTAGTAAATATGACATTAATTTTTAACTATGGTTTATTTATAATTATATCTATTGCTGTGCCTCAAGTTGTTGTATAATTCAAATGAGAAACATGGACATTCAAAAATAAAAAATATGTTTGTTTAAAACAAATCCACGCTATTATGGTTCACGTATAGTTTTACGACTTTGGAATCTTATCACTTTAACCAAATACGGGTACAAACGTTTAATCCGGCTGTTTAAAAATGATGTATCCGGCTACAAACTTGCGCGGGTTAGGCACTCACCATAAAAATCCCGATATAAAAAATATAGTGTTTGATTTTACACAATGATACATAATATAGGAGACCTGCATACCTTCAAGTTATAAACTAAGGTAAACAAGTTCCTTGGTTACATTTAAGTCTTTGATGCACAATATTATCATAAATAAGCACCTGGGGCCCTTTTAACGAAAGGTACAAGTTACATAATCACAAGTTTATCTACTCAGATACTTGTAACTACAATTGTACAAGTGCAGGTGTTTCACAAACATGTTTAACAATGATGAAAAAAATAGTTACACCTGTAAAAATTATAATCACAAATACCAAGTGTTTTGAGGTTAAGAAAAATAAGTCGATTCTTGTTGGTAAACAAGCGGTTGTAACCTAATATTGTTTTTTTTGTTACTTTAACATGTCAATTAAAAAGACGCAAGAGATGCTAAGGAGATATTAATTATTCTGATAACAGGAAAATCTTCATCAGATGAAGAATCCCACATTGTAAATTATGATAACTCATTAGAAAGCAAATATCCAATATATAATATATCAATATCAAAAATAATTACACCACAAAAAAGTTACCCACTTATTAGCAGATAGGTAAAAAAGTAAACAATTTAAAACTAATGTAAACTTGTAACTTTTGAAAACTGTAATATTCACAAGAGTAAATATGGAAGTTTTACTGGTTAAAATACTTGTAACGTTTTGTTTGAGTAACACCTGTGACTAAATAACTTACAAGTTTATCTAGATTTACCAGTGAATATGTAACTTGTACCTTCGTGAAACGGGCCCCTGTTGTTAGAGATCTGGCTGCGACACAATCTCTTCAAGTGATGGGTTACACAAATACTAGCACGCGGATATAGTCGGTGGCTCACTTGTAGATTGGAAGTGACAGGATATCAAAGAGGCACTGACGGCTTTATGTGGCATTCAGCAAGGTTAAGCCCATATAGCCTAATGCCAATCCGTGCTACAGTATTAGCTTAATGCCACAACATCATAGATCATGCTGTAAACCAACAAGTGCTTCACAAGTGAACCATGTGAAATAATATAAATAATTGTTGCCTGTTATGTAAATTTGTAGGTAACTTGCTGTAAATGTATCGTTAAAATGCAATTGAGTTTGAAAAGCGTTGTTAAATGAATGAAAAATACAATAATAGTTGTTGGCTAAGAATTTTCATTAGGAATATTTGATTTAATGTTCAGTAATAAGTTTTAAATAATTAATACTTCTACAGAGATTACATGTAAGTAATACATTTTCTAAAGGTACAAATTAAAAAAAATACATTGGGCAAATAGAGAAAATAAATAAATATAGTTAAGTCTTCAAGATTTAAATTTATAATAAAATCATAATTAACTGTATTCCAATTTCCAATAACTTTATTCCAATAATAACACTCGGGTAGAGTATTGTAATTATTGTTATTGTGTGAAAATAATATAAATCAACAAATTCATATGTAGCCACTGAGAGAATATATTGCAATATCTTAGATCCAATACTTACAAAACAAGAAGAAAGCAGTTGCTTTATGTTTCAGAACATTGTTTCCTGCAAAGTTATGCATGGTAGCTGAAGATGAGGTTTTATGAACCCTCACATCGAATTATCCTTTTTACCACAACCTAGAGAAATGTTTAAAAATGAAAGTTTGTTACGGAACTTTTACCTGTAGGACGAGACGTTGTGTAAAGTCAAGGTTGAACACTTATTATTTAACGGTTAAGGATAAAATATATTTTTTTGGAAAATGATTAATTTTTAAATCAACCTTTATCGTAACACCTTATAGATTTTTAACAGAATAAAAAACTACGTCTCGCAACACTGAAATTACATTTACACTTATACTGTAATGTACTACATACAAGTAAAAATACACAAATTATGGCACAAGGAGATCAATTTCAACCAGTTACTCCGGTCATCATCAGGCCCAATCAGAGAATTAATCACTTTACAAAAGGATTATTATTGTCAGACTCTTTGAAACTAAAATAAAAAACTGTTGGACAAATAAAGTGGTTTTTTCTTTTATCTTATTTTTTCGTTAGCTATAAAGTGATGTTTCAAACGCAAGAGTGTATCATATTAAATAGTCTTTTAAATTAAGTTTTACCAATATGGTTTAAATTACTATACGAAAAACTATTTACAAACATGCTAAATAAGGGAGGATTTATAAGAATCACAATCTGTTTTTAACAATAGTATATTTTTAACAAATTAAAGGTCAGAAAATATCTTATAATTAAGGTCTAAGGTATTAAGGTCTAAAATATCTAACTATTAACAAATTATTAACAATTAATTATTAGCTTAGTATAAACGTGTAAAGATATATATTGCCTGAAAATATGAACTCACTGATGATAAGTATAATTATTTAATTTTAGACCATTTATTCTTTTTATCATTATAATATATTCTCATGTACATAATAATTACAAGTACAATCTAGCTAATACATACTAATTCGGTTGTATTTTAACCAAGCATCTAATCAATTACAATTTTGTTTAAATTTAAAGAGTAAGAGTTTTTATGAGTTGTGGTTTAAGTTTTAGTAAATGAGATGAAAAATAACCAAAATGTTAGCAAGAAATTCAGAAATCAATGGTCCTGCAGACATTGGCCATTCCTCTAACACAGCTGACTGGTGCTTATCGTAAATTGCTTCAATTTCTTTCTGGAGCGGAATCAGCATTTTGAACTTTGTTGTGAGTCACAAATATGCATCTTCTCATTTTGTATAAGTATTACAAAATGTTGTAATATTAGTATTTAGAAAGATTTATGAAATATTTAACCTATCGTCTCGAATGTTTTTTAAGTCAAGCTTACACAGTATATAAAATGAATGTGCAATAATTATATATTACAGCTGCAAGCCACATGTAATGAGGGATAATGTTCTAATAAAAATATCTTCACAAAACTAGGTAAGTAGCTAACTAGACTACCATTTAATTTTTGTTATGGTTTGTTACGTACTTTGTAAGGGACAGCTTCTTTGTCGAGGACTGGTAAATTTAATAGGGTTTCCTGTGTCTTATTGGTTTTTTTTATGTAAGTAGCTACTAGACTAGGTAAGTAGGTTAGGGACTAGGTAGGTAACTAACGCATATCCCTTGTCAAAAAGCACAAACAAAGTTAAAAACATAAAAAGTTATTAGTTATAATTATTATAAATGAAGTTTATGGTTTTTTATGATGGATTTTCATTATAAAACAAACAACAAACATACATGTTTACTCTTCCATATCCCAAATGTCAAAAATAAACACTAAATATTACCGTATTTTGATGTCTGTTAAAAATCTAAAACCTCAACTTACAACATTTTAGTTACAAAAAATCAGAACATTTTTAATGTGTTTCAACGTCTTGTTTCAAAAGGAACTACAAGGGTTTTTAAAATATGGATTGTTGACTTAATAAATATCAATTTCCTAGAAAGATATTCACAGTGTTACTTTTAATTTTAGCTCTATTAAAAAATGTATAATCGAGTTCGCACGCAGCAAGCTGACGTGAGGGAAGTGAATTTATTTATTTATATTTTATTGATATCTGAAAACATTGATTTTTTGGCTGTTCTGATGTTTCTGGTTTCATTTACCCGCAATGCTGGGATTAAAATTTTGCGCATTATAAGGTTAGGAGAAAGTCCAATCAGGCTTGAAAGTATGCGTGAGGTTGCTGGGGATGATAAAAGTACACCAACATATGAATAACAGACCTTTCTAATGTTAAATCCCCATAAGAAAACGGACTGTGTTTGGTCGAGTCACATTTTCTTTAATAACTCGGTAAAAATTTATGCTAGAATGACGAGAGAGAGCTTAAAGGTTTTGCCTCACTAATTCCCATTTTTTTAAATGCATTAATTGTACATCCAGGGCTTTTCTGACCCTTTTTGGGCCCAAAAACTCAAAATTTGAAAGACTAATCCCTAAAAAGGGGTTTAGAGTTTTCCGATTGTTTCACCAAACGAACTTGTCTAACTAATTATAGAAAGAAACGTCCCTACCAAATTTGAAGTAAATCGAAAAAAAATGCGACCGCTAGAGTGAAAACACACACACACACACACACACACACACACACACATATATATATATATATATATATATACAAAATTTTTAACGACCCCCATAACGTGTTCTTGGGGTCACGTTAGGTACTGCTTTGGTGGTCCCGGGCTTAAGTTTCCTCGTGCGGGTCATGCTAATAGATCACTTTCCATAGGAAATTCACTAATAACTGGAGATAACTACCGCATCATTAACAAGAGGGTGCTGGTGACAACCGACGCACGAGTCGCTCTGGTTATCAGGAGCTTATCACGTCACTCCCGGGAAGTTGGAGTTAAGTCTTGCTACTGACAACCTGACATCCCTCTGGGATATGTTGAGAAACAAAAACTGAAAGTTCTGAGGACAAAGCCTGGTCTTTGGTAGTTTATTATTATTCCTATTTAGGAATAATACAATTATAATACTTGTTTCCAATTCGAAGGAAATGAGTCCCCAAGGCTAAATAAAACTATTATTAATGCTTCCGTGATGAAATTGAGTATAACTTAATAGGGTCAGGTATGAGCAATATGACTACTTGAATTAATTAATCCATTTTGGAGACCGATTTAAATCTCTTTTAAAGTGATTCGAGGAAATGAGGTTGGAAATAATATGAAAAAAATAAGATCCTTGATTTAATTTAAATGGTTTAATTTCATGACTTTAAATGTTTGAAAAGGTGTTTTTACCTGGTAATTAATTAAAGTTGAAACAGATTTAGCAGATCTAAGTGATATAGTTGCAGATATAACATGGAATTAAATATATTAAATTAAATGTTTATCTGATTTAATTCAACTTTTAAAGTTTTAGTCCTGAATATTTTGTAAATTATCTCTTGTGAAAAGAATTCAGTATAATATAGAAAGTAGAATCTTGCAGTTTCGGCTTTTAATATATTGCGCTTTAATATATATTATTTTAAACTAAATTCTGCTCCAATGCCAACTAAAACAAATATATGGTAACATATAGATCAGGTTTGAATATAAAATAACACGATGCATACTATAATGTTGCTTACACAAGACCTGTTTTTTGTACGAATTAAATCACCAAGCTATAACGAAATACTGAATATCTGTATAATGTTTACCAGTTTTCTTTAAACTTCGGCCAAGTAAAGCTGGTTTTGAAAAAATGTTTTGGTGGTGGATATTAACGTAACAAATAATTTAAATTAGCTTCGGAAAATTTGAGTAAATTAGGGTTTTATCTTAACGATAAATTAATTATAAGTAAAGATTTAGTTAAAGATAAACAGTGAACGTACTTTGTGAGGTACAGCTTCTTGTCGAGGACTGGTAAAGTTAAAAGGGTTTCCTGTGTCTTATTGGATTGTTTCCGATGCTTGTGGCAGTTAATTTTAATGTGGGAACTATAAACTTTTTACTCTTTCACAAGCTATTTAAAGCTTTAAGCTAAGCTTTGTTCTCTGTGTGCTTCTTTTCACGCAAACTAACAATACTTGAACACATTTTTTGACTTTTCTCCACAACCACCAAACCTAGCTTTATGATTCAAAATACTAATTTTTTAAGCTCTAAAAAATGGACGTAACCAAAATCTAATGTTTTCAAAATTTTAGGGTAAAAAGTTCAAAAAACTGATTTTTGGAAAAATTTAAACCCCCATAAAACCCCCTTCCCATAGACCGATCGATCTGGTTTTCGAACTTAAAGTCATAAATGTTACTCTCTACATTTGTGCCAAATTTCATAAAATCAGGCACTTCTTTCAAAAGTTATCGCGGTAACGGACACACACATATATATATACATACATATATATATATATATATATATTTGAACGAATAGTGTTTTTGGCATCTGGGGACCTCAAAACAAAAAGTTATTATGGTCTCGGGCATAAGTCTTACCATGCCACCTACGGTAATAGCTTCTTCCTTATAGGGGAAATTCGCTAAAAATAATTATACATCCAAAATTTAATTAGTTCGTTACCTATTGTATAAACTTCGAAATTTATATATAAATTCACACCTTATAAATATATATTCACTTGGAATAGTAAACAAAATAAATATAATAATAAATTATAAATACAACTTAATATGGGAGTATAACAATCTGCCTTAAACGGTTTAAAAAAATTAAAATTCGGTCTTAGAAATTGAAATAATCTACTTTGACATGTATTTTTGTTAATTACGAATTGATAATTTATCCTCTGGATTGTTGATATGACCAGTTGTATGGTTTCTCACCTTACAATCCAAATGTATTAGCATCAATGTGATATCAGTGTTGACCTGCATCGCATTGACTGCTGATGAGCTGACGAGAATGAAATCGGTATCGCATTGATGCTAATACATTTCGGCTATAAGGTAAGAAACCATACTTCTAGTTAATTTAAAATGGGCCATGTTTCTACTATGCACATGCAAATGCTTTATAAATGAGGATACTCATTTCATTTTATTAAATGTAATCTTCTGAAAACCTTCTATGATGTAAGTTTATAAAATGAACACATACAAATGTGAATGTTTAATATTAATGAAATTCATTCATACAAATGCCTATGTTTTATAAGAAATCGTATAAAGCAATGATAAATATTTTGTTGCAGCTTAAGACCAATGTGTGTAGTATTGAAGATTATTTGGTAATAAACTGTTCTGCAGTACCATCACAAAACAGTTTTGAGGTAAACCCCAATGACGAGCATGTGTTATCCGCACACAGCCTTTCTGGGACCCGACAGTTCGACAGGTGATTTGTCCTAAGGATTGCCGACCAGTTTTGAACTCTTTTCTCTTTTTTGTAGTTTTTTTATAGACACAAAATATTCGCTCAAAAATATATTAGTTATCAACCAAAATACTAGCGAATTCTTATTCATTCGTACAACATGTTTCAATATAGACCAGGTAGATAATCTAGCTGTTGGCCGTCGCTAGTTGAACGTTTTTAACAATTATTGTATTATTAAAAAAAATCAATTAAATTTAAACTCCAAGGTTAAATTTATTCAAAAAATTATCTCAATTTATCGTTGCAGCGTGGTGCGTTATGGTTAATCTAGGAATCTACAAAAAGTAAATTGGAACAGCTAATACTTCGTCTATATGATTAATATAATAAATTCAAGGGCCTGTGGGCTGGAGCCCTTAAGGATATTGGATACTGGGATTACTTCTACATTTTTCTTAAATGTGTTAGCTACATTCCTGCCAAACTTCACCTCAATAGGACCAGTAATAGATACGGGATGGTTTCCCGTATTTCAGACTTTCAAAGGTCGGAGTGTGGAGCCCCAAAGGTTTCTCGGAAGAGGATTAGGCTAATGTTTTATCCTAGTTTATAACCTATCATCATAGAAAATGTGTGATAAATCGTTTTAGTAAATACTAATGTTATAATATTAACATGGGAACTATGAATGCAATTGGGATAGAGGTAAAAATTATTTAATATAATATTACTACGATTTAACAAAAAGGTATTATTTTTTTAAATATATTCCTTTTGTTTTATTTTTAGATATTTTAACTAGTTATCCCATTTATAAATAAATTTACATTGATACTGAAAAACTTATTAAATAGATTTTAGATCTTGGTCGTGTCACCAATTGTAAACCAAATGGGATTTCTAAAGAGACATTTAAGCAAAGGAAGTAGGAAGGTGTTAATTTAATATTTGAACCTCTCTCACTCTTAAGCTCACAATAACGATATACCGTATCTAGCGAATGCCAACAATTAGGCCAGGAGTCTTACTTGTTCATAAATAAATATGATGGACTACTTCCGATGATTTTATTACATCTCTTTACTGGAAATTATATAAAAATACTAATTGTCAAAAGTTAGTTGTAATTAATAATTGTGAATGAATGAACTAAGACAAGTTAATTCCATAAATAAATCCACAATACAACAAATACATTGAAACATCTATTATCTCGTATTATTACAAAAATCACTTATTATACTATATATAGTAGTTTTAGCAAATATTTATCACAAGTTATTTCGACTCTTTTATTTTGGTTTCACTAAACCGTTTTCCTTCTTTAATCGTCTCATTATTGTAATTAAAATTAGGTAACTTAAATTAAATGTAACAAATGTTTTGATAGTATAAGAGCATATAATAATGTACCTGTATGTAAAATTAATCATTTAATCAAATACTTTTGATATTAAATACATGGAACCATTGGTGTTTTATAAATTGGACACCAAGATATAAAACAAACCTCAGAAATATTTACACGTCCATCGGTTTATTTACTGTACTCATTTAGAAATGTATAAGGCAATTAGTGTTTCAAAGTTACGGCTTTATCAACGGCTTATTTTAAGAAGGTATTAATACAAAGTTTGCATTTACTCTTTATAACCCATCACATGTTTTACATGGAATTAGTTTGGATTAAGATACATAATTTAGTTAAAAGACCAACGTAAACATAAACTTAAGGTTACGTGAATAAATTACAATATTAGCAATGGTAATACAAAATTATGTAACCCTTACTTGTAATTTAAATACTTTATGCCTAACTTTCATTCACCTAGTTAATGATTAATTAACCTGAAATTGATTATATTTCCTGAAGACTTGTCATATTCTCCTCTGTAATATAAAGCAAGGTTTAGTAAATAGAGCAATTAAAAGTAATTCAAAATGTCGTTGCACCTTCGTTCACTATGTGTTATACAAATTCAAACTGCAAAATATAGGAAAAAATGTCAGATCTTTTAACATGTAATCCAATGATTCAAATCAAGCAGGAAATTTGTTTGCGGTTTGTCAATCTGACGCTGATGTTTGGGGGGGGGGTTGCCGGGGGGTGGTGGGTGGAGGGTAGGTTAGTTGTGAAAGAGGGATTCTAACATCAAATGTGATTCTTTTAGTTATTTATACACATAATAAAATACAAACGAAAAACTGGCTTTAATAGTTGCGGTATAGGATACAGGATTTCTTGGATACAGGTTTCTATAGTAGTGAGTGCTTTGGTTGGTTCATACTGAGTGCGGTATTAGCTAATGTAGGCGATTGTCAATCATGGAGGTCCACTGTCAAAAGCCTGTTGTTCAGTGAATTTATTTTCACTTGTGGCTTGGAACTTACTTATGAGTAAATTAATTACAAGAATGTATACTCTATTTTTGGTTTTGATCCTCAGAACAATTAAAAAGTGGTTAAAAGGGATAAACTTACAGTCTATAGATGATTGAGTGAATTTAGTTTATATTTTTTTATATTTTTAATATTATTTTATACGTATTGCATTTTAAATATATATTTTTGAAATATCCTTTAAAATTAATATTGTATTAATGAAATATTATTTGCCCGCGTTAAGTCGAGTTACGTTGACTATAAGTTTTACAAGATACAAACATTTAACACATGTTTTAAATATTTTGAAAAAACAAATCTATTTACGCTCAAGTTCGGTCACTATGCAATGTATGAATCCTGCATCTGCAAGGAACAGCTGGCATTTTAATGACTGGTAACGGTACCTTTATTTGTCTTAGCTAGCTCGTTTTTGCTTTTTGGTTTTAGTTTTAACATATTCAGACCTAATATTTTCTATTCCTAACTGTCGTGGAGTTAGCTTTATCCAAACTTTGTATGGGACAACCAAAACTAAAGACAATGAACAAAACTAAAGTTGGTTGAACAAATTTCCCTTTTACTATTGTACCAGCTCGTATTTTTAATAACAGTTTCTTATTTATATTTTCTGTAAAAGAAAATTAATTAAACTTTAAATTAGTTATAGTATTGTAGATGATCCTCAAACAGACAGAAAACTACATTAAATAACTCCCAATCACTAAACTACTAATACTCAACGTCCCAATTTGAGCAACTAATTGCTGTATTGGTAACAATTGAATTTAGTTTCCTGTCTGTTCGAGAACCATTTGAAATGATAAAAAATGATTTAAAATTTTAAAATTAAACTGATTTACTTAGTTTAATATTAAAGTTACAAATAAGACACTGTGATCAAAATAAGAGCCTGGACAATGGGGAAAGTGACAAACGTCAATTTGTACAAGGTGTGAGAAGTTTGACAATTTGTATTGTTATATTGAATATTAACGAAACGTTCCACTCTTTGAAACAGATTAGCTTCTTGGTCAGTGCTTAGGTAATGTAAACTTAAATATTATTATAAGAAGAACATTAACTAGAAAATTAAACCTCAAATAATTTGTTTAAACTATTGGAACGACGAACAATTGTTTTATTGAAGCGTCATGTATATTACACAACTTGATAAGGTAGCACATTCGAGGGTTATTTATATTCTAATAATAATGTTGAATTAGTCTTGGGAAAAAACAACTTTGAACAAAACAGACCTTAATTTATATTAGCTTAAACAAATATAATTAATTAGTTAAGGTATTTAACATATTGCCAAAATACCACTACGCTTGAATTTTGCCATTAAAATGTGTGAATCCTGCATCTTCTGTGGACAGCTTTTGTCAAAGACTGGTAACGTTAATTGGGTGGACTTAATTTGGCTTTAGCAGGTTCGTTAAAAATACTTGTTGTTAATTTTCATAATTTAAAACTTCAATTTATACAATTTATTCAATTCAATTCATTCTATTTTTATTATAAATTTTTTCTGAGGTAATAACGAAACCTCAGGATTGCTTGCGTCATTTTTGTTGTTGTTGTTAAATCACTTAAAAGATGCAGGAATGAGCCAAGTAGTCAGGTCTTTAAAAAGGGTTATGATCTTATGTAAGTATTTAAGTTGGACTCCTCTTTGATTTACTTATAACTCAGAACCAAGCCAGACTGAGATGACTCAGTTACAATAGACTTAGCTTAAATAGACTTATAAATTTCTTGCATTTATTTTATTTACATTGTGGTTATATTCTACACAAATTGATTTAAATAAGGATAAAACTCAACAAATGAACCCTAAATGATTTAGTTCATTTTTATTATTAGTTAAAAAGTGGTTGTATTATTGTATTAAAAATTTTAAAGTTTGTAAACCACATAAAATAATTTTAGAATCCAAAGCACGAAGTCTAATGGGTCAAATCAGGAAGGAAATTGGTTTGAGGTCTGGCAATCCGACGATGATGTTTTAAGGGGGAGGAGTGGTTGGAGTGGAAGGAGGGGTTGGTTATTAATGGGAAATGGGGGGAGGGAAATAACACTGACTTGCTATAACAACAATATGAATCTCTTGGTTATTTATGCAAATTATGAAATAAAAAAGTAGTGCCTGGGTTCGACGTTTTCTAGATTATTTCTCAAATAACCAATGTGTTTATAACATATATAGAACACCCTAATGTTCTATTTCCGAATTGAAGTGAGATAATTTATTAACAAAATATAAATATAAAAAACCTTCAACCTATTAACATCAAAAGCGGATCTTCTTATTGCAAACTTAATTTAAAAATAAATAAATAATTTTATAAACATGAGGTTTACTTTACTAATTCAGTTACGAAACGTAAACAACAACAGTACAGAAATCATAATATTGAAGATCAGCTGATATATCTAAAGCATATGACACTTATCATTAAAACTTTAATAATAACTACGCAAGAGAAACACCGTAAACAACAACAGTACAGAAATCATAATATTGAAGAACAGCTGATATATCTTAAAGCATATGACACTTATCATTAAAGCTTTAATAATAACTACGCAAGAGAAACACCGTAAACAACAACAGTACAGAAATCATAATATTGAAGAACAGCTGATATATCTAAAGCATATGCCACTTATCATTAAAGCTTTAATAATAACTACGCAAGAGAAACACCGTAAACAACAACAGTACAGAAATCATAATATTGAAGAACAGCTGATATATCTAAAGCATATGACACTTATCATTAAAGCTTTAATAATAACTACGCAAGAGAAACACCGTAAACAACAACAGTACAGAAATCATAATATTGAAGAACAGCTGATATATCTTAAAGCATATGACACTTATCATTAAAGCTTTAATAATAACTACGCAAGAGAAACACCGTAAACAACAACAGTACAGAAATCATAATATTAAAGAACAGCTGATATATCTTAAAGCATATGACACTTATCATTAAAGCTTTAATAATAACTACGCAAGAGAAACACCGTAAACAACAACAGTACAGAAATCATAATATTGAAGAACAGCTGATATATCTTAAAGCATATGACACTTATCATTAAAGCTTTAATAATAACTACGCAAGAGAAAAACCGTAAACAACAACAGTACAGAAATCATAATATTGAAGAACAGCTGATATATCTAAAGCATATGACACTTATCATTAAAGGTTTAATAATAACTACGCAAGAGAAACACCGTAAACAACAACAGTACAGAAATCATAATATTGAAGAACAGCTGATATATCTTAAAGCATATGACACTTATCATTAAAGCTTTAATAATAACTACGCAAGAGAAACACCGTAAACAACAACAGTACAGAAATCATAATATTGAAGAACAGCTGATATATCTTAAAGCATATGACACTTATCATTAAAGCTTTAATAATAACTACGCAAGAGAAACACCGTAAACAACAACAGTACAGAAATCATAATATTGAAGAACAGCTGATATATCTAAAACATATGACACTTATCATTAAAGCTTTAATAATAACTACGCAAGAGAAACACCGTAAACAACAACAGTACAGAAATCATAATATTGAAGAACAGCTGATATATCTTAAAGCATATGACACTTATCATCAAAGCTTTAATAATAACTACGCAAGAGAAACACCGTAAACAACAACAGTACAGAAATCATAATATTGAAGAACAGCTGATATATCTAAAACATATGACACTTATCATTAAAGCTTTAATAATAACTACGCAAGAGAAACACCGTAAACAACAACAGTACAGAAATCATAATATTGAAGAACAGCTGATATATCTTAAGCATATGACACTTATCATTAAAGCTTTAATAATAACTACGCAAGAGAAACACCGTAAACAACAACAGTACAGAAATCATAATATTGAAGAACAGCTGATATATCTTAAGCATATGACACTTATCATTAAAGCTTTAATAATGACTACGCAAGAGAAACACCGTAAACAACAACAGTACAGAAATCATAATATTGAAGAACAGCTGATATATCTAAAGCATATGACAATTATCATTAAAGCTTTAATAATAACTACGCAAGAGAAACACCATAGAAAACAACATAATTTGATAAATTTGGTTTTTAATCATTGTTATTTTTAAGCTTAATAACAAATTTAAGTTGAAGAGTTAATAGTTTTAAGTCCATTTGACATTCCAACCAGAAGATTAGTTACCCCCTGAAGGTAAGTTATTCCCTGTTTCTGAGATATTGGAATAGTTGCGCTTCCTTCTCCTTGTTACCCACAGTGTTCTGACCCTTAACATTTACGGAGTCCAAGCCTCTGTTTATTACATAAATAATGATTAATACCTAAAACCAGGCCACGAACAGTCTGCATGATTATTAAACATTTTTATTAAAACATAACTTAAAAGTTTCACGGATGTAAGAATAATTATTATTAACTAGTAAAAAATAAGAAATGGGCGCTACTAGCCTCTTCCTACACGCTAGTGTTTTATTATTTCACTATTTTAATGGTTTTACTAGCATTGCAATATCAAAATAATTTGGAATAATAATATAATACCCCAAAATATTCTTACCGAAATATTGAACAAGAATATAAACTGTTGGAAGAACATTACTAAATACATAAAACAATGTCGGGTTAGTTTGTTAATAAGTTAGTTCCACCAAACAGCTGTTATGAGGATTATATCTAAACATATTTGAAAGAAATAAACAAATGCTCATTATGTAAATAACAAATCTACTTGAATGACAACTCAAACTCTTGTTTCGATGGCGAAGTTAGCTCTATATAAAAATAGGCTAGTGAGCGATGCGAATGAGCTCATCTTGAAAATTATTGAGCATTTGATATAAGACAAATTCAATGACAATTGAAGAGGACAACGTCTGTCGGGCCAGCTAGTAAGTAATAAAAGACCATTAATGGTCAGAATCCTTCATGTACATTAATTTTAAATTACATTTCATCTAAAAAGACAATAGTTTAGGGAATCTGGACGATTGACTACGGTTCAAGTTGCAATGGTTCTTTATTTCAGCCAGGGTTATTTAGTTGGTAATTTGCAACAACAGTGAGGGTACATCTCAATTAAAGCAGTACCTGATCAATCACCCTGTGTAAAAACACACCTCCGAAAACACCATTAGCCGACAATTGTTGACAATGTAAAAGATTGGATCAAACCTTGTTTACCATTGGTTTTATCAGATATCACTTATCCATAAATTCATTTGTATGTCAAATAATTCCAAATATTAAAAGGTTGCTAAACGTTTGAGTAAGCTGCCATAATGGATGTTATTTTGAAAGATATTTACTGTCAATATGCAATTTTATTTGGGTAATTACAGGTAGTTTTACCTTACAATTTATAATATTACTTGGCAATATTTTTAAAATTGTATTTACGCTGACTTAAACTGAGAAATCGCTACACCATTTAAACAATATTATTTTTTCCGGCGAAATCTAAATTTCAACTGAATTTGAGATAATTTGCTATTTAAGGTAATGTACTACCTACGGAAGTAATAAAGTCGTTGTTCCTATAAAATATTTCTATTTTAAACGTTTATACTATTTAAAACCCAATTGATTGTGAGGGATCATGTAATAGCCTCCTGTTTACGTGGAGGTTTTGCAATAATTAGTTTTAAACTACATTATTTAATTCTGAAGTTTGACTCCCACTTCTTATTTGAGAAATGCATTATTTTACGAGCAATTAATCCCTCAAATTTGTTGTTTAAGGATTTAATGTCATCAATTTAGTTCTGATCTGATTTAATGTTATGGTTAGATTGTGTAACAAACATTGAATGTAATATACTTGTAATTTACAGCGAGTTTTCCACATAACCATAGGAGTGGTAAGATAACAGCCAAATGCGATATTTATATAACATAAAAAACTATTTATAATATTAATATTCTAGAAATAAATAATGATTTTAATATAAACCACTTCATTGAATGGTTGCATTTCTACCTCAGTTAAAGTGTTTCTGGAATATATTACGTTTTTATAAAAACATCTCTTATTTTCCTTGAGTTTAAAACATTTATTTATCAAACTCTTAAACTAAAATAAAATAAAGCACATATTTTATGTCTTAAATGTATTTTATAATTTTACATGTCATTTAAACTAAAATAATGGGCTCGGCCGGGATTTGAACCCGGGACCTCTCGCACCCGAAGCGAGAATCATACCCCTAGACCACCGAGCCATATAGTTAAGATTATATATATACAGTCCCGGGCTGCATATGGAGGAGTAGGCAAGGTGTAACATGTACACATGAACAGATAAAATAATACAACGTGTCGGGTTGATTTATCACGAAATGATTAGTTTAAGTAGTAGTATGACAATAAGAGTAGACAGCGTTTGAGAATAAAATTACAAAAAGTAATTCGGAAATAATCTATTCCTACTTTATTGATTATCAGATTTGCATTTATATAGTAGAGAGAAGGTAGTCATTAATAAAGTCGTTTGTTTTAAGTCTGTAAAGCGATTGGCCCTTGTAAGGCAATTTGCAAGCCTGGCAACCAAGCACAGTGTTTCAAATAGTTGTTATACATCTCTTTCTATTTTATAAATACATTTAACTGGCCTATACATGCAATTTAAATTTGGTTTATTATATGTGTATGTAAAGTATAAACGTGAGTGCGTGTAGAAATTATAAAGTATACCAGTCATATATTTTAATAAAAATTAAGTACAACTTTTAAAACAGCATGAACGTTGAGAATAGTATCCATAAAATATAAACTGTTTTAGGTACCTTAATTTATGGGTAGTAGTAGGACTTCCTTGACTAAAGAGAGGTGGTGGGGGGGGAGTGGGGAGGGCGTTCTCAGTAAGCTATAATCACCAGACATTGTCATGTATGGGCGAGTGTTCTACCATCATGTCCTGTACCCTGTGTAAATATAGGAAAAGGGAATGCTCCATTAAAACGATACTAAGAATATTTTTATCCCTGGATCAGAATTGGTGGTTATTGTTCCTAATGTCTATCAGCAAAACAATTACGTTTCCGTTATATAATTGGTTATTAAATCGTACTCAGTTCCTATATTATGACCTTAACAAATTACCTAACTAATTATGAGTTAAAGTCAATAAATATTTTTTTAGTAGCGTGATATTTGTTGTTACTACTGATAAATAAATTACGTCTTACAACACTACAAAGTATATTTACACTTACATACAAGACGGTAAAATATACATAAAATATGGCACAAGGCAATCGATTTGAACCAGGCCTTCATCAGGTCTTCATCAGGCCTAATTCGATAATAAGAATTATAATTAGATTATCTGATTGGGCCTTATAATAACGTATTTTATCCATCCCGTTTAAAGTTTTTGTACCTTATTAGAAATATACAGAGATTCTTTTACATTGTTATTTTAAACTTAGATATAAACCGTTATTAAGCGACAACAAAATATACTGTACAATTTATAACGGTGTCAGCTGCATGGCTGTGCTATGAATCAAAAAGTGACAAAGACCTGGAAAATACAATATTTGCTGACCTTTTAAAGCTGTTCCTATTGAGTTTATTAAATTTCATTCCTTTAGTGACACCGTTAAGCATTATTCTATTCCAAATATTCATCCTTAAAAATCATTATCTAAACTTATCTTTTAACAAATTCGTAATTTTTAAAGGATTATTTGATGTAAAAGCTGCATGATACGATAAAAACTTAAAATAAATTATTCATTTTATGGTAATTTTGTTTTTGACTTTATTAGCTGCAATTCACAGTTGGCGAGGTTGAAGTGAAAACAAAAAACAACTAATGGTAATGAAGTTTAACTTATAACCTTTCGATAACTTTAGAAATTGGATGAGCCATAGAAAGATATATTTAATTGTATTTATTAACCTTTTTATATGCCGCAAAACAAATACATTGGTTTTGCTATTTATGAGTAAAAAAGAATATAGTCTAAACTAAATTTGTTATGGTAAGCCTACTCAAATAAGTTTTACGTATCCATTAATATACGTATACGTTAATATACGTACTGTATTCTTTAATATACGTATACGATAAAGTGTACAGAAGACCACGAGGAATAAATAAGAAAACAACTTCTGCGACAAATATCAACACCCTGTCCAAACTGGACTTCGTCAACCAAACATGTATTTACCTTACATCAATGGAAATGCTTTAACACCACGAAAAAGGTAATAATTACTTATACACACACAATGTAGTTTTAAACTTTATTTGTATAAGATTGTTGAAGGCCAACACCATTAAAGAAATATAACTATACAAAATTATATAAATGTATACGATGTATTGGGGATTTTAAGCGACTTATTTCCCCCACTAGTTTGTTCTTTGGGAGTGGTGTTTTGTGGAAATAATTTATTACTGTGGTTATTAAAATGGTGAAAATAAAAATTTTTGCTAAGAGTGAGGATTTCAAATTAAAAAAAGTCACAAACTATAAAACATTTTATTATTTTTTAATATACGCTTTATATATTAAAATGCGTGTATTTCAATGGTGATTATAACATCATCCGAAGTTATTGTCTGTTGAAGATATATTACGTCATAGAACAATTATTTATATTATTTATGATGTAGATTATTTATAATTAGAATAATATAAAACTTTGATTTATTGAAAACAAATCGGCAAACCATACAAATTTTTGTATTTCCTAATATGGAATGGTAGGACTAATTGGTTTTATATTGTGTTACAATGAAAATTATGTAATTTTTTTATTTGTAATTTCCAGCGGAAAATTTTTATTATTGCAAAACAGCGGAAAGAACACTTGTTTTCTCTCGAAATTGAAGCACGCAAATCATACATTGGGGAAATACGTGATCAGCTGGTAAATGAAGCATCGAACTGAATAGTGAATAACCCTTGGTAGATGTATCAATATCACCACCTCGAGGGAGTGCCAACACAGCAAATACTGTATTGTAATAATCTGTGTTTGTTGTATTACAATTGTATCACAGTAAGATAAACGCTATTAGATAAAACTAGTGGTCCTGTTGCTCTAAATCGAGCAATCAGCTGCTCTTACTGTTTACCTGTATTTTACTGTATCATCACCTGTTTTAGAATGCAACTGAATTTAAATTATTCACCATGTTAATATTATGGGGAAAAAGAACTTTGAGAGCGGACCGTACTCTTCATATTAGAAATATTGGGAATTGAAAAGCTCTTTACACAATTACGAATCTGGGAAATTTCTTTGACACCTTAATCGTCAAAATCGGTCCAGGAATAACGGAGGAGTTCTGGTTACAAAAATCGGCTAAGCGTATTATAGATAAGAAAGAAAATAGAAGAATATAGAAGATAAATAGACGTCTTTTGGTTATAAGGTAAATTAGTTAAATAAACGCTCTTTTACCTAACGCTGACAAATATGTCTAAATAGTATTAGTTTTATTCAACTCAGTTTACAAAAATCGAAATAAAAATGAAAACAGTCCTTATTTTAATAAATAATTTGTTACGGAATTAAGTTTTAAGGAAATTCACTACAAGCCATATTGTTTATTATACTTAAACATTTATAAACATTGTGAATCAACTCACATTAGAGAGAGTTTTCGAATCAGCAACAGTATTAAAACTTCCTTGTTTATAACATATTTACAACATTCCGATTTGTGTGAAAATGGATCCTAGTGATTTTAATAACACCACATGATTTATACTTATTTTTCAATATAAAAACCAAATTCCACGATTTCTCAGATAAAAAAGTCTTCTAAAATTCACCACATTATAATAAAATATATTACCGTATCCCAAGGTTAGACATGGAGCAGTTATAAAGTATTTTTTATTTTTTGTGTGTTTCGGACATGTTAATTTAAAATAAGTTTTACTCCAAATAAGAATTAAGACTTTAAGACTTTAATTCCTTAGTTCCTCAAAAGAGAATACATAATTTTTACAACGTAAACAACAATACATAAGGTAAAATATACAACAAATACAATCTTCATACCTAAGCTGACCTTTCACCCCAATTGTATGACCCAGTTGTATGAACCTTTCAAATTTAGAAAGTAATAATGACTTGATTTCATATTATTGTTGAGAACTATGGGTGTGTATAAAGAACACAGAGTTTGATTATGTTGTAGTTAAATCTTGTGATTGTTTAACCCACCTAAACCTACGTTTATACTGTATTTAAATAAAAACATATGAATTTGGTGGATTAATGAAAATATGTTGATTGGGTGTGGAAACGCCGGACAAAAGCACAAATTTTTGTTTACATGCTAGATATATCATAAGCTTTGAGTCTGAATAGGATCCACTGAATCTCACCACCTACAAGGCGTCCATCTTGATATACAGGGTGAGTCAGACCATGCCCGTCCAGCATGATAACGGGAGGATAAATGTAAAATATATTAGGGTTTCTAAAGATAAGAGCCACCATTTAGCACTGGTACAGCCACATTCAAAACAGCAGTCCTGTACAGTCGCAGCCTTCAACCAGGAGTATCCGTAATCAATTGTAACTGAAGTCACGTTAATAAAAATATTGATTTGTACTTGTAAATGAACTTGACTATTTTTACAGCAAATGTGTTGCTTCATACATTAGAAATATAAGATAAATTTGAACAAATACAAGTGATTATTTGACTATCCCATTTATTACGAGCTCAATTATGTTTTCAGTCATCAGTTAATTAATTAATGTCCAATGGAATTAATTTTGCACGATGCCGTATCCAGACCCACGGAGACTTCCAGGCAGAAACACCCCTGAGCGGTGCAGTCTTCCTAGATTTACTGGGTAAAATTATTTTGGTTGTAAGTCATATTATGCATAGGATATTGTGTTACCAAGTTGTTTAGGTACAAAGTGTGTTAAGCGACATAAACACAAACCCGAACCAAATCTTAATTAGACCTCAAAGTGTTTAAGACTACTCAAATTTCTATTTAATGTATTTAATTTGTAACAAATTTGAGTTTAAAGTGCAACACAAATACAACTATCTATACATTCGTAACAAAATATTAAAATTTGTAATCGTAATTAATAAATGTTTTTAAATATTAATGCTCTTAACAGTAGGTTTTAAGATTAAAACAATAAAAATAGTAATATATTTTAATTTATGTTAAAGTCGTTAGACATAGTCTATTCATGTGTTACCCACATAGCGGCGAAATCCACCTGACATCAGTCCATTAGCAGACCAGACGCGACATCCGGAAAATTAGTGATGAGATATTGACTCACCCTAATAATTCGTTCATGTCGTTTTCTATAGTAGTGTAACATTTATAGTTGATTATACATAGGCGCGATGATATGTTTTGACACATATATTATGATAAAACAAGTTCGAGTGTATTTGATATCAGTAATTTTAATATGTTGTCATAGTAATAATGATAAATAATAATATTATTATTATTATTTTAGTTTGTTGTGTATTGTATTTAATAATAATTAAAAATAATGATAATAATTATTGCTAGATAATTTTAACTAATTGTAGTAAATCTTATCTCACTCCAGTTTCAAGCTCAAGTAACGACAAGTAACTCTCTGATTGATTAATAAACTATAATACTGACTTCATGCTGATCAAACTGTTTACAGCTGTTTTGGGTGAGTTGTCTATACGTTAAACTTGTTCAACTTACTTCAGATGGTAAACATACTATTACAACAACATTGTAAATGTAGATTCGTGTCTTGTAAAATACTCATACTAATAATATATTTTATTAAATAATAAAATATATATCTAATTCCGTAAGACCATATTTTACGTTGAAATGGTGAGTGAACGGGAGGTCGTAGAAAGCTGGGAGGGGTCTCATTTTAAAGGTCTGGGCATGAGATGTTGGGGAAAATTATTTATGTTCCAACAGTTTGTTACGAAATAAAATAGTTCCCATTTAACTAGCATGGGGATGTAAAAACGTCTGCTTTGTTTGAGTTAAAACATGAGATTAAGGGTCTAATTTGTTCGTGAACTGGACATGTGTTCTTACTTATAATGAAATAATGTCATCAGTATGTAAAGAGTAAAATAGCACAGATGATGCAGGATG
The DNA here is from genome assembly GCA_963675035.1 of Allygus modestus. Classification (NCBI taxonomy): domain Eukaryota; kingdom Metazoa; phylum Arthropoda; class Insecta; order Hemiptera; family Cicadellidae; genus Allygus; species Allygus modestus. The sequence continues at coordinate 3,428,034 of OY776115.1, forward strand.
ATGAGCAGGATGGTTCCTTCAAGCCACTAGTTTTTTCCGTTATCAAAATGCTGTACTGCTAAAGTTATTTGACTACCTTGATTAACAGAGATATGAAATAAAATAATTGAATGTATTTTTTAATCCCAACATACCTATACTTATTTACAAAAATATAGTCATATCTAAAACTTCACAAATGTTACTTTTTATTTTTTTAACGTAAGTTATGTCACGTATACAGTAAAACATGATTTATAATTCATTGGAATTACTTTAAAATATCTGAAAACGTTAGCGAAAAATAGAAAAAATAGATATTCGAAACCAACCAGGTGTATAGGATTGAAATAAAAAACATACAATGCTCAAGATACTATCTTCTTGAAGCTTTATAAGTTAACTTTATTAAATTTAATTTTGGTGTAGTCCTTTGAGATAATTGTGGATAACAAACATATTAAGTAAAACAGTAGGCATTGTTGTAGTGGTTAACAAGGGGGGGAGGGGGTGAAATATAGAATAGAGGAGGGAAGGTTTAGTGTTGAAATAATAATTGTAAGATTGATAACTTACGATTACAGTAACCATCTTAACCTTTGATACTTGTAGATGTTTGAACAGTTTCCTTCCCTATAGTAAACATAATGGTAAATGTCGAGTGCACTAGAGATACTATTGAGTGTTCAGTGTGGATATCAACTTTGTCGCCGTGGCTGATTAGTTGATTAGTCAAACAGGAAGTGAACTATCAGGAGGAGCAAACACTCCCCAATCAACGCGCATCGGCAAAGCAAACTTGGAACGAGGAGTTGTCAAGGTATAATTAAAGATTTGCCTTGAAACTCCCATTACAATATTAACTAATACCCCCGTCGCAGCAAACCTGCATACTCAGCGAATTTCCAATGGAGATATAAATGTCTTAATACTACATAAAGCCACTTACCAAGTTTCATAAAAATATATTCACAAATAAGCGATATATATATACAATTTTAATTATTCTCCATAAGAATAACATTGGGGCTGAGTACGCAGGTTTGCTGCAACAAGGAACACAAAAAATGGGTTTTTATGCTAATATCAATATAACTCAACTAGGTGAAGTCGTATACCAGTTTTTATTCATTTATGTTCATAATTAAGGGAGACAGAGCATTTAATTAATATCCATAAGAATAACATGGGGGCTGAGTACGCAGGTTTGCTGCAACGGGAGAATTATGGAAAAACAATTTTTTGGAGCAAATATCAATAGACCTCAATGAGATGAAGCTGTATACCAAGTTCCGTCAGTATACGTTCATAAATAAGCGAGATAAAAAAATTTTCTTTTCCTCCATAAGAATAACATTAGACAACGTACTGTGTTTAGCACTTTCAATATCTCGGTAACCAATTGACGTAGAGGAATGATCGAAATACCAAATTGTGTGTTTTTTTAAGCTGAATTGAATGGTCAAAACTAAAATTTGACTTTTTCAAAAATTATATGTAAAAAATTCAAAAAACCCATTTTTGGGGTACAAAACCCCCCCAAAATACCCCTTCGGATAGGTCGATCTGTCTGGTTTTCGAACTTAAAGTCATAAATGCTGCTTTACATGTTTATACCAAATTTCGTCAAAATCGGATCATTTTTACGAGAGTTATCGTGCTCACGGACACATATATATATATATATATATATATATATATATATATATAGATATATATATATATATATATATATATATATATATATATATATATATATACAGTATCGAACGAATGGTGTTTTTGGGGTCTGGGGACCTCAAAACGAAAAGTTATCATGGTCCCGGGCCTAGGTCTTACCATGCCGACTACGGTAATAGCTTCTTCCCTATAGGGGAAATTCGCTAATAGAGCAGAATTCAATTGGAATTCAAATCACTTTATTCACGGAAATAAACTGTTCTCTTCGTAAATATCTGTTTGAAAACACCAATTAACAATATTTATGTTGTAGTATAATATAATATGGGGAAATACTCGGTTGGATAGTTTAAATTAATTCTGATTCCTACATTATTTTGCTATTACTATTAAGTTATATTTCAATTTTTGTAATATCTTGTTGTGAGAGAACAACATCTTGCCAAAGGGAAGCAACTGAGGGAAAACTGGTTTGACATCACGTGTGTTGTAGATTTATAGTATACATTTGTTTATGCAGTACTAATAATAAATTAATACACGTATGATGTTGGCGGAGAATGCTCAAGTGTTTAATCTGGTGCTTGCATATAAGATACAGCATACAAATTATTACGACTGTAGGAAGAAAAAGAAGTAAAACACTACAATTCCGAGCCTAGTGCTTACTACAATGTTAGTTTTCCTGGAAGACTGATCACTTTTTTAATAATATAACTTCGTACATCTAAATCACAATAAAGCAATTTAATGGGTACCTCTGACATTTTAAGTTCATGGCATTCCATTATGTCATATCATGGAGTGTCTAAAAATAGAAAAATAATGCTGGTTGTTGGTGATGCTGTAATCACCAGAATAGTTGTCTTGTGTCACTCTCATCAGAAAGGTTTTTCGTCATAAAGAGTGGTTCAAATTATAGCTGCAATCAAGCCAATAATAATTTAAAGTCATAATTTAGATCACTGATTCATTTAAAGACTTGACCAGTATTCTGCCTCCGGCGTAATGGGCCTTCCTACTTAAGATATACAGAAAACCCAGAAAGATCTGGCGTTCTTTCCGATAACTCTGTACCATCATAGAATCACATTAGAGAATGTCGGTTTGGGAGTCAAAGTCTACATTTCTGTTTGTAAACAGATCAGCGACGCCATAAGTTAGTGAACGAATCTTGAAGAAATGTGATGATGTTGTTTGTCATTTAACTGGTGATTTTCAGGGATCCTTAAGCTACTAAAAGATGGAGAATGATTGGCATGATACTGTATAGGAATGACATTTGCAACCTTCTCAATTTGGAAAAATTCAAGACTGCTGTGTTTGAGATCAGGTTCTTCTGATGCACCGGGCTCCTATAATCAATCTCTGAGCGGTTGGAAACACGTCATTGGGAGATTTACTAGGGCGTAGATCAACCAATACAGGAGCACAGGTAAAATATAAACATTCCTGTATTGTGAACCTTCATCTTACAACGACTAGTAGATTACTGTTCTGCCCTGTAATATCGCAAGACTGTAAGTGCAAACTGTTTTTTGAAACTGCCATTTACATATATTATTGTTACAGAATTAGACATAGTGGTTTTAAAACTCTACATTATGTATCTTCATTAATTACAATTTATTGAAATAAACAAACTAATAACACTATGGGTGTGTAGGTGCAGAAGTAGTATCTAAGAACTTGGTTTTAGTACACATATTTATATCAATTAAAAGAAACATAAACTAGAGGTTTATTTGAGAAGTAACTGGGAGAAAAGTATGTTTTTTTTACTTATGTGTGTGTTTAATATATAAACGCAGGTATTGGTGAGTACAAATTAGTTTACATTAAACCGCCATCGTATATAAAGCTTACATATTCACTTATAAAACGGTCAATCAGAAAGATTACTAGAACTAGTTTGAATATTTTCATCATAGCTTTTGATTCTGTCTATCACAATGGGTAATAAATAGTTTGCCTTTACTTGCAATAAACTTGGGAGAAGGTAATAATAACCTAACAGATTATGTTATAGAATCCAATAACGACCTAGAGGCATCCTTTACTTGTTGACGCCACTGAAGCTAATTACTTCCAGGTCATTAGCGGCCGCGGATCTGGAGTGGTAGCTCGAGAAAATATAATATAATATTCAAACTTTATTTGTATTAACTTCCGGTTTTAGAAAACATATTTTTTACAGTAAATATACGACATTAAAAGTTAGCTTTTTTACTTCTAATTTAAATATTGGTTTATAATTATTCAGAAAAAAACCCTTAACAAGTTTCAAACATGGTCATCTTTATCACATTCATATTCACATTCATAGTGTTATGCGAAATAACACTAAATCTACATGAAAGTGCGTTAAATGTTTCTGTTGTCCTTTTGCATAGTGTTTAATGTAGTTGGAAGAGCTTATATCCATTGCAATGAGAACGAAATGCATTAATAGAAAAATAATCATTGTCTAATTGCTTGCAAAACAAATATATATTAATGTTTTTTATATTTTATAATTGAAACAGCCAATGTAAATATCACAAATAAATCGTAGATTATATTGTTTTAGCGAGTTCCCCTTTGGGGAAGAAGCTAATTAATTTTACAGTAACTTAGCTCCGATTTGACATTTTAAGTTCATGGCATTTCATGATACTTAATAACACTACTACTAATACTAATACTAATTATTGTTTAAAATATTAATTTATGCGTTGTCTGTAAACAACTTAACAGTGACTAGTTTTCAAGGAATATTTTGATGAGGTTAATTTAAAAACGTTGTTGAAAGTTTAAATACATGTGTCTCAATTTGTAAGCTCATTAAGTATTTGTTCGGTTTAAAGCCATCAATCACAGACGCTTAGGATGGATGCACAGAGTGCCAGTAGCGGAAGTGGCGAAAGCACTTCCGGTTCCGGTCTGAGTCTGAGACAGCTACTTCCGGGTAGAGTTGGTGAGTTGGAGGAATGGGGATGGTTGGTGCTCTGCATTACTTGAAAATTAGTTTTTAGTGTAGTTATTTATATTTGGTAATCGTATTAGTATTAATATTGTTTATTGTGTTTAGAGGTTTTAAAGAGTATCGATGTGTTGTACCATCTTTTGTGTATATTTTACCGTCTTGTTTGTAAGTACAGTATAAGTGTAAATATACTTTATAGTGTTGTAAGACTATTTCATTTGTCCTGTTTAATTATTTATAACGTTTATATAAATAACTATAATACACAGAGAGTTTAACAAATTGAGCCACGCAATGGTTGGATTAATATATTTGAAATTTTAAAAGTATTTTTATTATTCGGCCCTACATAATTTGCAGATACCAGTCGAAATATGTAGACACATCGTTGAAGCATTAATATTATTTGTGTGTTTTTTGTTGTTTATTTTCAAGAAAAGAACGGGTTTCACAATACAAAGAAAAATCTTCAGAGAAAATTGTAATACGAACTTTAGTTTAGAGGTGGGAATTACCGTTACTTTTTAGAAACGTGTTACACCGTTCCATTACAACTTGGTAACAGGTTACAGTAACCTGTTAATTTTGTAACCTGTTACCGGTCCACCCACCTCTACCCTCCACCCACCACACCGTGACATATCCCAGCTCGCTAACGAAACGAAATTCTCGCTGGGTGTTATTGCTCTACCCTGTTACTGACCATTCGTTCGTTTCGTCCCGGCAGGGCTGTAACTTAATGCTATCATGGATGTTACCGTTCCCTAGATGATCGTTCGTTCCAATTTTGCCGTATTGAAACGTAACTATGCTTGTATGGTTGGCGTTAACGTTACCGCGCTAGGTACAGTTCTAGTTTACGTTAAATTCCAGCTGGAATGAAACGTTTCCTCACATTATAATCATGTTTTGTCGCTTATAGGGCTTCGTTCCAGACTGAACCGTTACAGGAAATCAGTTTAGAGTCCACTGAGCGTGAAGTAGATGGCGTTACAAAAATAACAGGGTATTTTGAGTAACGTGTTATCTTGGTAACAGGTTACAAGTTATCTTGGTAACAGTGTTATTTATCCTGTTACGTTAAATAACGCCCATCTCTACTTTAGTTTAACATGTTTGAAAGCTCTACTGTAACTTCAAAGAGACTCAAACAGTTTCTTGAGCAAGGAGAACTGACGGACGAGCTTTCCAAGACAGATGTTGACAAATTGAATTGAAACTCTCGTATTTGTCACCCTCAACACTCGGATGTCTCACCGTTTCTGATGATTGTTTGGTTGACAGTAGACGAAATAAAACATGCCTGCGTGGTGAAACTATTATTAGCTTTAATCGATCGATGAATAAGTGCCATCATCCTTACATGGTTTAATAATAAACCATTTATTTTGATTTACATAGGTAATTTGTAAACAAATTTAAGATTAGTAAAATATAATCGATGCGTATCTCATTAAATGAAATACTATCTTGTATTATTTAGATTGTAAATAATAATTGAGTAAGGATAAAAAGATGAACCTTTTAAAAGTGTAATCCGATATAAAATAATCACATTAGCTATTTTCAATGACCTTGACTAAGTAACTAAAAATGAATTTATATTGAACAAAGTGGAAATATGCATTACAGAGTTGAAATTCAGAGAACTCCATTATCTCAATGGAAGAATTGCTGTTCCGGCTCTTGCTACATTCCTCAATACCATCTACTGCAGCAACATTCCTCATTAATGGAAGAATTGCTGTTCCGGCTCTTGCTACATTCCTCAATACCATCTACTGCAGCAACATTCCTCATCAATGGAAGAATTGCTGTTCCGGCTCTTGCTACATTCCTCAATACTATCTACTGCAGCAACATTCCTCATCAAGGGAAGAATTGCTGTTCCGGCTCTTGCTACATTCCTCAATACCATCTACTGCAGCGACATTCCTCATTAATGGAAGAATTGCTGTTCCGGCTCTTGCTACATTCCTCAATACCATCTACTGCAGCAACATTCCTCATCAATGGAAGAATTGCTGTTCCGGCTCTTGCTACATTCCTCAATACTATCTACTGCAGCAACATTCCTCATCAAGGGAAGAATTGCTGTTCCGGCTCTTGCTACATTCCTCAATACCATCTACTGCAGCGACATTCCTCATTAATGGAAGAATTGCTGTTCCGGCTCTTGCTACATTCCTCAATACCATCTACTGCAGCGACATTCCTCATTAATGGAAGAATTGCTGTTCCGGCTCTTGCTACATTCCTCAATACCATCTACTGCAGCGACATTCCTCATTAATGGAAGAATTGCTGTTCCGGCTCTTGCTACATTCCTCAATACCATCTACTGCAGCGACATTCCTCATTAATGGAAGAATTGCTGTTCCGGCTCTTGCTACATTCCTCAATACCATCTACTGCAGCAACATTCCTCATTAATGGAAGAATTGCTGTTCCGGCTCTTGCTACATTCCTCAATACCATCTACTGCAGCAAAATTCCTCATTAATTCTAAAATTAGTATAGAACGTGGAAAATAGAAGTTTACAACCACTAAAATGTTACAGTAGTAGTCAACGCACCCCATGAGGTCTAACATTGCGCTTATGGGCTTAAAATCTGGCTTCTGATTGGTCTAATTAGGTCACGTGATCCAAGATGGCGGCGCCCATGGTGGCGTTCCCGCCAAATTTGCGCGCCAAAAAAAATTGGCCTAACCTTACTTTTCTTCCCGCCACTTTTTTCCCTCCAAAGTGTTACCAACTTAGCAGAGCTAATTATATGTACCATATATAATTATATGTACCATATATAACGCCACAGTGTATAATCATATATATATATATATATGTACCATAATAGTGCATAATATACCATCACCAGAAAGGTAAGTGAAATAATACTCACGAAATATGTTGGATAAATATATTAAAAGCTATCTACATTGTCTGTCGCCAGACCGTTTCCTTCTACTTCTTCTTCTTCTCCCTCCTCCTCCTCTCTCCTCTGACCCTGCCTGCCACAGCCTTCGCGCGTCAACTGTAACAGGAAAAACCCAAGGTTATCCACTATCTAACCACAACATCCGCAACAAGTCTCTGTCAGCAAACTCGTTGTAACCTGTTAAAATACTGCTCTGTAATCCGTTATAATAAAAAGGCACCCAATTGGTTGTAATTAGGCGTCCTGCGCCCTGATTGGACCGCAACAAACAACACTATTGCATCAGCCGACCCCATCACCTCCAATTACCGCGCATTTTCTCTCTCTCTTTGCTCCCTGCTCCCGTTGCGATCGGACGTGTCTCTCCGTTCGTTGCGTTTTGCAAAGATAAATCTTAAGCGTTTGCCTACTTGTAACATAACCTCACTTTTTTATTTGTATTATAATATTGTTTAGAGTTACATAACCTCACTTTGTATTATTCTATTCTGTGTAAAATAACCTCACTTTTATTTGAAAATGGCTGTAAATCCTGTCGAGGTTCTCAGCTCGGATGATACATATGTTAGACACTTCCGTATTTATGGAACACGAACAATTTTTAAATTTACTAATCCTCCTCCTGAAACTACTGAAATTGATTGGCTAAGACAAGGTTTTGCCAAAATTGTTAATGAAATGAAAGAGCGGGCCCGTGAAAATGATCAGCTCGGCTTTACTTTACATAGCCTAAACTTAAAAAGTAAAGAACCTGGTTTTGTTGCTTTCCGGCCAGCTGGTGAAATTAATGAAGACATACTTTGGCAAATTTTCGGGGGTATTGTCCAGTCAAATTCAGAATCTATTAAATCTACAGACACATTTAAAGTGACATGTACCCGAGTTAATCTCCCTGTAGGTTCTGGGTCACACAAAAGACCTGGATTTTATAATACCTTCGATGAAGAGTGTAAAGCGAGACGGGGTATTGTTGTTATTAATAATAAAGACAACTTGTGTCTACCCAGGGCTTTGGTGGTGGCTATAGCAAACGTGACTAAAGACCCCCAATACATAGCAATTCAAAAAGATAAAGGTAAAAGGCAAGCGTTTAGGGCCAAGGAACTTGTTCAGCGGGCTAGGGTAGAGATCTCAGAGGAGGGCGCCGGTATCCCCGAGCTTGAAAAATTTCAGGATTTGCTAAAAGACTACAAAATCACAGTCTACAACTATGACAGAAAAGGCCGTGATGTTTACTTTGAGGGTCGAGTTGAAAATCCTAAATTCAAAATAAATCTTCTGTTTCACAACGGTCATTATAATGTAATCAACAGTTTGACCGCTGCTTTCGCCTGTAACTATTTCTGTGAAGCTTGCCATGTTCCCTATGACCACAAAGCATATCACAGATGCTCAAACATCTGCCCCTACTGCCAAACCATCTCGCCTCCCTGTAAAGAGGAGCATGGGGGAATAGTTTGCCCTGAGTGTAACATGACTTTGCGGAACCAGCTCTGTTTTATCGCCCATAAGGTTGATAGATGCAAAACAGTAAAAAAGTGTCTAGACTGCGGGAAACTGATTAACTTAAAAGAGAGATCAGGACCTCACGTATGCGGAGAAGTTTTTTGTAAACCCTGCAATGCATTCAAAGATCCCAATCATAAATGCTACATGCAACCCAATGAAGGAAAACCTAAAACTAAAGACTACCTTTTCATTTTCTTTGACTTGGAGACTCGCCAAGACGAGTCTCTCCCCTCTGACCCTGAACAAAAAGTACATCAAGTTAACCTGTGCGTGGCACAGCAATTTTGCTTTAATTGTATCGATGGTAAATTTTGTATGGCATGTAGAAACCGTACAAGAGTCTTCAACTCTGACCCGGTTAAAGATTTTATGGAATATGTGATGCAAGTTCGTAAACAGTTCAAGAATGTCTGTGTGATTGCCCACAACGGCCAAGGCTTTGATTTTCAGTTTTTGTTAAAGTATGTGTTGGAAGAAACTAAATTCACGCCTGAGCTGGTAATGAGGGGAACTAAAATTATTTTAATGGAAATGGACAATGTCAGATTCATTGATTCACTTAGCTATTTTCCCATGGCCCTCGCTGCACTCCCTAAAGCTTTTGATCTGCCTCCCGAGAAAAAGAAGGGCTACTTTCCCCACTTGTTTAACACTCTGGCAAACCAAAATTATGTAGGCTCTATGCCCGACAAAAAGTATTACTGCCCGGAATCAATGTTTGAGAAACCACACGAAGCCTTCGAGATTTGGTACGACGAACAAGTAGCGAGTAACTATGTCTTTGATTTTAAAAAGGAAATCTTGGAGTACTGTATCTCTGACGTAGAAATCCTAGCCCAAGCGTGTATTAAATTTAGAAGTATTTTCTTGAAAGAATGTAACGTAGATCCTTTCCTCGAGGCCGTAACTATTGCTAGCGCGTGTAACCTGGCCTTCCGCCGCAATTTTCTAAAACCAGACACAATTGGTTTGATTCCTAAAAACGGGTACAGACTGACTGACAACCAGTCTACAGAGGCCCTTCAATGGTTAAGCTGGGAAGAGGAGGAACGGGGAGTGAGGATTGAGCATGCGGGCCGAGGTAAAGAAGTAAAAATTAACGGGAAGAAAGTAGATGGGTTTGACGGTGAGCGAATTTATGAGTTTCACGGGTGTTACTGGCACGGCTGCCCAAAATGCTTCCCTTACAATCGAGAGGCTCCTCTGAAGGAGGATCCCTCAGATTCACTTAATTTAAGATATGAAAGAACTTTGAAAACAATGTCTAAAATCAATGATTACGAAACTATAGTAATGTGGGAGTGTAAGTTTAGAGCATTAAAAAAGAAACATAACCTTAAACACTTGAACAACCTGCCGATCCTCAACAACCTTCCCCTTGACCCCAGACAAGCGTTCTTTGGAGGCAGAACGGGCAATGCAAAAACGTATTGTAAATGTGAAGGGGGAGAATCAATTCAATATGTAGATGTTTGCTCTCTCTACCCATATGTTTGCAAGTATGGGAAATATCCTTTGGGCCACCCCACAATCTATGTGGGAGATAGGGAGTGCAGGCAGCGAGGACTAAATGTAGATGGTTTGTTAAAATGTAAGATTCTGCCACCTCGGGATCTCTACCACCCTGTACTCCCCGCTAGAATGAACAACAAATTGATGTTTGTTTTATGTAGGACTTGTGGAGAAAATCAGATTCAGGGGGATTGTGAACATGAGAGTAGTGAAAGGGCAATGGTAGGAACGTGGACGATGGATGAAATCAGGAAAGCTATAGAGAAAGGCTATGTGATTTTGGACATGTACGAGTTGTGGGAGTACGAGGTAGCCACATACGAGAAAGGTGGTCTTTTTACCGATTTTATTAATAAATTCTTGAAAATGAAGCAGGAAGCCTCAGGCTATCCTAGCTGGTGTAAGACAGAGGAAGACAAGGACCGGTACGTGCGGGACTATTTCCAACATGAGGGAATTAAATTAGACAAAGACAAAATATGTAAGAACGGGGGTTTGAGGCAATTGGCTAAATTAATGCTAAACAGTTTTTGGGGAAAGTTCGGACAGAGGGAGAACCAAACTAAAGCAACAATTGTAAGGGAATCTAACGTTTTGTTTAAAATGTTAATAAGTCCAGAAGTACAAGTCAATAGGATTCAGCTTGTTAATGAGGAAGTAGTTGTTGTTAACTGGGAATATATCGAGGAAGTGGGGGAACCTCTGACAAATGTTAATGTTGTTATTGCGGCCTACACCACAGCCCAGGCTAGACTTAAATTGTATGAACACTTGGATGCTCTTGGAGGCCAAGTTTTGTATTATGACACGGACTCGTGTATTTATCTCTACCGGGGAGGGTTGTACAAGGTCCCTACGGGAGATTACCTTGGGGAAATGACAGATGAATTGGCAGGTGACTACGGGCCTGGCTCTTATATCGTAGAGTTTGTTTCTGGGGGGCCTAAAACTTATGCATACCTTGTCTGGTCAACCAACAAACAAAAACTAAAATCTGTGTGTAAAATTAAGGGTCTCACCCTCAACCTAAAAACCTCCGAAACGTTAAACTTTGAAGCTCTTAAACAAATGGTCCTTAGTGAAACAAGAGAGTCATTGAAAATAACTGAATCTCGAATCAGGAGGACTAAAGACAGAGATATTGTAACTGTAAGCGAAACCAAAGTTTTCAAAATTACTGGACCAAAAAGGAAGCTCGAGGGCGAGTACGACACCTTACCATTTGGCTACAAAATTCAAAGACTTGAGTAAAACAACACCGGAAGTAGGTGGGGCCCAAAATGGGTCCCACCTATCCTACAATGATTCTAAGGCAATTCGCTCTGCCTCGGCCACTTTTGCCGCTGCTCCTGCCGAGGTAAGACGTGTCCTTACGTAGCTCTGATCTGCGCTATTGTAATTTGTTTGCTGTACCTTTTGAAATGGAGGGGGAGGAAGATTGGGAACAAAATATCGGTTGGATCTTTATAAATCTATTATGTGACGGAAGACCTGTTCGAAAAATAAAATTTGAAGGAAAGCCATTAAAATTGGAAGTAAAATCAAATGCAGACTTTGACAGAATAGAAGTTGAATTTTTGAGTGGCAAGGCAATGCTGAATAGCGGATTTTCTAAAGAAAGGGTTATGAAAAAAGTAGCTAAATTCTCCAAGTACGATGAAATAGAATATAACATTTATTTTGACAGCGGTCAAAAAAGCCTAGGATGTCTGACTGACTCGTTTGTGCTAGATGACGAGTGGGCGACCCGGAAGATCGCCCGTGCATTGACCTTACGATTTATGATGAATTTAATAAAGAACACGTGCACCATGTGTTAATTAAATTTAAAAAACCCGAAAACTAGTTGAAACCTGTTAAAATACTGCTCTGTAATTGGTTGGAATAAGGAAGCATTCTATTGGTTGTAATTAGGCGTTCTGCGCCCTGATTGGTCGAGACTTTATAGCGCTCTTTATTCTCAAGAGTTAACTTCACTCTGCCCCTTGCATCTGCACAGGTAAGAGCTCCCAGCGATACAAATATAACTTATAAAAATGTCTCACTTAACCTCTTATATATTTAATGATCAACTCGTTGCTGTACTGTTTGACAGTGAAAATAATCCTTGGTTTAAAGCTAAAGATGTTGCTAAAATCTTGGGTTATCAAGATACAAAACACGCAATCCGTACCCATGTAAGAGAAAAACACCGCAAAACTTTACCGGAGGTACAGGGGGGCGAAACGCCCCCCTTGCACTTTCATTCCCAAACAATCTTTCTTAACGAGCCTGGTCTTTATTCGCTAATTTTAAAATCTAAATTGCCCATTGCTGAAAAATTCCAAGACTGGGTTTTTGAAGAAGTCTTGCCTTCCATAAGAAAATATGGAGTGTATCAAATCAAACAGGAGAATAATCAGTTAAAGAATGAAAACTCTCAACTCATGCGAGAAATTACAAACGTTATGGAAACTAACCAACAGCTCACCCACATTAACTTAGAATTTAAAAGTAAAAATGAAACAATGGATAAAATGTTAACTGACCAAGCACCTAAACTGGCAGTTTTTCCTAAAGAGGAAGACCTTAGCCACGTATTGTGTATCCTTATTAAAGACACAATGTTGCAGTTATACGGAGTCTGTGAGTACAAGTGTATTCGTACTCAAAAAATAAGATTCCACAAGGCTTTGAATAAAGCAAAGAAGGAAGGTTTTGTACCTTGCTTTATAAAATCATCTGTCCCTAACGGGATAAATGTTGTAAATAAAGCTAAAGAGGTTATGAGGAGTTATGGCATGCATTTTGATTCTGCTCATAACAACATCCTCACCTCACATAACTTTGTAAATATTGTTGAACATGTGTTGGATAACGCCTAAGTCCCACTGTATGAATGTAAGTGTGTGAATGAAGGTCCCTGGCGCGGGTGACGAAAAGCCCCGTAAACCTGAAAGGGGGTTTAGTAGATTGAGGAGCCTGGCCAACACCCCGGCTACTCCTTTGAACGACCCATGTGTGAATGAGGGGTCCAGTAGATTGAGGAGCCTGGTTAACATCCAGACAACTCAACCGAACCGACCTCGGGTGAAAGAAGGGCTTAGTAGATTGAATGGCCCAGATCCGAGCAGGACTTGAGCCGTTCCCTCGAACGGCCCGGTGGGTGAAAAAATACAAAAAAAAGTATAAAAGTAAAAAAGATAAACGGGGGAGGCAACTAGTTTGTTCTTGGAAGGCCTCCACGGGCCATGGCGGTGGAGGAGCCATGGTTTGTCTTAAAAATCTCTATCCTTTGTTTGCTCAAAGGGAGAGGACATTAGTCTGTACTGGGCATCAACCAGGTAATCTGGATTGGCTCACGCACGGAATAATGTTTAACCTGGGTGCACATGCACGGATGGTCTCAAACCCCATCCAAGCAAACATTCAGTATAAAACTAGCGACATCTGAATAAAACCTACCATTTTGACAATGGACGCTATAGCTAATGAACTACATAGACCTGCCAGGAGAAACTATACTAGGCGTAAAGTTACCCTTAAGGGGCTAACGGACCTTTACCAGGCTGATCTCGTTGAAATGAAGCCCTTTGCGAGGATTAACAACGGCTACAAATATATTCTCACGATAATTAACTGTTTCTCAAAACTAGCTTTTGCTGTTCCGTTAAAAGACAAGTCAGGGCCACAAGTCGCTAAAGCTTTAGAACCCATCTTAGCTAAATATAAAATAAAAAATTTTCAAACAGATCAAGGTACCGACTTTTTCAATAAACATGTAAACGCTTTAATGAAAAAGTATAAAATCAACCACTATTTTACGTATTCAGAACTTAAAGCAAGTATAGTGGAGAGACTCAACAGAACTCTCAAGACAAAAATGTACAAGTTATTTACTGCCCGTGGAAGTTACGAATGGTTAAGTATTTTGCCACAAATCATAAAATCTTACAACAACACAAAGCACAAAACTATAGGTATGAAACCCAATGATGTTAAACAAAAACATGTCAAAGACATTCTAAAGAAAATAAATAAAGTTAAAAAACCCAAACATAAAATCCTTAAACAAAAATTAAAATTAGGTGACAGTGTTAGAATATGTAAAGTAAAAAGAGTGTTTAAGAAAGGGTATTTGCCTAATTGGACAAATGAGACGTTTACAGTATACGCGATTAAACCGACAAGACCAGTAACATACATATTACAGGACAACAGAGGGGAAATATTAAAAGGTGGGTTTTATGCAGAAGAAATTAGCAAGTCCAAAACAGGGGACGTTTATTTAGTTGAAAGAGTTTTAAAAAGGAAAGGAGACAGGCTGTATGTACGGTGGAAGGGGTATGATAGCAGCCATGACAGTTGGATTGACGCCAAGGACTTGGTGTGATAGAGGCCGGTCACGACTTCCGTGGAAGGCCGCAAGTTATCATTGTGATTGCGATACACGACTTCCGTGGAAGGCCACAGGATGTATATATCGGTTTGCGAGTATGATAATGTAATCAGTCAGGATGCGGGTTGAGAAGCAGGATTTCGGGTTTCCTGTAGTGAACCTTGACGATTACATCTCGGGGTCGGGCATGACTAAAAAGAATAAACACGGTGTTTTACTGCCAGATTCAATACGTTGCATAATAGCGGGGCCAAGTTCCTCTGGGAAGACAAATGTTTTATTCAATTTATTGTTTGACCCAAATGGCCTGAGATTTGAAAATATCTATGTTTTTTCAAAGTCCCTCTATCAACCTAAATACAAATTACTTAAACAGGTTATGCCTAAGGAGGTTGGGTATCATGAATTTGACGATAATAGTTTAGTTATACACCCAAACGAAGCCAAACCAAACTCTATAATGATTTTTGACGATATTTCGCTGGAAAAACATGATAATATACGTAATTATTTTTCTATGGGAAGACATAAAAATATAGATACATTCTATTTAGGGCAGACATACAGTGCCATACCCAAACAGCTGGTGAGGGACAACTGTAACTTTATTATTTTATTTAAACAAGACGAAAGGAACCTAAGACATGTTTACAACGATCATGTCACTACTGACATGTCATTTGAAAAATTTAAAGAAATATGCGCTCATGCCTGGCGTGATAATTTTGGATTCCTAGTGATTGACAAGATACTAGATCCTTATAAGGGAAGGTACAGAGTAGGTGTGTACAGTTTTGTAACTGAACTATAATGGTTCGCATCTACACTTACAACGATCTAAGAGGCTTTAACGCTAAACTACATAATGTTAAATCAAACTTGTGCTCTTTCTATTACAAGGACAAGAAAATATTTTGTGGAAACTACTGCAGTAAGAAACCCCCTCATGGATATGAATTCAACAAAAGATGCTGGAGACATAAAAAACTAAAAAGATCCGCTGTGATACCACCAGTAGTTTTATTAATGATATCCGCGAGTGAGAGAACTTATAACCGAGATACATGGCTTAGTTTTATGAACAAATGCGAAGAAAAAAACGTACCTTTGGAACTTGTAATATATCACGAAGATATGTTCAATTGTACCGTGCGAGACCCTCAAAACATGATATCTAGATTCAGGCCGTTCCCCGAGTTTTTTGGGCAAGTATTGCCTTTACGTAACCTTCACGGTAGCGTTAATTTTACACAAATCTGTAATGAAATGCTGCAATACGGATGTAAGATCCCATTTGCTTCACGGTGTATACTTCTGACAGAACGCAGTATTCCCATAAGATCACCAATGACAGTCTATAACAAAGCTTTAAGGTTAAAATGTCACATCGATATTAGTTATAATATCGGGTACGCAAAAGTGCCTGACAGTATCCCAAGGGGTAATAGAAATAAACCTTATAACGGTGTTAATAATCTATGCCAAGGATTATACACTACAGAGTTTTTAAGAGCAGCATTACCTACACTCCCGTTACAGTGTGAGAGATTCGGCCTAAGTCTAAACAACGGCGTGTACACTATCACAAACAGAGTGCTATTTGACCAATGGAAAGCGTTTACAGGAGCTAACCCTGATGAATTCTGGCTTTTAAATTCTTATTTATTGCAACACCACAACGAGCCTAGGCCTATGGCGTTACTCAGACGATTCATGCAAAACACAATTGAAAGTGATAAATACACCGTAGCAGAGATACCTCAATGGAGAGACGGGTGGAAACGTACTTTTGTATTCAGGAGTTTTACCGGTCGTTATGTGATTCCCAGGTTTAATGCTAGAGAACAGAGGTACTACAGAGGTATGGACTTTAGCGCTGGTGTTTCACTGTTGGATATTATCGAGTACATACGGAGGCATAAGAGGCGTGCCTTGTTTTTCAGGCAAGTCGAAATGCCTTAAATCTAGATGCGCTAATTGAAATCTATCATTTATGACTATGAAGCGGAGCAGGAAACAGCAACTGACAAACCGGCTCATAGAGCTGCGTAATGCCATTGAGAGAAAGTATAAAATGTTTAAGGAAGGATCTGAGGAAAGTGATATTATGCTTGAGAAACAGTATAAACCAATTATACAAGAACTTAGAAAAACGACAACAAACACAGCCGACATAAAAACAGAACCCGAAACCTTTAAAGAAGAGCCAATGGAATACGACACGACAGATGATGAAGGAGAAGCTGAATTTATTCCTCAGAGTGTATCTACACCTGAAACCAGCGGGTTAAAGCAAATTGTATCGACCCCTTCGGGACTGGAAACAGCGTCCCAATATATGGAAAATGAGTTTAGTAACCCCATGACGGTGAGGTATATGACACTGCTTTTAAAAGATGCTAGCGGTAAGGTCCGAGTTATTGATCATGATTACGGTCCTAGATACGAAGGCAGTACTTTAATGATGGGAGATAAGGTGTTAGACTTTGACAACGATGGAACTATACTAATAAACAACACAAGATATAGTCCTACCGAAGGTTTGTATGAGCTCATATTTAAGAGAACCCCTGACGAGGATATATACAATAAAGACGATCTTAATACCTATAAGAGTATTATTATCGCCACCAACGCTCACAAGAAAGGATACAAATTCCACAATCAAATTAGAAGGGACAACAATCTAAAGTACAGAAGAATTATTAAAGACTTATTCCCGGCCAGAGTGGGCAAGGGTCTAGCGTGGAAAAATGCTAAATCCCGTGATATAATACACTGGGACGACGCCGACGAATTGGTAAGTAGACTAAGACACATTGCCATGTCAACAGAGACTGGAAACAGAGTCCATAGCAATGAAATACTAAGTATTGTGGAAGAGCTAAGGGAAGCGGGGTATATAAAAGGAGCTGGCAACAGTAGATTTAAAGCATTATTAAAATGACCATTGACAAGTTTGGACGTAGTAGCCGGAAATCCCGAGGTGAGGCCGTCAAAGGCCCCAAGGGAGAGGGTTTCAATTTAACGCCTCAAGGTGACTATGATATGCAAAATAAACGAATATGTAAATTGGCTACACCGTTACAGCCACTCGACGCTGCTACAAAGAATTATGTTGACCATAAATCTATACCTTCTGACGTTCAGAGGTTCAATATGCAAAATAAAAGACTATGGAGTGTAGCTGACCCCATGGAGCCCTCGGAGGCAGTAAACTTGGGCATACTAAAAAAACTAAGTATGACTATCTCCAACGATAAATATGACGCTAATAATAAACAAATAACTAATTTAGCTTTACCAACAGACCCCAGCGATGCAGTTACCAAGTCGTACCTGGAAAAAGAGATATTGCCTATAACCATTAACCTCGCTAATCAACAGTTTGACTTAACCGGTCTCAAGACCAGACTGTCAAAATGCGAAGGTCTAATAACTAGTAATAAAGAATTTCACGAGAAACGGTTGAACAAATTTGGTACCATGCTCTTTAATTATATTAACAAAAAACAAACTGGGAGGTCTGCCACGCCGGGTGAAAATTATGACTTAGACTGGGAAGTTTTGTTTGCTGAAGGGTTAGAAGGTGATGAAGAGCCTAAAGAAGAAGAAGACGTTAAACCTCTTCCGCCTGATACTTATGATCTCTTTATGACTGAAGAGGGGCTGAGTAGAGCTTCTTTTGAAACAAATTAAAGAGAATTTTCATCCTTAGCCCACGGGTATATTTGATGATACTGTTCCCCAATCTCCTCAAGACAGAAGCTGAATATATAATGTCACTTAAACCGGGGAATACTGATTAGTCTACTCTGGACCGTCGAAGATGTTGGTTCTCTTACTACTTGTGTTGCCCCTTACCTCGCGCAACAAGTCAATAGAGTATCTTACATATTACGGCTATCTGGAGAAATATTCCGTGTATACGTGAAACACTGTTAAATAGACTGTACGAGGTGATTAAATATTTACAATAAAATGGCTAAGACCAGAAGGAAACCTCTCAGACGTAAGCCAGCAGTCGTGCGAGGCGGAGGTATTATTTCATCTGTTCTTAATAAGGCCATAGACTTACTACCTGTCGAATTACATTTACCTGGAGGATATCAATTTTGTGGACCTGGCACGAGATTAAAAGCGAGATTGGCTAGAGGTGACAAAGGAATAAACGGTTTGGACGAGGCCTGTAAGGTCCACGACATAGCATACTCCCGGTATTCCGACAACGAGCGACGAAGGCAAGCGGACGAGGAGTTGGCGGAACGCGCTTGGCAGAGATTCAAGTCCAGTAACGCTAGTGTTGGTGAGAAAGCCGCTGCTTGGGCAGTCACTACAGCCATGAAGGCAAAATCAAAATTTGGGGGAGGCCGTAAAAAGAAACGCCCCGCTAAACGTACCAGAGGCCAAGGACTGTATCTAAGACCCTATAGAAAGGAAGGTGCGGGTACTAAGAAAGGTGCAGGTAGAAGAAAGAAAAGGAGAACGAAAAAAAAAGCATCTCGATACCGATAAAACCACTTACAAATTACGATTTAATCAAATACGCGAGGTTGTTAAAAATTCCAAACTTTAGAGGGGTTTACATGAGAGACAGTTTACCGAAACGCCCGAGAAAATATGAATCTGCGATAGTTAACTTGGACAGTACATCTGGGCAGGGTACTCACTGGGTTTGTTACAAGAAGATTGATAAAAAAGCCTATTACTATGACAGTTTTGGCAATTTAAGACCACCACAGGAGATCTCACGATACTTGAGTGGCTGTGAGCTATACTATAATTACAAGAGACAACAGAAGTTTGACTCAGTTGTTTGCGGACATTTGTGCTTAAAGTTTCTCCGTAGTAATGTTCTGTCTCACGGGAGCAACTAGTGTTTTATCCCACGAGCTAGCGTTTCCCGTAGATGTTAGCAAGGGTGAATGGGAACTTGGTTTAATTGAACTGACCACTTATAACTCTATACCAAACATTGAGAAGGACATTAATGATAAGTTTTACTACGGTGATGATAAAATTATTATAATCCCTGAAGGTTCTTACGAAATTGAGGACATTGAAAAATACATTAAATCCCAGCTACCGAAAGAAATCCAGTTTACATTAAAACCAAATAACAACACTTTGAAAGCTACGATATGTTGTTCTGAGAAAATTGACTTTACTAAAGAGCAATCATTGGGAACACTCTTGGGTTACAAAAAACAAATATACGCGGCTAATATTCAACATGTTTCGGAACTACCTGTAGATATAATTAAAGTCAACTCTATACGGGTGGACTGTAATGTCACACGTGGGTCGTACCTAAACGGAGTCGAGGGTCATGTCATACACGAGTTCTACCCTGCCGAACCACCGGGCTATAAAATAATAGAATTACCGAGGAATGTTATTTATTTACCCGTCATCAGTCAAAGGATCAACAACTTGACAGTGTCTCTAAGAGACCAGGACGGTAATCTTGTTAACTTTCGCGGAGAAAGAATTTCTGTTAGACTACATCTCAGGCGCAGTAATGGGGCTACTATTTAGGGGAATGCCGGCGAGGCAGCAGGTCAGTAGTGTTCAGAAAGTCAAGACGTTAAGTTGTAAGAATATAAAGTTTCTCCGTTCTCTCGGTTTTAAAGTAATACAAAATGGCGCTACTAGCGATAGACAGCCAGGCTGTGTACGATGACTTGATAACAGGGATGGAGTTGCACTCACATCAGCCGTATGCAAGTACAACTTATAATAATAATGATGAAATTAGAATACCAATATTACAGCAGGACATAATTACCGCACCTTTTGAAAGTTTTATCGTGATTCACGGTAAAGTTAGCGCTAAAAAGGCAGATGGGTCTGCTCTGAACGTATCCTTTGTAAATAACGCAATGTCTTTCTTGTTTGAAGAAATTCGCTACGAGGTTTGTGGCAAGGAGATTGATAGAACAAAAAATGTCGGTATTACTACTACTTTAAAAAATATCCTATCCATTCGCTCGGAAGAAACAAACACTCTCAAGAACGCCTGCTGGCTAGGCCCCGGTAACTCTGAAAGAGTGACAGATTTTATATATTCTATACCTCTAAAACTATTGCTAGGTTTCGCTGAAGACTATAGGAGGGTGTTGGTAAACGTTAAACAGGAACTTATACTCTTACGCTCGGCTACAGATAATAACGCTGTAAAAACTCCGGAGGCCGGGACTTTAGAATTAAAAATTGATAAAATATACTGGCGTATGCCTCATATAACAGTAAATGACGCTCAGAAGTTAAAATTGTACAAGTTTATTGAGAAAGATCCCGCGATCCATCTCCCATTCCGGCAATGGGAAATGATTGAATACCCGAACCTTCCGAATACTGAAACATTATCTTGGACACTTAAAACATCTAACCAAACGGAAAAACCTCGATATATTGTTCTGGCCTTCCAGACAGGCAGAAAGAACGATATGGTAAAGGATATGTCACAATTTGATGCCTGCGACCTAACTGATGTAAAACTTTATTTAAACTCAAACTTTTACCCATACGATAACCTTCGCGGGAACACCGCCTTGTTCTATGACATGTTTGCTACTTTCCAAAACTCGTATTACGGAAGAATTGGTTCACCTATATTAAACTTTGATGATTTTAAAGCAAAGTGCCCCCTTTATGTAATTGACTGTTCAAAACAGGACGATACAATTAAAACAGGGCCAGTGGACGTCAGGCTTGAGATTCAAGCTAAAACCGCCATCCCAGCCAATACTTGGGCATATTGTTTAATTCTACACGACTGTCACTACACATACACACCGATAACCGGAGATGTCAGGAAAATCTCGAGTTAGTTTCTCCGACCCGGTAGTTACAAAAATATACAGTTTGCCAGAAGAAGGTAGGAAATCAGATTGGGAACAACTGGCACGGGACAGAGCCAGATTTTCAAGGCGTATTAAACTTACACAAGAGAAAATTTCCAGTGTAATTTCTAAACAGTGGACCCTCCGGGTCCAACACTTGGAATGTATGTACAAGGGGGGCGAATCGCCCCCCTTGGGGTGGGGTGGGGAAGGGGTAAAAGATACATCTGTACGTTGAATATTACAGACTGAAGATGGTCAGTAGCAGAGATGACTTTGCCGGAGGCAGACGCTGTGCCTATCCCCCGATTGGTTGAGCCTATAAATTTAATGACCGGAGTATTTTTAAAGTCAGTACATTTCTTGGACCCAAAACTCACCAAATGTGTCGTGTCGGGTATTTTTAAAAATCGAGATAATAGTTTGGGTGTATTAATTAAGGGGAGAAAAGGTGTTGTATTTTGGAGTTACGACTCGTTCTGTCAGCTAGTTGACAGGTTCAATGAAATAACTTTGGCTTTCTTGGGGAATTATCAGTGTTTTATTACTATAGACACGGGGGCTAATATAAAGCTTAGCAGTATTTTTGGTCAGCAGTACGCTTGTGTCTCTGACGGCGAGCACTCCTTGGCTCTCAACCGTAACGAGTGGGATCAACTTGTAAAATATATTCCTTTAATTGGTCGCTCTCTATTAGAATTATTTTATATAGAGGATATTATTAAAGTTTTTATTAATCAAGTATTAACCGATGCTGAAACCTGTACGGATCAATTACCGCCTCACGTAGCTGACCGTTTATATCAGGAAGTCTTATTATGGAAGCTATAGTGGAGTTTCAAGCTTTCCGGAGTAACAATAATAGATTTATTATTAAAGAACTTGCTATAGTTGGGAGGTCGTATAGAACACAGATTGTGTTCCGACCTCCATACAGCTTTGATTGTTTAAATAGTAAAATGCAAAGGACAGCCCGTTGGTTGACCCGTCATTATCACCACATTAAGTGGGACGATGGTGAGGTAGAGTACAGTGAGGAGCTTTTAAGCTCACTCTGTAAACCTTTTGAAACTATTTATACAAAGGGTCTTGAAAAGGCTCAGTTCCTTCGGGAATTTCACCCTAATGTTAAAGAGATTAATATTGTAAATAGTAGCGATAGTTATGAACTTGTAGATTGTATTGTACATGGAAATAAAAATGAAAACTGCGCCTTGATGTCCGCGAAGTACTACGCTCGAAAAATATTTTCGAGTGGGGCCTAATAAAAAATATGGCCCGGCAGTCGCTCACCCAAGGCAGGGCTAAACCCTTTGTAAGTCCAGGGGTGTGGGGAGGTTGGCCTAAAAAACCGTGAAACCGTTTGTTGTAATCCTCTGACTGTCAGGGAAAAGTGGATGGAAAGGCGCAACAAAAAAAAGTATAAAAGTAAAATACAAAAAAAGTATAAAAGTAAAAATAAAAAATAAAAGGAGGTAGCATTTTGTTATGGAGTGGCTACCACTGTGAGAGGCGATAGTTGGGGCCTCTCACCCCAGAGGTTAGGCCTCCAGGGGAAGCTCTGGGTAACCAAAAAGAACGCGCCGACGCTCCTACGGCCTAGCCTAACGGCTTACCGTGGTGTGGAAACGGGAGCGTTCAAAATTATTTCACCGGAGTTATAAATATTTGACGGAAAACATTACAGTCTAAACAAAATATTCTCCCGGTAAAGTATTTTTACCGGACTCTAAAGTAAATGACCAAGAAATTTAAAATATTACTGTCAAATTAATTATATCCCCCGTTAAACAGTTCCAGCGGACTTGGAAACATTTGACCGAGAAATTAAAAACATTACGGTCAAATCAAAATTGTAGCCCCTGGTAAAGTATTTTTTTCGGACTCTAAAGTTTTAAAAAGGGTTTTGGACAGGCTACAGTCTAGATTATTTATAATACAAATTACTTACGGGTAGTAATGCCCACAAAACCTCGGTGGGTTACGCCGATCCCACTGCTCGGAAGGTAGCCCCGCACATACACAGCATAAGGCATAGAGGAATCCCTTATGGCTCCTCCACAACCTAACACAGTAAGTTTGTTTACTGCAAGAATCGCACAACTCATACACAGGCTGCATGACTGTAACTGACGCGAGAGGCGAGCAGCGCTTGCTAATCGCCAACCACTTCCGCGATAGCGCAGGGAGGGGTACTTGACCGGGAAATTTAAAATATTACTGTCAAATTAATTATATCCCCCGTTAAACAGTTCCAGCGGACTTGGAAACATTTGACCGAGAAATTAAAAACATTACGGTCAAATCAAAATTGTAGCCCGATAATATATTTTACCGGACTCTAAAGTAAATGGCTGGGAAAGAAACATATCTTACCTTAACAGCAACATTCTCGGGACGCCGAGATTTCTTGAAACATCCCGCACTCGAAGCAGTTTTGGGACCGGATGTACGGCCGGTGCAGGCAGTAGCCTAGGTTTTTGGTCCCCAGCCACCAGCCGTCAATGTAAGCGTAAGGCTCGAAACTGTGCGGCGCTAGTTCGTAGATCTGTAAAACAAAAAGAAGAATTATACACAGTCACACAAACAACAACAAAAAGTTAACCTTATTAATAATTGTACCCACCGAGTAACAGTTACTGCAATAGCTCCGCCCACAGATAAAGTAACTTGCTTTATAACATTAACTTTTGTGCTCTTCAATTAGTGATTGTTTGATTAAAAATGGCACGTTTAAATTTTGAATTTGCTGTAGAAATTTGAATTTTAGACAATAATGCTTAAGGCAAATTTGAGTTAGGCTAGGCGGAGTGTTCATCATGAAGTGAGAGAGGAGCAGAGTGTGTGTGGGGCGCGGCTAGCGAGACCTCGCGTAACCTGATTGGCTGCCCTGTTGGGCGGAGCAACAGTCGTCTTGGATGTGATTGGTTGGATGTGTGGGGCGGATGGATTGTTATTGGCTGGGTAGGCAGAGCATATGGAGGGAATTTAGTATATATACGGGGTTCAGGCTTTATTTTGTTATGTCGCTATGAACACAGTGATTTTTATAATGGCTATAGTGTTTTTGCAATTGTTTGTCCTCGTCTGTCTTCGCCTAGCGGCAGGAGACAGCGATGAGGAAAATATTCCTCCTTCAACTGAACAGGTTAGTTTTTATTAGTTTATTTTTTAAACTCACATTGATTTCTTTAGACTTTTTTCAGACCCGTCGTTTTTACAGGTCATATAGTTAGTAATAGATTGTTGTTTATTTTTAGGCCTCTGGCAGCAACCCTCCACCAGCTCAGGCACTAAATCAGGACATGTTCTTTGCTGAAGACCTGGATATCCTGTCTATTAGAGCCGTAAGTATTGTATTGTTGTGGAATTATTTGGTTTTAATAGGTGTGTTGTTATTAGTTATATTTTATAAATTTATTTATTTTCAGAGCGGGACTGCAGTTTCCCTGAGCAATATTTCTGACCTCCACAACCTTTCTCAGGTAAGCATTGCTTTTATTTGACGTTGTTATTTAAGTAAATATAATATTTAATATATGTCTCTTATTTGTTGTATTTGTATAGTAATATATTTTATTTGTTTGATTTATAGGCCAGTAGCTCTGCAGCGAGTTTAACCGAGCTGCGACCTCTATCTCAGGTTAGTAAATTACAGTAGGTAAGACTTTAGTTTAGGATTAGTTTTTATAATAGGTGTGTATTCAGTTTTATTTTTCTTTGATTTTAGGAAGAGTACAGTGGCCGCTTAACTCAAATGTTAAGACACTCTGGCCGTTCGAGCCAGGGGGAATTTGTAATTGAGACCAGTAGGACCTTCCTGCAGTCTGGTGCAGTGGTGACCAGGAATAGTTTCAGGGTTAGTAGTTTTTTATAGCGGGCTTGTTTTAACTTAAGTTAGAAAGACATGTTTTACTTATTAATTTTTTGTTGCAGAACGGCTCAGGGCAGATACTGAGCCAAGAGGATCGTGAGGCAATCCGGCAGGAATTGGAGAATGTAAGTCTAAATTTTATTTTATTTGTCTGTTGCAGTATGACATAGCTCCTGAGCTTATAGAGGCTAGCATGCGAGCATTGGGAACTGTAAGTTTTATTTTTTGTGTAGCTTAGTTTACTAGTCTGATACTTAGCTATGGGTTAGGGGGAGATTTTCGCTCCCCCATACTTGCAGTATTGTTTTCTCAAACTCTATTATTCTTTCAGTGGGAGAGGCCTGCGTCTCCAATTAGGCGTACACCAAGGAACATTGTATACATTGACAACAGAGCTAGGCAGAGTGTGGAGAATGTAAGTCAAATTTACTATCTTTTTATTAAGGTAGAATGTTTACTTTAAAATATAACTAATATGTTAGTATATCAAATATATATATATATATAGTTTATGTACCTTTTGTTTTCAGGCTAGGGATCGCTCTCCAGTTGCACGCCCCGGCACTCCAACCCCAGAGTCACAGCCGATGGAGCTCCCGTCATTCAGGGGTGGACGGGAGGAGACTACCCGGCGAGATCGGTCTAGGGAGTTGCCTGGCTGGATGACGGCTTCGAGACGTGACTTTCGACAGAATCATCTTGTAAGTATTAACATAAGGTTTAGTAATTAGTATTAATGTGTAATATACATTTTAAGTTTTAATAATAATATAAATATTATTTACAGGGACGGAACATGACAGGGGATGATGAGGATGTTTTCGAGTTTCCCCCTAGAAGAGTTGCCTTGTCTCGGAGAGTGGCTGCACTAGTGGCGAGATTTGAGAGGCCCGGTGTTGGTGGTAGTGAACCAATTACGGGTCCTGCAAGGCGTGCTGATCTATTGGTAGGTTTAATACATTCTCACTTAATACTAGAAGGTTTATTAAATTAGGCTTGTTTATAAGTAACCTAACAGATGCTGCCTTTTATCTTGTTTCAGACTATTCCAGAGCAACAATTCTTTTACAATGCGCGGGGGGAGATACTGAGTTATTTTGGAGCTCGGAATGATCATCCTACACCCCGCAACTTTTATCATCTCCCGCAAGTAAGTTGTAGTGTATTTTAGTCGGGATAACTAAGTAGGGTTTGATTTAATACAGTGATTATATATATTTATATTTTTTTCAGAACGTTGCGGAATATTATGTGGATCAGATGATCGACGAAGTTGAGCCATCGAGTGTAACCGGGACCTGTATTCACGTACGCGAGCAGCGGGTAAACGGCCGTTATTGGCGTCTTATTTCTACTATGGTTAGTATACATAGGTTTAAATGGACTACTTTTTGTGCCTGGGATTGTATAGCTGTATTTAGTAATTTTTAAATGATTTTAGAATGGTGGTGAAGCATGGCAGCCTGCAAGGTTCCCCTTTACCAGGGGGTATGGCCGGGAGGCACGGTTTGTCTACGAGTGGGAGTCAGGTCGCACAACTGATATTGAGGTAGGGTAGCTGTATTGATTATTATATTTGTTATTGTTTGAGTAAATAAACCTTGTTTATAATTAACATATCATATACTAACAGGTTTTTTTAACTATTCAGAGACTGGTTAATGGAGAGGCAGCAGCAGCAGCAGCACCGGCAGAACCAATGAACCTACAGTGCGAGGAGAGGATGCCAGCAGTTGAGCCAGGGACCTGTGTCAACTGTAGAAGGGAGGATGCTATTCTACAACTGCGAAGGCGAATATTTGAAGAGGTGGGTAATTATGATTAAACTAGATATCCACTCGTCAATTTGTACAGGCTTTACAGAATAATAATAATAACACTTGTTTCTTTAGGGATTCAGTATAATATACAGATATATTAAAGATACTTTATGATTTCAGGAGCGACTGTGGAACGGGGCAGGGGCTGTTTCGTCTGAGACTGGAGTAATGTTCTCCCGCCTCTCCTACGTGAGACACGAGCTGCGTGGCGTGCTGAACCTCGCATCGAACGTCTTAGAGGACTCAACACCTCCGGATGTGGCAGCTGTAATAACCCATGTATGGGATGAGATCCGTCATACTCTGGAGAACATCCTGGGAACCAGCGGCCCTGTGATGGACTCCCTGACCGAGAGAGGACCTGACCCAGACATGGAGCGGGGTAGGCACATCGAGTGCCAAATTTGTAATGACGGCCTACCCTGTATTGTTCTGCAGCCCTGTCACCACACTCTATGTCCCCAGTGCAGTATGCGGATTTATAGCTGCCCCTTCTGCCGGCTTAGAATTGTAAGTAGGCTAAGGATCTTTTTTGAACAGTAGTTATTTTATGTATTTTTAGGTTATTATTAAAGGTTAAAATCATTTTATGTCTGTTTTAGAGGTATAATTATTTTGTTTAAACTTAAAGTAAGTCCATTTTATTTGAAATTGATTTTTGTACAATAATAAGTCAACAGTAGAGTCGTTTTATGTTTGTTATTAGAAGATGTGATTATTATTTAACAAGTGAGGATTAAAAGTCATTCTGTATTAATATTGTTTTTAGAGGTATAATTATTTTGTTTAAACTTAAAGTAAGTCCATTTTATTTGAAATTGTTTTTTGTACAATAATAAGTCAACAGTAGAGTCGTTTTATGTTTGTTATTAAAAGATGTGATTATTATTTAACAAGTGAGGATTAAAAGCCATTCTGTATAAATATTGTTTTTAGAGGTATAATTATTTTGTTTAAACTTAAAGTAAGTCCATTTTATTTGAAATTGTTTTTTGTACAATAATAAGTCAACAAGTGAGGATTAAAAGTCATTCTGTATTAATATTGTTTTTAGAGGTATAATTATTTTGTTTAAACTTAAAGTAAGTCCATTTTATTTGAAATTGTTTTTTGTACAATAATAAGTCAACAAGTGAGGATTAAAAGTCATTCTGTATTAATATTGTTTTTAGAGGTATAATTATTTTGTTTAAACTTAAAGTAAGTCCATTTTATTTGAAATTGTTTTTTGTACAATAATAAGTCAACAGTAGAGTCGTTTTATGTTTGTTATTAGAAGATGTGATTATTATTTAACAAGTGAGGATTAAAAGTCATTCTGTATTAATATTGTTTTTAGAGGTATAATTATTTTGTTTAAACTTAAAGTAAGTCCATTTTATTTGAAATTGTTTTTTGTACAATAATAAGTCAACAAGTAGAGTCGTTTTATGTTTGTTATTAAAAGATGTGATTATTATTTAACAAGTGAGGATTAAAAGTCATTCTGTATTAATATTGTTTTTAGAGGTATAATTATTTTGTTTAAACTTAAAGTAAGTCCATTTTATTTGAAATTGATTTTTGTACAATAATAAGTCAACAAGTGAGGATTAAAAGTCATTCTGTATTAATATTGTTTTTAGAAAATTGTTTTGTTTGAGAAGTTAGAATTGTATTAGTATTTAATTGGTTTTAAAGAAATAAAGATAGTTTATTTAAAATGAATTTGATTTTTTACTTACTAAGTGTAGAGTAGAGGAGTGGAGCGAGCACTGCGCACCTCAACAAAACATAACTGTAGACTGAAGACCAGACGTATTTATAATACAACTTTTACTGCCACTCTTCAATGGTCTATTCATGATGAGTGGTGTATCACGGATTCAAAGACGTTCATTGTACGAGCGGCGGCTGCCGCTCGCGGTTACATGTAACCGCACAGGATGTGCCGTGGTGAGGCAACCACTATCTTGACACGGATAAAGTTGAGTTTCTCTGTATTAACTAAAATGAATTTTTAACAGAGTATTTTCTGGTGATGGTATATTATACACTATTATGGTACATATATATATATATGATTATACACTGTGGCGTTATATATGGTACATATAATTATATATGGTACATATAATTAGCTCTGCTAAGTTGGTAACACTTTGGAGGGAAAAAAGTGGCGGGAAGAAAAGTAAGGTTAGGCCAATTTTTTTTGGCGCGCAAATTTGGCGGGAACGCCACCATGGGCGCCGCCATCTTGGATCACGTGACCTAATTAGACCAATCAGAAGCCAGATTTTAAGCCCATAAGCGCAATGTTAGACCTCATGGGGTGCGTTGACTACTTACAGTGATGTTTGCGAACAAAATGTTTGGTTAAAGTTTGATTAGAATTGCCAATATTCATGTGATGGTATAACGTTTTCAGCATGGTTTTATCTTAGAATCGGTAAGTGAAAGGATAAGGGTAGTTAAATTTAATAGTTTTAATGTTTGGTGAATCTAACTGATTACAAGAATAATTAGTATATAGTAGTCTCAGTAGTTCCAGACTTTGCCCGGTTACACTGCAGTATTGCGTAATTTGGTACATCTTTTTATATGACGTGTACTATATTAATAAACATATTTTAAGTAATTTTCTTGTACAATAAATTTAAGACTCCTGAGGGATTTTAAAAACGGACTAGGTCCATGTGTTGTTTAGGACTACTGGTATCCCCCAATAATGTTTCAGGTGGTTCAGGGTGCAATACTATGGGGGTTAAGGAGTGTGATCGAATCAAAAACATGGAGTATCTTCAGCTTTATTATTTTATTTCAAGGATTTTTGTACTGATTCTCTTCTCGATATTATACCTTATATTTTCCTATGACGAAATAACAAAAACATGTAAGGGAAATTTAAATAAACAATTTGTAATTTTGTTCTAGATGCTACTAAAAGCCCATACGATATATTGTATACACTAGCTCTCTAAATATAAATAGTGTTGATTTTAGACATTGTTGAACTAGATATGAAAAATATTATAATGAACATTTTGATTAAAAACTTGAATCTATTATGTTGACTTCAATTAATTAGAAGGACCTTGTTGCCTGTGTAACTTAACCCTTATTGCTTGTCACAGCATATTAAACCTGTACCACAGTCAATTACTGGTTTTAGTATGAGAATAATGTCAGTTATAAAATTTAAACCTACATAAAAAATGCATTATTGATGTCAGTTTGATTTTAAACGATCCCCAGAAAGTAAAGCAAGGAACGAACAATGATATAAGTTTTATTATTAGTTGACTAGTATTTTACGATCTGGAGAACATATGACGACCTAGATACGTAAGGAAGGAAATTGTAGAGGGAAATCTTCGTATAATTTAAATGTTTAAAGATAAAGTGTGAAGGTTTTGTTATGGAGGTAAAATAGTTGACGTATGGTGTTTTAAAACCCAAATCCGACCGTTGTTCGGCTGAAATACATGTTTATGTCACAACAATATATCTTAGCATATCAGCTAAATGTAATAATGCATTTATATTACATGGTTTAAGAATCTTTCAAACAAATGTTTTAGAGATATAATAGTTGTTTACAATCATTCGATAAACTTTAATATGAATTTTTACAAGGTAATCACTGCCATAATGTTCTTGTTAAAACAAGAAAATCGATATTACTGGTTTTTATTTTATTGAGTGATAGTTTCAAATCTTGTATATTATTAATTAAAAGTTTTCAATGAGTGTAGTGAAATAAAGATTAACATTTTAATTCTGGATTTCAGAAACAATGCGTTTATTAACTGCAGTAGCATACACCTAATTCCGAACGGCTGTTGATGATATAGCGAGCTTATTGAAGATTAATGTTTAATTTTCCTACTGATCCCAGTTTCATAAAAACGAATTAAACATACACAATGTATATAAAGCGTATAATATTTGTATTGCTTTCACTTCCGTCAACAAGGGAATTTTTAATCTTAAAGAATTAAACAAATTAATTTTTTGTATACAAACAATACCAACCACATAGTTAATGGTTGCAAAAAGTTATAGTTTCTTTAGATTAATGTGTTAAAGGTTAAAATTAGTAGGTCAAAATGCAATACAAATTATATTTTTATCGTATTGTGTCTTACGAATATAACTGTCAAAAGTTTACAACAACATTCATAAAATATAATTGTTCATCTTATATCAAAAACTGTATTGTTTTTGGAGAAACGCAACATGGGACTGGCAACTTTTTAAAGACCTTTAAGGGGTTTAGATATGATAATAATTGAGAATACCAACTATCATTACATTTATATTAATCTAGCTATAAATAAATTGGAGATTTGCACATCTTAAACGGGTTTCCAAGAACCTATATATTGTTATTTAAAATATTATTGCGGACATTTTTCATCAATGATTAGTTTCACGACGTTTCTGGATCTGGAAGTTTCGTCGTGAAACTTGCCTTTACTAATTAGTGATAGAAAATGTCCGCAATAATCTTTTAAACAACATAAACTCTCCATCATCTACAATGAATTTAAAACAAAGATCTTATATATTACTCGATAAGTATTAATTGCTTATATTGTGATCCATGTGAAATTGTAAATGCTGACTACATTGAACATTGATTTATCGATTAGCAATAAAAAACTCATATTGATGACCTTTACTGATGACAGGAGTATTGAGTTTGTATGAAAAATGGTATTCATTTTAATCCTTTATTATTCTTACTAGCTAATTATTTACTATAGTTTTATTTATCAGGATTACAGAAACTGTTAACTTTCGATGTGAAAGCAAGACCTTTTAAGTTACACGTACATTACGTAGGTACACATTAGCATAAGATTACATGTACTCGTATGTACACCATGTTTGAGATATCTTTAATAAGTAACTTTGGAAAAACTAAAACAAAAACAAAGAAAACGGGTACTGACCCAAGGGTGAAATCAAGATATCGGACATTGACTCCCTGACCGGAAAAGTAATTTTGTGCCTGAGTTGGATCAGATGTTTTTGAAATACCAAACCTCCTGCCAAGGTTAAATAGATTGTTTGTTAATCCGTTTAAATAAACAAAATTATAGTTGTGAATAAACTAAAACATAAGTAGTTTAACCTAAATTAATTTAACGGAGACATGACAGAAGTTATCTAAAAATACAAAACTATTTGGAGATAATTAATTTAGTTGAGGGTTTGCTTTTATTTGCTACACAATCACATAACCTATCAATTCATATTATCTATCAATTCCAGGGTTTCAAAATACAGTACGTTTTGGGAGGTAAGAAAACAATTCCTCACTTTATCAAATTATCCTTCAAATCAGCCTAACTTGTTGTAATACGTCTGTAATACAGGATCATACGAATTGGAATATAATACACCTTGTAAGTAATAAACATCACATATAATAAATAACAATAACGGTCAACTGAAAATATATTACCTGTTTTGAATCACTGCCTCCAGCCTGATCGGTAACATGTTACATAGTAAAACATGGAAATAATCCTCATTGATGTCCTTATATCCTAGAAAGTCACTGCAAATATATTTCAAATACCTTTAAAAGTAAAAATATATGGGGTAGTTAACATCATCCATCATGGCTATACAAAGTTGATTATGAGGAGGGGTAACAAAACACTAAAATAAAAAAAACAGTAGTGATAACATTTAAGGTTTATCGGAAGATGGCAGGAAACACATATCCTACCTGATATGGTTTTTACCATGCAGTCTTTTTTAAAGGTGGGTATAGATTATTCTTCCTTAACCTCGAAACATCCTTAAATTACACACACATACCAATGAAGTTGGCTGTTTAATTTTCTGCTTATTGATTGTGTGTTGCAAGCAGACTTAACATGCATCTAAATTTAAAAAAATATTAATTCCAAAAACATACGTGGCAAAATATTGCTGGCCTTTAAACATTATAATTTCTAGAATATATTTGTACTAATATTCAAGAGATTTGAGAAAATCATTTGACTCAAACTTTGAAAAGCAAAAGACAGCATCGCCCGCAACTAAAATAAATTGGGATTGGCTCTGTCACTTTGTTTCAGTGTTCCTCTAGTTTGACTCTATTCCTTCTGACCTATTGCGAAACCCCCTTTCCCCCTTTGTGGAATAACTGCGTAAATAAAACTTTCTAACTGATGTTAGAGCAATAGCTGCTTACAAAGCACTCAAGTGTCATGCATCTTAAAACATTTGTCTAAATACCTGTATTTGTGTTAAAAAAACATGGAAAATATTTGCCGATGTATCTAACACATAAATTGATAATTTTGTGTGATAAGCTTCCCCTATCAAATCATTTATCATAATAGTCGAAGTTAATTTAGATTACATATACACGTACGTATCTTGGTCTCGCCTTGTTTTTTAAAATATTTAATGACATACACTTTAATAATTCATATATCTTAAAAAACTAATTAGGAGTTGTATTTAGTTATCAAGATTAAGTGGTAAAAGGGACTTAATCATCATAGCATAAATCATTAATTATATATTATTATATTATTATTAATTATTAATTATTATTATTATTATTTTTGTATATTGTATTATTGTATAGTGTATTATTGTATTATTATTATTATTAATTATTATTATTAATTATTTATATATACCTTTAAAAATAAACTGCTTTTACTTCTAAATATATTACAATAATAATCAGCAATTATAACAGCTATTACTTTACTTAAAAATATAACTAATAGCATTTTTAGTTTTCTGCTTATTGATTGTGTGTTGCAAGCAGAATTTACATGCATCTAAAATTTTTTAAATATTAATTCCAAAACCATACGGGGTAAAACATTGCTGGTCTTTAAACTTTAAAATATTGCTCAGAGCTTTAAAATTATCTTCAAATCGCATAAAATTATCTTCGCTGGTAAAATAGTTGTCTGCTAAATCTACGCTCTGACAGTATACGGAATAGCTTTCACGTCCAGCCCCTGCAGCAACTAAGTGGAAAATCAATATTTGTACAATATCAAGCGGTGACGAGGAGGGTCTCGGTTAGGATATTTGATGAAATTCACCATTATCGTGTATTTTACTAAGTCTTCGACAACGTTCAATCAAAACAAACAAACACCAACGATGATCACCATTTAATATTTATTAATAAATACAGTACATTGAAAAAATAATAAATTATGCATATTCGAATTATTTTTTAATAAATATATTTAACATTTGAATTAAGAAAATAGCATGAATTAAAATTTTATTACCATAAACTGGTTATATTAAATAGGGATAAATTTATAATAAAGATTTTATAGAACCAGATGATTGAATAAAATGTCTTAATCGTGTAAACGGAATTTTTAAATACTATAGCAAAAGACCCAAATGGTTTATTTTTGCACATCTTGGAATAAAGACTAGTCAAATAAATTTCTACGGATGCCAAAAGCAAAGAGTTCTTAACATTGTGTTTTAAAGGGGATCGCTGAACAAATTGAATAATTTTAATGCTATTCGTGAAGGCACTGGGTGAGGTTCATTAACTATACTGAATGAATATAACATGGTTATATCAATTTAATGCACTATGATATTATTCCTTAAAAAACATTGCAACTTCTTACACCACTTAAATAATTGAAGAGTAAATTCTTTAGTAAGGTATTGCCCGACCTGTTTCCGCCTTGATTAAATAGTACTTTTAAAATAGATTTAAAACACTTCTTTTATAAACAAGCTTTTACTCTTTTAGTTCAAACCTGGGTTATAAATTATGAGACATAAAACATGTTTGATAGTGAAACTTGGTTTAGGGATGGAATTTAATTTTGAACTTTGACCTTAATAAGCATTTGCGTCTATCAGGGTGAGGGATCTGGCTGCGGATGGAGTTCTTGTAACAAGTTTTATAATCATTAGCGTCTATCAGGGTGAGGGATCTGGCTGCGGATGGAGTTCTTGTAACAAGTTTTATAAGCATTAGCGTCTATCAGGGTGAGGGATCTGGCTGCGGATGGAGTTCTTGTAACAAGTTTTATAAGCATTAGCGTCTATCAGGGTGAGGGATCTGGCTGCGGATGGAGTTCTTGTAACAAGCTTTAAAAACCATAACCACAATTATTATTTTAGTCCTGTTTGAAAAACACTCAATTATAGAAAGACTACTATTTATACTGCTACGCGGTAAGATGTAGATATTGTAGCTCAAGGTTTTGGTATGGGAGGTTTAGAGTCTGATTCTATATCATTCAGTGTTGTGTTTTGGTATGTGAGGTTTAGCGTATGATTCTACATCATTCAGCGATAAGTTTTGGTATGTGAGGTTTAGCGTCTCATTCTATATCATTCAGCGATTTGTTTTTGTATGTGTGGTTTAGCGTCTGATTTTATATTATTCAGTGATGTTTTTGGTATGGTATACTGCTACAGTCAGGGGGCTTGGAACAAACCTTTAACCCGTTATAAATACATCCACTTGTCTTAGAAATACAAGTGGATAGGTATCTCAAGCCGAGAGGACCCGTACCAGTATTGAAGCTCTTCCTACATTATAATTGATACATGTTTGCTGTTTACTTCCTATATTATAGTAACGGACAATTTGACAGTTGGGCTGTAGCCAATATAATAGTTGTACGCTGTCACTTTGCCATTTTTCCATAGGAAAAATAACTCGAATGTTATTCCAATCAGCTGGTTTGCAGTTAAACATCTTTTTATCCAACACCCTTCACAATTGTCATTAATAAATTATAAATACCCTAGGTTAGTAAATTATTTAGTTACCTAATAATAAAATGCTACTAAGTCAGCAAAATAACACAGAAATAACTATAGTACATAGATATTTTCCATTTTCAGCGAATTTTCCCTATCGGGAAGAAGCTATTACCGTAGCGTATGGTAAGACTTAAGCCCGAGACCATGATAACTTTTTGTTTTGAGGTCCCCAGATGCTAAAAACACTATTCGTTCAAATTTATATATATATATATACATTTATATATACATTTATGTATATATTTATATATATGTGTCCGTTACCGCGATAACTTTTGAAAGAAACACCCGATTTTGATGAACCTTGGCACAAATGTGGAGAGTAGCATTTATGACTTTAAGTTTGAAAACCAGATCGATTGCACTATGGGAAGGGGATTTTATACAATTGGGGATTGTTTACAATTTTCCAAAAATCGGTTTTTTGCAAATTTGACCTTAAAATGTAAAAAACACTCAATTTTAGTTATAGCCATTTTATAGAGCTTAAAAAAACAAATAATTTAGTAGTGTGAATCATTAACCTAGGTTATGTGGTTGTGGAGAAAAACCAAAAAAACCTGTCCCATGTTAAACTTACGGGAACAAGGTTTTTAGATTTTTCTCAGATAGTTTTACTAAAAACTTCACATTTCTGTTTATTAATGTGTTTAGCTCAACAAAAGAAACATTTTGGTGTTTTAATCGCTGTTCTACGTCCAACCGTTGCAGAGATATTCAAAGTGCTAAACACAGTACGTTGTCCAATGTTATCCTTATGGAGAATAAATAAAATTCTATATCTCAATTCTTTTTGAATGTATATTGATGAAACTTGGTATGTGGCTTCAACTACTTGTGGTATATTGATATTAGCTCAAAAAACAAGTTTTTTGTTGATAGTCCCCGTAGCAGCAAACCTGCATACTCGGCCCCCATGTTATTCATATGGAGAATAAGTAAAGTTGTATATCTCCCTTAATAATGAACCTAAATTAATAAAACTTGGTATATCGCTTCACTTGGTTCAGTTATATTGATAATTGCAAAAAAATATTACTTATCTTCCTCGTTGCAGCAAACCTGCGTTCTCAACCCTAATGTTATTCTTATGGAGAATAAATAAAATGCTATATGTCACTTATTTATGGATGTATTTTTGTGAAACTTGGTAAGTAGCTCTCTGTAGTAGTGAGTCACATATATATGCATTGGAAATTCGCTGAGTACGCAGGTTTGCTGCGATGGGGGTATTTTCATGTTGGTATGAAATCTCCTGCTGAAGGAGGTTTTCTGACTCGTGGACAACACTAACGTAATACCAAGCAAATTACAAATGTAAACCCTTTTTTTATTTGTTAAAAATAAGTTTGTGAGTTTAAAGTTTTTCTTTAACTACAACACATAAACCTATTAAGAGAATGTATAGTTTTATATAAGCTAAATAACGGCTTTGTTATGGTGGGATTTTATGGTATTTTAACCTTTGCCAAAGGAGTTACGATAAAGGTAACATATGTTAAATTCATATGTTAAATTGTTTGGGATGAAATAATAAATAATACAATTTTTTCACGTATTAAATCTTTATTATTTTAAATTTATAAATGTAAATAAATGCAGTAAGAAGTTATTTTGTTGATACTGTTGACTTATTTCCACTGTTTTATACTATTCAAAATGAAGCGTAGTGGATATATTCACGCGGTGTAGCTGTGGGTCTGTATCTACATACGTATCATTAGTTGTAAATGAATAACTTAAAACACATCATTTAAAATATTAGTATACGATTAAATGTGTATTAAAAACTAAGGTTTGTGGCCACTAAAAAGTCTTAGGCATATAACTACCATATGTTCCAATCATTTCAAATATTAACACCATTTTCCATCAATAGCTATAAAACACAAATTCTTGGAAAATTTGGGAAACATTTTAAAATAACACGTCAATTTAATAAATAAAAACAATTCGGTGTATTAGTCTTAAAGTCTTCCTATTCCAATCAAGACAGTTTTGTATATTTTTTGTCTGTGCGATTTTAAATTCATCATTTTAACTGATACTAATAGAAATAGTTCAGTCAAAAATACGAGTTTAAACCTTCCTCTTTGAAAACAAGAACCAGAGAGTTATTTGCTTTGATTTAGAAAAGTGGAAAAATAAAATAAATGCCGTCAACAGAATGACGTTTGACCCCAGTGCTTTGTTTGCGTCTTCCGTTTTCAATCTGCTTTTCATTTATTCGTGGCAACGGAATAATTTTTAATTTTATAAATATTAGAATAGCTCAATCTTGTTTTCGAAATTGAAAACAATAATTTAAGTCATTTTACCATCTCTTCTGTCAAGGTTCACTGGAATTTATCAGTTGAATCCTTACATGAACTCGTAAAACAATAATTATTATATTCCTTATTAACATAATTTGTAAAGTATGAAACAAAAGTTGTTTTTGCAGCTAAATAATAACTCACAAAGTTATTAATAAAATATAACTTTATGTTTCAAATAATTAGATTCGTTCTACAGATTGTAAAATTTACTAAGTTAAAATAATGATTTAGCAAGAATCAGTATATTACTGAGATCCAAAATACTGTTACTGACCAATAAGCTTTCTGTAGTAACAACTGTGATTAAAAGTAATAGATTCAATCTCTGAGAATAGGAGAGGTTTTAAACTATATCATGCAAATCTGATAGCTAAATATTATTTTAAATTATGAATTTTTATCATTTAAAACACTAAGTAAAACATAAAGTAAAACATGTAAACGCACACTTTTAATTGTTGTACTTCAGGTAGATTAAAATAGAGTTTAGAGTTTCAGACCCAGCCTCTGAAGCTGTAACGCTCTAACTCAATATTAGTACAGCCTCGAAGGGCGGGTGGGGAAGGGGTTAGGAAGGGGAGGACCTCTCTGTAGTTGTGGGATCAGTTTCGTCCCTCCAGCTTATTTACCTAAGCGTTCAAAATATGTTCTTTGAAAGCCTTTAAATTCCTTACTGATGTCCTTCGACGTCTCAACGGAAGAACAAATGTTATCCTTTATGTCGTGAAGAACAAATTGTAAATCTTTACTCATGATCCCATGCTCTTTACTATGTCATGGAACTGCAGTTATCAATTGTAGTTTGTATTAATTCTATTATATGTATATGTGTAGCAAATACACTTTAAAGTACTTTAATTTTTTGTTTAATGTTGAACATTAGTTATATTTATGGGATGAGGTGTATGGGGAATGAACAAATTTCTAAAACCAAAGGTCAAATGGTTGGTTTAGCTTAGGTCTGGTCTTTAATGAATATCATAGCCATGCATAACACGTGTTTTAAACTAACACAAGATCAGATAGGTTGTATAAATAATAAAGCTCAAGTGTCTTGAAATAAGTTAGGTTTCGTTTCTAAAGAAATGTTGATGAAGTTGGTAGGAGTTGTGAATAATGTGGTAATATTTTTTTATTTTCTAGTTTGTTATTATGTAATATTTTACTTAAACTAATAGGGAAATGAATTAAATATCTCTTTAATAATAACAAATGGAATATACGTGTACACGATAATGCTGGCGCTATATAAACATGAAGCAATTAAACTACCTGCATAGTGTTTGCTGTTTTTAGTTGTTTATTTTCGGGTAATAATAATGATGATTTATACAAATTGCATGTTTCCTTAGTTATTTACTATAGATCAGGAAGTTGTACGAATTAATCATATTCATAACCTTATTTAAATAATAGTTTGTTCTTAACGCCAGTTGTTACGGGAAATGCTCGGTGTTTAGCTATTTAAAGACAGTTAATATTTTAATAATATTGCAACAACTAACTTCAAGCGGCCTTACGAATAAATAGTACCATTAATTTATACATAAAATGGAACTGAAAGACCGATAAAGATCTAAAATAAATAATAATATAACTAACCCCTTGTTGGAATATTAAAATGACTATAAACGAAATATCTTTTTGTCACATCAGCTTAAATTGATCAAAATATATATATATTTAATTTAATTGCTTTGTAAATCGTTCTTCATTGATTTGTTCAGTGTTTACGCAAAATGATTGACAGTTCTTAATTTAATACGATTTTTCAAATACTCTCCCATGAAACAATTGAGATCCACCTTTATGACAGGTCACTCTCCCATGAAACAATTGATATCCACCTTTATGACAGGTCACTCTCCCATGAAACAATTGATATACACCTTTATGACAGGTCACTCTCCCATGAAACAATTGATATCCACCTTTATGACAGGTCACTCTCCCATGAAACAATTGATATCCACCTTTATGACAGGTCACTCTCCCATGAAACAATTGATATACACCTTTATGACAGGTCACTCTCCCATGAAACAATTGATATACACCTTTATGACAGGTCACTCTCCCATGAAACAATTGATATCCACCTTTATGACAGGTCACTCTCCCATGAAACAATTGATATCCACCTTTATGACAGGTTACTCTCCCATGAAACAATTGATATCCACATTTATGAAAGGTCACTCTCCCATGAAACAATTTATATCCACCTTTATGACAGGTCACTCTCCCATGAAACAATTGATATCCACCTTTATGACAGGTCACTCTCCCATGAAACAATTGATATCCACCTTTATGACAGGTCACTCTCCCATGAAACAATTGATATCCACCTTTATGACAGGTCACTCTCCCATGAAACAATTGATATCCACCTTTATGACAGGTAAATTATATATTTACACCCAACAATACTTCATTAAGAACTGCTTAATTAAGTTATTTCAACTAAATTTTAAACTCCCTCTTCCCTGCATACTGTGATTCCCGGTTAAGATGGGTTGCTCTTGATGAGGTATTCAACGACCTCCAACGACTCGTCTTGCTTCGTTTGTGAGTACTGAGATGTAAAAATGTTCCTAGATGAAGTCTGAAACGTGTAAAACCAATTGTGTCGAAACATTGTTGTTGTGTTTGAAACTAGTTTCAATAAAATGTTCAGTATTAAGTAGCAATATTTATGTAATACTGAATGAGTATTATGCTAACCCATTTATGCCATTTTTATTTTAGCTTTCAAGAAAACCCTTTTTATATATTTATTTTTACTGCATATTGGTAAATTATTATTTATTAATAATAAGTTGTTTGGTCCTTCCTGAAACTCTAAGTCCCCTCTTTGTATTTCAAACTACTAGAAAAATACATTCATTCACAATTGACAATTATAAAATATAATTGTACTATAAATCCTTTTAAATGTCATGTATTAACATTATTATATTCTTTATTAATATTGATGTAGTATATTGGTAACCTGTTGTAAATATATTTTGTTTATTTTAGAAGTGTGACATCCGTAAATTTTACAGATATTCTGTCAAGGATAAAATTAGGAAATAAGTTTGTACATAGTATTTATTGTTATGGAATAAATAGAAAAAGTTTATATATGGTATTAGATTGTGATTTTATACGGAAGTTAAATCATAAATAACAAAAAAATTTCGCAACAAATACACTAATGTACTAAGTTAAGCACAAATTATGATTATATTAAATGAATTAGAAAATAATATAAATATATTTAATTTCGCCGATAATATACGATTTCTACATACATATTACTAGTCAAAGCAAACAATATGTAAAATAAAATTCAAGATAAAATGTATATGTTATACTATGTATTTTTTTGTATTACTGGTTGGCTTTGAAATATGAAGTGCTTGGCCACTTTCTAAAAAATTTAAAAAGACAGTAATTATGATGCACTTATATACTCACTCTAAAAGTTATTATATTTGCTATTTCAAGTATCTTAATATATATAAGTAACCATAACTCAGTAAAATAAAACTTCAATAATATACCCTTTAAAGTTCAAACAACCAGTTTCTATTTCTTGAGAACAATTCTAACTCAACATTTTGGATTCGAAACCTCAACGAATATATAGCGTAAGAGCAATATGCCCGTTAATGAATTTATGAACATAGCGTGAAGGTGATATACTATTTTATAAGTAATATTTATTTAACAATTTATTTAACAATAGTGGGAATACTGCAGAATATATAATAGGCTGCATGATTTCAAAACAAAGTAGTAATAACTGTGAGCACGTCTCTCGGCCAGACCTTGTGAGTCATACAGTCCGCACAGTTGGCTTCAACAGTTGTTGGCTTCACAACAAATTAAACATTCCTCTGACTTTATGCGATTATTTTCACAAGGCTATATGTTTAAATGTTACTTCATGTAATAAATCATAAACGTCTACGTCAGCCATTCCTTGTTACGCTTTTGTTTTTTCAGTATTCGGTTTTAATTCCTTGGATTGGAGCAGTCCCAAACCGGCCAACGATCCATCCTAAAATATTAAAATTTAATTTACTTCGTTAAAAGTAGTTTAAAATTATTAATACTACCGAAAACTACAAAGGATGTAAAATTAAATGTTTTAATACTCAACCAATAGGATTTTTACGTAAACGTTCAAATGAAACATATTAATAATTCGGGTCAGTTGTTCCTGATCATCCCCTGATTAATTATATTGTCTAAGAGCCTAGGGTCAGTTGGTGTGATTACTCTAAATCGATTAAAGTTTATTGCGTTTTGTGTATGGTTACGACTTAGAACAGCAACTTATGCAATACTGTGATGCGCATTTCATTACATCTAGTTTAAATATTAGGATATGGAAATGAAAACGGTATGTTATTGGTTTTAGTTACAATAACATCATATCAATCAAGATGTAATGAATTTGTTCTACATCTATTTATCAACTGGAAACAATTTAAACATACGTGAATCTATTAAATGAGCTTATCGATGCACATCAGGCAGTCTGCAGTGATGTGACTTCCTGATGATGATAATAAGTGCGGTTCTTAAAAATATTCTAATTGTTATAGACAGTTTGAAGTGATTAATACTTTAAAGTGAATATTAATAGAATAACCCACATGTTTTTCGTGGCAAGCAACTAATTTAAATGACGATAGCAATGATTTACCCCGTCCTGTATAGTTATTGATTGTTTTAAGAAATTAATTTAATGAATACTTTGATTTTACTAATCAGTGATAGAAAATTTCTGCAATCATTTCTCAAATAACATACCTCCCAATCACCAACAATACGTTTTAAACAAGTAAGTTAATATTTCGGTTGTAAGAATATTTAAGTTTACCTTTAACCTTACATTTAAATTCTTACTCTTTTTCTAAAAAAATAAATATTTAGTTAAACTTGAAACAGGAGACGAAATAACTAATTAGCTAAAGAAGATAATGTTAATAGTTGTTATTTCAGACAAACAACTTTATTCAAAAAACATATTATATTGCTTGTAAAAATTAAATACACATGTTTACTCACTCATGATCAAATAAGTTATCAAGTACAAAACAACAACCAAAATAACACCCTTCAAAGCACTTAAAAACATGTTCGGTAATTGTTTCAACAGCTAATAGAAACTATTGCTTGTAACATTGGGGCAAGTTATAAAGTTACAAAGGTAATTCACTAGTAAGTGATGTAAGCTTCTGGCAGTCACAATGAGAGAATGTAAACAATTACTATGGAAAAAAAGGATTGGAATGCCTGACAATGCTACACAAACACAGACACAGTGAACTATAGTTCCTACATTTCAGGTGTTAAATATTTGTTTTTTAGTTGAGTACTTTAGAACTGTGATTATATTGCAGACCGAAATTTATAATATTTCAATCTTGGACTGTATATTTAACATGAGATAAAAAGACTGCAACTCATTTAATACAAAATTAAAAACTGTTAACCGTGTCTAGGAAACTGATTTTACGATGAAAACAATTAGTTCAGTAATGTTACGATGCTACAAGATATTAAAAATACAAACTTATGATAATGTACTAAGGTATTATTAAGTATCATAATTTTTTCGTGGTAAATATTACATTATAAGGTGTCATTATCTAAATTCTGTAGCATATGAACTACGACGATGCTTCGCTGCGCTATGTCATGGTACTCCTACATAGGAAGTAGTATTGAAGTAGTCAAAGGAAATAAGATGACGAGCAGGTTTTTAGCCCAGTATAAACAAGTGTTGCGGGTAAATCTACAAAGATTGTTTATCCCTTAATGACTGATTATAAAGCTAAAAGCTCTGACGCCG
The DNA here is from genome assembly GCA_963675035.1 of Allygus modestus. Taxonomy (NCBI): domain Eukaryota; kingdom Metazoa; phylum Arthropoda; class Insecta; order Hemiptera; family Cicadellidae; genus Allygus; species Allygus modestus. The sequence continues at coordinate 3,472,486 of OY776115.1, forward strand.
AGGAATAAATTATGTAAAAGAAGTAAGAGGCGTATGGTAATTACGGTTAGAAGCAAATAACGCTAATACATGTTATAAGATAACAAGTGCAAAGTATGCATAGCTAAAATAAAGTAAAATTCGTGAAAACATCTTGTGAAGGTCTGTTGTTAGTTTTCCGGTCGACCAAGTGGTTGATGAGACTACTCATACTACTACTTAGCCAGGATCAACGGCTTAACTGCCTTCCAAAGCATCGTGACTCTCTGAGTATCTAAAGTCTTATTGCAATCACTGGGATTTGAGCACGCGATTCTTGAGTCGTAGGCCAGTACTCAACCCACTATGACTGCAACTAGTTTGAGTAGCTAATTTACTATATGTATTTTATACTTAATAGCTAATATCTACTACGGACATGATTCTTGTATCGGCTTAGTAATAAATCCTATTATTAATAATTATATACATTTCATAAAACCTTACAGGTACCTATGTGGATAGTTTATGCTAAATTAGCTGTATAATTGAATTAGCTTGCATTTTAATGTCATACAACGGCGTCTATCTTCTGTGTACAATGTTATAAGCACTATATTTTCTAAGATGTAGAAAGGCTTCCCGATGAAGGTTTAACGAGATATCGCGTTACAAACAAGCCTCGCCCCAGTCCCGCGGGCCGACGCGTCACCCGCCTGAATATTCATCAACACGCGGCGCTGCGCTGCTTTACCGCGATATGGAGAAATACTCGACACTAATTGATTACATCAGAGTATTATGAGAAATTGTCTTCCTTCCACACAATCTATGTGTCACTACACTCGGCTTTTATCGAATTTCCCCTATAGGGAAGAAGCTATTACCGTAGGTCTCATGGTAAGACTTAAGCCTGAGACCATGATACCTTTTCATTTTGAGGTCCCCAGATGCCAGAAACACCATTCGTTCAAATTTTTATATATATATATATATAAATTTATATAAAAAAATGGAATAAAAACAATAACCAGAGTACCCTCTTTTTTGAAACATTTTTATTACTGACACGTGTTTCGACACTTAGGTCATGATCACAGTGTGTTTCACTGTGATCATGACCTAAGTGTCGAAACACGTGTCAGTAATAAAAATGTTTCAAAAAAGAGGGTACTCTGGTTATTGTTTTTATTCCATTTTTATAAAAAACATAGAACTATATGGTACACATAAATATTCTTTGTTTTGGTCATTATCGGGTATAACAATTTCTTTCTTCTTGAGTTGTGCCCGGTTAATTAGTTTATTTATTAAATTGTGTTTGTATCCGTTTCTAATTGCCAAATATTTTATGGTATTTCTTTCGTTGTCAAAATCATTTTTGCTCATTGGGATTATGACCTAAGTGTCGAAACACGTGTCAGTAATAAAAATGTTTCAAAAAAGAGGGTACTCTGGTTATTGTTTTTATTCCATTTTTATAATAAAAGTAGCCCTAATTTGTGAACTTCAATTTGAATAAATTTATATATATATATATATATATATATATATATTAAATATACGTGTGTGTCCGTAAAGCACGATAACACTCGTAAAAAAGGTCCGATCTTAATGAAATTTGGTACAAATGTGTAAAGGACCATTTATTTGACCAAGTTCGAAAACCAGACGAATCGCACTATCCGAAGGGGGGTTTTTGGGGGTTTTGTACCCCAAAAATAGTTTTTTTGGAAGATTCCTCATGTAATTTTTATTTAAATCAAATTTTAATTTTTAACATTGAATTCAGCATAAAAAAACTAACAATTTGGTATATTGATCATTGCTCTACGTCAATTGGTTACTGAGATGTTGAAAGTGCTAAGCACAGTACGTTGTATAATGTTATTCTTATGGAGAGTAAGAAAAATGTTATATCTCACTTATTTACGAACATAAACTACGAAATTTGGTATCTGGTTGTGGTTTATTGTTGTTTGCACATAAAAAATTCGCCTATGGTGCCCATAGCAGCAAACTTGCGTACTCAGCCCCCATGTATTTATTTGGAAAATAACTAAAATGTTATATATAGCTTGTTTATGAAAGTATATAGATGAAACTTGATATGTGACTTCACTAAGATGAGTTTTGTTTATATTTGCATAAAAACCCATTATTTTGTGTTCCTTGTTGCAGCAAACCTGCGGACTCATCCCCAATGTTATTCTTACAGAGAATAATTAATATTTTGAATATCGCTTGTTTGTGAATATATTTCTTGTAAATCCTGTTAAGTTTTCATGTGTTATGTTACATATTCCTTGGAAATTCGCTGAGTATGCAGGTTGGCTGTGAAGGAGGTAATTTTTAGATTTGACTAATGTATAAATATGTTTGTATTACATTTTCTTGGTGGTTCTAAGTTTTCGTAATCAGGACTTGCTTTAGCTAAATAATATATGAATCACCGATCTGTACATTTATTTTCTGCTTTGAGATTTTTAAGGGCCTAAAAATGGCCCAAAAATATCATTAAAAATATCATATTAGATTTAATGTAAATCAAATTCAATCAATCATTTTGTTAGGCTCACCTTAAATCACAACGGAAAGCTTCCTATAAAAATACTTAAATAGTAATTTGCTATACGAATGTACTATACTATATAACGCCAGTACTAAGACACGAGTTTAAAATAACTTTGAAAACTTCAATATCAGATTGAGAACTTAGTGACGGAGAGCTGAGAAGATTGTAGAGTCACATTACTTCAATTTCACTTCAAATAAGTTTCATGAACTTTCCAGCTCTTCGGTTGAATATCCAACTAATTTCATGATTTTTTATAAAAATGAACCTTGATTATTTTATATTTTACATAAGTATTTAAGTTACTGACGGAAGCCGTACCTCCAATAAAATCTAACAAGCAGATGGAATGGGAATTCCTACATATTAACGTCAACGTCAACGTTAATATGTACTCAATCCTCGCTCGAAACGATCACCTGCGAGTTCCTGTCCAATCCTGCTGAACCACAATATTTGATCGAGAACTGGAAGTTGTAACATGGCTAGGCTTGTGTAACTCAAGTTGAAACTAGTTCGCTCCCCACCGTGTAACACTAACAGGTCTTTCCAATAACAGAAAGAAACAAAATGAAATTAGATCAAACCCAAAAATGTAATTTGTAACAACATTAGATATAGATACTCGCGCGGGAAACATGTTTTTCTTTACAGATACAAAGTTTGGATGGGAAATTAAACAATGTAAACTACTTAGTGGCACGAAGAAAGTATTATTCGTAGTTATTATGAGGTAGTAACTTTTTTATGGCAATGTCAATCTAAATTACATATAACGTAAGCATGTTTAGTGTGCAAACTTAACAATCTTTTTAAATAAAGTAGTAAAAACAAAATTGTGTCACTGAGTTATACTCGTAGAGTAGTATTTAACATCAAGGATAAACGATATTATTATTGATAGAAAAGAGAATCTTCCGTTTGAAAGTTAACAGCTATATCTAGAATCCAGAAGCAATTCAATGAGATTTTCCAAAATGATGCAGAATGCTGCTTTTCTTGAAAATACGATATATCGGGGTTTACTTTTAGCCCAAGAGTGCTAAAGGCGATAATAGGTCAGCTTTTCTTGAAAATACGATATATCGGGGTTTACTTTTAGCCCAAGAGTGCTAAAGGCGATAATAGGTCAGCTTTTCTTGAAAATACGATATATCGGGGTTTACTTTTAGCCCAAGAGTGCTAAAGGCGATAGTAGGTCAGCTTTTATTGAAAATACGATATATCGGGGTTTACTTTTAGCCCAAGAGTGCTAAAGGCGATAATAGGTCAGCTTTTCTTGAAAATACGATATATCGGGGTTTACTTTTAGCCCAAGAGTGCTAAAGGCGATAATAGGTCAGCTTTTCTTGAATATACGATATATCGGGGTTTAATTTTAGCCCAAGAGTGCTAAAGGCGATAATAGGTCAGCTTTTCTTGAAAATACGATATATCGGGGTTTACTTTTAGCCCAAGAGTGCTAAAGGCGATAATAGGTCAGCTTTTCTTGAAAATACGATATATCGGGGTTTACTTTTAGCCCAAGAGTGCTAAAGGCGATAATAGGTCAGCTTTTCTTGAAAATACGATATATCGGGGTTTACTTTTAGCCCAAGAGTGCTAAAGGCGATAATAGGTCAGCTTTTCTTGAAAATACGATATATCGGGGTTTACTTTTAGCCCAAGAGTGCTAAAGGCGATAATAGGTCAGCTTTTCTTGAAAATACGATATATCGGGGTTTACTTTTAGCCCAAGAGTGCTAAAGGCGATAATAGGTCAGCTTTTCTTGAAAATACGATATATCGGGGTTTACTTTTAGCCCAAGAGTGCTAAAGGCGATAATAGGTCAGCTTTTCTTGAAAATACGATATCACGGGGTTTACTTTAAGCCCAAGAGTGCTAAAGGCGATAATAGGTCAGCTTTTCTTGAAAATACGATATATCGGGGTTTACTTTTAGCCCAAGAGTGCCAAAGGCGATAATAGGTCAGCTTTTCTTGAAAATACGATATATCGGGGTTTACTTTAAGCCCAAGAGTGCCTTTTGTTGAAGATAAAACAACACCGCTTTGTTGTTCAGTAACTTTATGTTTTAAAATGTTTGCCCTTAAGACATTGGACGGTTGTTAAATTGTTCACAACCACGCTTACTACCACAGTGAAACACAGCTAATACACGACACTATTCAGCTTTTACACAGTTGTTAGTGGTCAGGTTAACACACAGTTAATAAAATATTAGTTTATTACAGACACAGCCTACAATAATATTTAGACTAATCTAGCATCCTTACTATTAGTGTTGCGAACAATATAATGAATACAGAATGATTGACATAACTGTGTCTGCTGTTTTATGTGAAAACTATTGGATCTCTTAAAAATATTTAATTGCAATTTCTCTGGATTTTTAGGTTTCTACAGTCATATAAAAATTCTGTTTTTGTAGAAATTTTTTCAGTATAGCGACCAACTTGAAAATGGTAAATAACAAACCTCTCCTTATTGCTAAGTTTAGAAGTAATTTAAAGACATTTTGTATTCCGCGATTTTCACTCCTTATCGGTACTTAGCGAGTAAGGAGATAAGGACGTCGTTAAGTAACACTATTTCTTTTAGGAATGCATGGAAAATACTTCAAAAGCATTTATAAAAAAGTTGGTGTTTTAAAATAACACATAGAATGATAATTTTGGAAATTCAATTTTATTCACGTCTCTTATACATATGTTTTTTCATAATTTTAACATTTCCGCAAATTCGTTTTAACGACCCCTATTTTTGGTTATACATTTGTATTTAGTTTCTTGAGTAGCATAATGTGTTGTTACAGTTAACAGGATAAAATAAAACTACGTCTCACAACACTACACAATATATTTACACTTATACTGATACAAATATTGACCGTCTTGTATGTAAGTACAGTATAAGTGTAAATATATTGTGTAGTTTTGTGAGACGTAGTTTTATTTTATCCTGTTACTTTCATTTGTAAAACGTCATTTTCAAAATATTTTATTTCTTTATTTGTAATTAACCTTACTGAATTGATTATAAACAGTGTTAAAATTCGATACTTAAATTTCTGACAGCAAAAATAACTTCCTTTATTTCCATCTCCTTACCCGCTATGTTTAGTGGAAAATAAAAAACATAACATTTTAATAAATCACGTTTAAGTTCTAAAACCGTATTAACAATTGAAGTTTTATTTAAAATTAAAAAGTGACTTTCGCGTTAACAGATTGGCTGAAAATACCAAATTGTATATTACCAAAGAAGGTTTGTATTCTTTATCAACGTATAATTTTATATTGGCAGCAACGTCTTCCCAACCTTGTTAGGGGGACCAAATTTATTGCTCCATTTAATCAAAAACTTCAATAGTAGGCCCTATAGCTCCAACTTCCAACTACTTCGACGCGAATCCGTACTTTGGACATTTTGGATTGACGATTTTAATCAACGAAAAATACTTTTTCAATCATCTTAAACTTCACTTTTATACTAGTCCTGCTATTATTTAATGATTTTAAACAACGTAAAATACTATTTCAATCATATTAAACTTCACTTTTCTAATGGTCCTACTATTATTTAATGATTTTAAACAACGTAAAATACTTTGTCAATCATATTAAACTTCACTTTTCTAATGGTCCTGCTCTAATTTAATGCTTTTAAATAACGTGGTATAATTTTTCAATCATATTAAACTTCACTTTTATAATGGTCCTGATATTATTTAATACCCCCGTCGCAGCAAACCTGCGTACTCAGTGAATTTCCAATGAATATATATGTCTTAATAACACATTAAGCCTCTTACCAGAATTCATAAGAAATATATTCATAAATAAGCGATATTTAAAATATTCATTATTCTCCATTAGAATAACATTAGGGATGAGTACGCAGGTTTGCTGCAACAAGGAACACAAAATAATGGGTTTTTATGCAAATATCAATAGAACTCATCTAACTGAAGTCACATACCAAGTTTCATCCATATACATTCATAAATAAGCGATATATAACATATTTATTATTCTCCATAAGAATATCATGGGGACCGAGTACCTAGGTTTGCTGCTACGGGAACCATAGGCGAAAAATTAGATTTTTGTTCAAACAACAACAAACCACAACCAGATGAAGCGATATACCAAGTTTCGTCAGTTTATGTTCATAAATAACCGAGATATAAAATTGTTCTTTTTCTCCATAAGAATAAAATTGGACAACGTACTGTGCTTAGCACTTTCAATATCTCAGTAACCAATTGACGTAGAGCAATGATCGAAATACCAAATTGTTTGTCTTTTTAAGTTGAATTCAATGGTGTAAATTAAAATTTGATTTAAATGATAATTACATGTAAAAACTCCAAAAAAACCCATTTTTGGGGTACAAAACCCCCCAAAACCCCCCTTCGGATGGTGCAATTTGTCTGGTTTTCGAACTCGTTCAAATAAATAGTACTTTACATAATTGTACCAAATTTTATTAAGATCGGACCTTTTTTACGAGAGATATCGTGCTTACGGACACACACACACACACACACACACACATATATATATATATATATATATATATATATATATATATAAATTTGAACGAATGGTGTTTTTGGCATCTGGGGACCTCAAAACAAAAAGTTATCAAGGTCTCGGGCTTAAGTCTTACCATGAGACCTACGGTAATAGCTTGTTCCCTATAGAGGAAATTCGCTAATTTTAACCAACGAAAAATACTTTTTCAATCATCTTAAACTTCACTTTTATAATAGTCCTGCTATTATTTAATGATTTTAAACAACGTTAAATACTTTGTCAATCATATTAAACTACACGTTTTGTGAGATAGTCACATATCGCAAGAAAGTATTATTACGAATGTTATATTTATATTAGTTTGTTTGAAAAGAGAAACATTAAATAATTACTGGGTAAAATTCATTATACATAATTGTTATTTGTAATAATTGTTTTACAAAGTGGTAATTATAAGTATGCTTCTTAACGTAATTTCACTGAATTATCTGTTGTTTCAATATGCTAGTTTTGTCCTTTATATTTAATAAACTATTAAATTTTATTATGAAATATTGATTCTTACAAAATATAAACCAATTTGATATATATTTCTCAATAAGTACCATCGATACGTACTTAACTTACACATCGGTGAAGGATGTACATTATATAATATGGATTATTTTTAATATATAAATGTTGTATATTTAACTATCAATTACCGAGTGCGTATTCAATATCCCATTTATATGATTTGATTGGACAATTTAAATAATGGTGGCACAGTTTCCCTGTTGAAGCCGGCGTACCGACCCTGTACATTCCCTTGATGAATCGACAGAAGCTTTTAGCCACACACTGCATTTGTTTGCGTTTGCAGGCATTTTGCCATTCAATCCATTACTACGATCATGTGGACATGCATTGAAAGTTAAAAGTTGAAGGAATTTAAAAATAGGTATTTGGCATTGTTTAACTCTATTTTAAACGGCAACTAGAGTCTTATATAAAAATACATAATTAAAATAACGTGATATACCTGTATGATATGTAGGTCCATTGCAAATGTGACATGTAAACTTATCAAACATCTGGTTTAAACTAACGAAAAGCATAACAGATCGCGCTAATGTTGGCATTGCGATTAAAAAACCCGTAATTTAATTATGTTTTATACTAATTCTACGTCACAGTGAGGTACATTCCAAATATATCAATGCAATCGTAAAGAAACAGAAATAAAATAGATATAATAACAGCAATAATTCCTTTACGGTACATTTCTCCATATATCCAGTAAAATCAAAACCTTATTAGTGAAATTATACTTTATACCTCCTTACCAGTTAAACTTATTTCGCCGTTTTTGTTTCCTTACTCTTTGTACGAATTAGTAAAGTGTCAAATATATCACTTTAGGACTCGTTTGTTGCTGCAGGTAAAGGTTTAGTAATAAACCATATTATGTAGGATAAAAAACAAGTCTAATGTAAAAATAATGAGCTTAATATATATTTGAATCATGATAACAACTGAATTAGTGAAAATACTTTTATATGTAACTTGTAAAAAGTATATAGTTTTATTATTAAAATTTAAAAAATTATTTCAAAAAGTTAAAGATCAGGATAAAATGTTAATATTCATTCTTTCTTTAAAGGCTGGCGTGCACAATTAGTCAATTGCAGTGTAACATTTTAACACATCGGACCCATTTAAAAACTTGAACAAACACTTTTAGGAAATACTTCATTGAATGTTTTGCGTTATAATCGTGTAATATTTCATTAAAAACTTTTTGTCCATATAATTAAATATTAAAAGAAAAAAGACAAATGACAAATGATGAAAAATGGGGACTGGTGAGGTAGGGGTGTAGTGTGCAGCAACTGTCCTAAACCTGCCGCGGTCCACCAGCCGTGCACCATACACGCTCTGTGTGTAGTGTGCAGTGTGTAGGGTGTAGGGTGTAGGGTGTAGGGTGCAGTGTGTAGGGTGTAGTGTGCAGACACTGTCCTAAACCTGCCGCGGTCCACCAGCCGTGCACCATACACGCTATGTGTGTAGTGTGCAGTGTGTAGGGTGTAGGGTGTAGGGTGTAGGGTGCAGCAACTGTCCTAAACCTGCCGCGGTCCACCAGCCGTGCACCATACACGCTCTGTGTGTAGTGTGCAGTGTGTAGGGTGTAGGGTGTAGGGTGTAGGGTGCAGCAACTGTCCTAAACCTGCCGCGGTCCACCAGCCGTGCACCATACACGCTATGTGTGTAGTGTGCAGTGTGTAGGGTGTAGGGTGTAGGGTGTAGTGTGCAGACACTGTCCTAAACCTGCCGCGGTCCACCAGCCGTGCACCATACACGCTATGTGTGTAGTGTGCAGTGTGTAGGGTGTAGGGTGTAGGGTGTAGTGTGTAGGGTGTAGGGTGTAGCAACTGTCCTAAACCTGCCACGGTCCACCAGCCGTGCACCATACACGCTCTGTGTGTAGTGTGCAGTGTGTAGGGTGTAGGGTGTAGGGTGTAGTGTGCAGACACTGTCCTAAACCTGCCGCGGTCCACCAGCCGTGCACCATACACGCTATGTGTGTAGTGTGCAGTGTGTAGGGTGTAGGGTGTAGGGTGTAGTGTGTAGGGTGTAGGGTGTAGCAACTGTCCTAAACCTGCCACGGTCCACCAGCCGTGCACCATACACGCTCTGTGTGTAGTGTGCAGTGTGTAGGGTGTAGGGTGTAGGGTGTAGGGTGCAGCAACTGTCCTAAACCTGCCGCGGTCCACCAGCCGTGCACCATACACGCTATGTGTGTAGTGTGCAGTGTGTAGGGTGTAGGGTGTAGGGTGTAGTGTGCAGACACTGTCCTAAACCTGCCGCGGTCCACCAGCCGTGCACCATACACGCTCTGTGTGTAGTGTGCAGTGTGTAGGGTGTAGGGTGTAGGGTGTAGTGTGCAGACACTGTCCTAAACCTGCCGCGGTCCACCAGCCGTGCACCATACACGCTATGTGTGTAGTGTGCAGTGTGTAGGGTGTAGGGTGTAGGGTGTAGTGTGTAGGGTGTAGGGTGTAGCAACTGTCCTAAACCTGCCACGGTCCACCAGCCGTGCACCATACACGCTCTGTGTGTAGTGTGCAGTGTGTAGGGTGTAGGGTGTAGGGTGTAGGGTGCAGCAACTGTCCTAAACCTGCCGCGGTCCACCAGCCGTGCACCATACACGCTATGTGTGTAGTGTGCAGTGTGTAGGGTGTAGGGTGTAGGGTGTAGTGTGCAGACACTGTCCTAAACCTGCCGCGGTCCACCAGCCGTGCACCATACACGCTATGTGTGTAGTGTGCAGTGTGTAGGGTGTAGGGTGTAGGGTGTAGTGTGTAGGGTGTAGGGTGTAGCAACTGTCCTAAACCTGCCACGGTCCACCAGCCGTGCACCATACACGCTCTGTGTGTAGTGTGCAGTGTGTAGGGTGTAGGGTGTAGGGTGTAGTGTGCAGACACTGTCCTAAACCTGCCGCGGTCCACCAGCCGTGCACCATACACGCTATGTGTGTAGTGTGCAGTGTGTAGGGTGTAGGGTGTAGGGTGTAGTGTGTAGGGTGTAGGGTGTAGCAACTGTCCTAAACCTGCCACGGTCCACCAGCCGTGCACCATACACGCTCTGTGTGTAGTGTGCAGTGTGTAGGGTGTAGGGTGTAGGGTGTAGGGTGCAGCAACTGTCCTAAACCTGCCGCGGTCCACCAGCCGTGCACCATACACGCTATGTGTGTAGTGTGCAGTGTGTAGGGTGTAGGGTGTAGGGTGTAGTGTGCAGACACTGTCCTAAACCTGCCGCGGTCCACCAGCCGTGCACCATACACGCTATGTGTGTAGTGTGCAGTGTGTAGGGTGTAGGGTGTAGGGTGTAGTGTGTAGGGTGTAGGGTGCAGCTACTGTCCTAAACCTGCCGCGGTCCACCAGCCGTGCACCATACACGCTATGTGTGTAGTGTGCAGTGTGTAGGGTGTAGGGTGTAGGGTGTAGTGTGCAGACACTGTCCTAAACCTGCCGCGGTCCACCAGCCGTGCACCATACACGCTATGTGTGTAGTGTGCAGTGTGTAGGGTGTAGGGTGTAGGGTGTAGTGTGTAGGGTGTAGGGTGTAGCAACTGTCCTAAACCTGCCACGGTCCACCAGCCGTGCACCATACACGCTCTGTGTGTAGTGTGCAGTGTGTAGGGTGTAGGGTGTAGGGTGTAGGGTGCAGCAACTGTCCTAAACCTGCCGCGGTCCACCAGCCGTGCACCATACACGCTCTGTGTGTAGTGTGCAGTGTGTAGGGTGTAGTGTGTAGGGTGTAGGGTGTAGCAACTGTCCTAAACCTGCCGCGGTCCACCAGCCGTGCACCATACACGCTCTGTGTGTAGTGTGCAGTGTGTAGGGTGTAGGGTGTAGGGTGTAGTGTGCAGACACTGTCCTAAACCTGCCGCGGTCCACCAGCCGTGCACCATACACGCTATGTGTGTAGTGTGCAGTGTGTAGGGTGTAGGGTGTAGGGTGTAGTGTGCAGACACTGTCCTAAACCTGCCGCGGTCCACCAGCCGTGCACCATACACGCTCTGTGTGTAGTGTGCAGTGTGTAGGGTGTAGGGTGTAGGGTGTAGGGTGTAGCAACTGTCCTAAACCTGCCGCGGTCCACCAGCCGTGCACTATACACGCTCTGTGTGTAGTGTGCAGTGTGTAGGGTGTAGGGTGTAGGGTGTAGGGTGTAGGGTGTAGGGTGTAGCAACTGTCCTAAACCTGCCACGGTCCACCAGCCGTGCACCATACACGCTCTGTGTGTAGTGTGCAGTGTGTAGGGTGTAGGGTGTAGGGTGTAGGGTGCAGCAACTGTCCTAAACCTGCCGCGGTCCACCAGCCGCGCACCATACACGCTCTGTGTGTAGTGTGCAGTGTGTAGGGTGTAGGGTGTAGGGTGTAGGGTGTAGCAACTGTCCTAAACCTGCCACGGTCCACCAGCCGTGCACCATACACGCTCTGTGTGTAGTGTGCAGTGTGTAGGGTGTAGGGTGTAGGGTGTAGGGTGCAGCAACTGTCCTAAACCTGCCGCGGTCCACCAGCCGCGCACCATACACGCTCTGTGTGTAGTGTGCAGTGTGTAGGGTGTAGGGTGTAGGGTGTAGGGTGTAGCAACTGTCCTAAACCTGCCGCGGTCCACCAGCCGTGCACCATACACGCTCTGTGTGTAGTGTGCAGTGTGTAGGGTGTAGGGTGTAGGGTGTAGGGTGTAGCAACTGTCCTAAACCTGCCGCGGTCCACCAGCCGCGCACCATACACGCTCTGTGTGTAGTGTGCAGTTGTGTAGGGTGTAGGGTGTAGGGTGTAGGGTGTAGCAACTGTCCTAAACCTGCCACGGTCCACCAGCCGTGCACCATACACGCTCTGTGTGTAGTGTGCAGTGTGTAGGGTGTAGGGTGTAGGGTGGAGTGTGCAGACACTGTCCTAAACCTGCCGCGGTCCACCAGCCGTGCACCATACACGCTCTGTGTGTAGTGTGCAGTGTGTAGGGTGTAGTGTGCAGCAACTGTCCTAAACCTGCTGCGGTCCACCAGCCGTGCACCATACACGCTCTGTGTGTAGTGTGCAGTGTGTAGGGTGTAGGGTGTAGGGTGTAGGGTGTAGCAACTGTCCTAAACCTGCCGCGGTCCACCAGCCGTGCACCATACACGCTCTGTGTGTAGTGTGCAGTGTGTAGGGTGTAGGGTGTAGGGTGTAGGGTGTAGCAACTGTCCTAAACCTGCTGCGGTCCACCAGCCGTGCACCATACACGCTCTGTGTGTAGTGTGCAGTGTGTAGGGTGTAGGGTGTAGGGTGTAGGGTGTAGCAACTGTCCTAAACCTGCCACGGTCCACCAGCCGTGCACCATACACGCTCTGTGTGTAGTGTGCAGTGTGTAGGGTGTAGGGTGTAGGGTGGAGTGTGCAGACACTGTCCTAAACCTGCCGCGGTCCACCAGCCGTGCACCATACACGCTCTGTGTGTAGTGTGCAGTGTGTAGGGTGTAGTGTGCAGCAACTGTCCTAAACCTGCCGCGGTCCACTAGCCGTGCACCATACACGCTCTGTGTGTAGTGTGCAGTGTGTAGGGTGTAGTGTGCAGCAACTGTCCTAAACCTGCCGCGGTCCACCAGCCGTGCACCATACACGCTCTGTGTGTAGTGTGCAGTGTGTAGGGTGTAGGGTGTAGGGTGGAGTGTGCAGACACTGTCCTAAACCTGCCGCGGTCCACCAGCCGTGCACCATACACGCTCTGTGTGTAGTGTGCAGTGTGTAGGGTGTAGTGTGCAGCAACTGTCCTAAACCTGCCGCGGTCCACTAGCCGTGCACCATACACGCTCTGTGTGTAGTGTGCAGTGTGTAGGGTGTAGTGTGCAGCAACTGTCCTAAACCTGCCGCGGTCCACTAGCCGTGCACCATACACGCTCTGTGTGTAGTGTGCAGTGTGTAGGGTGTAGTGTGCAGCAACTGTCCTAAACCTGCCGCGGTCCACCAGCCGTGCACCATACACGCTCTGTGTGTAGTGTGCAGTGTGTAGGGTGGAGTGTGCAGACACTGTCCTAAACCTGCCGCGGTCCACCAGCCGTGCACCATACACGCTCTGTGTGTAGTGTGCAGTGTGTAGGGTGTAGTGTGCAGCAACTGTCCTAAACCTGCCGCGGTCCACTAGCCGTGCACCATACACGCTCTGTGTGTAGTGTGCAGTGTGTAGGGTGTAGTGTGCAGCAACTGTCCTAAACCTGCCGCGGTCCACCAGCCGTGCACCATACACGCTCTGTGTGTAGTGTGCAGTGTGTAGGGTGTAGGGTGTAGGGTGGAGTGTGCAGACACTGTCCTAAACCTGCCGCGGTCCACCAGCCGTGCACCATACACGCTCTGTGTGTAGTGTGCAATGTGTAGGGTGTAGTGTGTAGGGTGTAGTGTTCAGCAACTGTCCTAAACCTGCCGCGGTCCACCAGCCGTGCACCATACACGCTCTGTGTGTAGTGTGCAGTGTGTAGGGTGTAGGGTGTAGAGTGGAGTGTGCAGACACTGTCCTAAACCTGCCGCGGTCCACCAGCCGTGCACCATACACGCTCTGTGTGTAGTGTGCAGTGTGTAGGGTGTAGTGTGCAGCAACTGTCCTAAACCTGCCGCGGTCCACCAGCCGTGCACCATACACGCTCTGTGTGTAGTGTGCAGTGTGTAGGGTGTAGTGTGCAGCAACTGTCCTAAACCTGCCGCGGTCCACCAGCCGTGCACCATACACGCTCTGTGTGTAGTGTGCAGTGTGTAGGGTGTAGTGTGCAGCAACTGTCCTAAACCTGCCGCGGTCCACCAGCCGTGCACCATACACGCTCTGTGTGTAGTGTGCAGTGTGTAGGGTGTAGTGTGTAGGGTGTAGTGTGCAGCTACTGTCCTAAACCTGCCGCGGTCCACCAGCCGTGCACCATACACGCTCTGTGTGTAGTGTGCAGTGTGTAGGGTGTAGGGTGTAGGGTGTAGTGTGCAGACACTGTCCTAAACCTGCCGCGGTCCACCAGCTGTGCACCATACACGCTCTGTGTGTAGTGTGCAGTGTGTAGGGTGTAGTGTGCAGCAACTGTCCTAAACCTGCCGCGGTCCACCAGCCGTGCACCATACACGCTCTGTGTGTAGTGTGCAGTGTGTAGGGTGTAGTGTGTAGGGTGTAGTGTGCAGCTACTGTCCTAAACCTGCCGCGGTCCACCAGCCGTGCACCATACACGCTCTGTGTGTAGTGTGCAGTGTGTAGGGTGTAGTGTGCAGCAACTGTCCTAAACCTGCCGCGGTCCACCAGCCGTGCACCATACACGCTCTGTGTGTAGTGTGCAGTGTGTAGGGTGTAGTGTGTAGGGTGTAGTGTGCAGCTACTGTCCTAAACCTGCCGCGGTCCACCAGCCGTGCACCATACACGCTCTGTGTGTAGTGTGCAGTGTGTAGGGTGTAGTGTGTAGGGTGTAGTGTGCAGCTACTGTCCTAAACCTGCCGCGGTCCACCAGCCGTGCACCATACACGCTCTGTGTGTAGTGTGCAGTGTGTAGGGTGTAGGGTATAGGGTGTAGTTTGCAGACACTGTCCTAAACCTGCCGCGGTCCACCAGCCGTGCACCATACACGCTCTGTGTGTAGTGTGCAGTGTGTAGGGTGTAGGGTGTAGGGTGTAGTGTGCAGACACTGTCCTAAACCTGCCGCGGTCCACCAGCCGTGCACCATACACGCTCTGTGTGTAGTGTGCAGTGTGTAGGGTGTAGTGTGTAGGGTGTAGTGTGCAGCTACTGTCCTAAACCTGCCGCGGTCCACCAGCCGTGCACCATACACGCTCTGTGTGTAGTGTGCAGTGTGTAGGGTGTAGGGTGTAGAGTGGAGTGTGCAGACACTGTCCTAAACCTGCCGCGGTCCACCAGCCGTGCACCATACACGCTCTGTGTGTAGTGTGCAGTGTGTAGGGTGTAGTGTGCAGCAACTGTCCTAAACCTGCCGCGGTCCACCAGCCGTGCACCATACACGCTCTGTGTGTAGTGTGCAGTGTGTAGGGTGTAGTGTGTAGGGTGTAGTGTGCAGCTACTGTCCTAAACCTGCCGCGGTCCACCAGCCGTGCACCATACACGCTCTGTGTGTAGTGTGCAGTGTGTAGGGTGTAGGGTATAGGGTGTAGTTTGCAGACACTGTCCTAAACCTGCCGCGGTCCACCAGCCGTGCACCATACACGCTCTGTGTGTAGTGTGCAGTGTGTAGGGTGTAGGGTGTAGAGTGGAGTGTGCAGACACTGTCCTAAACCTGCCGCGGTCCACCAGCCGTGCACCATACACGCTCTGTGTGTAGTGTGCAGTGTGTAGGGTGTAGGGTATAGGGTGTAGTTTGCAGACACTGTCCTAAACCTGCCGCGGTCCACCAGCCGTGCACCATACACGCTCTGTGTGTAGTGTGCAGTGTGTAGGGTGTAGTGTGTAGGGTGTAGTGTGCAGCTACTGTCCTAAACCTGCCGCGGTCCACCAGCCGTGCACCATACACGCTCTGTGTGTAGTGTGCAGTGTGTAGGGTGTAGGGTGTAGAGTGGAGTGTGCAGACACTGTCCTAAACCTGCCGCGGTCCACCAGCCGTGCACCATACACGCTCTGTGTGTAGTGTGCAGTGTGTAGGGTGTAGTGTGCAGCAACTGTCCTAAACCTGCCGCGGTCCACCAGCCGTGCACCTTACACGCTCTGTGTGTAGTGTGCAGTGTGTAGGGTGTAGTGTGTAGGGTGTAGTGTGCAGCTACTGTCCTAAACCTGCCGCGGTCCACCAGCCGTGCACCATACACGCTCTGTGTGTAGTGTGCAGTGTGTAGGGTGTAGGGTGTAGGGTGTAGTGTGCAGACACTGTCCTAAACCTGCCGCGGTCCACCAGCCGTGCACCATACACGCTCTGTGCGCAGTGTGCAGTGTGTAGGGTGTAGTGTGCAGACACTGTCCTAAACCTGCCGCGCTCCACTAGCCGTGCACCATACACGCTCTGTGTGTAGTGTGAAGTATGTAGGGTGTAGGGTGCAGGGTGTAGTGTGCAGCAACTGTCCTAAACCTACCGCGGTCCACCAGCCGTTCACCATACACGC
This sequence comes from Allygus modestus, assembly GCA_963675035.1. NCBI lineage: Eukaryota > Metazoa > Arthropoda > Insecta > Hemiptera > Cicadellidae > Allygus > Allygus modestus. The sequence continues at coordinate 3,489,149 of OY776115.1, forward strand.
TCTGTGTGTAGTGTGCAGTGTGTAGGGTGTAGGGTGTAGGGTGTAGTGTGCAGCAACTGTCCTAAACCTGCCGCGGTCCACCAGCCGTGCACCATACACGCTCTGTGAGTAGTGTGCAGTGTGTAGGGTGTAGGGTGTAGGGTGTAGTGTGCAGACACTGTCCTAAACCTGCCGCGGTCCACCAGCCGTGCACCATACACGCTCTGTGTGTAGTGTGCAGTGTGTAGGGTGTAGGGTGTAGGGTGGAGTGTGCAGACACTGTCCTAAACCTGCCGCGGTCCACCAGCCGTGCACCATACACGCTCTGTGTAGTGTGCAGTGTGTAGGGTGTATTGTGCAGCAACTGTCCTAAACCTGCCGCGGTCCACCAGCCGTGCACCATACACGCTCTGTGTGTAGTGTGCAGTGTGTAGGGTGTAGGGTGTAGTGTTTAGACACTGTCCTAAACCTGCCGCGGTCCACCAGCCGTGTACCATACACGCTCTGTGTGTAGTGTGCAGTGTGTAGGGTGTAGGGTGTAGGGTGTAGTGTGCAGCAACTGTCCTAAACCTGCCGCGGTCCACCAGCCGTGCACCATACACGCTCTGTGTGTAGTGTGCAGTGTGTAGGGTGTAGGGTGTAGTGTGCAGACACTGTCCTAAACCTGCCGCGGTCCACCAGCCGTGCACCATACACGCTCTGTGTGTAGTGTGCAGTGTGTAGGGTGTAGGGTGTAGGGTGGAGTGTGCAGACACTGTCCTAAACCTGCCGCGGTCCACCAACCGTGCACTATACACGCTCTGTGTGTAGTGTGCAGTGTGTAGGGTGTAGTGTGTAGGGTGTAGTGTGCAGCAACTGTCCTAAACCTGCCGCGGTCCACCACCCGTGCACCATACACTCTCTGTGTGTAGTGTGCAGTGTGTAGGGTGTAGGGTGTAGGGTGTAGTGTGCAGCAACTGTCCTAAACCTGCCGCGGTCCACTAGCCGTGCACCATACACGCTCTGTGTGTAGTGTGCAGTGTGTAGGGTGTAGGGTGTAGGGTGTAGTGTGCAGACACTGTCCTAAACCTGCCGCGGTCCACCAGCCGTGCACCATACACGCTATGTGTGTAGTGTGCAGTGTGTAGGGTGTAGGGTGTAGGGTGTAGTGTGCAGACACTGTCCTAAACCTGCCGCGGTCCACCAGCCGTGCACCATACACGCTCTGTGCGTAGTGTGCAGTGTGTAGGGTGTAGTGTGCAGACACTGACCTAAACCTGCCGCGGCCCACCAGCCGTGCACCATACACGCTCTGTGTGTAGTGTGCAGTGTGTAGGGTGTAGGGTGTAGGGTGAAGTGTGCAGACACTGTCCTAAACCTGCCACGGTCCACCAGCCGTGCACCATACACGCTCTGTGTGTAGTGTGCAGTTGTGTAGGGTGTAGTGTGTAGGGTGTAGTGTGCAGCAACTGTCCTAAACCTGCCGCGGTCCACCAGCCGTGCACTATACACGCTCTGTGTGTAGTTTGCAGTGTGTAGGGTGTAGTGTGTAGGGTGTAGTGTGCAGCAACTGTCCTAAACCTGCGGCGGTCCACCAGCCGTGCACCATACACGCTCTGTGTGTAGTGTGCAGTGTGTAGGGTGTAGGGTGTAGGGTGGAGTGTGCAGCAACTGTCCTAAACCTGCCGCGGTCCACCAGCCGTGCACTATACACGCTCTGTGTGTAGTGTGCAGTGTGTAGGGTGTAGGGTGTAGGGTGAAGTGTGCAGACACTGTCCTAAACCTGCCACGGTCCACCAGCCGTGCACCATACACGCTCTGTGTGTAGTGTGCAGTTGTGTAGGGTGTAGGGTGTAGGGTGTAGTGTGCAGCAACTGTCCTAAACCTGCCGCGGTCCACCAGCCGTGCACTATACACGCTCTGTGTGTAGTTTGCAGTGTGTAGGGTGTAGTGTGTAGGGTGTAGTGTGCAGCAACTGTCCTAAACCTGCGGCGGTCCACCAGCCGTGCACCATACACGCTCTGTGTGTAGTGTGCAGTGTGTAGGGTGTAGGGTGTAGGGTGAAGTGTGCAGACACTGTCCTAAACCTGCCACGGTCCACCAGCCGTGCACCATACACGCTCTGTGTGTAGTGTGCAGTTGTGTAGGGTGTAGGGTGTAGGGTGTAGTGTGCAGCAACTGTCCTAAACCTGCCGCGGTCCACCAGCCGTGCACTATACACGCTCTGTGTGTAGTTTGCAGTGTGTAGGGTGTAGTGTGTAGGGTGTAGTGTGCAGCAACTGTCCTAAACCTGCGGCGGTCCACCAGCCGTGCACCATACACGCTCTGTGAGTAGTGTGCAGTGTGTAGGGTGTAGGGTGTAGGGTGAAGTGTGCAGACACTGTCCTAAACCTGCCGCGGTCCACCAGCCGTGCACCATACACGCTCTGTGTGTAGTGTGCAGTTGTGTAGGGTGTAGGGTGTAGGGTGAAGTGTGCAGACACTGTCCTAAACCTGCCGCGGTCCACCAGCCGTGCACCATACACGCTCTGTGTGTAGTGTGCAGTTGTGTAGGGTGTAGGGTGTAGGGTGTAGGGTGTAGCAACTGTCCTAAACCTGCTGCGGTCCACCAGCCGTGCACCATACACGCTCTGTGTGTAGTGTGCAGTGTGTAGGGTGTAGGGTGTAGGGTGGAGTGTGCAGCAACTGTCCTAAACCTGCCGCGGTCCACCAGCCGTGCACCATACACGCTCTGTGTGTAGTGTGCAGTGTGTAGGGTGTAGGGTGTAGGGTGTAGCAACTGTCCTAAACCTGCCACGGTCCACCAGCCGTGCACCATACACGCTCTGTGTGTAGTGTGCAGTGTGTAGGGTGTAGGGTGTAGGGTGGAGTGTGCAGACACTGTCCTAAACCTGCCGCGGTCCACCAGCCGTGCACCATACACGCTCTGTGTGTAGTGTGCAGTGTGTAGGGTGTAGTGTGCAGCAACTGTCCTAAACCTGCCGCGGTCCACCAGCCGTGCACCATACACGCTCTGTGTGTAGTGTGCAGTGTGTAGGGTGTAGTGTGCAGCAACTGTCCTAAACCTGCCGCGGTCCACTAGCCGTGCACCATACACGCTCTGTGTGTAGTGTGCAGTGTGTAGGGTGTAGTGTGCAGCAACTGTCCTAAACCTGCCGCGGTCCACCAGCCGTGCACCATACACGCTCTGTGTATAGTGTGCAGTGTGTAGGGTGTAGGGTGTAGGGTGGAGTGTGCAGCAACTGTCCTAAACCTGCCGCGGTCCACCAGCCGTGCACCATACACGCTCTGTGTGTAGTGTGCAGTGTGTAGGGTGTAGTGTGCAGCAACTGTCCTAAACCTGCCGCGGTCCACCAGCCGTGCACCATACACGCTCTGTGTATAGTGTGCAGTGTGTAGGGTGTAGTGTGTAGGGTGTAGTGTTCAGCAACTGTCCTAAACCTGCCGCGGTCCACCAGCCGTGCACCATACACGCTCTGTGTATAGTGTGCAGTGTGTAGGGTGTAGTGTGTAGGGTGTAGTGTTCAGCAACTGTCCTAAACCTGCCGCGGTCCACCAGCCGTGCACCATACACGCTCTGTGTATAGTGTGCAGTGTGTAGGGTGTAGGGTGTAGGGTGGAGTGTGCAGCAACTGTCCTAAACCTGCCGCGGTCCACTAGCCGTGCACCATACACGCTCTGTGTGTAGTGTGCAGTGTGTAGGGTGTAGTGTGCAGCAACTGTCCTAAACCTGCCGCGGTCCACCAGCCGTGCACCATACACGCTCTGTGTATAGTGTGCAGTGTGTAGGGTGTAGGGTGTAGGGTGGAGTGTGCAGCAACTGTCCTAAACCTGCCGCGGTCCACCAGCCGTGCACCATACACGCTCTGTGTGTAGTGTGCAGTGTGTAGGGTGTAGTGTGCAGCAACTGTCCTAAACCTGCCGCGGTCCACCAGCCGTGCACCATACACGCTCTGTGTATAGTGTGCAGTGTGTAGGGTGTAGGGTGTAGGGTGGAGTGTGCAGCAACTGTCCTAAACCTGCCGCGGTCCACCAGCCGTGCACCATACACGCTCTGTGTATAGTGTGCAGTGTGTAGGGTGTAGTGTGTAGGGTGTAGTGTTCAGCAACTGTCCTAAACCTGCCGCGGTCCACCAGCCGTGCACCATACACGCTCTGTGTGTAGTGTGCAGTGTGTAGGGTGTAGGGTGTAGGGTGTAGAGTGGAGTGTGCAGACACTGTCCTAAACCTGCCGCGGTCCACCAGCCGTGCACCATACACGCTCTGTGTGTAGTGTGCAGTGTGTAGGGTGTAGTGTGCAGCAACTGTCCTAAACCTGCCGCGGTCCACCAGCCGTGCACCATACACGCTCTGTGTGTAGTGTGCAGTGTGTAGGGTGTAGGGTATAGGGTGTAGTGTGCAGCTACTGTCCTAAACCTGCCGCGGTCCACCAGCCGTGCACCATACACGCTCTGTGTGTAGTGTGCAGTGTGTAGGGTGTAGGGTATAGGGTGTAGTTTGCAGACACTGTCCTAAACCTGCCGCGGTCCACCAGCCGTGCACCATACACGCTCTGTGTGTAGTGTGCAATGTGTAGGGTGTAGGGTGTAGGGTGTAGTGTGCAGACACTGTCCTAAACCTGCCGCGGTCCACCAGCCGTGCACCATACACGCTCTGTGCGTAGTGTGCAGTGTGTAGGGTGTAGTGTGCAGACACTGTCCTAAACCTGCCGCGCTCCACTAGCCGTGCACCATACACGCTCTGTGTGTAGTGTGAAGTGTGTAGGGTGTAGGGTGCAGGGTGTAGTGTGCAGCAACTGTCCTAAACCTACCGCGGTCCACCAGCCGTGCACCATACACGCTCTGTGTGTAGTGTGCAGTGTGTAGGGTGTAGGGTGTAGGGTGTAGTGTGCAGCAACTGTCCTAAACCTGCCGCGGTCCACCAGCCGTGCACCATACACGCTCTGTGAGTAGTGTGCAGTGTGTAGGGTGTAGGGTGTAGGGTGTAGTGTGCAGACACTGTCCTAAACCTGCCGCGGTCCACCAGCCGTGCACCATACACGCTCTGTGTGTAGTGTGCAGTGTGTAGGGTGTAGGGTGTAGGGTGGAGTGTGCAGACACTGTCCTAAACCTGCCGCGGTCCACCAGCCGTGCACCATACACGCTCTGTGTGTAGTGTGCAGTGTGTAGGGTGTAGGGTGTAGGGTGGAGTGTGCAGCAACTGTCCTAAACCTGCCGCGGTCCACCAGCCGTGCACCATACACGCTCTGTGTGTAGTGTGCAGTGTGTAGGGTGTAGGGTGTAGGGTGTAGTGTTTAGACACTGTCCTAAACCTGCCGCGGTCCACCAGCCGTGCACCATACACGCTCTGTGTGTAGTGTGCAGTGTGTAGGGTGTAGGGTGTAGGGTGTAGTGTGCAGCAACTGTCCTAAACCTGCCGCGGTCCACCAGCCGTGCACCATACACGCTCTGTGTGTAGTGTGCAGTGTGTAGGGTGTAGGGTGTAGGGTGTAGTGTGCAGACACTGTCCTAAACCTGCCGCGGTCCACCAGCCGTGCACCATACACGCTCTGTGTGTAGTGTGCAGTGTGTAGGGTGTAGGGTGTAGGGTGGAGTGTGCAGACACTGTCCTAAACCTGCCGCGGTCCACCAACCGTGCACCATACACGCTCTGTGTGTAGTGTGCAGTGTGTAGGGTGTAGTGTGTAGGGTGTAGTGTTCAGCAACTGTCCTAAACCTGCCGCGGTCCACCAGCCGTGCACCATACACGCTCTGTGTGTAGTGTGCAGTGTGTAGGGTGTAGGGTGTAGGGTGTAGTGTGCAGCAACTGTCCTAAACCTGCCGCGGTCCACTAGCCGTGCACCATACACGCTCTGTGTGTAGTGTGCAGTGTGTAGGGTGTAGGGTGTAGGGTGTAGTGTGCAGACACTGTCCTAAACCTGCCGCGGTCCACCAGCCGTGCACCATACACGCTATGTGTGTAGTGTGCAGTGTGTAGGGTGTAGGGTGTAGGGTGTAGTGTGCAGACACTGTCCTAAACCTGCCGCGGTCCACCAGCCGTGCACCATACACGCTCTGTGCGTAGTGTGCAGTGTGTAGGGTGTAGTGTGCAGACACTGTCCTAAACCTGCCGCGGCCCACCAGCCGTGCACCATACACGCTCTGTGTGTAGTGTGCAGTGTGTAGGGTGTAGGGTGTAGGGTGAAGTGTGCAGACACTGTCCTAAACCTGCCACGGTCCACCAGCCGTGCACCATACACGCTCTGTGTGTAGTGTGCAGTTGTGTAGGGTGTAGTGTGTAGGGTGTAGTGTGCAGCAACTGTCCTAAACCTGCGGCGGTCCACCAGCCGTGCACCATACACGCTCTGTGTGTAGTGTGCAGTGTGTAGGGTGTAGTGTGCAGCAACTGTCCTAAACCTGCCGCGGCCCACCAGCCGTGCACCATACACGCTCTGTGTGTAGTGTGCAGTGTGTAGGGTGTAGTGTGCAGACACTGTCCTAAACCTGCCGCGGCCCACCAGCCGTGCACCATACACGCTCTGTGTGTAGTGTGCAGTGTGTAGGGTGTAGTGTGCAGACACTGTCCTAAACCTGCCGCGGCCCACCAGCCGTGCACCATACACGCTCTGTGTGTAGTGTGCAGTGTGTAGGGTGTAGTGTGCAGACACTGTCCTAAACCTGCCGCGGCCCACCAGCCGTGCACCATACACGCTCTGTGTGTAGTGTGCAGTGTGTAGGGTGTAGGGTGTAGGGTGAAGTGTGCAGACACTGTCCTAAACCTGCCACGGTCCACCAGCCGTGCACCATACACGCTCTGTGTGTAGTGTGCAGTTGTGTAGGGTGTAGTGTGTAGGGTGTAGTGTGCAGCAACTGTCCTAAACCTGCCGCGGTCCACCAGCCGTGCACCATACACGCTCTGTGTGTAGTGTGCAGTGTGTAGGGTGAAGTGTGCAGACACTGTCCTAAACCTGCCGTGGTCCACCAGCCGTGCACCATACACGCTCTGTGTGTAGTGTGCAGTGTTGTAGGGTGTAGTGTGTAGGGTGTAGTGTGCAGCAACTGTCCTAAACCTGCCGCGGTCCACCAGCCGTGCACCATACACGCTCTGTGTGTAGTGTGCAGTGTGTAGGGTGTAGGGTGTAGGGTGGAGTGTGCAGACACTGTCCTAAACCTGCCGCGGTCCACCAGCCGTGCACCATACATGCTCTGTGTGTAGTGTGCAGTGCGTAGGGTGTAGTGTGCAGACACTGTCCTAAACCTGCCGCGGCCTACCAGCCGTGCACCATACATGCTCTGTGTGTAGTGTGCAGTGTGTAGGGTGTAGTGTGCAGACACTGTCCTAAACCTGCCGCGGCCTACCAGCCGTGCACCATACATGCTCTGTGTGTAGTGTGCAGTGTGTAGGGTGTAGTGTGCAGACACTGTCCTAAACCTGCCGCGGTCCACCAGCCGTGCACCATACATGCTCTGTGTGTAGTGTGCAGTGTGTAGGGTGTAGTGTGCAGACACTGTCCTAAACCTGCCGCGGCCTACCAGCCGTGCACCATACACGCTCTGTGTGTAGTGTGCAGTGTGTAGGGTGTAGGGTGTAGGGTGGAGTGTGCAGACACTGTCCTAAACCTGCCGCGGTCCACCAGCCGTGCACCATACACGCTCTGTGTGTAGTGTGCAGTTGTGTAGGTTGTAGTGTGTAGGGTGTAGTGTGCAGCAACTGTCCTAAACCTGCCGCGGTCCACCAGCCGTGCACCATACACGCTCTTTGTGTAGTGTGCAGTGTGTAGGGTGTAGGGTGTAGGGTGGAGTGTGCAGCAACTGTCCTAAACCTGCGGCGGTCCACCAGCCGTGCACCATACACGCTCTGTGTGTAGTGTGCAGTGTGTAGGGTGTAGGGTGTAGTGTGCAGCAACTGTCCTAAACCTGCCGCGGTCCACCAGCCGTGCACCATACACGCTCTGTGTGTAGTGTGCAGTGTGTAGGGTGTAGGGTGTAGGGTGTAGTGTGCAGACACTGTCCTAAACCTGCCGCGGTCCACCAGCCGTGCACCATACACGCTCTGTGTGTAGTGTGCAGTTGTGTAGGTTGTAGTGTGTAGGGTGTAGTGTGCAGCAACTGTCCTAAACCTGCCGCGGTCCACCAGCCGTGCACCATACACGCTCTGTGTGTAGTGTGCAGTTGTGTAGGTTGTAGTGTGTAGGGTGTAGTGTGCAGCAACTGTCCTAAACCTGCCGCGGTCCACCAGCCGTGCACCATACACGCTCTGTGTGTAGTGTGCAGTTGTGTAGGTTGTAGTGTGTAGGGTGTAGTGTGCAGACACTGTCCTAAACCTGCCGCGGTCCACCAGCCGTGCACCATACACGCTCTGTGTGTAGTGTGCAGTTGTGTAGGTTGTAGTGTGTAGGGTGTAGTGTGCAGACACTGTCCTAAACCTGCCGCGGTCCACCAGCCGTGCACCATACACGCTCTGTGTGTAGTGTGCAGTTGTGTAGGTTGTAGTGTGTAGGGTGTAGTGTGCAGACACTGTCCTAAACCTGCCGCGGTCCACCAGCCGTGCACCATACACGCTCTGTGTGTAGTGTGCAGTTGTGTAGGTTGTAGTGTGTAGGGTGTAGTGTGCAGACACTGTCCTAAACCTGCCGCGGTCCACCAGCCGTGCACCATACACGCTCTGTGTGAATAGAGCGTATCTTTTGTCTTCATGTTACATTGTATTTTAAGCCTTCTGCTTCTGGTTCCGTTTCTGACAAAGGGTTTCCTTTTTTATCATATAAAATTTGTTTTTATTTTTCGTTAAACGTGAAAGTTCATCATAACAGATTCTGCATATTTTAATTTGGCGTGAGTACTTTTTATACGTTGTGTACTTTACTCTTCTTGATTTAGTTTCATTGATATTTATTATTCTTAAAAATTAATTAAAATCAGGCAAAAAAATATAGAATGATGTTAAATTTAAATTTCATTTACATATATATTCTAACAATTTAGCTATATACTATCGTATCAATGCATTTTAAAATTAATTTCAATATAAAACAATGTTTAATATTACAAGTGTTAGGTTTTTTATCGAATATATTTACAAAACAAGTCTTTAATGACGTAAAAATAGTATAAGTACAAAATATTATTCAAACTAAGCATATAAAAAGTACCCCTGTGTCAGCAAACTTGCGTACTCATTGAAGTTGCTACCTTTCTGGTTTGCGAGCTCAAAGTAATGAATGCCACTTTACGCTTTAATATCAAATTTAGTCAAAATCGGATTTTGTACAGAAGTTATTGTGTTCACACACACACACACACACACACACACACTCACACACACACACACACACACACACACACACACACACACACACACACACATATACATATACATATATATAAATTTGAATGAATAATTTTTGGCTTCTGAGTACTAAGAACGATAACCTGGTCAAGATATAAGTTATCACGCTGGTCTCGGGGTTAAGTCTTATCATGCCACCTACAGTAATAGATTTCCACTTTAGGGGAAATTCACTAAAAGTATTTACATGTTGTATCTAGTGTCCCATTTACAAACAAATCCCTGATTGCTATGTAAGTTTTGACTTCCAAAAGTTAGGTAATGGTATGCTTAGAGAACCCAGAAATTTTGACAATGTAAAACATGTTTAATGTCACAATGATTCTTAGAGTAAACCACTATATAAATATTGTTGGATTTATAGCTTTTGATATTAGATATTTCTGGTGTTAGAGGAGGAAATGCTGGTTATTGTAACCTGTAATCCAGGGGAAGGTCATTGACAATGTCAATCCTTTAATAGACATGGTAATGTTGATGGCTTTGACATGGGTTCAGCTATTGCCCAGTCTGCCATGTTAGTCTATAAATGAACAGTGTGGAGTATCGCATCGAACTTTGTACAAAACAATAACGGTTACATTCGCTTGGAAACCTTTCATAACCTTATAGTTGCCAATAAGAGTTTATACAACAATGAAATATTTAAATGTATGCAATCTAGTGTTTATTAAAAAAATTATTATTTTCCTGACAAAACCTTTAATTTGATCGAGCTTACAGCATGTATTATAAGTGAATGAAAAAAGTTGTTTATATATGATAAATTAGTTTTAATCGTGAATTACTTATAATTAGTTTTACAATATTTATAAATAAGTCAGTACTAATACAGTTTTATGTTAAATTAGCTATTTAAAGTATTTGGTAGCATTTTAACGATACTATGTAGCCATTCGTTATGTTATGTTATTACATTTATCTTACTGTCTGGTTTTTGATATTTTAGACATATTTTACCAAGTTATTTCTTTAAATTACATTTAAAACAACCTTAAACATTTACTTATAGCTTTTATTGTCTATATATTTTAAAATGAAACATACTAAATCTGGAAAAAATGTAATAGTCACGGTTTACAATTTGTAATGACATTGGCAACGTAAAAGTAAACAAACCTACATATTAACTATATATTAACCTACATATATTGGTGTACTTTCATCATCCCCAGTAACCTCACGCCTACTTTTAAGTCTGACTGGACCTTCTCCTTACCTTATAATGCGCAACATTGTATTCCCAGCATTGCAGGTAAGAGAAAACAGGAGCATCAGAACAGCCAAAAAAATCAATGTTTTCAGGTTTCAGTCAATATTGGAACAAATGTTTTTACACAGATTTTGAGCTTTAAAAGTTTTCCATTTGGAAATTCACTTCCTTCACGTCAGCGTTCTGTGTGAGAACTCGTTAAATATAATTATATTTTGTTTTATTTTTATGTTCAAATATAATAATGGTTTTATGTTAATACACCGTTATGGACTAATCTGTTACATTTGTTAAACATTAGTTTAAAGAAAAAAGGTAGTATGCAAGAACATCAACCCTAAAGATAAACGCGTTAAGGCTGTAAACGTACAGATCAGGACTCAGCAGTATATACACCATTGCATTTCCATGAGGAAATTGAATAAAGGACATTTAACATATATCACACAATTCTCAGACTGAGAAAGCAGTTTCTCGGTTGTCTGGTTAACTCATATGACAGGATTTGAATTTAAATAAGCTTTAAGTTATGCAACTGCTATACATGTGTTGCAGAGCCTGTGATGTACACGGAACTATAAATTATTTTACTGTTTAAATCATGTGTAAGCAAAGTAGTGTTTAATATATCGAAGTAAAATATATTATGACGGAAAACTTTACAATTATGTAAGTAAAAATACAGAACACTAACGTAATAGAGATCTTGTTTTGTTATTAATATAATGAGGTAATTAATGAGCTATAAGACATTATTAACTATGTCAGATTCTACAGTTTAGGTTGGTACTCGGTTTTTGAGTAACTGTCTGACGATTTGCATTACGAGCATAAACAAATTCCATTCGATTTATATAGTCTACTTTGTTAAAGTTTTTCTACTAGCGTTTTGATGAGAGAAGTTTATCATAGCAGTCTTAGCTTTAATGAGAGAAGTTTATCATAGCAGTCTTAGCTTTGATGAGAGAAGTTTATCATAGCAGTCTTAGCTTTGATGAGAGAAGTTTATCATAGCAGCCTTAGCTTTGATGAGAGAAGTTTATCATAGCAGTCTTAGCTTTGATGAGAGAAGTTTATCATAGCAGTCTTAGCTTTGATGAGAGAAGTTTATCATAGCAGTCTTAGCTTTGATGAGAGAAGTTTATCATAGCAGTCTTAGCTTTGATGAGAGAAGTTTATCATAGCAGTCTTAGCTTTGATGAGAGAAGTTTATCATAGCAGTCTTAGCTTTGATGAGAGAAGTTTATCATAGCAGCCTTAGCTTTGATGAGAGAAGTTTATCATAGCAGTCTTAGCTTTGATGAGAGAAGTTTATCATAGCAGTCTTAGCTTTGATGAGAGAAGTTTATCATAGCAGTCTTAGCTTTGATGAGAGAAGTTTATCATAGCAGTCTTAGCTTTAATGCAAATAAATAAGTTCTAGAATGCAGAAAAATGTAATAAATAAATTTATATTAAATATAATAATAGAAAACTAAATTAATATAAACTTAAATTACTGTATGCTAAGCGTAGGAACAATAAAACTTCATTCTTGACATGTTGAAGATTTTGCTTGTAGGATTAAAAACAACCCAAATGATGTAGGATGTAGTTTGAAATAATTTAAGGCTTTTCACCTTCTTTATTTAGGGTTTTTGTGTACATTGTCTGCCGCAATATGCTTGAAAGCGATAACCAAGACAGTGATGGATAGTGAGGCTCGATCATGCTTTTTTACTTCTGCAATTTGAAATGAAATACTCCGGATGGAACTTCTTAAAACGTGTTCTTGATTACAAGCAAACCAAACTGGTTTATAGTTTACAACTTACTGTTGAAAACACAAGCAACCTTAGAAGTGTTATTGCAAATCATCAACACTTTTAGTGTAGTGTTTACCAATAGTTTAAGCTGTTTAGAAGTTGTTCCTATAAATGTTTAGTTATACTGTATAACTCGCTGGTGTTCCGTTAAATGAAGCTTACAATTTAAAAGTGTACAAATTTAATGTACAGAAATTTCATCATTACGTTGCCTTGAATCTTATGTAATAAAAATTGTATATAATAATTTGCCAATTGTGTTATTTGAATACTTCAAAATGTCCATCAAACAATTATAATTCTTGAATTGCATAGCGTAAATTAGCCAATGCGGTCAACTCATGTTGCATATATTTGTGCAAGAACGGTGTAAAATAAAATTTATTCTTTGTTTAGGCTCTTATCAAGGGCATTCTTTTGTAAATGAAAACACCTCTGCAAAGAGTATTGCCAAATAGCCACTAATCATATTTAGTTGTGTATTATTTCATTATACGGTATATATGAACAACGTGTTAAAGTTTAAGTCATAAAAAGCTATGTTACGCATGCATACACTTTTGAATTTGATGCTGAGCTGGAAATGTGGGTGTTTGAAATTAAGAGCAAACATTCAAAAACAGGTGAAGAGGCAAACACAGTTACCCCAAAACTGACTGTTCAGCTCTGAGCTGTGTTTGCAAACCAAGCCCCTGACTCAGCTCCTTGGGAAAATAAAATGTTAGCATTAATTTTTGGTTTTAATAAAAAACTTAACTTCAGAATTGTATAGTTTAAAAACTCGTAAAAATGATTAGTATTTACTAATAATTTTAAATGTTTTATTTATTCTTCCTAATGAAGACACTGATGTTAAACTTAAGTTTGATTTCAGGTGACACCTTGTTGTGATAATTGATTTAATTTCAGAGTTGATTCTGAAGTATAACTAATGTTGTTTCACTTGTGCTTTTGATATTTTGTGTGTGACTTATGTGTTTATTTTGTTTTTACTGCTGTTACAGTTCTCTGTTTTAGATTTTCTGTGATCTTTTCCAGCTTGCCCTGGATTGTGCCATTGATTTTGTTGTGTTCTAGGTACTTTTTCCATATAAAGACGATATCAGATTCCCGATCCCAAAACGTCATGAAACATTGTTTTTACTAATCAGTGATGGAAAATGTCCGCAATAAATTCTGAAAAACAAAAATAAACTCAGTATTACAAACAATGAATTTCAAACAAAGAGTGTGAAGTAATAGTATATTTCATCACTAGGGCCGAAAGTGACGCTTTTCGATAAGAGCTCAAGTTTAACGACCGAGGCGAAGCCGAGGTCGGAAAAAGAGCGAGGATCGAAAAGCCACTTTAGGCCCATGTGATGAACTATATTTTTCGTGTTACGTATATATTAAGCTATTAAGCTGCTTTCTCGAAACTAATATTTTACAACTTGTTTACCATTAAAAGCTTGCTCCCAAAATGTCTTCCATCTTGTTCTTGCTATTTAAAACAAACAGCTGTTACTACAGATATATTCAACTATTGTCTGTTACGTTTGTGTTAGTGTTAGGTTAGACTAACTATAACGATAGGTATAAACTATAACTACAATGACAAAAACGGAACAGCTGATGACCTCGACACCAGCTGATTCTTTTCCGTCCTAGGACTGAAAAGAACTACTTTCGCCCCGCAACGTATGTATTGAAAACCGCCGTTTTCCAAGCAGTATGACGAAAAGAAATTTAACTCAAAAACGACATCAAACTATAGCGGAAACAACCTTTCGGAGACGTATATGTGTTTTAATTTTAACAAAAAAGCCTTTAACTTTAAAAACAATATCTTATTGATTTTTTAAACAGTTATCTGACTCTGAAAAATTATAAAAATAATAATAAATTCCATTAAAATAAAATTTAAACCTGATCACTGACTAACACAAACAAAAATATAAAGCTGTTCACTGTCTAACACAAACCAAAATATAAAGCTGGTCACTGTCTAACACAAACCAAAATATAAAGCTGTTCACTGTCAAACACAAACCAAAATATAAAGCTGTTCACAGACAAACACAAACCAAAATATAAAGCTGTTCACTGTCAAACACAAACCAAAATATAAAGCTGTTCACTGCCTAACACAAACCAAAATATAAAGCTGTTCACAGTCAAACACAAACCAAAATATAAAGCGGTTCACTGTCAAACACAAACCAAAATATAAAGCTGTTCACTGTCTAACACAAACCAAAATATAAAGCTGTTCACTGTCAAACACAAACCAAAATATAAAGCGGTTCAATGACAAACACAAACCAAAATATAAAGCTGTTCACTGTCTAACACAAACCAAAATATAAAGCTGTTCCCTGTCTAACACAAACCAAAATATAAAGCTGTTCACTGTCTAACACACACCAAAATATAAAGCTGTTCACTGTCAAACACAAACCAAAATATAAAGCTGTTCACTGTCAAACACAAACCAAAATATAAAGCTGTTCACTGTCTAACACAAACCAAAATTTAAAGCTGTTTACTATCAAACACAAACCAAAATATAAAGCTCTTCACTATGTAACAAAACCAAAATATAAAGCTGTTCACTGTCAAACACAAACCAAAATATAAAGCTGTTCACTGTCAAACACAAACGAAAATATAAAGCTGTTCACTGTCAAACACAAACCAAAATATAAAGCTCTTCACTGTCTAACAAAAACCAAAATATAAAGCTGTTCACTGTCTAACACAAACCAAAATATAAAGCTGTTCACTGTCTAACATAAACGAAAATATAAAGCTGTTCACTGTCAAACACAAACCAAAATATAAAGCTGTTCACTGCCTAACACAAACCAAAATATAAAGCTGTTCACTGTCAAACACAAACCAAAATATAAAGCGGTTCACTGTCAAACACAAACCAAAATATAAAGCTGTTCACTGTCTAACACAAACCAAAATATAAAGATGTTCACTGTCAAACACAAACCAAAATATAAAGCGGTTCAATGACAAACACAAACCAAAATATAAAGCTGTTCACTGTCTAACACAAACCAAAATATAAAGCTGTTCCCTGTCTAACACAAACCAAAATATAAAGCTGTTCACTGTCTAACACACACCAAAATATAAAGCTGTTCACTGTCAAACACAAACCAAAATATAAAGCTGTTCACTGTCAAACACAAACCAAAATATAAAGCTGTTCACTGTCTAACACAAACCAAAATTTAAAGCTGTTTACTATCAAACACAAACCAAAATATAAAGCTCTTCACTATGTAACAAAACCAAAATATAAAGCTGTTCACTGTCAAACACAAACCAAAATATAAAGCTGTTCACTGTCAAACACAAACGAAAATATAAAGCTGTTCACTGTCAAACACAAACCAAAATATAAAGCTCTTCACTGTCTAACAAAAACCAAAATATAAAGCTGTTTACTGTCTAACACAAATCAAAATATAAAGCTGTTCACTGTCAAACACAAACCAAAATATAAAGCTGTTCACTGTCAAACACAAACCAAAATATAAAGCTGTTCACTGTCAAACACAAACCAAAATATAAAGCTGTTCACTGTCAAACACAAACCAAAATATAAAGCTGTTCACTGTCAAACACAAACCAAAATATAAAGCTGTTCACTGTCAAACAAAAACCAAAATATAAAGCTGTTTACTGTCTAACACAAATCAAAATATAAAGCTGTTCACTGTCAAACACAAACCAAAATATAAAGCTGTTCACTGTCAAACACAAACCAAAATATAAAGCTGTTCACTGTCAAACACAAACCAAAATATAAAGCTGTTCACTGTCAAACACAAACCAAAATATAAAGCTGTTCACTGTCAAACACAAACCAAAATATAAAGCTGTTCACTGTCTAACACAAACCAAAATATAAAGCTGTTCACTGTCTAACACAAACCAAAATATAAAGCTGTTCACTGTCTAACACAAACCAAAATATAAAGCTGCTCACTGTCAAACACAAAGCAAAATATAGAGCTGCTCACTGATTTATTTCATGAATAGTTATTTATAAATGATAGTTTATTTCATTTCATGGACCAGCTTTATTTAATTTCCTAAGTTTGACGATTGAGATATAAATGCTGTGAAAATGTATGCAATTTATCAAATAAATGAGTTTATAAGCTGTACGGAAGATATTGTGGACAGTTGCTGATTTTCGGAATACTATTAGAAATTATCTGGATACAGCTGTTGTTGCAATTTGAGGACATGTCAAAAATATAATTTGTTGTGCAGTATAACGAAAATACTTTGATTTTGATTTCTTCCTAGCAACAAAGACAAGACGTAATCACAAAACAGTAAATTTCCAGAGATTCAACAATCGTCAAAAATGAAACTAAACCTTCTTATTTCACACTTAATAAAGCACCTACAATGAAAACGTATATTTGTCCGAATACAAAATGTGATATTTAATATCAGCGCTTCGCTTTGCAGAGCTCATATTTAAACGAGTTTAATATGAGCCGGATATTGTCACTATGCGGGCTGATATTACTGTGCTTTAAAGAACGATAGAGGAGTAATTCCAATCACGATGAAAGTAATTTAGAGAAATATGAGATAAACAATATATTTATATTTTTTATTTACGATCCAACATACCTCACACTTTTAATATTCAAATTGTATTTGTTATGTAAATTGTACTCATTAAAAGTAAAAATAAACCTTTTAATTAAAAAAAATGTTTACCATGCAATACAAGTTTAATCAAATAATCTTAGGCCGAAAACAAATAATATTAAAAACTAGTTAAAAGTATGACTTAATTATCCAAAATCAAATGAAAAATAATAGTTTACAACATTGTGTAGTGAGTTGGCAAATTAAGTTACACACATTTGGGTGGATAATTTTAAGTTGAATATATCTAAGTAAAGAGATATGGGATCATAATGGTTCATAATGGCAGATATATTAGGTAAAGATAATACTACTGAATAAATAAAGGGCTATTATAAATTAAAAAATAATAATCTACCTAACAAATTACCTTAAAAATTATTGTCAAACACGTTTAAATATTGCTAAATTTAATTTTAGAAAGAAAGTACGTGTAGAAACTAATATCCTTGTGGTTTTATGTCTTTTTAATTCGTTATGAAGTTTTAGGATATCAAATGATTCCCAATATATTTTTTCACTCAGAAAAATAAATATCGCCTCCTTTTTTTAGAACAATAAAAACAAATACTTGTTATTCGCGGTATGTATTGATAAATAATTGTATTACAAATATTTAAAGATAAATCCTTATTAATATTCAATATATAATGTTAGTATGACTTTTAAAAATATTTTAAAGTGAAACCGAGACATTTATCTAATTTCGGTTGCATAATTGGTGTACATGTTATCTATATTAGTCAGTTTAACATTACAAATTGGTCTGCAATTTACTGAGGCTCAGTCTAGTGAGTCGATGAGGCGAAGGTGAGAAATTGGCATCGATCATGTGTGGACCAGATCGCTTAGAGGAGGATTAATCACCTGGCTATAACCTGACCCACATTGCCTCTCAGTTAAATGCCCTATTTTACTTATGTTAAATACTCCGGCCATAGCTTATGAGATACTAAAGAGTAATTCAGTACATCATACTATTTATTTGTTTAATTGTAAAACTACAACAACTAGAGTATCTCATACTGTAAATGTGACAAGTGTCTTACTATTTTAACATAATTTAATGTAATACAGTTGGCGTACAAAACCTTTGTTCTCAGGTATCAAAACCACATACATACAAAACACATATACACATATACACCTATATACACATATAAACATAGTTTATATTTGTAAATTAATATTTTAGTAAACGTTAAAACTTGTTTACATTATCTATAAAATGTTAAGCGGTAGTTTCTGCACAAAATATCTGTATTTTAAACTCTTTTGGACAAAATGAAAAGTTTACATTTTGTATTTTTATGAAACCTGACAGATCGGGTATAATATTGGGTAAGAGCGTCAGCGTGATAAGGCAGATTTTGTGACATCGGTAATGGACTGCGGCGGTAATAAGGTGCACAGAAGGGATAAGGCAGGCACATAGGTGTCAGATGTTGGTACATCGGCAATGGACTGCGGTGGTAACAAGGTGCACAGAAGAAATAAGTCAGAGAGAAAGACATCAGCTGTGGACAACAGGCAATGGTCCACGGAGGGAAAAATGTGCACAGAAGAGATAAGGCAGGCACAAATACATCAGCTGTGGGTGACACTAGCAATGGTCCATGGAGGGAACAAGGTGCACAAAAGAGATAAGACAGAGACAACGGTAATGGACCGTATTTAGAACAAGGTGCATAGAAGAGATAAGGTAGACACAAAGGCATCACCTGTGAGTGACACCGGCAATGGACCGTGCAGGGAACAAGGTGCACAGAAGAGATAAGGCCGATATCATAGGTTACCACTACCACCTGCTGGTTGCATATACCTAAATGTTCAAAATAAACAATTGTTTTAGTTTTTAAATCCCTGCATTTTAAAGTTTATTTTTTAAATTGGAAAAAAAATCTTTAAATTATGGTTCAGGAATTTACAATGACACAGTTTTTTTAAGTGCAATTTTTTATTTAGTAAATTATTTAATAACTACTTCAAAATATTGCAATATCCTTTGATAAGTAAAATTGTATGTGATATAATCACCAAAAGAAGTGTTTTCAGTCTTCTTTACCTCTGTTTTGTATATTCTTCTTACTTAGTTGTTTAAATGTTGTAAACTTATGACTAACCCTGTAATTGGTAAATATATTTTTCAATAAGTTTTAAGTTAAAAAGCATAATTGTCATAATCAACTTTACATGCAAACTTGCAATATGTATTTTTGTTTGTATGGTTATAAAGACAATTTATAACATTAACGTATACAATATAAATACATTATTTTCAAAGCAAGTTGAAGGTCTACAGCAAACAATAATTCGCATAACGTATTTTTTTTTACATAAAATAAAAGGAAAATTGCTGAATTTAAACCGTGTTACCCAATAAAAACATTAAGATAACATTTGTCTACATGTTTAACATTTATTTTAGTTACTCTTAACGTAGGAATAATCTCAAAATACTGATCATAATCAGCGTTATCATTTATGTTTAAACGTTTTAAATCAGCAATTAAAAAAGTAAAAGTTATGTAAATGATAAGTAAATAGCTGCTAATGGATTTTTTCATGTAAATGTATATTAATTTTTAATTACCATTTCCAAACAATGTGAAAATTATTCAGCGGCAAAATAAAACACAATCTCTATTCTCTTAAAGACCTATCTATGATAGAAGATAGTAGTTTACGTCACAATCATGCACGGGTTATTCAACTGTCTGGACCTCGATTATTAAACTCTTTCCATTGTGTATTCAATAATGATTCCAATTCATGTGAAAGAATATACTTTTAACCATTAACCTAATAAACTCAAAGCTCATTTATTACACGTTTTAAAAGTATGATTTTACTTGTGTGTTTAATAAAATCTGGTGATAGAAATTTAATAGGGAATTAGCTTTTGAGTAATGAAACACTTACTCGATTACATTGAAAACTTACATGAAAACACTTACAATTACGTAACTCTTTGGTACTTTTTTTATGAAAGGAACGTATAACAACGAAACATTGCCATGTATTCACATTCAAGTTGAGCCCATAAGATGTTACTGCAGATATGTCAAAAATGTACCTTAGGTAAAAACGTTTTTGGAACGAAATTTCTCTTTACGTAATAATTCTGTTGGAAGAACTGGGAAAATCTATTTAACTAGCTACAATTAGGCTATAAGTGAAACAAGACTTTTATACTTTTATTATTAAATGTTTTTGTAAAAATGGTTTTAACTTCCTTAATGTTTTATTCTATAAGCATCAGTAATATTGTTATAATATGACTAAACGATAATGAGTGAATGCGTTTTTACAAAAGAGTAACGAATAAACCCTATGTTTATATACAACATTCTTCCTATGTCGATATAACGAATACACATTGACCAGATTGCGTCATTACTTTTGGAATATCAGATACTTTAATAAAATCCAATTCTTATGTATTGGTTACAATAGATTTTTAATTTTTCTCAATATTTTCAAGAAGTACGTGATACCAATGAAGTTATGTGGATGCTCCGCACTCAGGTATGACTGAACGGGAACACTTTATATTCCTAGAAAAAAACTAGCACTATTCCTGTTCTGAGAAGAGCCTAGTTTTATGAAATATCTGTTATTGGAAGACAATTATTTTGTAAGAGCTGCTAAAATTCGTAAAGAATTTTGCAAATTTAATAAATATTATGACCTTCAGAAAGTTAAATTTTGAACGGTTTCTAAACGTTTGTCCGAGGAGAATTCGGTAAAAATGTTTAGTCGTTATAATAAATAAATAGTTTCTTTAGTAGCATAATACATGTTTTTACAATTAATGAGAGTTCTCTGATTGGGCCTGATGATGACCGGTGTGAATGGTTAGTATAGAGCGCCTTGTACCATCTTTTTTGTACATTTATCATCTTGTATGTAACTACAGTATAAATAATACAGGGTGAGTTTTATTTCCCTTACCCCCTACTTTTTTTAGACGGTATAAGTTAGAAGGTTTAAACTACTCACATCTATGTTAGACCTAAATATCTTGTTTTTCATAGGTTTATTGACTCTCCACCTCCAATGGGGGACGGCCCACGATGAGTAAGTCGAGATTCTTAAATGTAAGCATAGGTTGATATGCACATCAAGTTAAAGGTCTCTGTTAGTAGAATACAATGCCGCAAACCGGACCTCAAAATATTCATCCTATGGAAAATTACAGGGTTTTAAAGTTTACAAAATAGTCATGTGCTATTATCTGCGTTTCATCGCGCTACTGTTTTAATAGTTCATTTCAAAACTATTTTTCCTTAAACTATAAAACTATAAACGATTTATTGTACACCAGTCGCGTGTGTGGAAGATCTTCGTAACAGAATTACTGAGGACTGCAGGAAAGTAACACCAGAAATCCTAACCCGTGTAAGGAGTGAATTTGTTAACAGACTGTCAGGAAAGTAACAGGCAATCAGTTTGAAGATCTACTGCAATAAAGGATAAGTAACAACCAACAGGTACCAGAATCCTACAATATTACCTCCAGAATCGCTGTTGAAATAGAAATAAATGGGTCAAAAACCTTTGTAAGACAACAATTCATTAAATAAAAAAGTTACAAGGCGATATTAAACGACACATCACATGACCGTCTTCTTAGTACATGTCTTAGTTAACTCCTAGATCTTGGACTTCCAGTGATCCCTTACAATCATTAATCACAATAAAAGAAAGTTTCTTTTAAGAAACAAACAGCAAAATAAAAATAGTTTTGAAATGAACTTTTGAAACAGTAGCACGATATAACGCAGATAATGCACATTACTATTTTGTCAACTTTAAAACCCTGTAATTTTCCATAGGATGAACCTTTTGAGGTCCGGTTTGCGGCATTGAATTCTAATAACAGAGACCTTTAATTTGATGTACAACCTACGCTTACATTTAAGAATCTCGACTTACTCCTCGTGGGCCGTCCGCCATTGGAGGTGGAGAGTCAATGAACCCATGAAAAACAAGATATTTAGGTCTAAAATAGACGTGTGGAGTTTAAACCTTCTAACTTATACCGTATAAAAAAATAGGGGGAAGGTAATTAAAACCTACCCTGTATATTTTGTGGTGTTGTGAGACGTAGTTTTATTATCCTTGCAAATTTGAACTGTCATTACATTACAAGGCTCCAGAGTCAATGATGTCGCTTTGAGCTTTACTAAGCTGACGAGCCCCCTGTGAGCCAGGCAACATCTGGTATAACACTGTCAGCTTAGGGCTGAGTGTTGACTTACGGACCACCTTTTGGACATTAGAAAATTTGGTGCAAAAATGTGTTTATACGTTTTCCTACTCACCTATAATTAAAAGAAAACGCTTTAATAAAAACACTGACTGACTGACTGTTGGCAGTTGCATAAATTAACTAAGATATTTTTGAATGGATGAGTGTACCTATTAATACCTAGTAATTATTACTATTATTCTGCCTAATTAAAAACCATAACATTTTTCTTTGTGTTACTACCAATTTTTACCCCTTCTTAGCTTATGTTATTTTTCAACTTTATATTTATATAAATAGTCCACTTTTATATTTTAAAGTGTATCTCAGTGTATAAGTGTCTCCTCCCATCAAAATGCATAACAGGCCAATGTAATATCCTGCGAAATCCAGGCTGATGGAGCCCCTTTGTGATAGCATTCTATAATTAAGGCTCGACAGTTTGATTACCCAAGGGGCGAAATTTTGGAAGTAATATTTCCGGACCAGAATTATTGACAATCACGTTGTAATAGAGCCATCTAAATAACCAACTCTTTCTTTGTAAAATAGGTCTTTGGTTAAGGAATGGACTATATGTGTTTAAGGTATTGTTAGGTTAGATCTGACATTAAATAGTTGTTGGTCAAAAATAAATACCTGTATAGGTTAAAATTAAATAAGAACTCCATAAATTTCTCTCAAAATTTACTTTTGACTATCGAGAAAAAACGTACATGTTCTAGGTTATATATACATATATATAACTTAACAACTTAACAAGTGTTAATATACATAAACTTGCAGTGGGGTTTTAGTTACAATCCTTCTCATGTAATTAAAGAATCTGATTTGTTCCTCAAAATAAAATATATTAGTATTTTATTCTATCCTTTCCACATTATACAATAATATTAAAAAATTGCCCATAAAGCTATACAGCAAATAATTCAAGGATTACCATAGGACGAAAATAACAATAACATACTGGAATGACAACGGAATGCGTGCAGTAGGCTATAAGACTTGATTTTGTAGAGGAAGAAGAAGAATTAAGTTATATAGTTGAACAATACAATTTGTTTAAGGTTTTATCAGTAGACCTAATAATACCAAACCCTACTTTTAATACAATCAGGATAGCTGACCTAATAACAAAAACAAAAACTAACGTATTTACAATTATTACTTGTGCAAGAATGAGGGCCAAATAGTATAAAGTATTCATATGTCTGGAGACTGGTGTTATAGCTAGTATTTTAGAGAACTCATTGAGTCATTAACATATTCCTGAATTTAAAAAATGTAATGTTGTAAGACCTTTGGACCCAGGCATTATATTTGCTGTATTAAATATATAATACAAAGTCACTACGAATCGTTTAAATGTATTTCAGACCCTTAAGACTGGGCAGTTCAATAATATGGGAAGGGGTTTAGGCACATGTATGTCGGTTGCTCAAATATTAATTCTATTGAATCCAAAATAAGAAAATTCATGAAATAAGATCATGAAATAAGAATATTCTATTTTGATGAAATATCTTTGATAATTATTTTTACTATCAACCTGCCAGCTCATCTGTAAAGGAATCAAGCAGTAACACAATATGAAATCCATAGAAAAATATGAACACATACAAGGTATTTACTCTTCTTGTCAACGAAAAAAGTATACAATCGGTTGTATGTCCCAACCGAACACCAGCATTATACGCTCCAGCAGCTCTGATATTATAATACAATTTCACAAAATTAGTACCATCACGTGCATAGTAACTAGAGTTACAAATGTCGGGACTATAAAAGAAAACTAGTGTTCAGCTTTAGTATGAGCCTATTTTTTTATTTATTATTTGTTGTTGAAGTGGTATATCCAAAACAATTTGTTTGAAGTGGTAGGGGGTTTCTAAATTTGGTTGGATTTTAAACAAAGATTGGATTCCCTTAAAGTTGTTGTAAGTGTTAACAAAAAGTGAGACCATAAATTACTACTTTTCATGAAGACAAGACTGTACGGATTATTTTTATTTTTTAATAGGATTAGCCTAGCTACATATGATAGCAGATCCACATTTCTTCGGTAATGCTTGACTCAGTACCTGCATTCATAACATCAGCACGATTAACACGACGTTCTATCAGTGTATTAGCCCTCCATCAAATACTGTAAATGTAAAACATCCTTTTTAAGCCTTTAGGGAATTTAACATTTTGTATATAATTAATTACTCTTCTACTATTTTCCCTTTTAGGTTCATAAGCTTAAACAATTTACGTTAATTACTGGCCTAAACAGTGTTTATTGGCAAATTATAAATGGAAAACTCTACACTTATTTGAAAGAAAAAGAAATCCGGTTGTACTAAAACCAAATCCCAACGCATTAATTAAATACAAATGAACCACGATGATAAGTATCCTGAAATTTGATATACAAATTTCCCTAAAGCATATTATATCTTTAACATGCTAAAACCTAAATGTCCCATTTTCCTTGTGTGGTGAATACAGGTCAGTTATTGTATACTACATCACAGAGCCGAGCCAATACATATGGAGGTTCTATGATATACCTTGTCATGTTGTGGCATTCACATGAAGCCAGGCTCTCCTAACCAGCGTTTTTAGTATTATAATACAGTTTATTCTTTGCATTTTCAATTATAAAATCGATTAAAAATATCTAATAAATAATTGATCTCTAGAATTATTATTTAATTGATGAAATCCGTTTCAAAATAGAACAGGTTGAGTACATTTTTATGGTAAACTAATGATTGATGACGGAAAAGGTAAGTGATCCTTCAATCTGATTCAATTTTAGTCCTAAAGGAAAATATGAACAAATCTGTTTTGTATACATGTATATTTAGAAATTGCTTTACATACACGATTTTACTATGGATAGCCAAGCTGCTTTCCTAATTAACTTTGTTTGCAAGCTTTGGTAATTTGAACTGTATGAGTTATGAGGGTAAGATCCAATGTCGTGAGCTCATTTGATTCTCTAAAATCTCAACTTGGATATAAAATTTTTTTAACCGCAACTCAATTGAAAAGTTCTAGAAGACGCGATTTAAAACCAATAACAGTTTATTGGTTGGCCTCCTCACTTTCCATAATTTGTGTGTTCTAATGGAGCAAGCCCTTGGGGAAACTTACCCTTTAATCGTTCGCTTTTTAGATTACTTTGATAATCAATCACATCTATCAATCACATTGAACATATTAAATCATATTAATATTTTAAAATATGTTTCGATGGGAATAGTTAATGGTAAAAACATTGATTTTCTCAATTATATCATTGGAGTGTATTTTAAAGTTGGTAATATTTGATCTTAGTATAGAAAAGAAACGGAGTTTTATGTGTATTGAATAAAAATATGATTCCTGAAATGTATGGAGATAATTAGTGATGGTGGTTTAACTAAAATCGTTAAATAAGATAAGTGCAATTAAAGTCAATCAGTACAGAACCCAGCTTATACAAATGTTTATTCAGCCACAAGCTTGTACTGGCTTTTAACTAATATTATAACTCTAGTTGTACGTTCAATACATCATGCCCAGTAAGGGTTTGTAGTTGCTTAAATGTTATTAAGTTACAACGCAATCAGAGTAACTTCAAGTATGTGATTAACACGTTCTAACTACAGGAAAACTGGTATAGAGATAATGACGTAGTTTGACATTTTAACTCAAAGCTCATTAAATTTGACCCAATTTTATTTTTTATAATTTAAACAACTGTGTTCACTTCGTACCTGCCACTGACCTACTTTATAAACTAGCTTTGATTTACCTTAAACAAATTAAATCTATCTCTCCTTTTCATCAACCATATAAGTTTAGCGAATTTGTACTAAAAATAAACATGTTTGTTTGATGTCATTTAAATTAGATAAATTGACCGACTAAATTTTACATTTGCAAATTTAGATACTGTATTTCTTAAAAATTCCAATATATAAAACAAAATACCCCCGTCGCAGCAAACCTGCATACTCAGCGAATTTCCAATGAATATATAACATAACACATTATAACACTTAACAGGATTCATAAGAAATGTATTCACAAACAAGCGATATTTAAAATATTAATTATCCTCCATAAGAATAACATTGGGGATGAGTACGCAGGTTTGCTGCAACAAGGCACACAAAATAATGGGTTTTTATGCAAATATCAATAGAACTCATCTTAGTGAAGTCACATACCAAGTTTCACCCATATACATTCATAAATAAGCGATATATAACATTTTAAGTATTTTCCATAAGAATAACATGGGGACCAAGTACCTAGGTTTGCTGCTACAGGAGGCGAAACATTTTTTTTGTGCAAACAACAATAAACCATAACCAGATAAAGCCATATACCAAATTTCGCCAGTTTATGTTCATAAATAAGCGAGATATACAATTTTTCTTTTTCTCCATAAGAATAACATTAGACAACGTACTGTGTTTAGCACTTTCAATATCTCGGTAACCATTTGACGTAGAGCAATGATCAAAATACCAAATTGTTTGTTTTTTAAGCTGAATTCAATGGTATAAATAAAAATTTTATTTAAATAAAAATTAAATGTGAAAACCCCAAAAGACACATTTTTGGGGTACAAAACCCCCCAAAAACCACCCTTCGGATGGTGCATTCATCTGGTTTTCGAACTCGTTCAAATAAATGGTACTTTACACATTTGTACCTAATTTCATTAAGATCGGACCTTTTTTACGAGAGTTATCGTGCTTACGGACACACACACATATATATATATATATATATATATAAATACATATATACAAATTTGAACGAATGGTGTTTTTGGCATCTGGGGACCTCAAAATGAAAAGTTATCATGGTCTCGGGCTTAAGTCTTACCATGAGACCTACGGTAATAGCTTCTTCCCTATAGGGGAAATTCGCTAAAACATGGTCAATTATGAGGTGAAAACAATATTTTCTTGAAAGCCCTGCCCTATTTAGACCAACTCAATTTTAACGTCATACTAATTCTATTATAAAAACACTTATAAACAAATTTTAACATTATTAACAGGAAAGTTCTTTATAAGCAATTCTATAATATATGTTGCATGGGCAGACAGAGAGAGCAAACTTGTTTCCGAAACCGAGTGGAACGAAGAAGCTCTTAGATTGGGAAAATACGTGACCGAACCCTGAATACACATCTCTCTGTATTCTGCAGCCGATAGCGATACTGGCAAACTGGAGAATATTCACAGCAAAAACTGTAAGAAATATCTTTTACTTTGTTGCCTCAGACTTAAGTAACCTTAAGTTAAAAGTTTATTAAGATTTATAACACATTTTTTAAACAGTAGAAAGGTCCAAATGTTAATGTTTAAAATTTACTCTTTTTAGCGTTGATAAATTAGTACGTATATTTGTGACTTAATTTTGACCTCTTTCCAAACCAATTGTATAAAATAATTCGTTAAGTGGATAACGATTATAAGTTTCCACTCTAGTTTATCGACTAGGGCTTCTGACTCGGACGAATATAAGAGCTTTAATACATCAACACAACAAAATTGTAGCATTTTGTCTAATTGGTTGTTGTATAAGAACTCGTCTTTTTAAACCATAACCATTCTGCATCTAAAACCAATTATGCTTTGGCAAACATAATAATCCGACAACAACAATTTTAAACTTATGTCCAATCAATAAGAGCCGGCCTAAAACAACATTCCAATTGGAAGACCTTTATAATAAAAGTACTCCAATTCCGTTAAAACAATTCAGTTATTATTTCTACCCCGTGTTACGGCTCTCGACTTCCACTCTCGTTAAGGGGCAAAAAGTTAATTTTAGAATCAAGGTTTCTGACTTGCACTAACAGAAAAAAATCTAAATTATTAGATAATGACAAGTTTGTATGGTTTTATTATTGCGTAATATAAGTAGAAGGGGAACTTCAGTCAAAATAAATCAATTCCCATAGATGTGTAGTTGTGTGCATTGCTTTGTTGTCCAGTCGGTTGTGAGGGTCGAGTAAATATTGAGATTTCAGAGAAGTTTGAGATCAAAGTAGTTACCGTACTGTATTACAAAATGTTTACTTTAATTATAGTTCATGGATATAAATCCGAAATGAATAATTTTAAAAGATTTGTTTTTATTTCCTTATTTTCTTTACAACAAATCGATTAGTTGTAAACTTAGATAACCTGAAAATGTGTGTGGTTCCCATTTAAGGTATTAAATCAGAATACACAAAGGAAGCACCACTTAATGAAGCGGCAAAGTTCAATTATAGTGTGAAATATTATAAAAGTGCGATGTTACAATAAAACCTGAATCCTTCTAATAGCTTCACATGACAAAATGAAGAATATGTTTTGCGTTTTCCAATGAAACGGCCGCAGAATCTGTTCCCTAAGTGAATCAGTTCCTCTGAGGTTCATGTCGCTAAATATCTCACCCTTTTGAGAGGTGTCTGTTTGGGTGTACTGTGTGCACCTAAACCTTTGTTTAGTTGTAATAGCTGGTCGACACAATCATTGTTTGCACGGTTCCAATGAAACGGCCGCAGAATCTGCTCCCTAAGTGAATCAGTTCCTCTGAGGTTCATGTCGCTAAATATCTCACCCTTTTGAGAGGTGTCTGTTTGGGTGTACTGTGTGCACCTTTGTTATAGCTGGTCGACACAATCATTGCATGCACGGTATTGGTTTAGACATGGTCGTGGTAAGGTTAACCGCATGCTGTTCTATTTTAGTAAACCGATTATCTTACAGTCCTGACCGTACAATCCCCCTCCCCTTGCCCTACAGTCTGGTTAACCCCGTACCACCTCATCCCTTGCCGCCATCCACTCATTCCTTCCTCTCTTTACGCTGGGATCAATAAGCTATTGAGTACATTGAGTGCGTTCAAAATGTAATTATTGCTAATTGATGTTGGTTTTGCAATATAATGTTCCAAACTTTGTCAGTTGTCAGTTGCCTCTGTTAGATTTTTAATTTTTAAAAGGTAAGTTAAAAGCAGAATGTTTAATACATATTATAAAATTGCAACCGCTAACTACGTAGGCGTAACTAGGTTTTAAAAAAGTACGGCAAACGTTGTCTTTAGGTTTGCAATAGTTAATGTAATTTTATAAATATATTATCTATAAGGATAAATTCACGTCTTATCGTATAGCAGCATATAGCAAATAAGGAGTACCATATCATATATCAGAATAAATAATTCCCAAACACTCAATTCAATTTTCTAAATATATACCCTTAAAATCTTATTTGTAAAACAAACTTATATTTCTTTATTGGGAATAAAATAATGACAAACAATTAGGTTTCTCTTGTTTATTTTATTTTGTACACCAGTTTTCATTACATAGCATTAGATATATTTTAAATGGTCAACATGAATTACATATTTACTGTAATGTTTAACATTGACGGTTATCATATGTACACAATCGTTTAGTTTATTTTGCTTAACATATTTACAGACCATCATGTCTGGTAATTATAACAACACGGTGTGGCAGGGGGATGCTTGTAGCTTCTTTACATGCGCTGGTTCTAAATACTTGTTAAAATAATATAAGGTGCAGCAGGTGGTCCACGGGAGTTAATGAAAATACTCAAACGCGATAATAAAGCAGAATCTTAACTAAATTGTCTTTGTAAATATAAATTGTTACTGTTTATAAAACGGCTACAAAAATAACCTAAATGTTTACAAAACCAAACAGTGCTGATGCTAACCAAACACTACTGATAATATTTTCCTGTGTCGCATCAATTGACACGGAACTAGACTATATCCGAGTAGTCTAGTAAATATTCATAGTTATGAGATAGATTTTTAATGCACACTTTTTACATTTTTATATTTTAACGATGAACAACAATGATTTAAAAGTTTATTCGTTTACAACAAATACGTTAAGTTTAAACCTGAAAACTACATAACAGTTGATATATCGGTAGACAAAAATATTAATATCACAACAGAAACTACTCAACGCTCATAAACTCTCATAATGTAAAAACATCGCTGATACAAAAGATCATTAGATACAGTCGAGATACCTGTAATAGCAAACGAAAGACTCGTCCTTGCTAACGAGTCTCTGATAAGGATCTACCTCGATTACGTACTACTCATCTACTTGTGTAAGCGACAGACATCTTGCCGATCGCGCTTTTGTTGAATTTAACTTGTTTCAATGCATTTGACAGATATCGGCTGGATTTCAGACTGACGATTAAAACGAATAAACTCAAGTTACATGTTTACATATTAAACACAAACCGTACTACATAATGGATCAATTAACATCTGTTATAACAATCGACAAATTCAATGTAAACTAATTATGGATGGTAACAAATACTGGAGTTACACAAGTCTCTATTGGCGGAGGAACGTTGAGAAGCGTGCGATGTAAATGTATAGTGCAGTTAGAGTCTCCGACAACGACGACGTCACGTCGTGAGGACACAAACACTAAATCTAACTGAGCAAAAAGACGATTACCTATGCAAATCTAAGTAACCTAAGGGGAGCAAATCTAATATATTTAACAGGCTGAAATACAACATGATATTATGAAACACTTGTGTTAAAGAGGCTGAGGATATTGGAATAGGTGAATATTATTATGTCAAAATAAGTTCAAAAACTATAAGCACGATTTTTGTGTGTATGTTGTTGTTTATTTTATAACTAATAGGGCCTAAATTGGAAAGAAACGTTTAAAATTGTATTGGCATTTTTGTTATCATAGTTCTGAGTTGAGATCTTTAGTTGTTCTTTATCTATACAGTTTATAAATAATAATACAATTTTTAGTAACCAACACACCTTTCTATTTAATTTTGTATAAATTACAATAAAATATATGTGTTAAAACTTGTAATAAGCTTCTTTAGGTGTTTTACTGAAATCATCGTAACACATTGTAACATGTTAACTTCGTTTTTGGACGGTCATAGAACAACCAGCGATCAGAGAACCCTAGAATGGATATTGCTTCGATTTTGGGGAACCAAGCAAATGTGCAGCAGGGATCGGGTCATGTTACCACGTGACCAAAGGCACACCCTAACAGCGACATTGAACGTGCTACCACTACTACAACAGCTATTTGAAGAGGTCTGTATCAACTTTATACAAAAATATACTTTAAGCTTCATTTCCGAAAGTGATAAATTAATTAATACGCTTAAAGTTATGCGAAAATGAGTATTCGGGTGATATATTGCGGCTAGTACACTGATGACAGGAGGTCGAAATGATATGGTAGAGGTAAATTCGATATATGAGTAATAAGTTTTATACTGTTTGTTTGAAAATGCGGCTTAGGTCATTCTAGTTTCGTTTGACTGGTGAACTTTGATTTATAAAACGAATATCCGACATATAATTTCACTACATATAATCTTTTTCTTCAGAGAAATAAACCAATATATATATAACATTTGACGTTTTACGTCTTAACAATCTAATTTGTTACGTAATGTATGACACAAAAATGTTCTAAAATTATGTAATAATATTACAATAGAACAATACAGTTAATTGTGTTTTATTTTATTAATAATACATTATAATGTTGAATACTATCGAATCATGAATTTGTGGTCGAAAAAATAAAATTGTACCAATTATTTAACGGCATGCTATAGAAAATCTTTTTCGCGTTGTGGGTATTCCGTTGTATTTGGCCAGAGCGTTTGGTTTTACGCGTGGAGTAATTGTCGTGTAACTTAAGCATAGTTAGTTAACACTTGAACTATTTTTAGAGTAAATATAAGATAACTAAGCGATTTAATTTAAGTGAAAATTAAATGATTACGTAAGTAACTAAGTATATAATTAATTAAGTATAAATAAGTACACTAAGTATTAATTGCACTCAGTAATTTTAATTTATTTGAAATCACACTTACCAATTTAAAATAATATTGTATTTAAACAAATTTCCTATTAGCAGTGTAATAGTTGCTATATTACAACAACACGGCAATTTTCCTGATAATTTATTGATTGTAATTAATTAATAAAAACAGGCGGTAAAAATATATAATTAAAAAAACAGCTTAAGACAACTATTAATTACACTGCAGTATTCGGTTCACAGTCTTATACCAGACATTTTATTTTTAACTGAAAAAAGGTCATTATGTATTAAAGATTAATTAAAATGACAGGTAATATTTTGAGATTACCAAAAAAATATATATTTTCAATACAGCTTTGACCCTATAATATATAAACTATTTTAGTCCCTCTACTATACGACAGCTGTAATATTTGTTAGATAAAGATATTTGAACCAAAAGTCTTAAAAATATGACCCGATTTTCACATTCCGCTACGGTAAAAGTTCGATCCGCATTATCTATAAATACAAATTTGTAACTACGAATCACACAAGCACCATGTAATAACAACGTAGAGCACGAACAATAACGCTCTACTAAAGCAATAATCGCTTCGAACAGTTGTAATAAGCATTAGGACTCCACAGATTAACACACTTAATAAAAATATATTTAATGATAAAATACACAACAAATAACAAAGATAATCACATTTATAAAATATAAATATTCTATAAAATATTGTAACTCGAATGAAAACGTTTCGCATTGTCTTATATAGTCTTTAAAATAAGCAATTTTCATATTTACTTTAAACTACACCTCCAGAAATAGCACCAATTTAGATACCCACTCCTCTATCTTACCCGTATATAGCGAAATGTTTTCATTCGAAATTGGCATAGAGATTCAGAAATCGCTACTATCAATACATTATTTTTAAATTTAGTTATTGAAATCATCATGTCACTATTTTTAGTTTTAAATAATGTATAATGTTTATAATATTCTATACATTTTGAGGAACTTATTTTTTTTGTGGATCTCAAGTTTACCATATTAATAGTGAAAAAAATCTCATTGACCTAAAATTATAATAGTTTTGCCTCCAAAAAGTAACATATGTAAAACAATATACTACCGAATTAACTATATAACTAAACGAATTTAATTTGAAACCTAAACCAGATTTTGCAAAAGCCGTTATCTAGTTGATTAATGCAAGTTTTTTAGGCGGTTTTTTGTTACTTTATATTCACTAGCAATAAGTTTTGTTAAATAAGTTTAATTCATTCCAGTGAAAATTAACAGAAAATTTCAAAATAAAAATTCATGGTGTACAAGTGTGCATGGGGAAAACGGCTTCTCTTTTAACGTTTTAAACTCACATTTTTCCATCTCTCCATAAGACCGATTGAAGGAGTATCAAGTTTTAAAATCTGATAAAATAATAATAACAAAACTCACCAGGTTGAAGTTATGTTAAGATATAGATAGTTGAAAATATATCTAAAACTGCAATCCAAAATTAATATGTATGAAAGAAAATATGTTTAATGAACTGCTTCCATAAAATAATAGCAATTCATAAACAGATTTTTAAGTTTGGTAAATTCGCTTCTCTAACTAATGCTATCAGTATACTGTAATTCTTTTAGGATGATTTTAATATACTCCAAAATTTTCACTTATGTTATATCGTTTGTGATTTTCAGTCTTATACGTAATTTAGGGTAAGTATTATTTTTGCCGAATGATACACAATCGTTAGTGTCATAACTCTTTAACTCGTACTTAAAATCCAAACCAGAAAGTTGAAGCATAATAAGAAATATGTTACCATCGTGTCTTATTTGTGCAGTATGTAAAATATAAGTAACAATAGTTTTACAATATATTGAAATTAACCATCAATGTCGAAAAGAAGCTTTTTTAACGTAGAAATCAACACTTGATGTTTCTACCGAATGATAAACTGACGCGAAAGTATGGTGATCGAAATATCGATATATCGTTTATAAAAACCGAATAGTCGGTTTCTGAACCTCTACCCCGGCCTGTGACTACTGGACTATCGCTAGTATCGATACAAGTGATGCGAGTTGACGATGGCGGTGGTGGTGACGTCAGGCTGCGGCCCGGGGTCCAGCTGGCATCACAGGACCGTCTCCATCTCTGCGATCTCCGTCCTGCAACAGTCTAGTGGCTGCAATACTTGGACACAATGTTGGACCAAGTTGGACTTGGTAAACAACCGAATAGTCGGTTTCTGAACCTCTACCCCGGCTTGTGACTACTGGACTATCGCTAGTATCGATACAAGTGATGCGAGTTGACGATGGCGGTGGTGGTGACGTCAGGCTGCGGCCCGGGGTCCAGCTGGCATCACAGGACCGTCTCCATCTCTGCGATCTCCGTCCTGCAACAGTCTAGTGGCTGCAATACTTGGACACAATGTTGGACTAAGTTGGACTTGGTAAACAACCGAATAGTCGGTTTCTGAACCTCTACCCCGGCTTGTGACTACTGGACTATCGCTAGTATCGATACAAGTGATGCGAGTTGACGATGGTGGTGGTGGTGACGTCAGGCTGCGGCCCGGGGTCCAGCTGGCATCACAGGACCGTCTCCATCTCTGCGATCTCCGTCCTGCAACAGTCTAGTGGCTGCAATACTTGGACACAATGTTGGACTAAGTTGGACTTTGTAAACAACCGAATAGTCGGTTTCTGAACCTCTACCCCGGCTTGTGACTACTGGACTATCGCTAGTATTCATACAAGTGATGCGAGTTGACGATGGCGGTGGTGGTGACGTCAGGCTGCGGCCCGGGGTCCAGATGGCATCCCAGGACCGTCTCCATCTCTGCGATCTCCGTCCTGCAACAGTCTAGTGGCTGCAATACTTGGACACAATGTTGGACCAAGGTGGACTTGGTAAACAACCGAATAGTCGGTTTCTGAACCTCTACCCCGGCTTGTGACTACTGGACTATCGCTAGTATCGATACAAGTGATGCGAGTTGACGATGGCGGTGGTGGTGACGTCAGGCTGCGGCCCGGGGTCCAGCTGGCATCACAGGACCGTCTCCATCTCTGCGATCTCCGTCCTGCAACAGTCTAGTGGCTGCAATACTTGGACACAATGTTGGACTAAGTTGGACTTTGTAAACAACCGAATAGTCGGTTTCTGAACCTCTACCCCGGCTTGTGACTACTGGACTATCGCTAGTATTCATACAAGTGATGCGAGTTGACGATGGCGGTGGTGGTGACGTCAGGCTGCGGCCCGGGGTCCAGATGGCATCCCAGGACCGTCTCCATCTCTGCGATCTCCGTCCTGCAACAGTCTAGTGGCTGCAATACTTGGACACAATGTTGGACCAAGGTGGACTTGGTAAACAACCGAATAGTCGGTTTCTGAACCTCTACCCCGGCTTGTGACTACTGGACAATCGCTAGTATCGATACAAGTGATGCGAGTTGACGATGGCGGTGGTGGTGACGTCAGGCTGCGGCCCGGGGTCCAGCTGGCATCACAGGACCGTCTCCATCTCTGCGATCTCCGTCCTGCAACAGTCTAGTGGCTGCAATACTTGGACACAATGTTGGACTAAGTTGGACTTGGTTGGATAAAAGTGCGTGTGTTTTTTTATTAGCTTTTATGGGATTGGTTTTTAACCTAGTGGATGTCCAACAGAAACGCTACAGTAAATGCAGTAAAATATATGTACTATATATATATATATATATATATATATATATATATAAAACTCCTTGAAACCCGAAAGGTAGCCGGTATATATTGCTAAGTAGGGTAAACGTTAATTAAAGGCAAAAACGAACTGTTAGTGAACACTGGAGATTTATCATTGAGTTATGAGTCGATATCAGGTAAAAAGTGCAACCAAACTGTGAATGCTTACTATTTGAACAACATGTAACAGTTGCTTTAAGAGGGGGCTCTATTCACTGGCTTCTACCTGCTTCTCGTGTAAGGCGAAAGTCAAATTTCAGAGCCCGCCCTCCTCATCTGAATCCCAAAGATAATTTTTTTATAAAAAGTTGTAATCGTTCAATAACATTCCAAGTACAGCGCGTTGCACGAGTGAAAAACCAAACCTTCCATAAGACTAGTGTTAATTTTTATCATTGGGCTTATGGACGGCCTGGTTTTTCATTCGTGCAACGCATTGTACTAGCTATTTTTTTCAATTAACAATTTTAGCTATCAAAACTCTGCTAAGTGAATTCATTAGGTATTGTTTTAACCATTAAAATGATTAATCAACGATGTAGGCTAACCCATTGAAGAGGGACAGGATTTGAAAGTTACCATTGAATTGTGGAGGAAGCAGGGAAAATGTGAAATGATTTGTGACTAGAGACGAATCCCAAGCTAACTTGAGAAGAGCTGTGACATTTCACTGTTACGGTAGACTGATATGTAGATATACCTTGCGCTTCTAACCTTGTAAACAAAAACACTTCAAAGGTAAAGATGGTATTCAAAATATTAATTAGTTATTAATTGAATATTTTATATTGAATACATATAGCTATTTTTGTTTAATAGCGTATCTATAGCTAAAATATAAAAAATACTCACAATAAAAAAATATAAAAATAAATACAATACAAATAAAAAATAAAATAAAATAAAAAATAAAATAATAAATAAAATAAAAAAATAAAAAATACTCACCGTACTTCCCAGTTCAACACCTTTTAAAATGCAATTTTATGTTTCACATTTCCTGATGGACATAAATAACTCCAGGTTTTGAACGACTATCAACGGTATCAGTGCAACAATAGCATCTCTGAAACCTTGGTAGGACCTCATGTTTACTAAATATGTTGCAGTTAATAGGTTTCCAAGTGCAGGTGTATCTGTGTCTACCTGTATATCTGAGGCGTGCTGGCGAAGCGTCCGCCGTACTCCGTGGAGGTGATGTGGTTGTGGGTCATGTCGCGCGTGCGCAGCAGGTCCGTCGTCGTCATGAACCTGTTACAAACATTCAACATTGGCATACTTTTTTTCCAGATTTATTTATATATATACATATATTATTTTTGAGAAAATACAAAATATCAGACGTTTAGTTTTAGCTCCTTCTTGTGACGCGTCCCCTATAAATATCTTTGCTTTTTTCACTGGTCTTGAGTTGTTTGAGTTACAGAGGACCAAAAAGAGCTTTAAAAACATTTGTTTTAAGACAATAATTCATTTCATCGAATTATCTTGAATCTGCACATTAAAATGTGGTTAGGTTTAAACATAATAAAAAATGTGTTTCTTTGTAATAAACTTATTTTAATGGGTCAATCGAAACGATATAACTTAGTTTTAACCAAATGTAGTATTGTAAAAGTTTGTTATGAGTTCACAATATATCTATTACTATGAAGAAAAGGGGGACCGAGGATACTGGGTGACTCTTGTTTAGAAAATATCACTAACATGGATGACTTTGAAATGTATATATGTATCATAACTATTATCTTTTATTGAGAGTACTGACATTAAAAATCAGATTCCTTGTATAACAAAATATACAAAAATTATATGAATTTTCAGGTAAAACTACAACGAATTATGGAAATATGTGCATAATTTCACGTCTATTGTTTATATTATTAAAAATGGAAGAGGATGAAATGTATTAGCTGCGGATCATATTTTCTCCATGAAAAATCATTAAAGTTGTGAATTGTCTGGTACTATAGTTAGCACTGAATTTAAAAGTAAAAATTCATTAAAACGCTATAAAATAAAACATTAAAACAAAAGATACAATTAGAAAATAGCACATAGTCTTGCTGATTTTATTACACATGTAATCACAAGGTTTAAAATGGCACGAAGTTTGGTTCTGTTTATAAATGTCATTACAGTGTTGTTGCTGAAGCAGCAAGCCGTTGTTTAAATTACCTCGGATAGAGCAGCAGTTCTCTCTACAATACCTTGCTTATGTCGATGGAAATTACTAACATTTGTATTTCCACAGAAGAACATTATAAATGTTTCACTAAAAGTGTCGATTGCTGAGTAATTTTATGTTTTCTAGATTTTTGTTTAGATTCCCTCTATTCCTAATAAATTTGACGATTGAAACACTTTTTATGATATTTTATGGCGTAGTCTACCTTTATTTAGTTTTATGAAAAGTAATTTTTAGAAATGATTACACTCATTATTTCACACATTACATAATGGTGAGTTGTTGAATAATTCACTATCGTTATGGATGATAAAATAATCTGAGAAAGTAAATGGGTATAGGACATAAAGATGTATTACTCAAATATTGCTTGTTGTAGCAATCGTTGGTTACCTATTGGAACGATCCATGGTTATCTTCTAGCCTCATGGTAAAACCAATGTAATTTTGTTGCACCTGTGGATACCACTTTAGCGCAGTCAACTAAATTTATCAACACTATTCACTTATTTACAAACATTTTTTACTTGATTTCGACATCGTTGCAACATCACAAATATCTACATTTCTTAATAACACCTTAAGAAAATCTCGAAAACATTATAACACCACAGTAAAAGTTGTTGCTGTACACTAAATTTCTACAGGGACTACCGGAGGGTCATGCAGCATGCAGCTTACCCCGCGGTGTTATCAGAAGAGCGGCCGGGGCACCAGGGGAGCCAACAGCAGGAGGTAGGTCTTCGCCCCTCCACGGGCAGCGCCCGCCCCCTTACAACAGACATGCCCGTGCAGGCTCAAACAGCATTGGTGGTGACGTGGGTGGGGAATGAGAGAAAGGGAGAGGTGGATGGGAGGTAGAAGAGGAGGGGAAAGTGGGTGAACGAAATAGAATGTTAGGAGGACGGGGATTAAGAGCGGAAAATGGGAAAGGGGAAGGTGTGAGTGGGAGGTGGATGGGGAAGAGGAAGAAAGAAGAAGAAGGAGGGAGGACCAGTATGAGGGGCGGAAACGAGGAAAGAAGAGGGTGTAAGTGGGAGACGGAGGGAGAAGAGGGAGATAGAAGACGAAGGGGGGAGGACAGGGATGAAGGGCGGAAAAGGGAAAAGGGGAGAGTGTAAGTGGGAGGCGAAGTGTGAAGGGAGAAAGGAGTACAATCGTTGGGTGGGGAATTGACAGGGAGTTGCTGACTTGGATGGCAAACCAAAATATCAAACTAAAGGGATGTGGGTTTATGAGTTGTCATGTAGAAATACGGGTGGGGTTGATTCATTTTTAAGGAAAATATGCGAACAGTTTTGATGGTAACCAAAACAGTACAGAGCTTTGACCGTGACAAAAAAGGGGGGGAAATATGTAGTGAGAGAATAGGAATTACTGTGTTGAGTTAAGCGAACGATACAGGAAACGAGGAGTTGGGGTTGGTTAGAGGACTAGTATAGAAATATGTAGTGAGAGAATAGGAATGACTGTGTTGAGTTAAGCGAACGATACAGGAAACGAGGAGTTGGGGTTGGTTAGAGGACTAGTATACAGAGTTTGGTGTAGCTATTGAAAACTGTTATTAGGAATGGAATGGTATTTGTAGTTAGCACTGAGAAGAAAATTAACAAAGGGTATAGTGTAGGAAAAAAGGATTTGGGGGTAATATTGTGGTGATAGGGGACTGGGATGGAAGGAAACAAGATATTGCTTCTCATTTATTTTTACGATTTAGGGCACGTAGTTGACGTTGAGGCAGGGGAAACAAAATATACTGGAAGGTAGGATCAAGGTTTGAATTAAGATTGTTTTAAATAAGCAGTTTATGTTTGTAAAAACAAAGAAATAATTTATGCAATAGTTGTATCGGCTTTTAACAATTGTTATCCAATATTCAGTTTTAAGGATTTAGTTATAACATTTGAGGGTATTACCATAAATATTTTTAATTACATTAAAAAAATAGTTAATGTGTTAATGACATATTAAAGTCGAAGAAAAAAGCGGTTTAGGGTTAGAGAAACATGTTTACGGAATATTTATGTTTATATGATCTTAGTTTGCCCATAAAAGGGCAATGCTGTTGTATTTGCGCTTTTATCGTTTTCCTTAAGCATTATCTGGCTTACATCTTGACCGAGGATTGTTTATTTTCCCAGTAAAAAATAATACAAATTTCTACACATTCTTTAATAAAGCTTACTTTCAAAGGAACTGTTGAAATAACATTGTAATTACTATAATAAGATTTGATTTTGGTTACTTACAAATATACTAAGATTATTTTGTTATTGAAAGAAGAGTATTTGTTATTGTACATTACGAATAATGCTGAGTTAATATAAATTCTTTATTTAATTACATCTTTATTATTTTATATTTGTGATATGTTCTAGAGCATCAGACAGTAGAGCTGACGTACAATTTGATGCTATGGAAAAATAATATAACTATTAAAAGAGAAAAGGTAAAGGCTTAGCAATAATTATATTTGAACTATTATTAGATCTTTAATACGCGTATATATTTTAAATCCTATCCCAATACATTGAATTTCCATTTTTATAAGCCTAATTTCTAAATGTTTATATTCTACGATAAAGGTTTACACTTATATACGTATTTATTACTGTATTTACTGTTTTCGATCCTCACCAATGCTATTCTTGGCGGTGCACCCTACATTCCTCATGCATGCGATATATAAATACGAAAGAGATTAAATAGAAGCGAAAAGGACAAAGCATGTCAAAAAGTACCAAATAATGCTACTTTAAAATACTGAAATTCTTCTGGTGTAGAATACTAAGTAAGAAGTGCCTACGATCAAAGAACTACTTATGTGAACTGAGTCAACCAACCCATACCTTTGTAAACTAGAAATTGTCAAGGCCGAACAATGCCCATGGTCGAAACTGTACAAATAAACACATTTGAATTATATTTATTATTTAATAGTTGTTTATTACATTTTATTTTAGTAATCTGTTTATATAAACAATTTCGTGATATACTACTTATAAAAGTTTCCTTTCCTTTTGAAACTACAATTAAAAAGATGAACTGGTATTAATAGATATTTAATATGTATTTTAAAAGCCCGGAAACTTGTGTTCAAGTAAATATTGAGATAAGGTTTAAATTTTGTGAGTCCCCCAGGCCTTAATATGGAGTTGTAGCCTGTATTCCGTTTCTTTTATTGTACCTTACAAATTAATTCATACAAACAAATTAAATTAATTGATACGTAGTTCTAACTCTTTAGACAAAACTACAAGTGGTTTTATTAGTTAATGCCTGAAATTTTGTTGTTGTAAATATTCTTGACGAAATGTATGCTTTTAGTTTTTGGCTTCAATCAGGGATGTTATTTATTTAATTTTTGAACCCAGTGCAATAGGTTAAGACTGGATATTTCATTTTACATCAGTCAGTAAGGCAGATCGAAATTATTCTGTAACATTTAGCTCTGGGAAATTTCTTTGGTACTATGGTAACGTAAAACCTCACTCCCCGCTACTTTTAATATAATAAATAATTTTTAATTTTACATGGGTTAATTTATTTAAATTCATATTATTTTTAGTGATTAGCTCACTTAATATTTTAGTTTTCACTACTTCACTATTAATTATTATATTATTTAATTCCATTAAGAAGAATGGATGTGCAATCTACAAGTATCGATAGGATCAAAGTGAATAAAATGTAGGATTTATTTTAAGTGAAATATTTCATTATGTGGAAATAGGTTTCACACGGTTCTATGTGCTTTTGTGTGCATGTGCTTATTGAGTAGGGACAAGTTTGGGTCATGAAGCTTTCTCAAAGAATAGCTAGGTGATAAAACATTCATTTGTGTCTTTGGTCGGATGTATTAATTGAATATTAAAATTATTCATTAAGTATTGTAAAACCTTTGTAATACAAAGTAACATCAAATGGGACCTTAATCATTAATTTGTTTCTACGGTTCAACTTGAATGTATTGGTTGTAGCACCATTATCTTAGCTATTCTTTGTTTTGCCCCAGAACCCACGTAGTCGCCCTACTTGTATACTTGAATCACACCACTACTCGTACCTGCGACTAGGTTTGATCCCGTGACTTTCCAGTTCCTTTTCCAGCTGTTTTATTCGTATTCTGGCCATGTCCAACTCGTGCCTCACCTAAACAATAACCAGTTCTGGAGCGGAGATGATAAGCAAATGATAAGTATTCTTGTTACTAGCCTCTCAGAAGATGCATCTTCATAAATTTAGACTACAATAACAAGATAAGTAAAATACTTATATTGATAAATACTCTTTGACATATTTAATAGGATGTATTAAGTAAAACTAAACTCATATATTCTCATGTTTTGATATACTTTCAATGAAAATACGTTTAGTTAATTTGAAATAAACGTGCTGAGTTAAATGAAACATATTTATGACACTTCTGCAATTTATGATATTTAGTATAGTTTTGGCTTAGAAAGGATTAAGATACTCCAACCTTTTCATAAATGTTTCTTTTTTTGTGTTGACTGGCCGGAATAAAAGTTGTAACTACAGTATATCGAAAATTAAAAACTATTTTTATATATGAGCAAATTTTATTTTTATAGGATTTTGCTGAAATTTAAAGCATGCCTTGGTAAAACTTAAACTAACGAATGAATTACGACTAAATTATATTAACTTAGTATTATAGGAATACGTATTCAAACGACGTGGAGTATATACCTTCCATAGATGGGTGTCGCAGATAGGGTCTTGGCAGCGGTGGTTGCGGATGATGTCTTGAGCCTCGAACACCGTGCCCCGGAACGTCAGCGACTTGCCCATGCTCTGGAAGAAAACAAGATCGTAAAGGGTTCGTTTATTGTTGCGAGATCTTTTTGGGTGCTGAAATAGCGTGAAGGGGACCTTGTCATAATGAACATGTCGCTCGTGGGCGTACGCTACGTGACAACACGTCCATAGGCAATACTTATTAGATATATTCTTCAAAAGGCAATAAATAGGTTTTATAAATTCATCAGTAAGCTAAAATTCATATTATCTGACTATTTTATGATCATGAAATGCATTAAATTAAATCTTTCCACAGAATGATGAATTGGCCACTTAACTGTAAAATTTGGGTGACAGATGACTCAGTAATTGCTCTTTTGTGCCTCTAATATTATTAAAAGTTTAGTTTTAATATTAATCTTTTAATAATGGAAATTTTGGTCTGTAAGTCAACAACTTGTAATTGTTTTTTAAATTATCAGATTTTATAATTAATTAAATAATAACTAGACTACAAAATAAAAAAATAAAACCAAACAAAGTTTGAATTTGTGAAAGGTAATTGACAATACGTGAATAATGATTAGGTGATTTACGTAGCAGGCTTTGTTTTTTTTAATGAAATTAAATTATTAATAATTCTTGTATAACAGTAAACTGTTCTCAAAAAGAACCTAAATTAAATGTGCATAGCGTAAATATCCATACACATAAGATACGGTAAAGAACGGTACAAAATGTTTATTTATATTCTTAGTTGCTCCAGTAAGTTCTCTCACCAAGCTGATGAGCGCGCAGCACTGCGCCTTGTCAGTCTTGACCAGATGTTTCCGCACACACTTGAAGTAGATGTGTTCCCCCAGCAGCAGCCCGGCCGACAGCAGGATCCCCAGCATCAGCAGCAGGAAGGCCGACAGGAACTGCTCCAGCGCGAGCGGGTCGCTGCTCTTGTGCTGCTCCTTGCCGGGCTTGCAACTGCCGGTCATCCAGTAGCGCCGCAGCCGCTCCAGGTCACCTGTCAGGTAACTAAGTACATACCTAACCTGATACTTTATAAGCTGTAACCTAATACCTATTAATTAATACCTAATACCGAGTACAAAACACCTATTACCTAATACCTATTATCAAATAGCTAATACCTATTACCTAGTACCCGTTACCTAATCCTTGTCACCTAAAACTTATTATTTAATATCTAATACTGTACCTAATACCTAATGCCTAGTACAATACTAGTTACCTAATACCTATTACGTAATATATATTATTTAATACCGATTTCTAATCATACTACCCAAACATGATCTATAACCTTTTTTCAATTTAGCTACTAAAAAATTGTTAACAAACTTAACTCAAACTTATAACCGTTGTATTTTTGACTGCATACAACACGCGAACAATGCCGATCCTTCAC
Organism: Allygus modestus; assembly: GCA_963675035.1. Taxonomy (NCBI): domain Eukaryota; kingdom Metazoa; phylum Arthropoda; class Insecta; order Hemiptera; family Cicadellidae; genus Allygus; species Allygus modestus. The sequence goes on from OY776115.1 coordinate 3,533,362, forward strand.
GATTACCTTAATTCCTATAATTACAGTATTAAAATCTATGTATGTACAAAAAATGCTTTTTTTATACTTCAGACTAGAATTACCGTTCTCTCTGAAGTCCAGCAGGCGCTTGTTGAACATCTGCACGTACTTGGAGTTCCTGGGGAAGGCGAGGCCGTAGCCTGTCTTGGCGTACCAGGAGCCTACGGTGAGGAGCCTACAGTCCTCGTCCTGGGCCACTAGATAGTCCAGCACCGTGCCGTCGTAGATGAAGGCGTCCAGCTCCCTGGAACAAGGCACAGATCTCACCATACAATGTTCCATTGTCATTAGCTATGGTCAGTTGGTGCGGGGTAATGCTGTTGGGGAGACGAACTTTTGAGACTCCAGAAACGTGCTGTCAGGCTGATAACGTTCAGTAAACTCTTGGCCCACTGGAGGCCAATTTTGCCAGGCTAGGCATCTTGACCATCTACAACCAATATATCCTGACATGCCTTAAGAACATTAAAGACAACATTGATGACCTGACCCCCAGAGGCGCAACCTATGACTACCAGATGAGGATCTCTCACATATCCCCAGAGCAATGTTGACTAGCCTGGAGATAATACGCAGTCACGGCATTGAAGTACTTTAATAGGCTCCCTCCATCTTTAAATTCTCTTGACAAAACAATTTCAAGAACAAGCTAATAAATACTTCAAAATCAACCCGTTCCTTAATTTATTTGAATAGTTGTTCGCGTCCTCCATTACTTTTTTATACAGCCTTTTAAATATACATATTTAAAGAATGTGACTATGAGATGTCTGAATAATGTTTTATCACTCATCCTACACATAGGTCGATATGAAAATGGATTTAATTTGTGTCTAATCACTCGCACCATGAACGAACTGTAGACATGTATATAGCAAACCTGTTTAAGAATTTAGTTTAATTGTTCTATATTCGCTTGATACATGCGCGAACTAAGAACATATTGGTTGCTCACCCACTCTCGACGGCGACCACCCCCTCCATGACGCTGGTCTTGTTGAACTGTTTCATGTACGAGTGCATGTCGTAGAAGTACTTCTTGATTGTCGTGTCCGTGTGGCTGTACGGCGTCGTGCCGAACTTGAACACCGGCTTATGGCTGTACGGCTTGGACAGCTGTAACAATCAAATGTCTATTGGGGTATGTGAAACTTGATGATAAGGCTGTAAAATATGCGAGAATTGTAATTGTAAATATTTATTTATCAACGAAGCAATGCAGGTATTATTCAATTAGGCAAATTTAAACCCGATGTATTTAAATAAAAAAGACTGTGGGTGACAAACAGTCGTGATGGTTAGTTCTTTTACCAATGGGTTTATAACTCCTTGCAATATTTAATCATCTCTACAGTAAAAACTTAATTTGGTTTTGCCATGGCCAGTTCAAATGAATAAAATGTGTTTGGTTCTTTTTATAATAAATTAAAATACACCTTGTTTTTCGGGACTATATAACCAGAAATTTAATCCAGAAAGTTTTGTTTTAGCGTAATTCAGAGGTCAAACAACATTTCTGGGATGATACAAAACTCGTTTTTAATCAATAAAACACTAAATTAAAGATAATAAAGCCAAGTGTTGTTAGGTTATATTAATAAGAATAGCTAAAGGTTTGCACATATTTAAGTTTTCGATAAGATATAAGTTGTTTACTCTTATCGAATATACTAAGGTATACTCCTTTTATGTCCAGAGAGCCGTAGCTGTTGTAACAACAATACTCACCCTCGGGTCGTCCAGGCCACTGAACTCGTGGAACTCCTCTCTGGTGATCATGACGGCGGCCAGGTTGGCGGTGTAGATGGCAAGGAACACCACGGCGAACATGGCCCACACGTTGGTCATGAACCTGAAACAAGTAGCAAACGTGTTGAAGTTACAACATAGTAGCATCTACACCACTGAACTCGTGGAAATCCTCTCTGGTGATCATGACGGTGGCCAGGTTGGCGGTGTAGATGGCGAGGAACACAATGGCGAACATGGCCAACACGTTCGTCATGAACCTGAAACAAGTAGCAAACGTGTTGAAGTTACAACATAGTAGCATCTACACCACTGAACTCGTGGAACTCCTCTCTGGTGATCATGACGGAGGCCAGGTTGGCGGTGTAGATGGCGAGGAACACAACGGCGAACATGGCCCACACGTTCGTCATGAACCTGAAACAAGTAGCAAACGTGTTGAAGTTACAACATAGTAGCATCTACACCACTGAACTCGTGGAACTCCTCTCTGGTGATCATGACGGCGGCCAGGTTGGCGGTGTAGATGGCGAGGAACACAACGGCGAACATGGCCCACACGTTCGTCATGAACTTGAAACAAGCAGCAGAGTATCATATACCCTACTAAACAATTTATTGAATTTTGGCTTCAAAAGTAAATTCCTTATACAAGTTGGGTGATAATCAAAATATCATACAATCTATTATCTGGTAGAAGTGAAGAGGTAACTTTGTCTATTACTAGCCGCTCCACTGACATTGTAGTGACCCACCAGACCCCCGGGAAGAAGGTAAAGGTCAGAGGGCAACTATGCAATCTATTATCTGGTAGACGTGAAGAGGTAACTTTGTATATTACTAGCCGCTCCACTGACATTGTGGTGACCCACCAGACCCCCCGGGAAGAAAGTAAAGGTCAGAGGGCAACTATGCAATCTATTATCTGGTAGACGTGAAGAGGTAACTTTGTCTATTACTAGCCGCTCCACTGACATTGTGGTGACCCACCAGACCCCCGGGAAGAAGGTAAAGGTCAGAGGGCAACTATGCAATCTATTATCTGGTAGACGTGAAGAGGTAACTTTGTCTATTACTAGCCGCTCCACTGACATTGTGGTGACCCACCAGACCCCCCGGGAAGAAGGTAAAGGTCAGAGGGCAACTATGCAATCTATTATCTGGTAGACGTGAAGATGTAACTTTGTCTATTACTAGCCGCTCCACTGACATTGTGGTGACCCACCAGAACCCCGGGAAGAAGGTAAAGGTCAGAGGGCAACTATGCAATCTATTATCTGGTAGACGTGAAGAGGTAACTTTGTCTATTACTAGCCGCTCAACTGACATTGTGGTGACCCACCAGACCCCCGGGAAGAAGGTAAAGGTCAGAGGGCAACTATGCAATCTATTATCCGGTAGACGTGAAGAGGTAACTTTGTCTATTACTAGCTGCTCCACTGACATTGTGGTGACCCACCAGACCCCGGGAAGAAGGTAAAGGTTAGAGGGCAACTATGCAATCTATTATCTGGTAGACGTGAAGAGGTAACTTTGTCTATTACTAGCCGCTCCACTGACATTGTGGTGACCCACCAGACCCCCGGGAAGAAGGTAAAGGTCAGAGGGCAACTATGCAATCTATTATCTGGTAGACGTGAAGAGGTAACTTTGTCTATTACTAGCCGCTCAACTGACATTGTGGTGACCCACCAGACCCCCGGGAAGAAGGTAAAGGTCAGAGGGCAACTATGCAATCTATTATCCGGTAGACGTGAAGAGGTAACTTTGTCTATTACTAGCTGCTCCACTGACATTGTGGTGACCCACCAGACCCCGGGAAGAAGGTAAAGGTTAGAGGGCAACTATGCAATCTATTATCTGGTAGACGTGAAGAGGTAACTTTGTCTATTACTAGCCGCTCCACTGACATTGTGGTGACCCACCAGACCCCCGGGAAGAAGGTAAAGGTCAGAGGGCAACTATGCAATCTATTATCTGGTAGACGTGAAGAGGTAACTTTGTCTATTACTAGCCGCTCCACTGACATTGTGGTGACCCACCAGACCCCCGGGAAGAAGGTAAAGGTCAGAGGGCAACTATGCAATCTATTATCACGTAGACGTGAAGAGGTAACATTGTCTATTACTAGCCGCTCCACTGACATTGTGGTGACCCACCAGACCCCCGGGAAGAAGGTAAAGGTCAGAGGGCAACTATGCAATCTATTATCTGGTAGACGTGAAGAGGTAACATTGTCTATTACTAGCCGCTCCACTGACATTGTGGTGACCCACCAGACCCCCCGGGAAGAAGGTAAAGGTCAGAGGGCAACTATGCAATCTATTATCTGGTAGACGTGAAGAGGTAACTTTGTCTATTACTAGCCGCTCGACTGACATTGTGGTGACCCACCAGACCCCCCGGGAAGAAGGTAAAGGTCAGAGGGCAACTATGCAATGTATTATCTGGTAGACGTGAAGAGGTAACATTGGCTATTACTAGCCGCTCCACTGCCATTGTGGTGACCCACCAGACCCCCGGGAAGAAGGTAAAGGTCAGAGGGCAACTACGCAATCTATTATCTGGTAGACGTGAAGAGGTAACTTTGTCTATTACTAGCCGCTCCACTGACATTGTGGTGACCAACCAGAACCCCGGGAAGAAGGTAAAGGTCAGAGGACAACTATGCAATCTATTATCTGGTAGACGTGAAGAGGTAACATTGTCTATTACTAGCCGCTCCACTGACATTGTGGTGACCCACCAGACCCCCCGAAAAGAAGGTAAAGGTCAGAGGGCATCTATGCAATCTATTATCTGGTAGACGTGAAGAGGTAACCTTGTCTATTACTAGCCGTTCCACTGACATTGTGGTGACCCACCAGACCCCCGGGAAGAAGGTAAAGGTCAGAGGGCAACTATGCTATCTATTATCTGGTAGAAGTGAAGAGGTAACTTTGTCTATTACTAGCCGCTCCACTGACATTGTAGTGACCCACCAGACCCCCGGAAAGAAGGTAAAGGTCAGAGGGCAACTATGCAATCTATTATCTGGTAGACGTGAAGAGGTAACTTTGTCTATTACTAGCCGCTCCACTGACATTGTGGTGACCCACCAGACCCCCCGGGAAGAAGGTAAAGGTCAGAGGGCAACTATGCAATCTATTATCTGGTAGACGTGAAGAGGTAACTTTGTCTATTACTAGCCGCTCCACTGACATTGTGGTGACCCACCAGACCCCCGGGAAGAAGGGAAAGGTCAGAGGGCAACTATGTAATCTATTATCTGGTAGACGTGAAGAGGTAACTTTGTCTATTACTAGCCGCTCCATTGACATTGTGGTGACCCACCAGACCCCCCGGGAAGATGGTAAAGGTCAGAGGGCAACTATGCAATCTATTATCTGGTAGACGTGAAGAGGTAACTTTGTCTATTACTAGCCGCTCCACTGAAATTGTGGTGACCCACCAGACCCCCCGGGAAGAAGGTAAAGGTCAGAGGGCAACTATGCAATCTATTATCTGGTAGACGTGAAGAGGTAACTTTGTCTATTACTAGCCGCTCCACTGACATTGTGGTGACCCACCAGAACCCCCGGGAAGAAGGTAAAGGTCAGAGGGCAACTATGCAATGTATTATCTGGTAGACGTGAAGAGGTAACTTTGTCTATTACTAGCCGCTCCACTGACATTGTGGTGACCCACCAGACCCCCCGGGAAGAAGGTAAAGGTCAGAGGGCAACTATGCAATCTATTATCTGGTAGACGTGAAGAGGTAACTTTGTCTATTACTAGCCGCTCCACTGACATTGTGGTGACCCACCAGACCCCCCGGGAAGAAGGTAAAGGTCAGAGGGCAACTATGCAATCTATTATCTGGTAGACGTGAAGATGTAACTTTGTCTATTACTAGCCGCTTTACTGACATTGTGGTGACCCACCAGAACCCCGGGAATAAGGTAAAGGTCAGAGGGCAACTATGCAATCTATTATCTGGTAGACGTGAAGAGGTAACTTTGTCTATTACTAGCCGCTCAACTGACATTGTGGTGACCCACCAGACCCCCGGGAAGAAGGTAAAGGTCAGAGGGCAACTATGCAATCTATTATCCGGTAGACGTAAAGAGGTAACTTTGTCTATTACTAGCTGCTCCACTGACATTGTGGTGACCCACCAGACCCCGGGAAGAAGGTAAAGGTTAGAGGGCAACTATGCAATCTATTATCTGGTAGACGTGAAGAGGTAACTTTGTCTATTACTAGCCGCTCCACTGACATTGTGGTGACCCACCAGACCCCCGGGAAGATGGTAAAGGTCAGAGGGCAACTATGCAATCTATTATCTGGTAGACGTGAAGAGGTAACTTTGTCTATTACTAGCCGCTCCACAGACATTGTGGTGACCCACCAGACCCCCGGGAAGAAGGTAAAGGTCAGAGGGCAACTATGCAATCTATTATCACGTAGACGTGAAGAGGTAACATTGTCTATTACTAGCCGCTCCACTGACATTGTGGTGACCCACCAGACCCCCGGGAAGAAGGTAAAGGTCAGAGGGCAACTATGCAATCTATTATCTGGTAGACGTGAAGAGGTAACATTGTCTATTACTAGCCGCTCCACTGACATTGTGGTGACCCACCAGACCCCCCGGGAAGAAGGTAAAAGTCAGAGGGCAACTATGCAATCTATTATCTGGTAGACGTGAAGAGGTAACTTTGTCTATTACTAGCCGCTCCACTGACATTGTGGTGACCCACCAGACCCCCGGGAAGAAGGTAAAGGTCAGAGGGCAACTATGCAATCTATTATCTGGTGGACGTGAAGAGGTATCTTTGTCTATTACTAGCCGCTCCACTGACATTGTGGTGACCCACCAGACCCCCCGAAAAGAAGGTAAAGGTCAGAGGGCAACTATGCAATCTATTATCTGGTAGACGTGAAGAGGTAACATTGTCTATTACTAGCCGCTCCACTGACATTGTGGTGACCCACCAGACCCCCCGGGAAGAAGGTAAAGGTCAGAGGGCAACTATGCAATCTATTATCTGGTAGACGTGAAGAGGTAACTTTGTCTATTACTAGCCGCTCCACTGACATTGTGGTGACCCACCAGACCCCCCGGGAAAAAGGTAAAGGTCAGAGGGCAACTATGCAATGTATTATCTGGTAGACGTGAAGAGGTAACTTTGTCTATTACTAGCCGCTCCACTGACATTGTGGTGACCCACCAGACCCCCCGGGAAGAAGGTAAAGGTCAGAGGGCAACTATGCAATCTATTATCTGGTAGACGTGAAGAGGTAACTTTGTCTATTACTAGCCGCTCCACTGACATTGTGGTGACCCACCAGACCCCCGGGAAGAAGGGAAAGGTCAGAGGGCAACTATGTAATCTATTATCTGGTAGACGTGAAGAGGTAACTTTGTCTATTACTAGCCGCTCCATTGACATTGTGGTGACCCACCAGACCCCCCGGGAAGATGGTAAAGGTCAGAGGGCAACTATGCAATCTATTATCTGGTAGACGTGAAGAGGTAACTTTGTCTATTACTAGCCGCTCCACTGAAATTGTGGTGACCCACCAGACCCCCCGGGAAGAAGGTAAAGGTCAGAGGGCAACTATGCAATCTATTATCTGGTAGACGTAAAGAGGTAACTTTGTCTATTACTAGCCGCTCCACTGACATTGTGGTGACCCACCAGAACCCCCGGGAAGAAGGTAAAGGTCAGAGGGCAACTATGCAATGTATTATCTGGTAGACGTGAAGAGGTAACTTTGTCTATTACTAGCCGCTCCACTGACATTGTGGTGACCCACCAGACCCCCCGGGAAGAAGGTAAAGGTCAGAGGGCAACTATGCAATCTATTATCTGGTAGACGTGAAGAGGTAACTTTGTCTATTACTAGCCGCTCCACTGACATTGTGGTGACCCACCAGACCCCCCGGGAAGAAGGTAAAGGTCAGAGGGCAACTATGCAATCTATTATCTGGTAGACGTGAAGAGGTAACTTTGTCTATTACTAGCCGCTCCACTGACATTGTGGTGACCCACCAGAACCCCGGGAAGAAGGTAAAGGTCAGAGGGCAACTATGCAATCTATTATCTGGTAGACGTGAAGAGGTAACTTTGTCTATTACTAGCCGCTCAACTGACATTGTGGTGACCCACCAGACCCCCGGGAAGAAGGTAAAGGTCAGAGGGCAACTATGCAATCTATTATCCGGTAGACGTGAAGAGGTAACTTTGTCTATTACTAGCTGCTCCACTGACATTGTGGTGACCCACCAGACCCCGGGAAGAAGGTAAAGGTTAGAGGGCAACTATGCAATCTATTATCTGGAAGACGTGAAGAGGTAACTTTGTCTATTACTAGCCGCTCCACTGACATTGTGGTGACCCACCAGACCCCCGGGAAGATGGTAAAGGTCAGAGGGCAACTATGCAATCTATTATCTGGTAGACGTGAAGAGGTAACTTTGTCTATTACTAGCCGCTCCACAGACATTGTGGTGACCCACCAGACCCCCGGGAAGAAGGTAAAGGTCAGAGGGCAACTATGCAATCTATTATCACGTAGACGTGAAGAGGTAACATTGTCTATTACTAGCCGCTCCACTGACATTTTTGTGACCCACCAGACCCCCGGGAAGAAGGTAAAGGTCAGAGGGCAACTATGCAATCTATTATCTGGTAGACGTGAAGAGGTAACATTGTCTATTACTAGCCGCTCCACTGACATTGTGGTGACCCACCAGACCCCCCGGGAAGAAGGTAAAAGTCAGAGGTCAACTATGCAATCTATTATCTGGTAGACGTGAAGAGGTAACTTTGTCTATTACTAGCCGCTCCACTGACATTGTGGTGACCCACCAGACCCCCGGGAAGAAGGTAAAGGTCAGAGGGCAACTATGCAATCTATTATCTGGTGGACGTGAAGAGGTAACTTTGTCTATTACTAGCCGCTCCACTGACATTGTGGTGACCCACCAGACCCTCGGGAAGAAGGTAAAGGTCAGAGGGCAACTATGCAATCTATTATCTGGTAGACGTGAAGAGGTAACTTTGTCTATTACTAGCCGCTCCACTGACATTGTGGTGACCCACCAGACCCCCCGGGAAGAAGGTAAAGGTCAGAGGGCAACTATGCAATCTATTATCTGGTAGACGTGAAGAGTTAACTTTGTCTATTACTAGCCGCTCCACTGACATTGTGGTGACCCACCAGACCCCCGGGAAGAAGGGAAAGGTCAGAGGGCAACTATGTAATCTATTATCTGGTAGACGTGAAGAGGTAACTTTGTCTATTACTAGACGCTCCACTGACATTGTGGTGACCCACCAGAACCCCCGGGAAGAAGGTAAAGGTCAGAGGGCAACTATGCAATCTATTATCTGGTAGACGTGAAGAGGTAACTTTGTCTATTACTAGCCGCTCCACTGACATTGTGGTGACCAACCAGATCCCCGGGAAGAAGGTAAAGGTCAGAGGGCAACTATGCAATCTATTATCTGGTAGACTTGAAGAGGTAACATTGTCTATTACTAGCCGCTCCACTGAAATTGTGGTGACCCACCAGACCCCCCGGGAAGAAGGTAAAGGTCAGAGGGCAACTATGCAATCTATTATCTGGTAGACGTGAAGAGGTAACTTTGTCTATTACTAGCCGCTCCACTGACATTGTAGTGACCCACCAGACCCCCGGGAAGAAGGTAAAGGTCAGAGGGCAACTATGCAATCTATTATCTGGTAGACGTGAAGAGGTAACTTTGTCTATTACTAGCCGCTCCACTGACATTGTGGTGACCCACCAGACCCCCCGGGAAGAAGGTAAAGGTCAGAGGGCAACTATGCAATCTATTATCTGGTAGACGTGAAGAGGTAACTTTGTCTATTACTAGCCGCTCCACTGACATTGTGGTGACCTACCAGACCCCCGGGAAGAAGGGAAAGGTCAGAGGGCAACTATGTAATCTATGATCTGGTAGACGTGAAGAGGTAACTTTGTCTATTACTAGCCGCTCCACTGACATTGTGGTGACCCACCAGACCCCCCGGGAAGAAGGTAAAGGTCAGAGGGCAACTATGCAATCTATTATCTGGTAGACGTGAAGAGGTAACATTGTCTATTACTAGCCGCACCACTGACATTGTGGTGACCCACCAGACCCCCCGGGAAGAAGGTAATGGTCAGAGGGCAACTATGCAATCTATTATCTGGTAGACGCGAAGAGGTAACTCTGTCTATTACTAGCCACTCCACTGACATTGTGGTGACCCACCAGACCTCCGGGAAGAAGGAAAAAGTCAGAGGGCAACTATGCAATCTATTATCTGGTAGACGTGAAGAGGTAACATTGTCTATTACTAGCCGCTCCACTGACATTGTGGTGACCCACCAGACCCCCGGGAAGAAGGTAAAGGTCAGAGGGCAACTATGCAATCTATTATCTGGTAGACGTGAAGAGGTAACTTTGTCTATTACTAGCCGCTCCACTGACATTGTGGTGACCCACCAGACCCCCGAGAAGAAGGTAAAGGTCAGAGGGGAACTATGCAATCTATTATCTGGTAGACGTGAAGAGGTAACATTGTCTATTACTAGCCGCTCCACTGACATTGTGGTGACCCACTAGACCACCGGGAAGAAGGTAAAGGTCAGAGGGGAACTATTTAATCTATTATCTGGTAGACGTGAAGAGGTAACTTTGTTTATTACTAGCCGCTCCACTGACATTGTGGTGACCCACCAGACCCCCCGGGAAGAAGGTAAAGGTCAGAGGGCAACTATGCAATCTCTTATCTGGTAGACGTGAAGAGGTAACTTTGTCTATTACTAGCCGCTCCACTGACATTGTGGTGAACCACCAGACCCCCCGTGAATAAGGTAAAGGTCAGAGGGCAACTATGCAATCTATTATCTGGTAGACGTGAAGAGGTAACTTTGTCTATTACTAGCCGCTCCACTGACATTGTGGTGACCCACCAGAACCCCGGGAAGAAGGTAAAGGTCAGAGGGCAACTATGCAATCTATTATCTGGTAGACGTGAAGAGGTAACTTTGTCTATTACTAGCCGCTCCACTGACATTGTGGTGACCCACCAGACCCCCGGGAAGAAGGTAAAGGTTAGAGGGCAACTATGCAATCTATTATCTGGTAGACGTGAAGAGGTAACATTGTCTATTACTAGCCGCTCCACTGACATTGTGGTGACCCACCAGACCCCCGGGAAGAAGGTAAAGGTCAGAGAGCAACTATGCAATCTATTATCTGGTAGACGTAAAGAGGTAACTTTGTCTATTACTAGCCGCTCCACTGACATTGTGGTGACCCACCAGACCCCCGGGAAGAAGGTAAAGGTCAGAGGGGAATATATGCAATCTATTATCTAATAGACGTGAAGAGGTAACTTTGTCTATTACTAGCCGCTCCACTGACATTGTGGTGACCCACCAGACCCCCCGGGAAGAAAGTAAAGGTCAGAGGGCAACTATGCAATCTATTATTTGGTAGACGTGAAGAGGTAACTTTGTCTATTACTAGCCGCTCCACTGACATTGTGGTGATCCACCAGACCCCCCGGGAAGAAGGTAAAGGTCAGAGGGCAACTATGCAATGTATTATCTGGTAGACGTGAAGAGGTAACTTTGTCTATTACTAGCCGCTCCACTGACATTGTGATGACCCACCAGAACCCCGGGAAGAAGGTAAAGGTTAGAGGGCAACTATGCAATCTATTATCTGGTAGACGTGAAGAGGTAACATTGTCTATTACTAGCCGCTCCACTGACATTGTGGTGACCCACCAGACCCCCGGGAAGAAGGTAAAGGTCAGAGAGCAACTATGCAATCTATTATCTGGTAGACGTAAAGAGGTAACTTTGTCTATTACTAGCCGCTCCACTGACATTGTGGTGACCCACCAGACCCCCGGGAAGAAGGTAAAGGTCAGAGGGGAATATATGCAATCTATTATCTGGTAGACGTGAAGAGGTAAGTTTGTCTATTACTAGCCGCTCCACTGACATTGTGGTGACCCACCAGACCCCCCGGGAAGAAAGTAAAGGTCAGAGGGCAACTATGCAATCTATTATCTGGTAGACGTGAAGAGGTAACTTTGTCTATTACTAGCCGCTCCACTGACATTGTGGTGACCCACCAGAACCCCCGGGAAGAAGGTAAAGGTCAGAGGGCAACTATGCAATCTATTATCTGGTTGACTTGAAGAGGTAACATTGGCTATTACTAGCCGCTCCACTGACATTGTGGTGACCCACCAGACCCCCGGGAAGAAGGTAAAGGTCAGAGGGCAACTATGCAATCTATTATCTGGTAGACGTGAAGAGGTAACTTTGTCTATTACTAGCCGCTCCACTGACATTGTGGTGACCCACCAGACCCCCCGGGAAGAAGGTAAAGGTCAGAGGGCAACTATGCAATCTATTATCTGGTAGACGTGAAGAGGTAACTTTGTCTATTACTAGCCGCTCCACTGACATTGTGGTGACCCACCAGAACCCCGGGAAGAAGGTAAAGGTCAGAGGGCAACTATGCAATCTATTATCTGGTAGACGTGAAGAGGTAACTTTGTCTATTACTAGCCGCTCAACTGACATTGTGGTGACCCACCAGACCCCCGGGAAGAAGGTAAAGGTCAGAGGGCAACTATGCAATCTATTATCCGGTAGACGTGAAGAGGTAACTTTGTCTATTACTAGCTGCTCCACTGACATTGTGGTGACCCACCAGACCCCGGGAAGAAGGTAAAGGTTAGAGGGCAACTATGCAATCTATTATCTGGTAGACGTGAAGAGGTAACTTTGTCTATTACTAGCCGCTCCACTGACATTGTGGTGACCCACCAGACCCCCGGGAAGATGGTAAAGGTCAGAGGGCAACTATGCAATCTATTATCTGGTAGACGTGAAGAGGTAACTTTGTCTATTACTAGCCGCTCCACAGACATTGTGGTGACCCACCAGACCCCCGGGAAGAAGGTAAAGGTCAGAGGGCAACTATGCAATCTATTATCACGTAGACGTGAAGAGGTAACATTGTCTATTACTAGCCGCTCCACTGACATTTTTGTGACCCACCAGACCCCCGGGAAGAAGGTAAAGGTCAGAGGGCAACTATGCAATCTATTATCTGGTAGACGTGAAGAGGTAACATTGTCTATTACTAGCCGCTCCACTGACATTGTGGTGACCCACCAGACCCCCCGGGAAGAAGGTAAAAGTCAGAGGGCAACTATGCAATCTATTATCTGGTAGACGTGAAGAGGTAACTTTGTCTATTACTAGCCGCTCCACTGACATTGTGGTGACCCACCAGACCCCCGGGAAGAAGGTAAAGGTCAGAGGGCAACTATGCAATCTATTATCTGGTGGACGTGAAGAGGTAACTTTGTCTATTACTAGCCGCTCCACTGACATTGTGGTGACCCACCAGACCCCCCGAAAAGAAGGTAAAGGTCAGAGGGCAACTATGCAATCTATTATCTGGTAGACGTGAAGAGGTAACATTGTCTATTACTAGCCGCTCCACTGACATTGTGGTGACCCACCAGACCCCCGGGAAGAAGGTAAAGGTCAGAGGGCAACTATGCAATCTATTATCTGGTAGAAGTGAAGAGGTAACTTTGTCTATTACTAGCCGCTCCACTGACATTGTGGTGACCCACCAGACCCTCGGGAAGAAGGTAAAGGTCAGAGGGCAACTATGCAATCTATTATCTGGTAGACGTGAAGAGGTAACTTTGTCTATTACTAGCCGCTCCACTGACATTGTGGTGACCCACCAGACCCCCCGGGAAGAAGGTAAAGGTCAGAGGGCAACTATGCAATCTATTATCTGGTAGACGTGAAGAGGTAACTTTGTCTATTACTAGCCGCTCCACTGACATTGTGGTGACCCACCAGACCCCCGGGAAGAAGGGAAAGGTCAGAGGGCAACTATGTAATCTATTATCTGGTAGACGTGAAGAGGTAACTTTGTCTATTACTAGACGCTCCACTGACATTGTGGTGACCCACCAGAACCCCCGGGAAGAAGGTAAAGGTCAGAGGGCAACTATGCAATCTATTATCTGGTAGACGTGAAGAGGTAACTTTGTCTATTACTAGCCGCTCCACTGACATTGTGGTGACCAACCAGATCCCCGGGAAGAAGGTAAAGGTCAGAGGGCAACTATGCAATCTATTATCTGGTAGACTTGAAGAGGTAACATTGTCTATTACTAGCCGCTCCACTGAAATTGTGGTGACCCACCAGACCCCCCGGGAAGAAGGTAAAGGTCAGAGGGCAACTATGCAATCTATTATCTGGTAGACGTGAAGAGGTAACTTTGTCTATTACTAGCCGCTCCACTGACATTGTAGTGACCCACCAGACCCCCGGGAAGAAGGTAAAGGTCAGAGGGCAACTATGCAATCTATTATCTGGTAGACGTGAAGAGGTAACTTTGTCTATTACTAGCCGCTCCACTGACATTGTGGTGACCCACCAGACCCCCCGGGAAGAAGGTAAAGGTCAGAGGGCAACTATGCAATCTATTATCTGGTAGACGTGAAGAGGTAACTTTGTCTATTACTAGCCGCTCCACTGACATTGTGGTGACCTACCAGACCCCCGGGAAGAAGGGAAAGGTCAGAGGGCAACTATGTAATCTATTATCTGGTAGACGTGAAGAGGTAACTTTGTCTATTACTAGCCGCTCCACTGACATTGTGGTGACCCACCAGACCCCCCGGGAAGAAGGTAAAGGTCAGAGGGCAACTATGCAATCTATTATCTGGTAGACGTGAAGAGGTAACATTGTCTATTACTAGCCGCACCACTGACATTGTGGTGACCCACCAGACCCCCCGGGAAGAAGGTAATGGTCAGAGGGCAACTATGCAATCTATTATCTGGTAGACGCGAAGAGGTAACTCTGTCTATTACTAGCCACTCCACTGACATTGTGGTGACCCACCAGACCTCCGGGAAGAAGGTAAAAGTCAGAGGGCAACTATGCAATCTATTATCTGGTAGACGTGAAGAGGTAACATTGTCTATTACTAGCCGCTCCACTGACATTGTGGTGACCCACCAGACCCCCGGGAAGAAGGTAAAGGTCAGAGGGCAACTATGCAATCTATTATCTGGTAGACGTGAAGAGGTAACTTTGTCTATTACTAGCCGCTCCACTGACATTGTGGTGACCCACCAGACCCCCGAGAAGAAGGTAAAGGTCAGAGGGGAACTATGCAATCTATTATCTGGTAGACGTGAAGAGGTAACTTTGTCTATTACTAGCCGCTCCACTGACATTGTGGTGACCCACTAGACCCCCGGTAAGAAGGTAAAGGTCAGAGGGCAACTATGCAATCTATTATCTGGTAGACGTGAAGAGGTAACATTGTCTATTACTAGCCGCTCCACTGACATTGTGGTGACCCACTAGACCACCGGGAAGAAGGTAAAAGTCAGAGGGGAACTATTTAATCTATTATCTGGTAGACGTGAAGAGGTAACATTGTCTATTACTAGCCGCTCCACTGACATTGTGGTGACCCACCAGACCCCCGGGAAGAAGGTAAAGGTTAGAGGGCAACTATGCAATCTATTATCTGGTAGACGTGAAGAGGTAACATTGTCTATTACTAGCCGCTCCACTGACATTGTGGTGACCCACCAGACCCCCGGGAAGAAGGTAAAGGTCAGAGAGCAACTATGCAATCTATTATCTGGTAGACGTAAAGAGGTAACTTTGTCTATTACTAGCCGCTCCACTGACATTGTGGTGACCCACCAGACCCCCGGGAAGAAGGTAAAGGTCAGAGGGGAATATATGCAATCTATTATCTGGTAGACGTGAAGAGGTAACTTTGTCTATTACTAGCCGCTCCACTGACATTGTGGTGACCCACCAGACCCCCCGGGAAGAAAGTAAAGGTCAGAGGGCAACTATGCAATCTATTATCTGGTAGACGTGAAGAGGTAACTTTGTCTATTACTAGCCGCTCCACTGACATTGTGGTGACCCACCAGAACCCCCGGAAAGAAGCTAAAGGTCAGAGGGCAACTATGCAATCTATTATCTGGTTGACTTGAAGAGGTAACATTGGCTATTACTAGCCGCTCCACTGACATTGTGGTGACCCACCAGACCCCCGGGAAGAAGGTAAAGGTCAGAGGGCAACTATGCAATCTATTATCTGGTAGACGTGAAGAGGTAACTTTGTCTATTACTAGCCGCTCCACTGACATTGTGGTGACCCACCAGAACCCCCGGGAAGAAGGTTAAGGTCAGAGGGCAACTATGCAATCTATTATCTGGTAGACGTGAAGAGGTAACTTTGTCTATTACTGGCCGCTCCACTGACATTGTGGTGACCCACCAGACCCCCCGGGAAGAAGGTAAAGGTCAGAGGGCAACTATGCAATCTATTATCTGGTTGACGTGAAGAGGTAACATTGGCTATTACTAGCCGCTCCACTGACATTGTGGTGATCCACCAGACCCCCCGGGAAGAAGGTAAAGGTGAGAGGGCAACTATGCAATCTATTATCTGGTAGACATGAAGAGGTAACTTTGTCTATTACTAGCCGCTCCACTGACATTGTGGTGACCCACCAGACCCCCCGGGAAGAAGGTAAAGGTCAGAGGGCAACTATGCAATTTATTACCTGGTAGACGTGAAGAGGTAACTTTGTCTATTACTAGCCGCTCCACTGACATTGTGGTGACCCACCAGACCCCCGGGAAGAAGGTAAAGGTCAGAGGGCAACTATGCAATCTATTATCTGGTAGACGTGAAGAGGTAACTTTGTTTATTACTAGCCGCTCCACTGACATTGTGGTGACCCACCAGACCCCCGGGAAGAAGGTAAAGCTCAGAGGGCAACTATGCAATCTATTATCTGGTAGACGTGAAGAGGTAACTTTGTCTATTACTAGCCGCTCCACTGACATTGTGGTGACCCACCAGACCCCCCGTGGAAGAAGGTAATTGTCAGAGGGCAACTATGCAATCTATTATCTGGTAGACGTGAAGAGGTATATTTGTCTATTACTAGCCGCTCCACTGACATTGTGGTGACCCACCAGACCCCCCGGGAAGAAGGTAAAGGTCAGAGGGCAACTATGCAATCTATTATCTGATAGACGTGAAGAGGTAACATTGTCTATTACTAGCCGCTCCACTGACATTGTGGTGACCCACCAGACCCCTCGGGAAGAAGGTAAAGGTCAGAGGGCAACTATGCAATCTATTATCTGGTAGACGTGAAGAGGTATCATTGTCTATTACTAGCCGCTCCACTGACATTGTGGTGACCCAACAGACCCCCGGGAAGAAGGTAAAGGTCAGAGGGCAACTATGAAATCTATTATCTGGTAGACGTGAAGAGGTAACTTGTTTTATTACTAGCCGCTCCACTGACATTGTGGTGACCCACCAGACCCCCGGGAAGAAGGTAAAGGTCAGAGGGCAACTATGCAATTTATTATCTGGTAGACGTGAAGAGGTAACTTTGTCTATTACTAGCCGCTCCACTGATATTGTGGTGACCCACCAGACCCCCGGGAAGAAGGTAAAGGTCAGAGGGCAACTATGCATTCTATTATCTGGTAAACGTGAAGAGGTAACTTTGTCTATTACTAGCCGCTCCACTGACATTGTGGTGACCCACCAGACCCCCGAGAAGAAGGTAAAGGTCAGAGGGCAACTATGCAATCTATTATCTGGTAGACGTGAAGAGGTAACTTTGTCTATTACTAGCCGCTCCACTGACATTGTGGTGACCCACCAGAACCCCGGGGAGAAGGTAAAGGTCAGAGGGCAACTATGCAATCTATTATCTGGTAGACGTGAAGAGGTAACTTTGTCTATTACTAGCCGCTCCACTGACATTGTGGTGACCCACCAGACCCCCCGGGAAGAAGGTAAAGGTCAGAGGGCAACTATAAAATCTATTATCTGGTAGACGTAAAGAGGTAACTTTGTCTATTACTAGCCGCTCCACTGACATTGTGGTGACCCACCAGACCCCCCGGGAAGAAGGTAAAGGTCAGAGGGCAACTATGCAATCTATTATCTGGTAGACGTGAAGAGGTAACATTGTCTATTACTAGCCGCTCCACTGACATTGTGGTGACCCAACAGACCCCCGGGAAGAAGGTAAAGTCAGAGGGCAACTATGCAATCTATTATCTGGTAGACGTGAAGAGGTAACTTTGTCTATTACTAGCCGCTCCACTGACATTGTGGTGACCCACCAGACCCCCGGGAAGAAGGTAAGTTCCGAGGGCAACTATGCAATCTATTATCTGGTAGACGTGAAGAGGTAACTTTGTCTATTACTAGCCGCTCCACTGACATTGTGGTGACCCACCAGACCCCCGGGAAGAAGGTAAAGGTCAGAGGGCAACTATGCAATCTATTATCTGATAGACGTGAAGAGGTAACATTGTCTATTACTAGCCGCTCCACTGACATTGTGGTGACCCACCAGACCCCCCGGGAAGAAGGTAAAGGTCAGAGGTCAACTATGCAATCTATTATCTGGTAGACGTGAAGAGGTATCATTGTCTATTACTAGCCGCTCCACTGACATTGTGGTGACCCAACAGACCCCCGGGAAGAAGGTAAAGGTCAGAGGGCAACTATGCAATCTATTATCTGGTAGACGTGAAGAGGTAACTTTTTTTATTACTAGCCGCTCCACTGACATTGTGGTGACCCACCAGACCCCCGGGAAGAAGGTAAAGGTCAGAGGGCAACTATGCAATCTATTATCTGGTAGACGTGAAGAGGTAACTTTGTCTATTACTAGCCGCTCCACTGATATTGTGGTGACCCACCAGACCCCCGGGAAGAAGGTAAAGGTCAGAGGGCAACTATGCATTCTATTATCTGGTAGACGTGAAGAGGTAACTTTGTCTATTACTAGCCGCTCCACTGACATTGTGGTGACCCACCAGACCCCCGAGAAGAAGGTAAAGGTCAGAGGGCAACTATGCAATCTATTATCTGGTAGACGTGAAGAGGTAACTTTGTCTATTACTAGCCGCTCCACTGACATTGTGGTGACCCACCAGAACCCCGGGGAGAAGGTAAAGGTCAGAGGGCAACTATGCAATCTATTATCTGGTAGACGTGAAGAGGTAACTTTGTCTATTACTAGCCGCTCCACTGACATTGTGGTGACCCACCAGACCCCCCGGGAAGAAGGTAAAGGTCAGAGGGCAACTATAAAATCTATTATCTGGTAGACGTAAAGAGGTAACTTTGTCTATTACTAGCCGCTCCACTGACATTGTGGTGACCCACCAGACCCCCCGGGAAGAAGGTAAAGGTCAGAGGGCAACTATGAAATCTATTATATGGTAGACGTGAAGAGGTAACATTGTCTATTACTAGCCGCTCCACTGACATTGTGGTGACCCAACAGACCCCCGGGAAGAAGGTAAAGTCAGAGGGCAACTATGCAATCTATTATCTGGTAGACGTGAAGAGGTAACTTTGTCTATTACTAGCCGCTCCACTGACATTGTGGTGACCCACCAGACCCCCCGTGAAGAAGGTAAAGGTCAGAGGGCAACTATGCAATCTATTATCTGGTAGACGTGAAGGGGTAACTTTGTCTATTACTAGCCGCTCCACTGACATTGTGGTGACCCACCAGACCTCCCGGGAAGAAGGTAAAGGTCAGAGGGAAACTATGCATACTATTATCTGGTAGACGTGAAGAGGTAACTTTGTCTATTACTAGCCACTCCACAGACATTGTGGTGACCCACCAGACCCCCGGGAAGAAGGTAAGTTCCGAGGGCAACTATGCAATCTATTATCTGGTAGACGTGAAGAGGTAACTTTGTCTATTACTAGCCGCTCCACAGACATTGTGGTGACCCACCAGACCCCCGGGAAGAAGGTAAAGGTCAGAGGGCAACTATGCAATCTATTATCTGGTAGACGTGAAGAGGTAACTTTGTCTATTACTAGCCGCTCCACTGACATTGTGGTGACCCACCAGACCCACCGGGAAGAAGGTAAAGGTCAGTGGGCAACTATGCAATCTATTATCTGGTAGACGTGAAGAGGTAACTTTGTCTATTACTAGCCGCTCCACTGACATTGTGGTGACCCACCAGACCCCCCGGGAAGAAGGTAAAGGTCAGAGGGCAACTATGCAATCTATTATCTGGTAGACGTGAAGAGGTAACATTGTCTATTACTAGCCGCTTCACTGACATTGTGGTGACCCACCAGACCCCCGGGAAGAAGGTAAAGGTCAGAGGGCAACTATGCAATCTATTATCTGGTAGACGTGAAGAGGTAACTTTGTCTATTACTAGCCGCTCCACTGACATTGTGGTGACCCACCAGACCCCCCGGGAAGAAGGTAAAGGTCAGAGGGCAACTATGCAATCTATTATCTGGTAGACGTGAAGAGGTAACTTTGTCTATTACTAGCCGCTCCACTGACATTGTGGTGATCCACCAGACCCCCCGGGAAGAAGGTAAAGGTGAGAGGGCAACTATGCAATCTATTATCTGGTAGACATGAAGAGGTAACTTTGTCTATTACTAGCCACTCCACTGACATTGTGGTGACCCACCAGACCCCCCGGGAAGAAGGTAAAGGTCAGAGGGCAACTATGCAATTTATTACCTGGTAGACGTGAAGAGGTAACTTTGTCTATTACTAGCCGCTCCACTGACATTGTGGTGACCCACCAGACCCCCGGGAAGAAGGTAAAGGTCAGACGGCAACTATGCAATCTATTATCTGGTAGACGTGAAGAGGTAACTTTGTTTATTACTAGTCGCTCCACTGACATTGTGGTGACCCACCAGACCCCCGGGAAGAAGGTAAAGGTCAGAGGGCAACTATGCAATCTATTATCTGGTAGACGTGAAGAGGTAACTTTGTCTATTACTAGCCGCTCCACTGACATTGTGGTGACCCACCAGACCCCCCGGGAAGAAGGTAAAGGTCAGAGGGCAACTATGCAATCTATTATCTGGTAGACGTGAAGAGGTAACATTGTCTATTACTAGCCGCTCCACTGACATTGTGGTGACCCACCAGACCCCCCGGGAAGAAGGTAAAGGTCAGAGGGCAACTATGCAATCTATTATATGGTAGACGTGAAGAGGTATCATTGTCTATTACTAGCCGCTCCACTGACATTGTGGTGACCCAACAGACCCCCGGGAAGAAGGTAAAGGTCAGAGGGCAACTATGCAATCTATTATCTGGTAGACGTGAAGAGGTAACTTTTTTTATTACTAGCCGCTCCACTGACATTGTGGTGACCCACCAGACCCCCGGGAAGAAGGTAAAGGTCAGAGGGCAACTATGGAATCTATTATCTGGTAGACGTGAAGAGGTAACTTTGTCTATTACTAGCCGCTCCACTGATATTGTGGTGACCCACCAGACCCCCGGGAAAAAGGTAAAGGTCAGAGGGCAACTATGCAATCTATTATCTGGTAGACGTGAAGAGGTAACTTTGTCTATTACTAGCCGCTCCACTGACATTGTGGTGACCCACCAGACCCCCGAGAAGAAGGTAAAGGTCAGAGGGCAACTATGCAATCTATTATCTGGTAGACGTGAAGAGGTAACTTTGTCTATTACTAGCCGCTCCACTGACATTGTGGTGACCCACCAGACCCCCCGGGAAGAAGGTAAAGGTCAGAGGGCAACTATGCAATCTATTATCTGGTAGACGTGAAGAGGTAACTTTGTCTATTACTAGCCGCTCCACTGACATTGTGGTGACCCACCAGACCCCCCGGGAAGAAGGTAAAGGTCAGAGGGCAACTATGCAATCTATTATCTGGTATACGTGAAGAGGTAACTTTGTCTATTACTAGCCACTCCACAGACATTGTGATGACCCACCAGACCCCCGGGAAGAAGGTAAGTTCAGAGGGCAACTATGCAATCTATTATCTGGTAGACGTGAAGAGGTAACTTTGTCTATTACTAGCCGCTCCACAGACATTGTGATGACCCACCAGACCCCCGGGAAGAAGGTAAGTTCAGAGGGCAACTATGCAATCTATTATCTGGTAGACGTGAAGAGGTAACTTTGTCTATTACTAGCCACTCCACAGACATTGTGGTGACCCACCAGACCCCCGGGAAGAAGGTAAAGGTCAGAGGGCAACTATGCAATCTATTATCTGGTAGACGTGAAGAGGTAACTTTGTCTATTACTAGCCGCTCCACTGACATTGTGGTGACACACCAGACCCCCCGGGAAGAAGGTAAAGGTCAGTGGGCAACTATGCAATCTATTATCTGGTAGACGTGAAGAGGTAACATTGTCTATTACTAGCCGCTTCACTGACATTGTGGTGACCCACCAGACCCCCGGGAAGAAGGTAAAGGTCAGAGGGCAACTATGCAATCTATTATCTGGTAGACGTGAAGAGGTAACTTTGTCTATTACTAGCCGCTCCACTGACATTGTGGTGACCCACCAGACCCCCCGGGAAGAAGGTAAAGGTCAGAGGGCAACTATGCAATCTATTATCTGGTAGACGTGAAGAGGTAACTTTGTCTATTACTAGCCGCTCCACTGACATTGTGGTGACCCACCAGACCCCCCGGGAAGAAGGTAAAGGTCAGAGGGCAACTATGCAATCTATTATCTGGTAGACGTGAAGAGGTAACTTTGTCTATTACTAGCCGCTCCACTGACATTGTGGTGACCCACCAGACCCCCCGGGAAGAAGGTAAAGGTCAGAGGGTAACTATGCAATCTATTATCTGGTAGACGTGAAGAGGTAACTTTGTCTATTACTAGCCGCTCCACTGACATTGTGGTGACCCACCAGACCCCCCGGGAAGAAGGTAAAGGTCAGAGGGCAAATATGCAATCTATTATCTGGTAGACGTGAAGAGGTAACTTTGTCTATTACCAGCCGCTCCACAGACATTGTGGTGACCCACCAGACCCCCGGGAAGAAGGTAAAGGTCAGAGGGCAACTATGCAATCTATTATCTGGTAGACGTGAAGAGGTAACTTTGTCTATTACTAGCCGCTCCACAGACATTGTGGTGACCCACCAGACCCCCGGGAAGAAGGTAAAGGTCAGAGGGCAACTATGCAATCTATTATCTGGTAGACGTGAAGAGGTAACATTGGCTCTCATTAGTAGGGTAAAGAAGTGTGTATTACTTCATTCTGGTGTTGTTCTTAATTTTTTTAAACGTTAACTTCAACGTTTTCTCACACCTCACTTTACAACATGGCAATACAATTTAAAAATAAAACAAATTGGCCAGCTTATAAGGGGAGTATTATTAATGAAACGACAGATATCACTACAATTTTTATAATAATTTACACGTTAGGTAGAGTAGACCCTGAGTTATTACTTACTTGGAAGTGATGCCCTTCGGACTGTCTATTCGAACTGCCGCTTGAAAGAGCAGAGCGCACACGAGCCAGTAAGTGCGGAACAGAGAGAATCGGTGTGTCTTGCCGTTGTGTACGTTCTATAAACAAATATTAATATGCATTTGTAGAATAAACTTTATCCTGCTTTGTTACTAGTTATTCTAATATAAAACTATATTGTATTCCCAACATGGTGCCAGTTATAGTTCGAAATAACTGGTTTTTGTATACCTATAATATCCTAATTCAAAGATTTAGCTGATCAACACTTATAAAGGTTTACATTTTGATCCCTCTAGTAGTTATGAAATATATAAAGAAAGATAAACAACAGAATACCCTATCACCCCTTTGAGTATTATACAGTGTATATACTAGTGGATCTGCAAGGAAAACGCAGTTTAGCTAATAACCTTTTACCATTAAACGTCAAGAATAGTAACAAATACCACAAAAATTAAATTTATTTTTACATTTATTTACACTTATATAATTTAAAACGATAATTACCCACATTTACAGTTAGAAATAAAAAAATCGATTAAAATATCCTTACTAATGATAAAATCAGAGAACTTACCGACATTTTCATGTCGAACCCCGATGGACTGAGCCACTCAAAGAAGAAGATGGTGTAAGCAGCGGCTTGTATGGCGACCAGTCCCACCAGCATCCACGAGGCGGTGTCGAACGGCTCTGGAATGGATTGGGGATGTCACAACTCACGGAAATTATAGAAAATATAGAATCTTTAAGACTATTTAATGTTTGATGGACTGTCTCTGATCATCTTGAGCCGTGGCAGACATCTCATACATGTAGCTACTATGTTATTCTTACCATCATGCAAAAATATGGCTGAAGCTAAAGTGTAAATTTAGTTTTATGAAATTTAAGATACTATTGAATTAACTTTGTAAAACTATTATTGGTAACTGTGAATTATACCGTTTTAAACAGTGTGGAGACCAAACAAAACGAGCACTTTTAGGAACTCTTAAAATTGTACATTATTATTACGTTGAAGCTAAAGTTATCCCCGTTTTTTTTTAATTTACAAATAAATATTTAAATTTCACTCACTCCACCAAACCTTGCTCATCAAAATTAAAGTGACAATTACCAATTACCCCTCTTTACTGTGTGACCTGAATATATTCAAAAAGAAAACTGCAATTTAAGAAGAGATATATATAATGAAAGTTAAAATAGAATTGGCTTGGATTGTTTTGCATAGGTATTTTGGAAGTCAATTTTTCACACGAGAAAAGGTGAAATAATGTAAGCTTTCTTAACTTAATTATAATATAAGTTTTGGTCAGTGAATGTTATATAATCATATTTAAGCCAACGTATCTATAGTTACATTATTTTATAGTACATATATTTGATATTGATTCTGGAAAAACAGGATATCAATATTTCAATCAGCAATGATTACAGTTTGAATATAATATTATTATTTATTTTACCTAATTTTTCGTTTATGTAATCAGTTCATTAAATATGGTTTAGACATTTACAATAGTGTCGGTATAAACATTTAAGTACGATTGTCACAAGGGAACAGCCCTTCAATAGTATTTCAAAACAAACTTAGCAGTGGCTTGTCTTTAGATCCTGGCCGAGGAAGCTTAATAGGCCTCTTTTAATCAAATCTTTAAAATACTAAAACTGACATGTATAAGTTACATATTCCGTAGGATTTTGAAGCTAGACATCCACAAGGATATTTTGTTGGCAACTAAAACTAAACTATCAACCGTCTTTGTAACATAGCAAGCCACAAACTGCTAAGAAATAAGTAATTTATCTATGTGAATGTGCACGTTACTATTTAATGAGATGTTACGGGAGTATTTTAGCCTCGAAAATTCTGAGAAGAGGGAACTTATTTTGACTTATTCAGAAAAAATTAATGTCCAATATTACATCACCTAAGAATATTCTACGTATGAAAGTAGCTTAAAGTTTCCAATTACTTTCAGTCTTGAGTAAAGCCGATTGCATTGAACTCACACGGAATATGTATCAATAGTCATGGTAAGATGACCTATGATTTTAGAAATAAAAAATAAAAATAACATTATAATTGGCAGTTTTATTTTATTAAAGACTTTACTAGAGGTCTTAAATGGGCAAAGTGAACACAAAACTCCCCAGGGGACCATTAATTTGTCACAATAAATCCACTTCTGCAAAACCAAGAGCCGCCCCAGGGGACTCGCGGAAGACCGATCGTTTTCTTTTGGAGAAGCAATTACCTTAACGACCAAGAAGCTCAGTTGATTGAGACATATTCTGGAATACTTAAAAAACCTGCTGGAGATTTAGAAGGTATTACAAATTGGAATATTTTATATTTGGAGGAGAAACACGGGTTCTTATCGTTTCAAAATGGTTAATTAGGATAATTGCTTTGCTCGTGCTTTGAATCTGGTTATTTAAAAATTTTTTCAGGAATTGGAACTTCCTTCTTTGAACCATCACTTTGCCTCATCTACAATTATTGATTGTTTTAAATACTATTTTACATAAAATAAAAAGTTTACTGTGTAGGTCTGTGTTTTAATATTTACTCTCTGAAGCCTGCACATTACTTCATAATACACCTGTGAATAAATAATACAAAACTAAACCAAAACATCAATTCAATAAAAGCTTCTAAATTGAATATATTTAATAAGACAATGACCACATTTCATTCATTTGATTGTATTTCAAAGGATGAATTGATTTAATAAAAAGCTGAGATGAGCAACGACCGCAATTTTGACCAAAACCGAGTGATGGAGGATTAGCCCTACCGCAAAACCCTTCTTCCCACATTCACCACAACGTGCCTCGTTGTCCAATGTGGTAGCAACATTTTACAATGCGACTGTTGTTCATAAAATTCACCGCATTTTAGTACAACATTTAGAACAATATTTTTAAAGAAGCGTGTGAATCTAAAATTATGGAAAGGTAACAAAACGATTTGTGTTATCGAACTCATAAATAAAAGAGACTCATGCAACATTTACTTTCAAAACTGGCGAAAGTGATGTTCTTATTGAGATGTTAGGTGTAAGATATTTCATTCGAATACATAGAACATGCTCGATGTAAGTTAATTAAAGGCTACACAAGGCATCTCAACTATTCTACACTCACCATTTAATTCATATTCGCCTTTAAATACGCCCTAGTTTCGTCAAGGACTTAGTCGGTCATTGAGTAATTTAGCTAGTTCATATTACTTAACCTACTGTCATGAAAGGTAAAAAAAAATTAAAGTTAAATTTGTAATGCCTGAAGTTTATGGCAATGGCTTGAATCAACGTAGAAATTCAAGAAGTTTTGTTGTTGTATACAAATAAAGACCGAGTTTAAATATGGTTGGCAGGAACGTGGACAGGAAAATGAGTAAGTAATGAAAGTTATTAAAATATATCTCTCATCATATGTATTTTTAGGATTATTATATCCCTGTAGAGTATTCAAAAATGTATTATAACTTAGTATTTTGTTGGTAAACTACTTAAAAATTGATAATGTTAAAATATTTAAAACCGACCCAGAAAAGCAGTCGGCGAGATGATACCGATTCTCTTGGCCACCACGATGGCGATGCCGGTCTCCATGAAGGGAACGGTGAAGTCAACCACAGCCTCACGCTCCGAGTTGATCATGAGCGCGGTCATGACCATGTCTGTCTTCCGGTTCACCAGCTCTGCGACCAGGCCGTTCCACTTGCCGTTCTGAGGAACAATACAATGGTTCAGTCTCCATGAAGGGAACGGTGAAGTCAACCACAGCCTCACGCTCCAAGTTGATCATGAGCGAGGTCATAACCATTCTGTCTTCCGGTTCACCAGCTCTGCGACCAGGCCGTTCCACTTGCCGTTCTGAGGAACAATACAATGGTTCAGTTTCCATGAAGGGAACGGTGAAGTCAACCACAGCCTCACGCTCCGAGTTGATCATGAGCAAGGTCATTTCCAGGTCCGTCCTGCGGTTCACCAGCTCTGTGACCAGGCCGTTCCACTTGTTGTTCTGAGGAACAATTCAATGGTTCAGTCTCCTTGAAGGGAACGGTGAAGTCAACCACACCCTCACACTCCAAGTTGATCATGAGCAAGGTCATGTCCAGGTCCGTCCTGCGGTTCACCAGCTCTGCGACCAGGCTATTCCACTTGCCGTTCTGAGGAACAATACAATGGTTCAGTCTCCATGAAGGGAACGGTGAAGTCAACCACAGCCTCACCCTCCGAGTTGATCATGAGCGAGGTCATGACCATGTCTGTCTTCCGGTTCAACAGCTCTAAGACCAGGCCGTTCCACTTGCTGTTCTGAGGAAAAATTCAATGGTTCAGTCTCCATGAAGGGAACGGTGAAGTCAACCACAGCCTCACGCTCCGAGTTGATCATGAGCGAGGTCATGATCATGTCCGTCTTGCGGTTCACCAGCTCTGTGACCAGGCCGTTCCACTTGCCGTTCTGGGGAACAATACAATGGTTCAGTCTCCTTGAAGGGAACGGTGAAGTCAACCACAGCCTCACGCTCCGAGTTGATCATGAGCGAGGTCATGATCATGTCCGTCTTGCGGTTCACCAGCTCTGAGACCAGGCTATTCCACTTGCCGTTCTGGGGAACAATACAATGGTTCAGTCTCCTTGAAGGGAACGGTGAAGTCAACCACAGCCTCACGCTCCGAGTTGATCATGAGCGAGGTCATGACCATGTCCGTCTTGCGGTTCACCAGCTCTGCGACCAGGCTATTCCACTTGCCGTTCTGGGGAACAATACAATGGTCAGTCTCCATGAAGGGAACGGTGAAGTCAACCACCCCCTCGCGCTCCGAGTTGATCATGAATAAGGTCATGACCATGCC
Organism: Allygus modestus; assembly: GCA_963675035.1. Classification (NCBI taxonomy): domain Eukaryota; kingdom Metazoa; phylum Arthropoda; class Insecta; order Hemiptera; family Cicadellidae; genus Allygus; species Allygus modestus. The sequence goes on from OY776115.1 coordinate 3,561,405, forward strand.
AGTATTGCGGTTCACCAGCTCTGCGACCAGGTCGTTCCACTTGCCGTTCTGAGGAACAATACAAGGGTTCAGTCTCCATGATGGTTTTGGCGATGTTTATTGAATACGTGCAAGTTGACAAGCAGCCAACAAAATTAACAGTGCCCACAACCAGCTAACAAATACCTCTATTACCTAAAAGAAATAGATCAGGATTATATAATGCAATTAAAATAATAATGTTATCATATCAACATAATTTGCTCGTTAATTAGATCCATGTTATATATTTTGTTACGATATAGACTGTACACATTTGTAGTAGTCCATGTTTAACATATTTTTGATTGAGAGTAATCTTTCCAAAACTACTACATAATGGGTTAAGTTTTATCAATTCTATTTTAACGATATTTAATATAGGATGAAACATTTTTTAATAATTTAACGTGTCTACATAACATCTGTAACGTCTTTTGGATACGACAAGATCGTTTGTTACCAACCCGAATGTTCGTAAAATAATAATTGTTTATTTAATACATATAAATTGCGCTAATAAACTTAATTTACATAAAAGAGTGCACATTTAACTTTCATATAGGCACTTTTGTATTTGTTATCACCCTAAATACGGTTAATTTTGTCAGTTAGGATGGTTTTTTGTACCTTAACTAAGGTTGATTAAAGTATTTTACACTATAGTTTTTGGAAAACCAATACTTTAATATATTCAAATTTAATACCAAATCATGAAATATCAGTTCTCAAAAAAATGCCTGTTGAAAGCTAAACACAATGGCAAGTAAAGGAGCCAATATATGTTCATACCTCAAGAGTGCCCCACCTTCCGTCCTCCACTCTGACCAGTTCGTACGTGAAGCCTAACTCTTCAGCAAACTTCTCTAACAAGTCGATACAGAAGCCGGAGCAGCATTGGTAGTACGTGCCGTTGCGATGGGCGGCGGATATCTCCATGCTGAAACATTTACAGGGATTAGTTATTTTATACATTCATAATTTTCCCCAAGGGTAAAATAACTTTCTTAAATTTATTATTAATTATTTTTGTGGTGGGAAAGACCTGCCTAGACTAATTGCGGTTTGTTATTTTGTTAGATAGCCACGTTTTAATATCCACGAATATATCTTTATGAAAAGAATTGAATTTAAAAATTACTATTATGTTTTTTATCGGGATGTATTTATGAAGAAAGGAAAAGAGCACCGTACCATCAGACGAGTTTTACTTTACAGTTCGTTGTTTTAATGTTTATCTTAGACTGTTAATTTTGAATCAAAACTCTCTGAACATTATAAATAAGTATTTAAACAAATAGTTTGACGAACTATAAGGTTTCCTTAATGAGTCAGTATAAATAAAACTTACATCAGAAATTAGTGTTTCTTATGACTTTCAACGAAACGATTCAAGCAGCATATTGTAGTACAAAGCTGTTTCCTTCGCAATGAAAAGTGCCAAAAATATTTTCACTGATGAGAACGCTGTTTTGTAAATACTTTTTTACATTAACGTACACCTTTAGAAAATTATATATTGTGATTGCAAATTTATACAGTTATATTCATCCCTGTAAGTTCAAAAAAAAGCTCCAAGAAAGCGATTGATCAGAAGCAGGGGATCTATGGTAATAACCCGAGCAATAATTAATAGCCGAAGCTGCAGAGCTTGATCGTAATAGGATGGTGGGATCATTGGCTCTAAGCCGCACCTCGCTAAGACCATAAGCCTAACACTATTAAAGACTTACATTAAAAAAGTGCTAAACCAAGCTTATGACACAAAGATTAACTATATTTATTCCGTTTAATACCTTTTTCTTTATCGAAATACTGAAATTGGGTTATTTTGAAACTAATTACTAATGCCATTGCACATTTTAGGAAAATATCCCGCAGCCAATCATGTAGGGGTGGAAAACACATGAGAACTTGATACACTATTTTTAATTTTAATTTTGAAGGAATATGAACGTAGCTCCTAATCCTAAAATCACACGTACGGTCACAGCTTGGGATATTGCATTTTACTAATAATAATTATACTTATACCATACTAAATGAATACACGATTACCCTAGTAAATAAAACATCTGGAGCATATTTTGATTATTTTGATTGGGCAAGGGGGGATGAACGTAGTTTGTCATTATCGTGACTATGTATATATTTCCAAATTGTTAGGGGGGGTTCCTCCTTTACCCCTAGATTACCCCTGATAGTAGTTAAATAGTATAGCATGGATACTATAATTTATGATAGCATAGCTCAATTGTTAATTGGTAACATGCCATTTGTTTTGAAACCTTAGTCGCGTTTAATGCCGATTTCAGAAAAAACAGTAATTAACCTTTTTAGCTGTTTTGGAAATGCATATTGTAAAAAGATATGCGAAGTTTTATTTGTTATTTATTGATAACGCCTTTAGATACTCCAACTATATCAATTGTGTGATAAGAACGGTCTGTGATCCTTATTGAAAAAATGTGTTGAAATAGATTTGCCAGGAACTCAGGTTTTCTGCGACAATAGAATAATCCAAGAGACAAGAGAAATGAATTAGCGACATAAATGCTGATTACGGTTTTTAGGTCTAAATAAATAAGTAGAAAACCATTTATTTTTTAATATTCAGAACAATTAAATCAGTGGTTGTAGTGAATCTCCCGTCTTAAAATCTGAGTATTACTAAAATGTAATTATTAAAAAGGGTGTTTACAAATTAAAATTAACAATAATTATTTGTCAACCAGCAGTAAACCGAATACTATTTCAAATCAGTTGAGCTTTGGAATGATAAGTTTGAGTGTCTAACGAGAAAAGCTTAGAAAAAGTTAGAATTTGCAATCATTTTTAAAAGTCAAGTTGTTTTACAACAAAAAAGCTTTATTTCAGAGTAAACCCATTGTTTAGAATGTCGTGAAAATGTTTTATAAATTTCAAATGCGTGTTCGTATTGTTGATGAACTACACGAGTGTCATATACTGTCAAAAGAGACACGGTTCATTATTTGCACAGATAAAAATGTTAAATTTATTGAAAATACTGTTTACCATCTTCGTTATGAATAAATAAAAGAACATTCTTGTTATCATAACAAATAAAAAGGGTTTTCTAACAAATACTTATTATTTTTGGTGTAACAAATAAGTGCGTACAAAAATAATAACGCCAATATATGTTGGTAGTTTCTGGGTCTGCAGTAAATACAAGGAGAGTCGTTTGTGTTTTATGTGCATATCGGATGCGGTTTTATGACCCTAGTTCTGAGGTAAAAGTGGATTGGATTCTGTGTACCTTTACTGGATCCCTGCAGTGTTTATTTTACAACCTTAAATATTTTTGTAAAATACATTTTTTAAATGTCAAACAGAGACGATAGTAATGAGGTATTTTTATCAAGCACCTATATAATATCAGAATAATAAATTGGCTTTAGTGTTCGAAAAATTGTATAGTGCCTAAAATATTTATCTTTAGGTCACCATAAACTAGAACTGAAGTTCATAATCTTGTTAGTTCATTCAAATGCATATATTAGTCTCATCCTCCTTATATAATACATGTTGTCGCTATTTTATTGACACTGGTGCTAGTCAGTACCGTCAGAATAAAACCACTAGCTATAACAAGGTTAATACATGTGCTATACTTCTCAGCTATTAGAAGTTAGTTAAGTTGTGTTGGTGTAAAAGGTGGTTAATATTTTATTTGAGAACACTTTCTTTAGGTCTTTGCATTTAATGTGAAATTTCTAGGTCCCTAACCATGTACATGTGTATTCACAGCACAGCTTGGATAACTACAATATTGGACACACATATGGACAACTATAGGTAGCATTTCAACTGGCTGGGTAGCGTAGTAGCGTAGTAGCGTAGTAGCGTAGTGGTAAGAGATCATCTCGTAACCCGAGGTTCACTATAATCGATCATGAATAATATTTGAACATTTTGCCCAGGTTTCATACTGAGCCCAGATGTCATTTGTCTTTAGGCCATTATAAATGAAGCTTTCTCGGGGATGGTCGACCCTAGGTAGAGACTAGACGAGGGTATGGAGCGTAACCTTTCCCAATGAAAAACCGTCCCTGGTGTACATACAAGACCAGAAAAAAATAAAAACCTAATAAATAAATTATTTTGTTTTAGTAGTACTCATTATTTATTTCATTGTTATTACTGCTGTAATACACTTATATAAATTTGCATTAGGATAAATGAGAAGAACGTTGGAAACCTAAAACAAATGAAAACAGAATAAGTAGTTGGTAAGATAGTTGGATAAATAAAATTGAGATGTATGAGCCTTAAATTTAGTAATATAAAATTAAAAAGGTACAAATTTAAACTTCAGATAGAGTTATACCCAAACGTCCATACAATATTAGATTTGTTAGAACCTGGTCTTGACTACATTTATGAAGAAGAAAACATATAAATGCTTCTGGTAATATGAAGGTGTAGTAAAGCGTGTGGGGTAGAATTGCATCACGATGTTCATTTCTTTTAAGTTCTACTGCTGTGGCGTGTAAATGTTACTCACAATATTGTCCCACAAGGTAATTTCCTCTTTTATTGTAACGCAAACGGAATGTTTGGTAATAGAGCACGCATGCGGTTTATCGGGAAAGTGGTCCAAAGCCCTGAAATGTTTGTGGACATCCCGGGATTAGAACCCGTGACCTTTTGAACCGAAGTCCAAGACGCTAAGCGTTAGGATAGCGAGATGCCCTAACGCTATCCACCTGCCCTTATGCCTAGCTGCTGTTTAAGTTTAACATTATTTCCGTGTCAGTGTCAGACCCATCCCTACGAATAGCCTCCCAGTTAATGACCAAATTTTATCAGCAAGCTGACTTGATTTCCTCCTGGGAATCTTTAAACGGTAGGAATAGCTTCTTGATGTCTGATCTTACTCCAGCGGTAGATGAAATCGACCTTCCTAGAAATCAGTAGGCTTTACTCAATCGCTTTCGCACACTACTGGAAATTGAAATGGGGTATGACACACGATCAGTCTTGTGACTGTGGGGCAGAGTCAAACTACGGACCACATAGTGAATGACTGTCCCCTGACTGTTTTCCCTGAAGGGTTGGTTGGCCTGCATGGAACAAGTGAGGCTGGACTCCAATGGCTTCGCTCCCTGGATTTAGCTCTGTGATGGGAGATCCTTTATTCATTTGCGTATTTATTTTTATTTTTGTTGTGAACTTAATTTACACAAGTAGATCATTACTGAAGTTTTTATTTGTTATAAGCCCGAAATATAAGACAGCTATTATATAGTGTCAGAACCTGAGCCTACTCACTCGGCGGCGTCGGCGTCGGTGCCCACCCGGCAGATGACGCCGCGGTTCATGCTGCACTTGCCCGTGACGGGGTCCGGCGGCGCCAGGGTGATGTAGGGCGGCTCCTCCAGGAAGGTGATCTTGAGGTGGAACTTCTCCGGTACCCCCTGGGGTGGCGTGTGCGAGTTGCCGGGCCACACGATGTCCTTGATGTCCAACCCCTCGGGCACCCACGACTTCCACACCCCTATCTGGAGAGCAGGTTTGGGTTAAGGTAGAAGAGTATGTGCAAGCAAATTCAGTTAATTTTTAAAATCCTATAGTCTAATATGAATAAGGTTTGCATGCTTGCTTGCTTGATATTTACTCTGATACCAAAAACGGCTCCAGAGATTTCCTTCAAAAGATAAAACTAACTAATTTGTTGGTTGAAAGTAAGTTCTAGACATATCTCATCCTCAGTAAAATCTAATTATGGAAACAAACGAATTTTCAAAGTTAAAAAAATTGCATTCGGACCTTTTTACGAGAGTTATCGTGCTTACAGACACATAAATATAAATAAATAATCAAATACATATATATATATATATATACACACATATATAACAATTTTAACGAATGGTATTTTTGCCGACCTCAAAACAAAAATTCATCATGGTATCGGGCTTATGTCTTTCCATGAGACTTACGGTAATAGCTTCTTCCCTGCACGGGAAATTCTCAAATAAAACAAAAGCATCATAGCAGCTGATTCTAATGCATCAGTGGACTGTCAAAGTAATAATCGCATAGTTTAAGTAGTACCTGGATGAATTTTTCTGGGGATGAGACCTGTCAAGAACATATTTTTATCACAAAAACTAGTTATTTCAAACATTTGAAGAAAATTGCTGGAGCCGGTTTTGTGATAGGAGATGCAAGCAAGCAAACAAGCAAACATTTCTCATACTAGAGTATAGGATCTATTGTTAGATTCATTTTCGTTTGATCCTCGTAACTTAATTATCATACAAAAATATATCACTATTTAGCTATTGTATATTTAAATATGTTTTAATATATTGTTTATTCGTACTGTAATATAATATAAATTTGTGTAATTTAATTAACAATGTATAATAATACACGGTAAATCCACTTTAACGGTTTTAAACCGAGTTGAATCCGTGAGGTTCCTAGTAAGTGTGATGAGGACTGTCACTGTGCGTACAATGACGTATACGTATTACAGATGTGGATCACTCCTCGCTTTGATTTTGTTAGCTCTACGTGCCAGAGAATAATGGTAAGAAAATTATTATTATTCTTAACGTTATATTGTTTGTATTTAAGAAATTTCTGACATATTTTAATAAAATATTATCAATTTATGTAATTGATTTCCTACATTATTGTGCAATATACAACCCTTTACTTCTTTAATAACTGGTATAAAAACCTTAAAAATAAACATTTGTTGTATTTATTATTGGTTCTTTTTCTTGTCACATGTCATACAATTCGATGCTAAAATTAAGTCATATAGAAAAAAACATGACCAGTTTTGTTTGGCTTCCATTCAGCTCTTTATAAAATTACTGTTTACTAAATTGAGGACACATATTTGTAAACTATATAAGTAATACAATTCAATACAAACTGTATCATAAACATATAAATGACAAAAGTTTCAACAGTTACAAGTTGTGATGAGGCGGCAAAGTCACCCTGGAAGCAGGTCGGTTAGCTACATAAGAATCCACTCAGAGACAGTTGAAGATGTCACACCCGTATGTCTTTGTTCCCAGGAGTATATCACGTTTATGAATGAAGGTATACTTGCATCGTGATATGCGGTTGAATTGCTTATATTTCCAGCACCATGTGTAAATGTATTATGAGTTTAAAACGGTTAGTGACGTGATAGAGAAATCTATTACGCATGAATTACAATAATATCTCAATATCTTTCATGACTATTTTGAGTATTAACATTGACTACGTTCCCATAAATTATATCCAAAAATATTTAAAATACTGCATAATTGAAGTGGACTAAAATAAATATGATTTAAATATTATATAATTAGATAGGTTAGGAATAAAATCCCAGAAATATAAATAACAAAATGAATTATATGTTATGTGTTTTGAACATTATTTTGTTATTGTGCTATAACCTCTCAACTGTCAATTAAATCAAATTAGATTTTTTTTTAACTTGTGCAGCATAACACTATGTGGTACTTAACCCATAAGCACAAAACTACATGGTTAATTGAAAACAAACCTGTACTTGTGCCATTAGCTAGTAAATTATTTCCTTGTTTTTGTTTAAGTTGCATAGCATTATATACAGTAAATTACATTCAGAGTCAATATTTAGAATGATGTATTCCACAGATTGATGTTCGATTTTATATATAATGATGTGGTAAGATGTAGTAATATGAAATGCTGATCCTCCATTTTTAAAGCTTGTTAGTGGCAAAACTCGTCATTATATTCCACCGATTAAGATTTATAGCAGAGCCAAACTGTGCATCTCAGCAATTTATGGCCCAATTACTGGTTACTCTCCGATGTAATAAAGTCTCGTTAACTGTTTAAGAATTGCCTTTTAGCCACGAAATTTTTCAGTTTTCAACTTACTTTTAACGAGTGACGATTGATAAAGTAATGCGAAAGTTTACTATCATTATTTATGGTCATGAAATAAAATACAACAAATATTCCGTGTGAATTCTCTCAAAATAATATGCTATAATTTAACCACATACTGTATTTTCTTATTCCAGTTTAAAGATTAGGTCTGAATTTCACTTTACAACAAAAATATATATTGTTATAGTTAATATAAAGCATTGATTAAGAATTAAAGTTAGCAAGCAAGATTATCATAAATTACCG